>BLBF01000022.1:5009111-5055424 GCA_015471245.1 Laticauda colubrina | reverse complement strand
TTCCTATTTACTAACTAGTTGAAGAATAAAGTATTGTTGTTGGAACCTGGTCTACCTCGTGTGTTTTCCAAACAAAACACTGGCGACGAAGGTGGGATCGTCCTGAACGGAAAAACCTGCACGCGGTGATAAGAAGTCCAGATTACAACCAAGATGTCTGGAAACAACGCACCACCCGCACCCTTCAATCCCAACGAAGAGGATTGGGATTCCTATGCTGATCGCTTCCAAATGTATTTGGAGAGCAATGAAATGGAAGGCATTTCAGAGCAACGCAAGAGAGCTGTGTTCCTGACGCACTGCGGGCCAACAGTTTTTAAGATGGCAAAGGCCCTTGCGAAGCCCCGGGACGTTAAACAACTAACGTGGACAGAATTGCAAAGACTCCTCAAACCACACTACGCTCCGATGGTGTCTAACTTAATAAAGCGACACGAATTTTACCGCAGAGACTAGAGAGAGGGAGAGACCGTCGCCGATTTCATCGCTGCCCTCAGACAAATAGGGGGTGAGTGTGAATTTTTGAACGTAGACGAGGCAATGAGGGATCGGGTGGTGCTGGGCCTGAGAGACTCGACCGCACAGAGTAAATTGCTAAACAAGCCCAACATTACCGTTACCGAAGCCATCGCGGAAGCCACAGCCGCTGAAGCCGCGAAAAAATCTGCCGTAGCCATTAAAAAGATGAACACACACAGCGAAGAAACACCAACCAAAGACAGAAAGCACCCTGCCACCACAACCCACTACGAAGAGTCGGGCGAAACAATTGAATCGAGTGAAGAGGACGACGAGGTCCACCGTTTGCTCACGAACAAAAAAGAGCGCGAAAGGAGAAATTGGCGGGAATGCGCTGGTTGCGGAGGAAACCATCCCCGAGCCGAATGCAGATTTCTCGATGCCATCTGCCGGCATTGCAAAAAACGAGGGCACATCGAGAAGGTCTGCAGGAACAAAAAATACTACAGCCCGACGAGACGCAGAAATTCCCCAACACAAGCCGAGCCTAAACGAGCCGAGAGAAAGTGGCAACAAGAGAAGCGAGCCAATACACACCAAACTGTCATTATACAGAGCGCTCAGACAGAAAGTGGGAAAAAAATTAAAGTCATCGTGAAAATCGAAGGAAAACACTGCAAGATGGAAGTGGACTCGGGGTCCTTCCTCTCCATGGTATCATGGGACACAATAAAACAGCTAGTCCCAAGTATCAAACCCAAAGAATTGAAGAAGCAGCACCTAACCCTCAAGGACTATCAGGGAAACCAAATCCCTGTGGTAGGCATGGGACAATTCCGAGTCGCCTACAAACATCACGTCAAGGTGCTTCCGCTGACCATAGTCGACCAAGACAGACCAAGCCTCCTGGGCATCGAATGGTTCGCGCCATTGGGCATCGGGATGACCGGGGTCGATCGAGTGACTACAACCGGCTGGGAAGACGACCTCATCCGAGAATTCCAGGACGTTTTTGACGGCTCACTTGGCAAGTATCGGGGAAATCCCATTTCTTTCAATCGAAACCCCCAAATAGCCCCACGAAGAATAAAAGCCAGGCGAGTTCCTTTTGCACTAAAGGCAAAAATAGAGGAACAGTTGGACAAATTAATAGCCCAAGGGGTGTTAGAACCTGTGGACCATGCCAAGTGGGAAACGCCTATTGTCACACCCATTAAACCTGACGGGTCCATCAGAATCTGTGGTGACTATAAGGCTACCCTGAACCACGCATTACAACCAAGCGCATACCCGGTGCCAGTAGTCCAGCATTTGCTTCATTCCCTGGGAAAAGGCAAAGTTTTCGCCAAACTCGACTTGGCACAAGCCTATCAACAACTCCCAGTGGACCCAGAAACAGCAGAAGCACAGACTATAGTCACCCATAAGGGCGCATTCAAATGTCACCGGCTCCAATTCGGAGTAAGCGTGGCCCCTGGCGTCTTCCAGAGTCTGATGGAACGCCTTCTAAATGGCATACAAGGAGTCGTTCCCTATTTTGACGATGTCCTAATCTCGGCCAGAGATGAAACTCAATTAAGGAACAGACTCAAAGAAGTATTAACTAAGTTTAGGGAATCTGGCCTCAAGGTAAAAAGAGAAAAGTGCTGTTTAATTAAGAACAGCGTCGAATTCCTGGGCTACTCAATAGACGGAGAGGGTATCCACCCCACAGACAAAAAAGTTAAAGCAATCAAAGATGATCCTGAACCAAGAAATAAAACCGAACTACAAGCATTCTTAGGATTAATTAATTTTTATAACGTGTTCCTGCCAAACAAAGCCACTATAGCAGAACCGTTACACTGTCTGCTAGACAAAAAGGCAACTTGGACTTGGGGTTACAAAGAAAAAAAAGCCTTCCAAAATATTAAAAGCTTGCTAACATCAACAAACGTCCTCATCCAATTTAGCAACACTCTGCCATAACAGTGACCTGCGACGCCTCACCATATGGAGTAGGTGCCATCCTGAGCCACCAACTACCTGATGGCAGAGAAGCACCCGTCGCATATTACTCTAGGACTCTATCAAAAACCGAGCGGAATTACAGCCAATTGGACAGGGAAGCTCTAGCAATTGTCGCTGGAGTAAAACGCTTCCACGAATACTTATATGGGCGGACTTTTCAAATCATAACGGACCACAAACCGCTAATGGGGATTTTGGCGGCAAACAAGCCAACACCTAATATACTGTCCCCAAGAATGACGAGATGGTCAGAGTTCCTAGCAGCTTATTCCTACACTCTGACACATCGGCCAGGGAAACAAATTTCCCATGCGGACGCTTTGAGCAGAGCACCCTTACCAGCAACCGACGAAGACCCGGCACCAGCGATGACAACGCTACAAATCGAGACTTGCCCCGATCTACCCATATCAGCGTATGATGTCGCCAGAGCCACCGCGAAAGACTCATTGACTGCCCGCGTTCTTAGCTGGGTAGGTAAAGGCTGGCCGGAGAATCAAAAAACTGAAAACTTTAAACCTTTCCGGTCCAGACAGACTGAACTTTCAATCCAAAAGGGGTGTTTGTTGTGGGGTGATCGGGTAGTAATCCCTGCCAAATTACAGCCCAGGGTACTTAAGTTGTTACATGAAGGGCACCCGGGAATGGTTAAGATGAAAAGCCTTGCCAGAAGTTATGTTTGGTGGCCGGGTATTGATAAGGACATAGAGTATTGGGTAAGCTCATGCCACAAATGCCAGGCAATTAGACCATCCCCACCAATAGCACCCGTTAAGGACTGGGAAACCCCTCGGGGACCTTGGTCAAGAATACACATTGATTTCGCGGGTCCTACCAAGGGGCATACCTTTCTGATTGTCGTTGATGCCTATTCAAATTGGCTTGAAGTAAAAGTTATGCCATCAACGACAACAGAAACTGTAATCAAAAAGCTGGACAACCTTTTTGCCACCCATGGCATACTGGACGTTCTTGTCTCAGATAACGGGCCACAGCTAACCAGCATACCATTTGAGCAATACCTAGCCTCCCTAGGTATAAGACATGCCCTAACCGCGCCGGCTCACCCGGCTGCGAACGGCAGGGCTGAGAGAATGGTCCGGTTTACTAAAGAAGGTTTGGAACGAATGGACGCTGGAGATGTCCAACAGAAAGTAAACCGTTTGCTCACACTCCAGCACATAACGCCCAGTACCATAACCAATAAGTCCCCAGCAGAATTACTTATGGGGCGAAAATTAAGATCTCACCTTGATAGGTTACACCCAAATTTTACCCCAGAAAACCCCCCTGACTCCTCTACACGGTTCAGACAATTCGAAATAGGCGATTTGGTATATGTTAAAAACTTCACCGGGGACCCGGTATGGCTACCAGGACAGATTATCCAAATTACAGGCCCCAAATCCTACCGATTAAAATTAGACGATGGCAGGGAATGGAAGCGGCACATAGACCAGCTTCGATCTCGAATTATAGAGAGAACCACAGACTTACAAACATTCACCGAAAAAACCGGCGAATTGCAAACCAAGGTGGGGGGGGAAAGGCGAGAAATAAATAAAGAACTGTTTAAAACCAAACCCAATGAAATATACGAACAAAAAGAGCAAATAAAAGACTCACTGTTTGGAGAGACTTGCGTGAAGAGCCCATCGGAAGGGGCCAGCCAAGCCAGCTCGACCTGCCCAGAGGACACAGGAGGGAGCGGCAAAACCGTCAGCCTAAGAAACTCAGGTGGCGGTAAAATGGCTGACTCACCCTTCCAGACGGTTCCAGGGAGAAGGACGGACGACACAGCAGCCCCATCCGAACCGGTCGAAGTCTGCACTAAGAATGAACCGCGCAAGTCAAGTCGAGTCCGGAAAAGCCCCGCCTACCTGCGAGAATACGTCACCACGTAGGACTGAACTAAGGGGGGAGGGGTGTTCTATATGTAAAGTGGGTGACTCCAAATCTACAAACCTGATTGGTCAATAAAATGAACATTGGATTGGTTCACTAGGAACCAATCCAAAGAGCTGCTAAAAGGCGGGAAATCTAAACAACTGCCATTGGCTGCAAGCAGGCAAGCCAGCCTGTATAAAAGGCTGGCCTCAGCTTCAGCCAAGTGTTCCTATTTACTAACTAGTTGAAGAATAAAGTATTGTTGTTGGAACCCGGTCTACCTCGTGTGTTTTCCGAACAAAACAGCTAACATAATCGGCAACATCTGATGATGGATGTGGCACAAGAATAAAAAGAGAAGATAGTAGTACTACTTCTTTTTTATATGGGATGCACTATAATGTCTACCACTGTGATGGCAGACCTATGGCATGTGTACCACAAGTGGCACGCAGAGCCATTTGTGCCGGCACATGAGCTGCAGGCAAACTTACCTCACTGTGCATGTGCGCACCTTACCGCTGATTTTCAGTTGGTTTGAGGCCTCTTTCAGCCTCCCAGAAGCTTTAAAAAAGTCTCTGCAGGCTTTGTAGGAGGAATATAGGCCCATTTCGTCACTTCTTGTAATACCGGAAGTGACGAAATGGGCCTATTATTTGGCCTCTGGGAGGCCAAATAAGGCCTTAAACTGGCCGAAAATCAACTGTGAGGCGCAATGCAGGAAAGGAGGCAGCGGGGGGGGGGGGGAAATTGCGCACGCATGAGCAGGGGGGGTGGGGGGGTGCATTGCTTTCTAGGTGCTGGCACGTGAGCCCAAAAAGGTTAGCCACCACTGGTCTACCATCTTGACTTTTTCAACTATATCTCAAGGACACTTAAGTTTCCAGGCTATTTTTTTGGGAGGGGGTCTTTCTTCTTAGACCTTCAAAGACAAAATTTGCAACAAGGCAGCCTTCCTTTCATCTTCAAAAAGGTTAAAATTAAAAAATTGGCAAGTAGGAGGCTCTGTGGATTTATTCTGAGACTTGGGAAAGAACAATCAAGCCACCAAGGTAAAGCCTGTAGGCAGTGTGAAGATATTGTGTACAGGCTTTTCCAATAAAGTGTGCCAAAATGTTAGGACATATCAATAAAGGATGGGTTTGAATAAAGATCTATTTTAATATTAAAGCCAGATGGTTTTTTAATATTGCTAAATTTACAGTTCTTGGCATTCATAGTAAATTTGAGTGAAAATAGGACCAATTATACAACTCAATTTTTTAATATTAATTTACAGCTTGGCCACAATGATCTGTCTATAAACTTTTAATTGGTGAATAAATACATTATCCAGGTTTGTCAACCCCTGGCATTGCTGTAACTTATTCTTGATGTTATGCAGTTTGCAATCAATTCCTTTCAAGTACAGTCATATTTGCTATGTACAAAATCATTACCTACTTATTTTGATAGCTGTATTAGCATCTGTAAAAAGATTGAATCCTTTTGCAAAATTTGAAAAATGCAGTGAACTCTGCATTTGCTTTATTCACAACTTTCCTCAATTTATACATTTCGGTGCAATTTGTACAAATATTTATGTTGTAAAAAGGGTATGTGAAGCCTTTGATCCTTAATAGATTTGCATTTATAGTCCTACTCAAAATTCTTTGGGGACAGAAATAGCAATAGAAGTGGTATTTAAACTTATATATTGCCCCATAGCACTTCACAGCACTTTTTGGGTGGTTTACAATGTCAGCATTATTTGCATATTTTCTCCAACAATCTGGCTTCTCATTTTACTGACTTGGGAAGGATGGAAGGCTGAGTCAACCTTGAGCCCTGTTCAAACTCTAGGCTGTGGGCAGAATTTGCTGAAATACTACAATCTAATAACTGTGCCACTTGGGCTCCTAGGATATTTTTATAATTATCCTAGTTCACATCTAAAGAGACTCCTTTAAATCCATGGGATTTGTCTTCGATTAGTAGTTTCCAATATTTTTCTTTATGTTGACAAGTCTCATCATCACAAGCTTTTGATGACCACAGATCATCCATGGTCTGCTATGCTGCTCTGAGATATACATGATTTCCCTGAGTAGCATCCACAGGATTGCAGAATTAAATCAAAACCAAGGAGCTAAAAATTATATAATTTCAATTGATATTTCATTATTTCAACCAAAAATCCCATGCTTTCAACCAAAAATCTATCTTATATATCTCCTAAGACATATTTTTAACTTTTGGTGTTAATGTTCCACCACTACCACTATGGATCATCTCAGCAGATAGCAGACTCTACTGAGCTTGAAGGACATTTTTATGATTTTTCATCATCAAGAACAGTGGTGGGATTCAAACATTTTTGTTCCATATTAGCATTCTTGGAATACCCTCACCTGATTGGTCAAGATGGACTGCGTTGTGATTAGATGGAAGAACGACAGTGATTGGTCAGTAAAGAATCAACTGCGATTGGCCGTGCCAATCGTGGGAGATTCAGAGAGCTGTCATTGGATGCGAGCTGCCGGCAAGCTCTATAAGAAGGGCTGCCACGGCTTGCAGGTCCAGCACAGATCTATAACTTTGAATAAAGAGCTGAAGTTACGCTGGTCTCGAGTCTCTTTTTCCTGCATTAATACACTGGCGACGAAGGTGGGATCCTGAGACAAAGAGACCAGTCGGGCATGTGGCAACCGAGCTGAACAACCAACGAGATGGCCAGCAGCAACTCGCCACCCGCACCATTCGACCAGGCAACCGAGGACTGGGAATCATACATCGATCGATTCCTCATGTTCCTCGAGAGCAACAATTTGAAAGATGCAAATGACCACAGGAAGAGAGCTCTGTTCCTGACCCACTGCAGGCCAGCCTTATTCAAGATGGCCAAAGCCTTGGCCAAGCCAGAAGACGTAAAAGAGATGGCATGGCCAGACCTAGACCGGCTACTCTGAAACCACTACGCCCCAGCCGTTCCCAACCTGATCCAGAGACATGAGTTCTACCGTCGGGATCAGAAGGACAGAGAGAGCATCGGGGACTTGGTGGCAGCCCTAAGAAACATTGGAGGTGTGTGCGGCTTCTCCAACATGGACGAGGCTCTGAGAGACCGCGTGGTCCTTGGTCTCAGAGATCCCATACTCCAGATCAGACTAATGTCTCAGGCAGACATTACGGTCACCAAGGCCATCGCACAAGACACCACAGCCGAGGCCACAAAGAAATCAGCGGCCAAGATGCGACAAATGAACGCAAGGGACCGGCAAATAACTTCAGAGACCAACTCATCACCAGAGAAAAGAACCGAGGTTAGTCACAAAGCCACAACAGCACACCACGAGGACGTCGAGTCCTCCCCCAATACCGAAGATGAGGAGGAGGAGATCCACAGATTGCAAGCAGAGTGAGACAGACGGAGAGGTTGTAAGTTGGGCTTTCAGTGCGCCAGATGCGGTGGTGACCACCCCTGCTCATAGTGCCGGTTCTTAGACACCATTTGCTGGTACTGTGAAAAATGGGGGCACATCACCAAGGTCTGCAGCAACAAACGAAACTACATCCCGAGGCGATGCGACAACACGCCCCCCAGGAACCGGGACAAACATACAGAGAACCGTTGGAGCTGTGAGAGTTGAAGCAAGCTGCTCAGTGAAGCCCGACGGAGAGAAGAGACACCCCAAACAGTCATCATCGGGCACTCAGACAACACTGATGCAAGAAAGGTGCACATGCAGGTCAGCATTGAAGGCAGGCTGTGCAAAATGGAAGTGGATTCCGGATCCTACCTCTCCATGGTATAATGGGACACGATTAAGTGGTTGGTGCCCAGCTTACAAAAACAGGAGCTGGAGAGTCAAAAACTAACCATCAAAGACTACCAGGGGAATCGGATCCCCGTGATAGGAATTGGACACTTCCATGTTACATTCAAAAAGCATGGAAAAGTACTTCCACTAACAATCATGGACAGAGACTGCCCAAGCCTGCTGGGACTGGAATGGTTTGCGCCATTAGGGATTGAGGTGACGAGCATCAACCATGTCGAGGAAACAGACTGGGAGGAGGAACTCATAAAGGACTTCCAAGAAGTTCTCAACGGACAATTAGGCAAGTACTGGGGGTCCCCAATATCATTTAATGTGAACCCCAATATTCCCCCAAACCGTCTTAAACCGAGACGAGTTCCCTTCGTGCTCAAGCCTAAAATAGATGAGCAACTAGACAAGCTCATCGTGCAAGGGGTCCTGGAGCCAATAGATCACGCATGCTGGGAGACCCCAGTAGGCACCCTAATAAAACCAGATGGGTCAATAAGAATTTGTGGTGACTACAAGGCAACCCTAAATAATGCACTGCAACAGAATGCATACCCAGTTCCGGTGGTACAGCACCTCCTACACTCACTCAGGGGAGGAAAAGTCTTCACGAAGCTTGACCTGGCGCAGGCATACCAGCAACTGCCAGTCGACGCCGAGACTGTGAAAACGCAAACCATCGTGACCCACAGGGGGATTTTCCTGTGCAAAAGACTCCAATTCAGAGTCAGTGTGGCACCAGGGGTGTTCCAGAGCTTAATGGAATGATTACTACAAGGCATAAAAGGAGTCGTGCCATATTTCGATGATGTCTTGGTAGCAGCCAAAAACAAAAGCTAATCGGGAAGCCCCCTCAGGGAAGTCCTGCAGAAATTTAAAAACGCAGGACTAAAAGTAAAAAAAGAAGAGTGCCAGCTATGCTTTGAAAAAGTAGAGTTCCTGGGATACCTAGTGGATAAAGACGGAATTCACCCCACAGAGAAAAAGATTAAAGCAATAAAGGAAGCCCCAAGACCACAAAATAAAGCAGAGTTACACGCTTTCCTAGGACTAATTAACTTTTACAATGTTTTTTTGCCACAAAATATATCAGTTCCATAAGACTAAGAAGTATCCATTACTTCCAAATAAGACTAAACAACTGAAATTTTAAAAAAAGTGTTATATTATTTTCCACCCCAAAAATGACCTATGAAGTATTAAATGGTAATTATCAATAGTCAAGATTCACTGCTTCCATAAGTGCAGAAGGAACCATATGGCTCTTCAAGCAGACTTTAATAATCCCAGATCATAGAGAATATATTTAATTACATCACCATGGATTACATAATGAGGAAGATCGTTTTTATAGCCTGACATGATAATATGTAAAAAAGATAAAGGTACAGGTTTCCCCTGACCAGTCATATCTGAGTCTAGGGAAGATGCTCATCTCTATTTCTTAGCTGAGGAAACCAGAATTCTCCAAAAATGCTTGCGTGGTCATGGGGCCAGCATGATTATATGCCAACGTGTAAGGAACACCATTACTTTCTCACCAAGGTGGTACCTATTTATTTCCTGGCATTTGCATGCTTTCAAACTGCTAGGTTTTCAGGAGCTCGGCAAGTAATGGGAACTCATCCCATTGTATGGTGTTTAAGTGTCGAACTCAAGGCTGTCAGTTTTCCAACTGACAACTTCTCCATCTTTAACCTCTGAGCCATCGTGCATTGTTGTATAATATATAAAACTGAATAGCAAATTGCAAATAGTCAAACACTCACATCCATAATTTTTGGTTCACAAAACACAAAGTTAGAAGCTCAAATGTGAATGAAGAGAACCACCATCAGGATCTTATTAGCTGAGACAAGATATAAGTGGTGGACTTCCTAGTTGCAAAGAACATTACATTTTTAACATATAGAGAAAAGAATACATATTAGATTTTGAGAGAAAAAGTACCGAGCAAGATTCTGGCGCTAAACCTATGGCGCTTCAAGGTTTATTCAGGTGAAATCCAGCATAAATCAGTGAATTTAAAACATTCAGTGCATGTTTCCTTGAGGAAAAATCTATTTTCAATTCAGTTCAACTTCTCATGCCAAACAGACACATCCATCTAGCTACCTCACAATCATTCAGAGGTGTTTATCCTTGTCTTCTTCCAAACATGGCTGGCCACATAATGACAAATATTTCTTGTGCAACTAAATTTAGAATTCTTGGCCATTGGGCTTGAATAGATGTATGTGAATACATGAATCTCTTCAAAACAACATTTGTTTTTGTAAGTGAATCCAAGAGTTTACCTTTGGCCAATTCATCACTTGTAATAGGGATGAAGCAAATAGACTGAATTATGACTAAACCATTCTTGTCTACGAAGATAGTAAGATGTATTTTTTGAAATGATGGTGCAAATATTGTAAAATAAACCATCTTGGAAACTGTTCAGATAGGGTGGGCAGTGAAAGTTTGATTCCTACTAACTAAAATAAAAAAGCAAGAAGTTCTCCTGGTAAAGACATCCCTGTCCCCTCTATAAATGGCACATCAATTCACAGCCATGAGGTGTCAGACGGATGGCATTTTGCATGAGCTTTTCGGGAAAGCTTGAGGCCCTACTAAATGTGCTTTTTGATAGTCCTGTCAGAATGAAAAATGGCTTCTTGATAAAGGAATAAAAGAGCTCAAATGTTTCAGGGTTTCAGGGAGAGAGGAAAATGAAATAACATTAATGGCAACCGCTATTGCTAAAAAAAAATTATAAAAAGTTGTTAAGGAAATTATGGAATGCTGTTTTCCAGGGGAACTTTGGAGATGGCATGGTGGCTTGATAATTGTTCCTGAGAACTTGCCACCAATGTTGTGTAGTTGATGAGGATCCTCTTATGGGGAGGAGGGTAGAATGGTGAGGTGTTATTGTCAGGGTTTCCATCTCTTCTTGTAGCCCACATATCATGAAGCCAATTGCAAATTCCCAAATGCATGCTGACCTTCTGTCCCACTTCTGTCATTTGCTTTGTGCTGAAGAGCACATGTTTTCTTTTTCTAATGTGGGAGTTGGACCCATCCATCCATCCTCTGCAAGCAAGAGGAGAGAAAAGGACCATTGTCAGGAACAAAGCTCAAACAGCTCTTGCTATCAAACTGTCCCATGAAATAACTTTTCCTCGGTCAAGAATCAAGGAACTTCTCCATTAGGTAGGAAACCATTCAGGAGTATCCAAAATAGGTGATTAACTTAATCCCAACTTAAGGTGATGAAAAAGATCATGATGGCAACTAGGACTGAAAGGATGAAGCTGTCAGTGTTCCAGAAAAACAAACTCCAATAGCAAAACTCTGACACAGGCATTTTCTCAAAGTTCCATTTTATTCAAGTAGTCATCTTGGCACATCTGGGAAAACCCAAATTTGAAATTTCCAGGTTTTCCTCCAATAAGTAAAAATTACAAATCCACTCCCTGCACCCATCATTCCATCACATGCCCCAATCACCATCCATTCCAACTTGAGACAACCCTTCAACCACTCCCCCACCGGGTACAGGAATAACATGACCTTGACTTTAAAGAAGAATGCTATTATGTCTAACCATATACGCTGCATGAAATCCCCCCTCCCAACTTCCTAAGCTCAATAATGTGATAGCGTGGAAGCTCTTGGTGGCTTCCAAAGTTGACAGTTATTTATTGTGCATTTTAATGTGATGCCTACAAGGAGAAGTGTAACCCATTCAAGAATGAGTTTCTCATTGGAGAAATATCTAAGCCCATGCAATGAAATGAAGTATCATATTTTAGAAGTCAGAATATGGCATCTCTAGAAGCTACTATTTGGTAGAGTCTGAGCTAGTGTCTTAATCAGGAGGTTGGGTTTTCCTTCTACAAGGGGATCTCTCTTCATCTGGCATTGAAATGGAAGTGGAACATCTATTCTTGTGTTCCTTGATCTCTCACTGTCTTTCATTACCATCAGTCATGGTACCCTTCTGAACCAGCTCCAAAGGCTGGAGGCAAGATGTCATTTTATGGCTTCCTTTCTCTATGGCAGGGCTCTTCAAACTTGGAAAGTTTAAGACTTGTGGACTTCAACTCCCAGAAGTCCTCCTCCAGGCATGTTAGCTTAGGAATTCTGGGAGTTGAAGTCCACAAGTCTGAAACTTTCCAAGTTTGAAGAGCCTTGCTCTATGGCCAGCTCCTGTCATGTTGGTTGAGGAAAAGGATTGTTCCCTTGGTGTCTCCTTTGTTGATAGCACAAGAGACTAATCTCTGTCTTATTTTATTGATCATCTACTAGTGAGATGACCTGCTAGTCTGGGGTTCGATATCATCGGTATTCTGATGGTGTCCAATCATATTTCTTGACATTGGCTAGCCATATGAGGTTGTTACAGTTCTATCCCAGAAGGCTTTACACTGTTCCATCTGGTGAGCCTGTTGTGCCCTTCCCTACATCAGGGTAGTCTTCAGACAGTTCCTCATGCCTTGGCCACTTTGCAGCTTGTATGTTGGGCTATTCCTTGAGTTGCCCTGGAAGACTACTTGGAAACTTCTGCTGGCCCAGAATGCAACAGTAATACAATGCCTACAGCCTCAGTATGCCATGTGGTACTTCTGCTGTGTGAGCTGTAGAGTTAGCCTGTTTGCTTCTGGGCATAATTCATGGTGTGGGTATGACTCACAAGCCCTTCAAGTATACAGCCTAGTTACTTCAGGGACTACCTGTCCTCTATAGTATCAGCCAGGGCAATTTGATCTGGCACAGTTGATGGGCTTCACTCCGGAACAAGAGTTACACTAATATCAAAGAAATGATGGAATAGAATAATTAAGGAAAGGATGCAAAAGGAGGGACAGAATGAAATGTGAATGGCAAAAATTAAAAAAAAATTTAAATTTTATTTTAAATAATTACATAGAATTATTACGTTGTTCCGCAGTGAGTTGCCTTGTGGTGAGTTGGCTGTGGCATGTTGTCCAGCAGTGAGTTCGCTGTGGTGATCTGGCTGCAGCAAGTTGGCCACAATGAGTTGGCTGGGCAAGTTGTCCCATTGAATTGTCAATGCCTGGAATCCTCTACCTGACTCTGTGGTTTCTTCCGCAAACCCCAAAATCTTTAACCTTAGACTGTCTACTATTGACCTCACCCCTTTCCTAAGAGGTCTGTAGGGGGCATGCATAAGTGCACCAACATGCCAACCATCCCTGTCCTATTGTTTCATTTTATTTTTCTTATATGTATCCATTTCATTTATTCATAACTATGTTTATACTTAAGGCCATGTCACACTGCCCAACGGATGCAAAAAGGACACAACGGAAGAGAAAAATGTTACATCCGTTGTATCCGCGCTCAAAAGGGGTGAAAATTTGCATAATTGGAGCGGACAACACGGACGCAGGGAGGACGCAGGGCGGATGCAAAGCGGATGCGGAACGGAAGCCCAGCGGATGGAAGCGGATGGCGCGTCCGCTAGGCTTCCGGGGGGCCTCAGCGAAGTGGACACGGAACGGAAAAAGCGGATGCAGAACGGATGCACAGCGGATGAAGCGGATGCACAGCGGAAGCCTAGCGGATGCACAGCGGAAGCCTAATGGATGCCTGGCGTTAATTGCGCATGCGGGGGGGATGCATTGTGCAAGCCCCCCAGATATAAAGGGAAGCAGCTCGCACCTGGCCAGCATTCCCAGGAAAGACCTGCTGCTGGATACCTCAGAGTTCTTGCCTGCATGTCTGCCTGCAAGCCTTGCTGCCAGCCTGCCTCCAAGCCTGCCTCCCAGCCTGCCTCCCAGCCTCCTGGGCAGCCTCCCTGCCAGCCTTGCTGGCAGCCTGCCTTCCAGCCTGCCTTCCAGCCTTGCTGGCAGCCTGCCTTCCAGCCTCCCTGCCAGCATTGCTGCCAGCCTGCCTTCCAGCCTCCCTGCCAGCATTGCTGCCAGCCTGCCTTCCAGCCTCCCTGCCAGCCAGTCTGTCTGCCAGCCTTGGTGCCTGCCTTCCTGCCAGCCTTCCTGCCAGGCTTCCTAACAAGCTTCCTGCCAGCCTTGGTGCCAGCCTTCCTGCCAGCCTTGGTGCCTGCCAGCCTCCCTGCCAGCCAGCAACCCCACAACCATGGGGAAGAAGCGAAAGTCTCAGCAACCTGCCACCATCCCTGGCAAGAGGGACAGGGCCACCCTCCCGCCCCATGTCCCTGACTCATCTTCTGCTGGGGCTTCTGCAGCTTGGGCTCGCTCTTCTGTTGCTGGAGCTTCTGCTGTAGCTGCTCCTGGCAGTGGTGCTTCTGCTGCGTACTCTGCTGAAGCTGCTCCTGGTCCTGCTGGTCCTGCTCGTTCTGCTCGTGCTCCTGGTCTTGCTGACCCTGCTGCTGGTGCTTACTCTGCTGCTGCTCATCCTGGTCTTGCTGCTGCTGCTGCTGCTGCTGCTGCTGCTGCTGCTGCTGCTGATCCTACTGCTGCTGCTGCTGCTGCTGCTTATGATCCTGCTGGTGATTATGCTGCTGCTGCTGCTGCTGCTGCTGCTGCTGCTGATTATGATCCTGCTGCTGCTGCTGCTGCTGTTGGTGTGGAGGAGCAGCCCCTACAACCTGGGAGCCCCTCTGATGAGGGCCCATCTGGTCCTGCCAAAGGGAGGAAGAGGCGTATGCAAAAACGGGAGAGGAGGCAGTATTACATCGAGGAAGCGCACGAGGATGAGGTGCTGGAGTGGCTGAGAGAGAACGACTATCTGTGGCGGAAGGAACACCGGCTGTACAGGGACACCAAGCGGAAGCAGGCTGCTTGGAGAGAGAGGGCGGAGAGTCTGGGCTACACTTCGGAGGTGCTCCTCGGCTGCTGGAAGCACATGCACACCTGGTACGGGAAGCTGCACTGCAAAAAATCTGGCCAGGCCGCGATCAAGCTGACGGACAGAGAGAACTATGTCATGGCCAAGTGCAGCTTCCTGGAGGGTGAGGTCCGCCACCGAGGAGCACCAGCAGCCCAAATCTCTACCCTCTCTCTCCGGCAGCCTGCTGGGAGCCAGTCCTCTGGCGGCCGAGAGTCAGTCCCTGTCTCCATGCAGGTATCTGTGGAGCGTGCCACGGCGGAGAACCCCCGGGCAGGTGTTGAAAGCGTGGTGGAGAGCGATGAGGACTCCCTGATGCGGTGGGAGAAAGGAGACATTGAGTCCACCGCTGCCGAAGCCGCATCCACCCACACCTCCGCCACCACAGTAAGGCAGAGAGCTGGACCGCAGGAGGGGCAGAGCCACAAGGTCCTGGTGGAGATCAGGGACACCATCCGCACCAGCAAAAGGTCTCCTCTCTCAGCTGGTCCCCATCGAATCCTCCTCCTCCAACCGCAAGCCCTTCCTCAATTATGTGAACCAGACCCTCAAGGAGATGGCAGATCCCCAGTACCAGGTGGTGAAGGAGAGGATCACCATGCTGCTTAACAACCCTCCAGACCCAGAGGCACCTGCTCCCACCCAGTCCAGGTCTGATCCTCCACCCCAGGTGATGTCCTTCCCGTACCAAAGCTTCCCACAGCCCCTCACCTACCAGGGCTACAGCTACCCGGAGGTCCAGCAGCACAGACAGCAGCCCTTACAGATGCAGGCACAGAGTCATCGGGCGACACCGCTGCCACCGGTTCCAATGATGCCACCGATGCCAACCTCGACAGTCCTCACCCCGCTGCAGAGCAGGCAGCCCCACTACACTGCTCCTTCCTCCATCCCACAGCCAAGCCCGGCCTCAGTACATCTGTCCTCAGTACTGGAGCTGACACCCCATGGCATGGAGGAAGGACCTCTCAGCATCACGGGGCTGAGCCAGCTGTCCGACACCTTCCTCAACACACCGTCCCCTGTTGTCCTCTCGGGGCTAGGCACTGCAATAACACCTCAGACCAGCACTGCAGCAGCACCCACCTCCACAGCACCTGCTCCCTAACATCTTATCCTGGGCACACACCTCCGAGTGACCAAGAGGAGTGCCAGAGACTGGCTGCCTGGATATTTGTGGACTTTATTTGGACACTTGACTTGGGTCATGTTTATTTTACAGCTTGTTATTAATAAAGTTTATCTTTGTTTCACACACTTGCTTCATTAATTTTTTTCTATAAAGTCTGGGTGGAAACTTTTAGAAATGGTTTAGCCTTTGCATGCTTGTGGGATGGGTTAAGATAGCAGTGGGATGGGCAGTGATACCTTTGGGATGGGCAGTGATACCTGTGGGATGGGAAGGGATACCTGTGGGATGGGTTAAGATAGCTGTGGGATGGGAAGGGATACCTGTGGGATGGGAAGGGATACCTGTGGGATGGGTTAAGATAGCTGTGGGATGGGAAGGGATACCTGTGGGATGGGCAGGGATACCTATGGGATGGGCAGGGATACCTATAGGATGGGTAATAGCTGTGGGATAGATAAACCTCCAGTGCAAGCATAGTGGGACTGTATGGTCCACCCTCCCCGGTGCCACCCCTATGGCCCTTCATTATCAATTACAATGTAAGCCTTGATCCACACATGTCAACATAAACACAACTCTTTATTAAACGCCCTGTTCATTGTAGGCCAACCAAACATACATGGCCCAATCTCATCCGTGTGATGAGACAGGCTGAAGGAAGCATCCATTAAGCATCTACCATCCTGTCTTGCCACTCCACCGCTCCAGCTGGGGAGTTGCACCAGTGTTTCAGGAGGTTGCGCTGCTTCTTCGCCTCATGTGAGGTTCTGTTGGGCCCTTGCACATCCTCAGTGTCGATCAGGTTTTGCCCTTGCCTCCATTCCCCAGGCTCCATGTCCCCATTGCCTTGCTGGAGGTCCATGAGCCTGTTCTGCAACACTGGGTAGCGGGTGCGCATGAGATTGTGCAGGATGCAGCAAGCTTCCACAATCCTCCTCATGGTCTCTGGGTGATGCTGCATGTTGGTGAGAAGTACCTGGAACCTGTTGGCCAGGATGCCAAAGGCGTTCTCCACCACCCGCCTTGCCCTGGACAGCCTGTAGTTGAAGATCCTCTCTTCACGGGTGAGGAGTCTGGAGTTGTAGGGCTTCATGAGGTAGGTTGTGAGGGAGAAGGCATCATCCCCCATGATGAAGTAGGGCACATCTTGCGTGTCGTTGGGCAGCGGGTCTGGATCTGGGAAGCCCATCATGAGGTTGCTTTCCAGCCCCTCCTTGAGGTGACTGTCGTTATATACCTGGGCATCTGAAGATGAGCCATTGCCTGAAACATCGATGTACATGAACTTTTAGTCAGCATCGACCATGGCGAAGAGGATGATGCTGAAGAAGCCCTTGTAGTTGTGATAAGTGGACCCTAAGTTGGCTGGAGCTTTGCAGGCCACGTGCTTGCCATCGATGGCTCCAACGGTGTGGGGGAAGTTCCACTTCTGATACCACTGCTCTGCAACTTTCTTCCATCCTTCTTCATTGGAGGGGCACTGGAGGAGCTCCTCCTTGTATTCTTCGATGATGGCCTGTACCACTTCTCTGACAACAAAGCTGATGGTGCTGGGTGGCACCCTCCAGCCGTACTGCATGCTCCTGTAGGTGGTCCCTGAGGCCAGGTGGCGCAGAGTGAGTGCCACCTTGAGCCCAGGTTCCAGGCTGGGCAGGAAGTTGGTGTTTGTCTTGGTCAACCTGGGTGTCAGGTGCTGCACAACTTCGTCAAACATGGCTGGAGGCATCCTCATGAAGTTCTGGAACGCCCGAGGTTCTTCGCTCCTGAGCTCCACCATCAGCTTGTCGTAAAATACGTACTGCGCTCTTCTGGCAAACCATCTTCGGAGCCAGACTTTTTTTGGGTGCCTCCTTTTCTTCCCGTAGTACTGTTCACAGAGACTGTAGATGGTTTCGCAGTGTTGCAGAAGGATGTTGGCTGCCGAAAGGATTGTGTCGCAATCCACGGTGGACATGACTGGATGCTGTGGAAGAGGAAGAGTCAGATGAAGGCTGCAGAGGTCTGCACCGCTGGGCTGCTGGTCTGAAAGTGCGATGCAGACGAATTGCTCCCCCTTTTTATCGGCAGTATAGGTTTTCTGCTAGGCATCCTCTAGGTATCCTCTAGGCATCCTCTAGACATCCTTAATATCCGAGATAGGTCCCCTCTGCGAATGTTTCCGTTCTGCATCCGCTAGGCATCCGTTCTGCATCCGTTCTGCGTCCGTTCCGCTTCCTCCCTGCATCCGGGCGGATGCGAGTTGCGCGGATTCACAGCGGATGCCTAGCGGATATAGCGGATGCGTAGCGGATGCAGAACGGACGAACTGGATACATTTTCCGCGCAAAAGTTTTCAGCAGCCTAAAACTTTTGGAGCAGATGAAATGTCCATAAATGGATGCTGGACGGATAGAGAGGAAGCCAAACGGAGGCAGTGAGTACATCGCGTTTTCGAACGGATGGCAAGGTTTTTTGTCCGTTTTACTTCCTCTTTGCATCCGTTGGTGCAGTGTGACAGGGGCTTTATACCTGTTATCTTATCATCGCTTGACAAAATAAAATAAAAAAAATAAAAAATAAATATTTAACTATAAACTTTTTCTTTATTTTTGAGTCAGCTGTGTTCTTATTGCTTTAACTGCTATTCGCTTTGTCCCACAATAAATGCATCTGGGGATTTCTTTTATACTTAACCAAACCTTGGGCTGACATATGTATATCTGTTTTTGTTCTATTTTTTCTTTATTAATGGCTGTCATATTGACCATACCCTGAGAATTGCCCTACATGTACTTGAATATTGCAGCTAGCATGATAAATGAAATGAATTTTGTAAAATAGTTAGGGAGTTGCAGTGAATGTGATCCAAGGGGGGGTTGCAGTGAATGTGATCCAAGGGGGGGGAGATAGGGTTATTGTTTTTTTAATAGTAGACAGCAAGTGAGAATAGCTATTTAGATAATTATACAGCTTAAGCTACAACTTGCTCTTCAGGAATGTGTGAGAATTTCACTTCAAAGCCTATTACTAATTTTCACAGCATGAATCTTCAAGCCTTAGTCCACATTAGTAACGGGCAACTATAATTCTCTCTCCCTATGCGTTCAGTGTCTGAAATATGACTTCATTTGCTTTTCTGTAGGAGGAAGATCTGATATATCTCTTGTTAATCACCAATGCTTGCCACCACAGTCATGCTGGCTTATGTCCTATAAGATGGAGTAAGATTGAGTAAGGAAGTTGCAGTCAGGGGAGGTTTATAAAGGAGGGGTCAAAAAAGTGTAGATGGTCATCGGTTCATGGAATCAAAACCTAACTCCTTTTTACATGCATCACACATGTGATATTTCCCCCAAAAGCAAGGGTGGGATTCTACAGGTTTGCACCTATTCACTAGAACCGGTTGTTAACATTCTAAGCAGTTCGGTTGTTAGAAGAAATTACTGGCCTAATCCTGTAAGGAAGGCAGGAAGGAAACATTCTGGTGTTGCTTATAGAAACTGCCTCTCCGTTAACCCACATTACATTCTTGGCAGGACTAGACTTCCTGTCTCAGGAACTTCTCTGGAGTTTTTTTTCCTCCTTTGCTGATACTTTGCTTGTGTGGAGTGACCATTCAAAGGTACAATGGCAATGAAAAAAGTGACTTATGACCATTTTTCACACTTAAAACTGTTGCAGAATCCCCACAGTCACGAGAGGCCAGGTGAGGAGATGTGCGCCTCAATGTGAGTGATATTGATTTGGCCATGCCCAGCCAATAACACGACCACCAAGTCATGTCCACCACCTAAGCCACACCCACAGAACCGGTTGTTAAAAAATTTGAATCCCACCCTTGCCCAAAAGGGTGGGCTTTCAATCACACATGTCATGGCCATTATCCTGACTTTTTTGACTCCCCTCTCCCCTGTGAATCCTCTCAGTGGTAGCAATTTTAAACATCCCTGGATTTTGATGCACACTAATTTACTCAAGCTCTCATGTTTGTAACCCAGGGGTGTCAAACTCAGGGCCCCATGGGCCTGATGTGTCATGTGCTGGCCCTGCCCCTGCCCGGTTTAGCAAAGGGGAAAAAAAGTCTTGATACGTCACTGCCGCAATGACGACACGAGTTTCACACTCCTACTTTGACTTTTAACTGGGTAAAACAATGTATCATTGGCCAAAATGTTTTGAACCAAGGTACCTCAAATGGGCTAACTTATAGAATATCTCCAAAATCTAAGATCCATGACTCCTGTGGAATTTAAATTTGTCAAACTTGATAAAATATTTTATGATATAAAGTTGTCATGAAACAGAGGTGGTATTCAACAGATTCTGACCAGTTCTGGAGAATCGGTAGCAGAAGCAGCAGTTTGAAGAACTGGCAATTAGTACCTATGACTGGCCCTGCCCCCATATATTCTCTGCCTCCCAAGTCCCAGCTGATTGGCTGGGCCTTGTTAGGAATATAAGTCACCTAACAAGTATTTGGGTTGAAAATATATAAACCAGGATATTTTAAAACTGTATCTTTAAGAAAATGCAAAATTGTAATTGGGTGTGGTTTCTCAAATGGCCATAGGATGGAGCCAGAAACCTGGGTTGTTTAGTCTTAGTCTGAGTTTCAGAGAGTGTGTCTCAGTGAGTCTCTGTTTCCTTCTGTTGGAGAATTTTGCCGTTCTTCCTAATTGACTGATATTCTTGGATTTGATGTAAGTCTGTTACTGAACTGTTTTTGATATTGGACTTTGTTATTGGATTATTCCTGGATGAAAACTGACTGATTTTACCTGTGAATGACTTTGGACTGTGTTTGAATTTTGCTTAAACGTTTCAGAAAGTAAAAACCTACATTTACTGTACAGTGTATCTGTGTGCTGTGTGTGTATAATTCAAACACTTCTCTCACTACATCTCCCTGTATGAGCTCGTTCTCCTAATGGGGAATTTCCTCAACAGGTCTTCTTTTGTTGCCCTGCACAGGAGAACGGAGCTGGAAATCAAGTTAGTGTGGTGTGGAGGGAATGAGGATTTTGCAGTATCCTTCCCCCTGGAATGGGGAGGGAATGGAGATTGTACAGCATCTTCCCCTGCCACACCGACCAAGCCATACCATGCCCACGAAGTCACATGCACAGAACCGGGAGTAACAAATTTTGAATCTCTCCACTGTCAGGTAGCATTTTATGACATAATACCAAGTGTCATAAACCGATTTGTTTGGTCAGCTCTTGATGTTTGGCTGAGCTCTACAGTTCAACATGGGCTACTTTTGAGGTAGATACCTACACCTCTGAATTTTAAAGAACTTATCGAGACATAAGAAGCTCTGCCATTCTTGAAGGCACTGAGGAGTCCGGTAAGGAAATATCTCTGAAACCAAGACCAAGGGGTCATGGGTTTTCCAGTGATCTTTAATTGTTCAATTTCTTATACTACTGCAGAGTAGACACCCACTTGGGAACAGGCAATTTCCAAGTTCAAGTTTAAGTAAAATTCAAGCTTAAATGGCTTAATTAAGGAAATGAGATGTGCATTTTTTGTGATTGCATCAAACTGGGGGAATGAGAGGATGTAATGTTGGGTCTACAACTAGGGCAAATCATATTTCATGCTCTCAGTATAATAATAATAAATGAATTAGAACTGCACTGCCAGCATTGTTCTCACAAAACAGCTGTTGTCAAATTTGCTTATATAATAGATGTGCATTTTTTTCATTACGAAGCACATAGACTGCTCAAAAAAATAAAGGGAACACAAAAATAAAACATCCTAGATCTGAATGAATGAAATATTCTTATGAAAAACTTTGTTCATTACATAGTTGAATGTGCTGACAACAAAATCACACAAAACTTATCAATGGAAATTAAATTTAGCAACTCATGGAGGTTTGGATTTGGAGTTACACTCAAAATTAAAGTGGAAAAAACACTACAGGCTGATCCAACTTTGATGTAATGTCCTTAAAACAAGTCAAAACGAGGCTCAGTAGTGTGTGTGGCCTCTACATGCCTGTATGACCTTCCTACAATGCCTGGGCATGCTCCTGATGAGGTGGCAGATGGTCTCCTGAAGGATCTCCTCCCACACCTGGACTAAAGTATCCTCCAACTCCTGTACAGTCTGTGGTGCAACGTGGCGTTGGTGGATGGAACAAGACATGATGTCCCAGATGTGCTCAATTAGATTCAGGTCTGGGGAACAGGCAGCCCAGTCCATAGCATCAATGCCTTCATCTTGCAGGAACTGCTGACACCCTCCAGCCACATGAGGTCTCGCATTGTCATGCATTAGGACAAACCCAGGGCCAACCACACCAGCATATTGTCTCACAAGGGGTCTGAGAATCTCATCTTGGTACCTAATGGCAGTTAGGCTACCGCTGGCGAGCACATGGAGGGCTGTGCGTCCCCCTAAAGAAATGCCACCCCACACCATTACTGACCCACTGCCAAACCGGTCATGCTGGAGGATGTTGCAGGCAGCAGAACGTTCTCCACGGCATCTCCCGACCCTGTCACCTCTGTCACATGCTCAGTGTGAACCTGCTTACATCTGTGAAGAGCACAGGGCATCAGTGTCAAATTTGCCAATCTTAGTGTTCTCTGGCAAATGCCAAATGTCCTGCACGGTGTTGGGCTGTGAGCACAACCCCCACCTGTGGACGTCGGGCCCTCATACCACCCTCATTGAGTCTGTTTCTGACTGTTTGAGCAGCCACATGCACATTTGTGGCCCGCTGGAGGTCATTTTGCAGTGCTCTGGCAGTGCTCCTCCTGTTCCTTCTTGCACAAAGGCAGAGGTAGCAGTCCTGATGCTGGGTTGTTGCCCTCCTATGGCCTCCTCCATGTCTCCTGATGTACGGGTCTGTCTCCTAGTAGCACCTCCATGCTCTGGACACTACGCTGATAGACACAGCAAACCTTCTTGCCACAGCTCGCATTGATGTGTTATCCTGAATGAGTTGCACTACCTGAGCCACTTGTGTGGGTTGTAGACTCCATCTCATGCTACCACTAGAGTGAAAGCACCGCCAGCATTCAAAAGTGACCAAACCATCAGCCAGAAAGCATAGGAACTGAGAAGTGGTCTGTGGTCACCACCTGCAGAACCACTCCTTTATTGGGGATGTCTTGCTAACTGCCTATACTTTCCACCTGTTGTCTATTCCATTTGCACAACAGCATGTGAAATTGATTGTCAATTAGTGTTGCTACCTAAGTGGACAATTTGATTTCACAGAAGTGTGATTGACTTGTAGTTACATTGTGTTGTTTAAGTGTTCCCTTTATTTTTTTGAGCAATGTATATACAGGAGCCATTGCAAAATGCAGTTATTCAACAATAAGGTAAAGGTAAAGGTTCTCCCCGCACATATGTGTGAGTTGTTTCCAGCTCTAGAGGGCAGTGTTCATCTCTGTTACTGTGCTGAGAAGACATCTTCGTGGTCATGTGGCTGGCATGACTAAAAGCCGAAGGTACACGATACACTGTTACCTTCCCACCAAAGGGGTCCCTATTTTTCTACTTGCATTTTGACATGCTTTCAAACTACTAGGTTGGCAGCAAGCTGGGAGAAGTACAGGAATTCACTCCGTTACGTGGTGCTACGGATTTGAACCACTGAACTGTCAAGTTTTCTGATTGATAAGCTTAGCGTCTTAGCCACTGAGCCACCATATCACAAGTAGTCAACTTACAACCATTTGAAGTTACAACAAACCCCTTCAAAAATTCTTATGACCCAGTATTGAAGTTCTGACATCCACACTCCCCCAGTCATATATTTTCATGTCGAGGGGGCTCAACAACTGGCCTGTGCTTCCATCTGTTTGAAGCAACTCATGGTCATATTTAATGATTGCCATTTTACTGAAAACTGGCATTTACTTCTGGTCTTTTTCATGAAACTTCCTGCAATGTTTAACAACTGTGGTATTCATTTATTGACTGCTGCAAAAAAAAGATTATAAAATCAGGTTGGTCATGGGGTGACCTGTTTTATGACCATCAACGCTGATGACCATAATGGGGAGATTTATTATCATCATAAATTACCATCATTGCCCAGAAGATCATTGGTTGCCCTCTCCTCTCTTTGGAAGAGCTTTATAGCTCCCACTGCCTTAAGAAAGTTCAAAACATTCTCAAAGGTCCATCTAATCCTGGGCACCCTTTTCTTGAACTGTTACCATCTGGCTGATGGTACAGGATAATAAAAACAAGGACAAATAGGCTGAAAAACAGCTTCTATCTTTTCTGTGGTTAGCCAGCAGCAGGTGCAGATGGTGGAGGAGAGCGAGAACTCGGAGGAAGGGCTGGGACCATCAGGGAGTGGACTGCTGCCATCAGGGATGGTGGGGGCTGGCAACAGTGATGAGGAGGTTCCCAAGGAGCTCGTGCCAAGTGCGTGTGAGCCAGAGGTGCTATTCAACTGGTTTGCACCTATTTGGGTGAACCGGTAGCGGTTATTTGGCATGGGTTGCTGAACCGGTGGTAATCCCTGGCTGGCCATGCTGCCAACCCGGTCGCCCTATCGCTCACTTGCGATCGCTCACCTAACTTTCTGTTCCCCATGTCCTCTTTCTCCCCAGGGAAAAGGAAGAAAGGCATGGACGCTGCCTGTATCACTTTCCCCATGTGAGTTAAAGTGTCTGGAGTGAGAAAAAGTGCGGTCTCACAGACGGGGTGGGGGTGAATTGAGCCTTGGAGCACTTTTGCAACGTGAAAGAAATACATTTTGGAAGCAGGTCTTTTAAAAACTTCTCCAAGGATTCCCCATGGACGCTGCAAGTATCACTTTCCCCTTGTGAGTTAAAGTGCTGGAGTGAGAAGGAGTGAGGTCTGACAGAGGGGGTGGGGGAATCCACTCAAGCCTTGGAGAAATTTAAAGGAGCTGCTTCCAAAATGCTTGTCTGTTAAGTGCTCTGTGTGTGTGCGTATGTGTGTGTGTGCGTGTGTGTGTGTGAGAGAGAGAGAGAGAAAGAAAGGAAGAAAGAAAGAAAGACAGAAAGAAAGAAAGAGGAAGGTAGAGAAAGAAAGAAAAAAATAGGAAGAGAGAGAGAGATAAAACTCTGCTTTTATTTTTAATTGTTCCATTATTTATCATGTGTTAATCTTTTACACCTAGAGTGATTTTTTTGCCTTTCTTTTGCCCAGGGCTACCACATATTTTTCAGGGTTCACATGCATTCAATATCAATAGTCCAGAGCATAAAATACACATGTGTTTAACAAGAGTTGAAAGGGACCTTGGAGGTCTTCTAGTCCAACCCTCCAGCTCAGGCAAGAAAACCGAGGATGACAAACTCTGAGTAGAAATCCTGGGAAAGGTGTCAGAATAACACTTAGAAGGGACCTTGGGGTGAACCCTATACCATTTCATAGAAATGGCTGTCCAGTCTTTTCTGAAAAACTTCCAGTAATTGAGCACCCAGAACTTCTGGAGACAGACAGTTCCACTGGTTAATTGTTCTCAGTCTCAGGAAGTTTCTCCTTAGTTTTAGGTTGCTTCTCTCTTTGTTCAGCTTCCATCCATTGCTTCTTGTTTGCATTCTGCTTCTTTGGAAAATACATTATCCCCCTTTCTTTGTGGCAGCCCCTTAAAAGCCTGTTGCCTATCACACTCTTGAGTAAAGCATGTGAGCCATTTCCTCCTTTCAGTGGTCCATGAAAGTACATCTATAGTACGCAGATAATAAAGTCAAAAAAAGTGCACAACATTTTTACAGAACTATAGATAAATTGAGGCTGGGTGACAAGGAATGGCCGGGAGGGGAGGGGCCAGGTGAGGCACCCCTTGATGTGAGTGATGTTGAGTTGGCCACGCCCACCCAGTCACACGACCACTAAGCCACACCACCCAGTCACATGACCACAAGCCATGCCCACCAAATAAGCCACGCCCACAGAACCGGTAGTAAAAAATTTTGAATTCCCCCACTGGCAGGATGATTCGTAGAAGAGAACAGCTGAAGTTGCACAGATGACTTGGGAGTAAAGATACAACATAATGGCCCTTCCCTCCAGGGAATATAAGCCTGGTTTCAAATGTTTTTTGCCTTTGTAAAAGGCAAAAATGTTCAGAGGATTCACCATTGTGATTAAAGACTCTGGTTTATTTGAAGACTTCTGCCAAGCTTTTTCTAATTGGACTAATTGGCTGCAAGCCATTTGTTATCTACAAACAGGTTTATTTGTAGATTAAAGCCGTGAAAATTTGAGTTACTGAGTTTATTTGTGTTTGCTCTCTGGGAAGCCGGCTGGGTCAGAACAATCCCAGAGCAGTAACTATATTGAATTCCACTGTATAGTGCGATGTTAATACAATATCAGGGGCTTTCAACTCAATTGTATAGAATGTGAAGGATGTGTGTTTGTGTTTCATTTTTATAGTTACAATGTACACTGAAGATGGCATTTAATTTTATTGTATGAGTTGCAATGACAATAAAGTGAACTAACTAAAACTAAACTGAACTGAGGAATTCCTGTAATATTTAGGGAAGGCCACTTCCATGCAATTCTGCTCTGTATGCATGACTTCCTTTAGTTGAACTAAATGTTGGCTTCCCACAACTACCTGTTGAACGGGACTGACATTGATGAGATGTTTATCGTTAAAGTGGGTAGATGAAGTGGGACATCAGACTCTGAGGCAGAAAAGTTCTTGAACATATGATGTGTGGAGATTGAATTGTGGGTTACAAGGAAACTTTTCATTTGTGACATTCTTAGATGAATGCACAAATACGGCATCCTTTATCTAACTGATAATTACTCAAGGATCTTTCTTTTAAAAAAAACATGATAGGGACTTTAAAGATTGCACACCAGAGAGAACTAGAAGGAACTAAAGATTATAATTGAAAGAGAAGACTTAAACATAGATGTTTATGGAGTCATCCAGGTCAGGGTTGTCCCAAAGGTGCTTTTTCAAGAGGCAACTGGATTTTCTGTTTTTTTCTTTGAAGATGTTTCACTTCTCATCCAAGAAGCTTCCTCAGCTCTGAAATGAAATGTCTTCAAAACAAAACCAGAACACTTATGGAATAGAATAGAATTATTTTATTGGCCAAGTGTGATTGGACACACAAGGAATTTGTCTTGGTGCAAATGCTCTTAGTGTATATAAAAAGAAAAGATACATTTGTCAATAATCATAAGGTACAATACTTAATAATAGTCATAGAGTACAATAAGCAATCAAATCATACTAGGAAACAGTTGATATAAATCGTAAGGATACAAGAGACAAAGTTCCAGTCATACAGTCACAAGTGGGAGGGATGGATGATAAGGAGTGATGAGAAGATTAATAGTTATAGTAGTACAAACTTTATAAATAGTTGGACAATGTTAAACGTAGAAATATAGAAAACTGATGACAGGAAAAGACCAAGTAATCTCTAAAGTCTGCCCTTTGAGTTTTCTGTTTTTTTAAAAAAAAATATTTATTATTTTTATTTTATTTTTTTAATTGGATGATGGACATGTGGTTTTCCCAAGAACTTAGTAATACAAACTGGAGCAAAATATTTTAACATTAAACAAACTGAAGGATATTTTTGAACAAGGGACTCAGAAGTCAATTTTAAGAGTGTTTGCCTCTATAGATTGGCTGTATTAAATGAGTCTTATGGATGAGGAACAAATTATTCTGGACAAGACTGACACTGATCTCCGGGTAGAAGATTGATATGGAAAAAGATGCTGCACAAGACATAGAAAAAAAATGGCTGCTGTCTTAATAATTAAAAGGCATTCAGAAATAAAAACCAAGAGAGTAACGTGGATAATTTTTCTACATTGGATTTACAAAAGAAACTTGTTAAACCTTTGAACAATTTTGCGAGAAGGGACAAAAAAGTTAAAAAAAAATCAGGTTCTTGTACATTATTGCTTTTCTTTTTTTTCTATATTCTGATTTTTCTTTTTGTTTTATTCTTCTTTCTATTTATCTTTCCTTTTCTGTACCTTCTATTTTTTCTTTTTAGTCTTTTCTTTTTTC
The DNA here is from genome assembly GCA_015471245.1 of Laticauda colubrina. Lineage (NCBI taxonomy): Eukaryota > Metazoa > Chordata > Lepidosauria > Squamata > Elapidae > Laticauda > Laticauda colubrina. Next base: position 5,027,334 of record BLBF01000022.1, on the reverse strand, counting down.
TTTTAGTTTGCATAATTTTGTATCTTTGGATTGTGATTTTTTAAAATAAAATTACTATAGGAATGTTTGCTTTTTGTGCCAGCAAAATTGTTGCAGTCATTAGGATATTAAATGTGCCTGTCTATTAAGTGCTAAAATTCCTGACACTGTTTTTGATATGCAGAAAAGTGTCACTGTTCTAACACGCTGAAGAACTGGCATAGGAACAAAAATAAAAATATTTTTAAAATGCCCTCCCAAAATAATTTAACATCTGAAGTGGACAAAATAGACATAGCAATCTGAAAGAAACAAAACTTATTTTCTCGTGGATGCACAAACTGGAAAATGGCTTTCTTTGTCACTTGATTAGATTTTATAGTGAGCAAATTTATTAAAAATTTCTCAACCCTGAAACAGTGCTGGTAAGTGACATCTCAGCAAAATGAGGTTTTAAGTTAATGGTTGCTGAAATTTACAAGAGAATATCTGAAAGATATTCCAAGTACATAGAATAAATGTGCATATTATAAATGTTAAAGCTTGGACAGTAAACATTGTCAGTGAATGCTATGTTTCCTCATTTATGACTAAGAAAGCTTTTTAAATAAAGCTTTCTGCTACAAAAGAAGTGGATAGGAAATACTTCAGAGGTGGTATTCAGCAGGTCCTGACCAATTCTGGAGAACCAGCAGCTGAAATTTTGAGTAGTTCGGAGAACCGGCAAATACCATTTCTGACCCCCCCCATCTATGCTCTGCCTCCAGCTGCCACCCAGCTGATCGGTTGGGTGTCCTTTAATTGCCCTGCACAGGAGAACAGAGCTGGAAAGCAGGGTAGTGGGGTTGGAAGGGAATGGGGATTTTGCAGTATTCATCCTCTGCCACACCCACCAAGCCATGTCCATAGAACTGGTCGTAAATTTTTTTGAATCCCACCATTGAAATGCTTAACATGCTAATAGAAATGCTGGCAGAAAGAGAGACTGTGCCTTTATTTTTGCAAATGGTAGCCCACTTCCTATCTGTTATTCTCTTTCTTCCCCTTTCCCCATCTATCCAGGTGGGACAGCAGAGAGGGGGTCAAAAAAGATCAAGACGAAGGCCACAACTATGTAATCAAAGCCCTATACCTTTTTACATGTGTCATTTTATGAGAACCTTTTTTTAAAAGGTAAGTCTTTGATCCTATGGTCATAGTCACCATTTTGACTTTTTCACCCCCTTTCCAGATGTTGATAGACTTTCCTATCTAATTTTAACACATGAATTGGATAATATCAGGAGTGGCACTCTTTAAAATACCAAAGTCCTAAACAGTAGTGAGATTCAAATTTTTTTTACGACCAGTTCTGTGGGCGTGGCTTTGTGGACAAGGCTTTGTGAAGGTTACTATAAAATCTCCATTCCCTCCCCACTCCAGGGGAAGGATACTGCAAAGTCCCATTCTCTCCCCATCCCACTAACCTGCTTTCCAGCTCCGTTCCCCTGTGCAGGGCAACAAAAGAAGACCCAGCCAATCAGCTGGGACTAAGGAGGCAGAGAATAGATGGAGGTGGGGCTAGTCAGAGGTGGTGTTTGTCGGTTCTCTGAACTACTCAAAATTTCTGCTGCCGGTTCATCAGAACCTGCTGAATACCACCTCTGGTCCTAAACCATTCTAGGCGTCAGAGGCTCCTATCAAAACTTCAAATGCAATCCAAATATTTTATAGGCCCATATAGTGCCTTCAGGACCAGTATTATGCATTCCACTGAGCTGCCTTCCTTCTACTTCATACACTCTTCAAGGGAGATCCATGTACCGTGGATACATACTACAGTACTCAACTGAACTAATCCAATTAGATTAGGTGAGCCAAATCAAAAGGGATTACAGCCTGTGCACCAGATTAATGAGAGACTGCACCTAGGGGAACCCCAAATGCTTTCAGCTTTGGCCTACTGACAGTTCTCCACTTCTTTGTATCTTCTTCTTCTTTTTAAAATATATTTTTATTATTATTTTTTATTATACATCCGTATTGTGTGTGAACAGAGTTGGTTCTGGGTATCATTCATATTAATCAAAATCACATTAACAGTATTAATAATCTTTATCACATTTATCCAATTTAAATCATTAGAGTTTTCCAAGTATAGTTAAACCAAAAGATGCCAAATTCCTCAACCTTATCTTTATCTTCATCTATATCTTTCTTATTCAATCTAAACATTTCTCTATTATATATAAACAAATTTAACTAGATTTCATTATTTTATTGATCCAATTCACGCTGACATTGTTAATAGTCTCTCTCTCAAGTTTATCAAATTTATGCAATCCTCCTCATATTATTTTAGCATATATCTCCTTTTTTTTTGTATTTCAATTTTTAACCATTTTTTCATATCAATTCACAATAACAGCATGAAGTTTAACTTAGTATCATTCATATTAATCAAATTCATGCTAACATTATTTATCTCTATTAAATTAATCAGATTGATATAATTTAATATACATAAGCAAAAAAAATAAACAAAAGCCTAGCTCCTATTGTCCAGTTCTTTGTATGTTCAATCAACCATCAAGCACAGTCTCAACTGAGTATGATTGTGATGACCCTGGGCATGGCACAAAGGCAACACAGTCAAATAAGCAAGAAGAGTCCCTTTCGTACCTCCAACTTTGCCCCAAATGTCCAGGTTACCTTTGGCTGGAGAAAAAACTTTCCTAAGAACAGTCTTTAAGTGGAGGAAATTCAGTCCGAAAACAAAGTACATACAAACTGTAACTAAAGATCCACACAAACCACGCTGCAGTAATTAACCTGACAGGGCAGGAGAAGGAATTGCAGACTTGAAAGCCCAGCAAAACACACACAGTTGGGAAGATGCCAGGAACCCAGATAAGCCTCGACGATACCAGATAATTCATGATGTGCTCCCAACAACTTTGCTGTGCACACTTCCCTTTTTAAACACTGTGTTCCGAGCTGCAGCTAATGAAGGGAATCAGGGCCCTTTCCTTCCCCATAAGCCATGCAACTCATGTTGCTTCCTTCTCCGTTCCTCCCTGCATGTCCTATGCTAAAGAGGGAGTGGGCCTGAGTCTTCCTCTGAATTCCCTCTCCCTTGCTTTTCCTCTCCCCTGGTCTGCCCAGATGGCCTTTGCCCTTCCCCAGTTTCTTCCACAACCAAAGGAGCCACACTTTCACTCCCTGTCAGTGCTCAGCCTCCCCCTCCATATCAGAATCAACAGGGGCATGACAGTGATGGAAAGAAGAGATAGAACTGATCCCAAATTCCACATGCAATATCATTAAAGCCCAAATCTATGGATGCAATGGCTTAATCTTAATAATGAATGGCAGAGGAGAAAGACCAATTGACCCACCAGAGAAGCCAGGAGAAGATTTACATTCTAGTGATGGTCCTGAAGTTAGTCACAGAGCTCCAATATTTGGAATGTCCAAATTCCAGCTCAGCAACTCATAAAGATATTCCAGCTATATCCTTGGATCCATAAGTGAAATGTTATGAGATACACAGGTGGCATACAATAGCTTTCTCCATGTTTTATTTTCAGTAAAGGCCATCAATTGGGGCATCTGAGGTTGCTTCCATTTTACTGTATATCTTGGAAATGATCTACATATCTACAGATGCTGCCAAACCATGGGTGATACGGTTGTGCAAAAGAACAGAAATATCACAATGATCCATTGTTCTTCTGGGCCATTTCTGGTTCTTCTTCTGTAACCAGAAATGGCTTGGGGTATTCTGGATGCAGTTTGGCCCTGAGAAGTAGAAATTGTTTTGGCAGGAGAAAACTCCTGGTTTTGACTTTTGTGGAAGTTAAAGAAAAGCACAGGATAACAGGGGTGAATAATTCTGACTGCAGTTTATTGATATAGGTCAAGGTGTTTTGCTTAAGGGGATATACCAAAGGGAATGTTCAGCATGTATTATGCAGTATACAGTAAACATCTATTCTTGTCCTAAGCCTGACCTTTATATCCTTCAAACTATGCTTTCATCTGTGAAAGTGTGACAACATACACTGTAATTTCAAGGGAAACTTGTTGAGGTAATTCCCTGTTAGGAGAATGAGCACATACAGGGAGACGTATAGAGAGTAGTGTTGGAATAATACACACACAGTACACAGATACACTGTACAGTAAATGTAGATTTTTTACTTCCAGAAAGGTTTAAGCAAAGTCCAAAATAGGCAATCCAAAGTCATTCACGAGTTCAATCAGTCAGTTTTCAATCCAAGGATAATCCAAATATCAAAGTCCAGTGTCAAAAACAGTTCAGTATCAGACTTACATTAAATCCAGTAATATCAGTCAATTGGGAAAAATGGAGCAACAGCAATACTTTCCAACAGAAGGAAACAAAGTTACACTCTCTTCTGAGACTCAGACTAAAACAACCTAGGTTTCTGGCTCCATCTTATGGCTGTTTGAGAAACCACACCCAATTGCATTCTCTTGCATTCCCTTAAAGAGACAGTATTAAAATGTCTATCCTGGTTTATATATTTCTAACCCAAATACCTGTTAGGTGACTTATATTCAAATAACACGTAACTTTTCAATTGTAGAAAAAAAATATTTTCCTTGAACCTATTCCTTAAGTAACTTTTTTTTTTTTGGATATTTATTTTTCTCACTCTTCACTCCCCATTTTTATTTTTAATTTTTTTTTTGGGGGGGGCAGGAGGGAGACATGCAGAAGTACCTCATCTAGCACAGCAAAACAAGCTTGGACATAGCTAATAACTGGGTTCAGTTACACCAGGAATACCATGAATTTTAAAAGAGGAAGAGAAGGAGGAGATGGAAGGCAACGTCAAGCTGTTCCTTGAGTGTTGTCAAGATGACTACTAAGGACTTAAACACGAATTCATCAGGAGCCATCTTCCTAGACAGAAGTGTATGAAAAAATGCATTGTTTGAGTATCTGCAATCAAATTGATGTCAATTCTTAGCAACCACTCAGATAGATTTTTCCCATGACAGTGTGCCCCAACTAGTCCTTTTAGACTTTCCAACTATGCATGGGAAATATTGCGTGCATTTTAACAATGTTTATATTGCTATTTTTAATACTTTTTCTCTTCATTCATTTTCGGAACAGTGTTCTGAAAACATCATTTGCCCTTAAGTGCAACTTTCCATGTCTCTTGCTTTTCTCGTTAATTGAGGTCAGACCCTTGTACAAAGTCTCCAAAGCAGGAGCTTTTTCAACTTCTCTCCTCCTTCAGTGCTTCCCTTTTGATCAGACCATAATCCAAGAAGGGAATCTAATGTCAAGATTTGATTGTGAGAGCAACGCCTACACATGTTCTACAAGTATTGCGTGTTAAAAGAATCAGGGCTTTGATCTTGCAGACGCACCTGCCATCTTCATTTTTTGACTCCTGGGTCAAATTCAGAATCTTCCAGTCTGAATGTGGAAGAATGCAGCAAATGTGGCGGCGGTATTTCCCCCCTGGAATGTTATTATAGCAATAGCAATAGTACTTAGACTTATACCGCTTCACAGGGCTTTACAGACCTCTCTAAGCGATTTACAGAATCAGCCTATTGCCCCAAACAATAGGTCCTCATTTTACCCACCTCAGAAGGATGGAAGGCTGAGTCAACCTTGAGTCTGGTGAAATTCGAATTACCAAATTGCAGGCAGCCAGCAGGCAGCAGAAATAGCCTGCAGTACTGGACTCTAACCACTGCACTCCCATGGCTCTTTATAAAGGTAGTCCTCAAATTATGGCTGTAAGTAAGCCTACAATTTTGGTTATAAGCAAGGGTGGGCTGCTGAGGGTTTGGAAGATCCTGTAGCTAAGATTCTGCACAGTTTGGAAACCCTCCCAAAACCCATTGCTGGCTGGCCCCACCCACCCTGGCCCAGCCCTCCCAGGAGTCTCCATGTGGCCCATTTTGAATGCAGGTAACTGCAGTGAGCGCACGGAAGGACGGCAAAAAAAAACGGGCTTCCTGGAAGTTTGGAAAGGCCAGAAACAGGCCCATTTCTGGCTTCTAGAGAACCTCCAGAGCCAGGGGAGGCCATTTTTGCCCTCCCGAAGGCTCGAGAAAAGCTTCCATAGCCTGGGAAGGGCAAACCTCCCCTCCCCCCATGATGCAGGAGGTTGATTAGGCCATGCTCACCATGATCACACCCAACCAGCAATGTTTTTTTTTTTTTTTAATAGAAACTGGAAGTAAATGCCAGTTGCTGGAAAAAGCATCCTAATGTGACCGGGGTGCTGCAAACAGTCATAAGTGAATGCTGTTTGCCAAGCATCCAAAATGTGGCCATGTAGTTGCATGGGTGCCTGGACTCTGGAACAATGAATCTGGGTTGCAAGTCCATCTGTCAGGGTCTCTTGTCACTTTGAATGGTAGTTAAGCGACCAAATACCTTTATAAATCATTGTTTATACTGTAGATGGTCTGTGAACATATGACTCCAAATGAACGGGAAAATGTTGGGTTCTTGTAAAATGAACAGGAAAATGTTGGGTTCTTGTAAAATGATATAGCTTGCAGACAGTACCCAATAGAGGGAAAGACTAGCTTGAGAACCACAATCAAAGAAAATAGTTCAAATTTTATTTTACCATAGGAATGTTTAATAAATCTGGTTTGCAAATTCAAACAGAGGGCATATGAGCGAATGGTTTACCTCACAAATGAAGCAGTGGTGGGATTCAATTTTTTTTCCCCTACTGGTTCTGTGGGCATGGCTTTGTGGACGTGGCAGGGGAAGGATACTGCAAAATCTCCATTCCCTCCCCATCCCACGAACCTGTTTTCCAGCTCTGTTCTCCTGGGCAGGATAACCAAAGAAGACCCAGCCTGGGATCAGCTGGGACTCAATGGGAGGCAGAGAATAGATGGGGGCAGGGCCAGTCAGAGGTGGGATTTGCTGGCTCTCCAAAATACTCAATATTTCAACTTCCAGTTCTCCAGAATTGGTCAGAACCTGCTGAATGCCACATCTGGAATGAAGGCAAATATACACATCCAAGGATAATGCTGCAGGATCCAATCTGGGCTGGTCATTGGGACCCATAGGTTTTGTCTTCGGAGATTTCGGACTCATGCTGGAGCCCATCCTCAGGGAATTTCAGGGAACTCATTGCAGAATATCTTATGCCACCAAACTTTAAACTCTAGACCTAGAAAACCTAGAACAATGCCGCCTTTGGTCCAATCTAAGAATAGTATATAAAATCACACATTGCAATGTCCTACCTGTCAATGAGTACTCCAGCTTCAACCATAACAACATAAGAGCACACAATAGATGCAAACTCAAGGTAAACTGCACAAAACTTGATTGCAAGAAATACGACTTCAGCAACAGAGTGGTCAATGTCTGGAATACTCTACCTGACTCTGGTTTCTTCCCCAAACCCCAAAAACTTTAACCTTAGACTGCCTACTTTTGACCTCATCCCTTTCCTAAGAGGTCTGTAGGGGGCATGCATAAGTGCACCAACGTACTTACCGTCTCTGTCCTATTGACTCTTTTTATTTTTCTTATATGTATTCATGTATTCATAATTATGTTTTTGTTTTCTTAGGCTTTCGCGGGTACTTACATGTGTGCTGTTTAGCTTCCTTCGGGTATTATCCCACGTCATTGTAGTTCTGTTAAAGTTGTAGCAACGTTTCAGCAGAATCTCATTTGCCATCCTCAGGCTTCTGTATAGAGTTAGTTCCTGGTTTCAAATTTGAGGCTGGTCCATTCTGATTGGTTGGGAGCCTGGATCTGTATTCATTGGACTTGGAGTTTGATTGATTGGTGTTTCTGGTTTCTTCTGTCTGTTTTGTGGCTTTACTTATACCTATTATCTTGTAAGCAATTGACAAAATAAAATAAAAATAAATAAATAAAAATTTCTCTCCAGCAGACTGTGTGCTGTTCTCTTGTGGTATTTATATGGTACTTGTTGGATGAGGCTTTTAAAATGCTGATTGGGGGTGTATTGACAGCTGGCTTTTAAGTCTTTGGCTGTCATTTGCTTGTGCTGCCCAGTCTTCACCTTCTAAATACTTGATAGACTGTGTGTGCTTCATCACTGGAAGCTTTCAAGAAAAGACTGGACTGCCATTTTTCAGAAATGGTGTAGTAGGGTCTCCTAGGGGTGTCAAACTCACATCATCTTGGCAGCGTCACATGACATATTGCGACTGCACCCCCCCTTTGCTAAACTATGCATTGTTCTGATTCAAACCTTGTTCCAGGGAAACATAAAATGGAGGTAACAGCAAGATCTTTGAATGATTCTTTATAAATCTGTTCCTTCCCAGTTAAAAGGCTGTTTCAAACTAATTGTCTCTGATAAGAATGAGCCTTGCCAAGGTTGTGCAAGGCTGCCAAGAATACTGGATAAAGTTGCCAACAAATAGTTCAAACACACAAAAAATCTCCAAACACAAACTAAGATAATCCAAATGTCCACAAGGCTTCAGTGCAAAAACTTCTTTGCTTCCTGCAAAGAACTCCAGTTTCTCAGCTGGCTATTATCTCTTGAGGGAGGGGCCATTATCTTGCAGCCTTACTCCAGAGTCGCCCATGCTGCTGCAGCTGCTCTTTCCTATGAGCAGCCCTGCACATACGTGCACTTGGCACAGGCTCCTCAGGAACCTCCTCATCACTGCTGCTAGCCTCCACAATCTCTGGAGGCAGCAGTCCACTCCCTGATGGTCCTGGCCCCATCCCTGCATCATACTCAGGCCCCTCATCTGAGTCCTTGCTCTCTGTGACCTCAGCTGTCAGCACCTGCTGCCGGCGAATCACAATATGCATGGGCTTGACCAGGACATGATGCATCTGGCCTGCGGGATGCAAGTTTGTCAGCCCTGGTGTAGGGTCTCCTGCTTGGGTGGGGGGTTGGTCAAGATGACCTACAAGGTCCCTTCCATCTCTGTTAATCTGTTAATCTGCTCGTGGTTTATCTGCCAATCAGTCACCTTGAAACAATTGAAAATCAACTTAAAAATCAATTCTTGGACAGGGATATCCTCAAAGCAAGATAAATAAATAAGTTCAAGAGGGCAGCCACTCTCCTCTTATGATGCACATTAAAAGGAAGGCAGGGCTTTGATTGCAGGATTGTGGATGCTATTATGTCTGCAATCACCCCTGCTCTTGGATATTCCCCCTATATTTCCACATGTTCTTCCTAATTATGTATGACATAACGTCACATTTGACCTCTTATCTGTGGCTACATTTCCTTTTTATGGCAAAGTATCTATGTCCATTCTAAAATCAAAATACCTTTGTTTTGAAACTGAATTGAGAGAATCAAGACAACCAAGACATAACTAAACTTTCCAAGACTGTTTTCTTTCACCACTGATATGATTTACTCCAGGATAAAAATGTGAAAATAAGTGAGAGCATATGTAAGATTTTCTTCTTCTTGCCTTTTTCTGTTTTTATCTAATTTGGCACAGAAAATGAGAAAATCGGCACAGGGCACTATATCCTTTGCCATTTGAACAGCTCACCTTTTCAAAGCCAGATTTATCTTATAGAATTCCTTCATTTCTTTTATATTTTATCAATTGTTTTTTTGATGTTCTTATGGAAAAATATAGAAACACCTGTTTCCTCTCACTCAGGAGAAAACGTGGCTTATCTTTTGCTATAAATTATGATAATGAGTTGGCCAATATGTGCCTGAATATTATTTATAAAAATGTGATCCAACAAAACAAATACCATAGCATTTAATATTGAAATTAATGTCATTTTTAATTAAATGGGTATTTGCATACAATAATAGACACATTACATGCAAATACCCATTTAATTAAAAATTGTGGAATGATAAGCAATACAGAGGGAGAAGACAGCTTTTTAATCAGTCTATCAGCCATTGAGCTGATATATGGATTTTAAAGCTCAAAGACTATGAAGTCCATTGTTCAGGGCTCCTGTGAGTTAAAATAATGTGTTTTATTTGAACAAATCAGAATTTGCCTGTTGGAGTAAAAATAAATGAGCTGTTGGAAGTTTTGTATATAGTCATTTCTTGTACATTTTGCAAAAGATCAATAGTAAACCAAAGAACAAAACAAACAGCAATAAAGACCATTCAGTTTTAAAATGGAAATGTTTGTGCCTGTATACAAATAACTATTACTTTTATTAAGACTATTACATTATAGGAATGATCCACTAAGGGGGAGTCTCCCCAGGTAGGGACCGAAAAAAGTCAAGATGGCAGCTACATTAAAAAGTTGATGTAGCTTTGATTACAATGCTGTGACGCCATCTTCACTTTTTTAATCCCAATCCGTGGACAACTCTGGATTGAAGCCTGAATGCAAATGGGGCAGGTATGCAGCTTGCCTTCAGAAGTTGTGGGAACTTCTTCACTGGACTGGTTGCCAGCAGTTCAGCAGTTCAGCACTGTACTCAAGGTGGGTAAAATGAGGACCCAGATTGTTGGGGGCAAGATGCTGACTCTATAAACCACTTAGAGAAGGCTGTAAAGCACTATGAAGTGGGATATTATTATTGTATTATTATTAAGTATTAATGCTATTCTTCCCAACAGGTCAATTATACTACACCTTGCAGCTTGTATCAGGGGAATTTAAACCTCTAAAGACAAGAGTGTCCAAATATAGGATGAGTTACTGCACGGGGAATGCGAATACTGAAGATTTTCTCAGCAGTGAATTTCTGATAAGTTTCTTTCTACCCAGCTTTTAAAATTATCTATATACGACGAAAATGTCTCTGTTTGTCTGTTTGTAGCCTTTAATTAATTGAAATGGTCCATCATAGGAAAATGGTCCATCATTTTCCAAGCAAGGCACTGCAAAACTTAAAGAATGTGTATGGACTTGTTACTCTTGTTGAATTGGAATTTCAAAGACTTTCAGAACAGTTGTGTTTGCTGTGCCACACATTGGCATGTTAAGCTGGAGTCATGTGATCATGATTTTTGATACTGCTGGCCAGTTTCCCACAAACAAATTCAATCAAGAAGCTGGCAAAAAGTCAGAAATCATTCCCGTTGTGTTTTTGCCCATTTGTAGTCATTCTGTTTTTCTGCTTAGATAAGGAAATATCTCTAAAAGGATGACTCACTGGGTCAAGGATCTAGTTCAGGGACTCCCAAACTTGGCAAGTTTAAGACTTGTGGACCAACTCCCAGAATTCTGGGAGCTGAGGTCCACAAGTCTTAAAGTTGCCAAGTTTGCAGACCTCTGTCCTAGTTGAATGTTAAAACTATTTCTACTTCAATATTTTATATTTCCTGAGCAATCCTTTGCTATTTGGTTCTTTTATTGATATATTGTGTTTTAACTTGCTTGTCTTGATGTCTACGGAGATTCTCGGTTATCCAGGTCATGGTTGTCTCAAAGGTGCTTTTTTTCAAGAAGCAACTGGACTTTCTGATTTTTCTTTGAAGACATTTCACTTCTCATCCAAGAAGCTTCTTCAGCTCAAGAACTGAAACAGAGCTGAAGAAGCTTCTCAGATGAGAAGCGAAACTTCTTCAAAAAACCCCCAGAAAGTCCAGTTACCTCTTGAAAAAAGCATTGTTGAGATAACTTGCCCTTGAGTTCCTAACCCTTATTAAAGCATCCACATCCTTTTAAAAAGTTTTCACATGAACCCAAAAAAAGGCTCATACCTTAAAACAAGGGTCTTCAAACTTGACAAGTTTGAGAGTTGTGGACTTCAACTTCCAGAATTCCTGAGCTAACATGACTGGAGGAGGAATTCTGGGAGTTGAAGTCCACAAGTCGTAACACTTTTGGTTTGAAGACCCCTGCCTTAAACCTGTTCATGTATTAAATCATGTACTTTCCAGTTGACTATAAAGGTAAAGATAAAGGTTTCCCTTGCACATATGTGCTAGTTGTTTCCAGTTCTAGGAGGCAGTGCTGATCTTTGTTACAAAGCCGAAGAGCCAGTGTTGTCGGAAGACATCTCCGTGATCATGTGGCCAGCATGACTAAATGCCTTCGAAGGCACATGGAACGCTGTTACCTTCCTACCAAGTGGTCCTTATTTTTCTACTTGCATTTTTATGTGCTTTCGAACTGCTAGGTTGGCAGAAGCTGGGACAAGTAACAGGAGCTCATTCCATTATGTGGCGCTAGGGATTCGAACTGTCGAACTGCCGACCTTTCTGTTGACAAGCTCAGCATCATAGCCACTGAGCCACAATGTCCCTCCAGTTGACTATAACAAATGTCATATACTACTTGTTTTAGAAATGTGGATTAACAGCCAGTCTTCACGAAGATCAATGCTACCCACTCATATTGTCATTCTTTCATTGCCAAGATTTATTATGGAAATAGCAATTGTTTATTTTTAAATCTAGTCAATCACCATCCATGGCAGTGGTAAAGGCTACAGAACTGTGTTTGAAATCCTTGAATGAAAAGACCCTTAGAGATCATCTTGTCCAATCCACTGGCCAGAGCTGGAATCTGCTACAGTATTACACCCATAAATATCCTGGAGCAGAAGCTGCTTAGGCCCCTCATAAACCCAACAATATTGAGGTGGTAGCAGTGGGGGTCCTTCTCAATCTCAATTATTTTGCTTTTTTTTTTTTTCTCTTCTTTTCAAAAGGTGACTGAGCAATTTTTATGACCAAACAGTTTTTGGAAGCTATTCAGAGGCATTGAACAATAATTACAGTGAGGCCACATACCCGCTGAGGTGGAAGAGAGCGAAATAGAGGTTTGTTCGTATTCCTTACACTAAACGGTATTATTTCACCTATGAACACCTGCCGCAAAGTAGCAGCAGGGATTCCTGCTCCAAAAAAGGAAAATGTCTTACCTTTTTTTCAGAAAAGCAAGATTTTGGTGAAGAATCTGTCTTCTTCCTTTGAGCTGAAAGCTCATTTCTTTTTTAGCTGTGCTTGAGTGCTAAAACTGGGTTTCTCTTGGGCTCTATAAAAGGAGATGTTTGTATGGAATATATCTAATTGTTTTCAGAAGTCAAAAAAAAAGGCAAGATAGTGGTCACAGCATTGTTATTGAAAGCGGGATTTCCATTATGTTGCCTTCACCACCCTCTTCTCCATTTTGACTCCTCTGGCAGACACTGGTGCAAATCACGCATTCTATTAAACAGTTCGTGTAATTAGGTTATTTGTCCTTCTCTTGTCCTTGTCATAAGTGATCATTTTCTTCCATCTCTTTCTGACTATAAATACTCCCAATCTGTAAATGTTTACGTAACACATGAGGGGCAACCAGACAGACTGAGTGCTATCTATATCAATGATAGCACTTGGCAATTTAAAAAAAAATTTTTTTATTTTAAAACAAACAATCCATCTTCCATTTAATTAGGGTGTTGTCTGGGTACAAATTCAAAATAACCTTGATTATATGTCTGAATGGTCTAACAGTTGGCAACTCCAAATCTCGACCAACAATAGAATATTTTATTGGATAAGTGGATTGGACACACAAGAAATTTGTCTGAGTGTAAATACTCTCAATACACATAAAAGAAAAGATACATTCATCAAGAGTCAAGAATCATAAGGTACAACACTTAATGATAATCATAGGGTACAAACAAGCAATCAAATCATACTAGGAAACAGTCAATATAAATTGTAAGGATACAAGGGATAAAGTTACAGTCATACAGTCACAAGTGGAGGGGATGGATGATAAGGAATGATGAGAAGATTAACAGTAATAGCAGTGCACACTGTGTAATAGTTGAACAGTGTTGATGGAATTATTTGTTTAGGAGAGTGATGGCTTTCGGGAAAAACCTGTCCTTGTGTCTAGTTGTTCTGGTGTGCAGTTCTCTCTATCATCATTTTGAGGGATGGAGTTGGAACAGTTTATATCTGGGATGTGAGGCAGGGGTGGGATTCAAATTTTTTAGCAACAGGTTCTGTGGGCATGGCTTAGGTGGTGGGTGTGGCTGGGTGGTCATGTTATTGGTTGGGTGTGGCCAACTCAATATCACTCACATCGAGGCATGCATCTCCTCGCCTGGCCTCTCATGACTGTAGGGATTCTGCAACAGTTGTAAGTGTGAAAAATGGTCATAAGTCACTTTTTTCAGTGCCATTGTAGCTTTGAATGGCCACTCCACACAAGCAAAGTACCAGCAAAAGAGGGGGGGGGGGAATTCCAGAGAAGTTCCTGAGACAGGAAGTCTAGTCCTGCCAAGAATGTAATAACTGCTTAGAATGTTAACAACCAGTTCTAGCGAATAAGTGCGAACTGGTAGAATCCCACCCCTGATGTGAGGGGTCTGTAAATATTTTCACAGCCCTCTTTTTGACTCGTGCAATATACAGATCCTCGATTGAAGGCAGGTTGGTAGTAACTGTTTTTTCTGCAGTCCTAATTATTCTCTGAAGTCTGTGTCTGTCCTGTGGGTTGCAGAACCCAATCAGACAGTTATAGAGGTGCAGATGACAGACTCAATAATTCCTCTGTAGAAACTGGATCAGCAGCTCCTTGGGCAGTTTGAGCTTTCTGAGTTGGCGCAGAAAGAACATTCTTTGTTGTGCTTTTTTGATGATGTTTTTGATGTTAGGTATCCATTTTAGGTCATGTGATATAGTAGAACCTAGAAACTTGAAGGTCTCTACTGTTGATACTGTGTTGTCTAGTATTGTAAGAGGCGGTAGTATTGGAGGGTTTCTTCTAAAGTCTACCACCATTTCTACGGTTTTTAGTGTGTTCAGTTCCAGATTGTTTTGGTTACACCACGAGGCAAGTTGTATAACCTTCTGTCTGTATGTGGATTCGTCCTTGTCTCAAATGAGACCAATCACTATTGTGCCATCAGCAAACTTCAGTATTTTAAGATGGATCGTTTGAGATGCAGTCATTGGTATATAGGGAGAAGAGAAGTGGAGATAGCACACAGCCTTGGGAGGCCCCTGAGGTGATTGTACAGGTATCGGATGTGATTCTGCCTAGCTTCACCTATTCCTGGAAGCTTATGATCCACTTACAAGTGTGTTCAGGCACTGCTAATTGGTTTAATTTACTGAGAAGAGTGTCTGGAATGATGGTATTGAATGCTGAACTGAAGTCTACGAAGAGGACCCTTGTGTAGGTATTTGGAGATTCAAGGTGTTGTAGGATGTAATGCAGAGCCATATTAACAGCATCATCTGTTGATCTATTTGCTCGGTATACAAACTGCATGGGATCTAACAGCGTATCTGTGATGGTTTTCAAGTGGGACAGCACAAGCCTTTCAAAGATTTTCATAACTACAGATGTTAGAGCAACTGGTCTGTAATCATTCAGTTCCTTGATGGAGGGCTTCTTTGGCATTGGGATGATAGTAGAGCATTTGAAGCAGGAAGGAACATAGCACATCTCTAGTGATCTACTGAAGATTTGGGTAAAGATGGGGCCCAATTGGTCAGCACAGACTTTTAAGTAAGAAGGAGTTATCTTGTCCGGCCCCGGTGCTTTTCCTGGCTTTTGTCTGTGTAATAGATCTTGCACTTCTTTTTCTATGATCACCAGAGGTTGTGAACCCAATGGGTTGGGGCCAGTTGTAGGAGGCTTAGCTGTTGCTGGTGTGTTTGAGATGTGGGTTGTGGAGATAGGTGGCTGTGGTTTCCTTTCAATCCTGCAATAAAACACATTCAGGTCATCTGCTAGTTATTGGTTTCCTTCTGCCTGGGAAGGAGGTTTGCTGAAGCCAGTGATGTTTTTAAGAGTTTTCTACATGTTTGCTGGTTCATTTGTTAAGAACTGATTCATTAACTTTTCAGAGTAGCTTCTTTTTGCTGCTCTGATCTCTCTTGTTAATATGTTTCTGACCTGATTGTATAGCATTCTGTCACCTTTTTTGAAGGCTTCCTCTTTGGAAAAGATGCTCTGTCCTACACATTGGTAAAAAATATCAATACACCAAATACAAGCTAGGTGGGTATGACCTTGTTGATGACCCTCACTCTGTCAAGGACCTTGGAGTTTTCATATTGAATGACCTAAGCGCCAAAGCTCACTGCAACAGTATTGCCAAAAAGGCTTTAAGAGTTAATCTAATTTTACGAAGCTTCTCCTCTGGTAATACTGATTTGCAAACTAGGGCATTCAAAACCTTTGCTAGACCAATGCTTGAATTCAGATCTGCTGTCTGGAATCTGCACTGTATATCAGACATAAATTCAATTGAGCAAGTCCAGAAGTATTTCCCCGGAAGAGTAGTACATTCCTCTGTTCACAGCAGAACACCCTATACCACCAGACTTGAGATTCTAGGCTTAGACAACCTTGAACTACACCGGCTAAGATTGGACTTAAGCATAGTACACAAAATCACTTTCAGCCGTTGCATGATCAAAATTTGGATGCTTGGCAAGTGGTTCATATTTACAATGTTTGCTGTGTCAAATGATCCCCTTTTGCAACCTTCTGACCAGCAAAGTCAACTGAGAAGCCAGGTTTACTTAACCAGGTTACTGATTTAACCAGCTTACTAACTTAACAAATGCAATGATTCACTTAACAACTGTGGCAAGAAAAGTCATAAACATGGGGCAAACTCATTTAACAAATGTTTCACTTAGCAGCACACATTTTGGGCTCAATTGTGATCATAACTCGAGGACTATCTATAATTAATTATGAAATTGGAACACCAAAACAAACCAAAAAGGGAAGAAAATTAGATCATTTCACAAACACCCCAGAAAATAATTTACATGCTCAATTAATTGAAATCATCTAAATCGATCTAAGGCATGCAAAGACAATGAATCAAATAATCCATTAAAATGGTCTGTTCCGATAAAATATTATGAAATATTGTATGCAACAAGGAAATGGGCCTTTTTTTCCCCAGGATGCCCCTGTTTGAAGATCTGTCTATCTATCTATCTATCTATCTATCTATCTATCTATCTATCTATCTATCTATCTATCTATCTATCTATCTATCTTTCTATCTATCTATCCTTTCTATCTATCCTTTCTATCTGTCCATCAGATTTGATTCTTTCTTATGCAACTATTAGAATAAAAGGAAGAGTTAAACAATAATTCTGGTCTCTATTCCGATCTCAAATACAACCTTCCCAAACCAAAGTATAGTGAAAAAAGTCCAGATGGTGACAGTAGATCAAAATTCTGTCCATTATGTACACTGCACAATCAAAATGGGTGAAAATTTGATTGCACTGTCTTGGCAACCAATTGACAAATTTAGCAGTAGTGCTTTACAACCCTCTCTAAGCCCTCTCTGAGCAATGTACAGAATCAGCCTCTTGCCCCCAACAGTCTGGGTCCTCATTTTACTGACCTCGGAAGGATGGAAGGCTGAGTCAACCTTGAGCCGGGTGAGATTCAAAGTGCCGAATTGCAGGCAGCCAGCAGTCAGCAGTCAGCAGAAGTAGCTCACAGTACTGCATTCTAACCACTATGCCACCATGGCTCTTATATTTGACCATACTGGGCAGACAGCTCTGCCTCTATAGCAGTTTGCTTTCTAAAGCTCAACCGTGTGCACAACCCACACACAATTGTCCCGACAAAAGTCATTTTTTTGGCTGTGATGTGCCATATTATGTCCTCGAAACTGGGACTTTATCGTATCCCTCTATTTACACACCTGGTTTATGGTATTTGCCTCATTTTATGCATGAAATAACCCATGGCTGCATTTCATAACAACCACAACCACGACAAATAACGAGAGCAGTAAATAGTTCTTTGTACTTTCTATACCTATAACAGGATTTTAACTGGAAGCTGAGAGCACTATAAATAAATACAGCATATTTTGTTTCCCTGGGTGATTTGAAGAATGGCTTGTTCTCTATACAATAAACTCCAACTCTTATTGTTCACTTCAGTATAAACCAGCGAGAAATCCAAAACTAAGTGGAATTATAGGACTGATTTTGATTTTTCAGAAGTGTATTGTTGCGTCAGGGAGACAAATGCAAAGGGATCCAATTTGAAAAGAGGCAGATTCTGTTCCTTTGGTTATTGCCTGGATGGAATGTACCTATTTTTTTTTAAATTAAGTTTATTTCACTCCCCTGTGTTGGCAACAGTCTGTCTTTCTCTCCCTCCCTCCCTCCCTCCCTCCCTCTCTCTCCTTCAAAAGAGACATGATGAATGCTATAGCGGTCAAGATCAAACTCCTGGCTGTGGGCAGAATTTGTCTGCAATGCTGCATTCTAACTACTGCACCACAATGGCTTCCTTCCTTCCTTCCTTCCTTCCTTCCTTCCTTCCTTCCTTCCTT
>BLBF01000022.1:4986681-5009101 GCA_015471245.1 Laticauda colubrina | reverse complement strand
CTTCCTTCCTTCCTTCCTTCCTTCCTTCCTTCCTTCCTTCCTTCCTTCCTCCTCTCTTTTTTCCTTCCTTCCTCCTTCCCTCCCAACCTTCCTTCCTTCCCTCCTTCCCTCCTCCCTTCACAATAGCCCTTAGACTGGTATACTGCTTCATAGTGCTTTACAGCCCTCTGTAAGTGATTTACAGTCAGCTTAGACACCCTGAGTCCTCATTTTACCAAGTTCAGAAGGATGGAAGACTGAGTCAATCTTGAGCCTGAGATTTGAACTGCCAAATTGCAGTCAGTCAGCAGAAGCAGCCTGCAGTACTGCACTCGAACCACTGAGTCACCATGGCTCATAATCACACAAAGTCCTGTTCCTTTTCTTCACGCACACACAAGGCTTGGATTGTGCAATTGTGGACACCATCTTAAATGTTGACCATCCCATAGATGGTCCAGAGTACTGGATATCTTCCTTTGTTGAAGGACACACCCAAATTTCATTCATGGTACAAAGGCTATCCTGGCTTTGGGGTGCCAAATAACTCAGCTGTGCCCTGAGGAAAAAGTCCTGCTTTAGAAGGCATCTTCTGCAGCCCTTTCTACCCTGACCAGGTCTTCCTTTTCCTGTTCATGCTTCACCTGGGAAATAAACATACCCCAATGGCTCTGAGCTTTGTTTCTAAATCTAGTTCAACCAGTTTGTGCAGTCCAAACCACATTGCCCTTTTGGAGAGATTGGTACCGAGGGGAGATCTGCACAGCCACCTCTTGCAAAGGAAAATAAAAATACAAGTGTTTTCCTGACCTCCCCCAGTGCTGCCATGCCCCAAGAGACACATTTCTTACAGATTTCTTGGCAACAGTGGAGAAGTGGCTTTCTCCCTCCCTGTTCTTCTGGGATATAGCTCTCTCCTGTGCAGCTTGTAAAGGCCCTGTCACATCGGCCGATGGATGCAAAAAGTATGTAAAAAGGACACAGCGGATGAGAAAATGTTCCATCTGTTGTTATCCGCTCTCAAAAGTGCCCCAAATTTGCATAAACAGAGCGGACAACAATGGAAAGGAACGGACGGGGAGAGAACGTAGTGAGGATGTTAAGCGGATGCTCAACGGAAGCCTAGCAGACGGAAGCGGATGGAAGTGGATGGCACGTCCACAGGGCTTCTGGGGGAGCACAGCAAAGCGGACGCACAGCAGAAGGAACGGATGCAGAGCGGATGCCTAGCGGATGCCTAGTGGATGCAAAGTGTTCACTGAGCATGCGGGGAGGATGCATTGCGTCAGCCCCGTGGATATAAAAGGATGCAGCTCGCAAGCAGGTCACCATTCAGAGGAAAGACCTGCTGCCAGACACATCTCCAGCCAACAACTATGGGGAAGAAGAGGAAGCCTGTGCCATCTTCTGCCAGCCCTGGCAAGAAGGATAGGGCCACCATCCCACCCCCTGGCCCTGACTCTGCTTCTGCTGGGGCTTCTGCTGCTCAGGCTGACTCTGCTGGTGCTGGGGCTTCTGCTGGTGCTGCTCCTGGTGCTGGTGCTTCCTCTGCTGGTGCTGCTCCTGGTGCTGGTGCTTCTGCTGGTGCTTCCTCTGCTGGTGCTGCTCCTGGTGCTGGTGCTTCTGCTGGTGCTTACTCTGCTGGTGCTGCTCCTGGTGCTCCTGGTGCTGCTGGTGCTGCTGATGCTGCTGGTGCTGCTTTTGCTGCTACTGTTGTTGTTGCTGATGCTGCTGGTGGTGGTGTGGTGGACCAGCCCCTAGAACCTCAAAGCCCTACTGATGAGGGCCCAGAAGGCCCTGCCAGAGAGAGGAAGAGGCAATCGCGTGATAGGGAGAGGATACAGTACTCCATCGAAGAGGAACATGACGATGAGGTGCTCGACTGGCTGAGGGAGAACGAGTACCTCTGGCGGAAGGGACACAGGCTCTATCGAGACACCAAGCGGAAGCAGGCAGCTTGGAGAGAGAAAGCAGAGAGCCTGGGCTACACTTCGGAGGTCCTCCTCAGTTGCTGGAAGCCCATGCACACCTGGTACGGGAAGCTGCACCTCAAGCTGCACCAGGCCAGGGTCAAGCTCACTGACCGGGAGACCTATGTGATGGCCAAGTGCAGCTTCTTGGAGGGTGAGGTCCGCCACCGAGGAGCAGCCCCTCTGTCAACCCTCTCTCTCAGGCAGACCATAGAGAGCCAGTCCTCTTCTGGCCAAGAATCAGCTCCTGTGTCCAGGCTTTGGAGCGCCCCACGATGGAGATCCCCCCGACAGCTGCACTCCCCGTGGCGGAGCACGTGGAGGACTCCCTGATGCAGTTGGAGCAAGGAGAGGGCGCTGACACCAGAGACCAACCCACCCCCACCCCCAGCTCCACCTCCACAGAAAGCAGGCAGAGAGCCAGACCGGAGGGACAGAGTCACACTGTCCTGCTGGAGATCAGGGACACCATCAAAAGCAGCGTAGATCTCCTCTCTCAGCTGGTACACACCGACATATCATCCTCTAACGGAAAGCCCTTCCTCACCTATGTCAACCAGACCCTCATGGACATGTCCGAATCACAGTACCAGGTGATCAAGGAGAGGATCACAGGTCTTCTGCACAACCCTCCAGGCCCAACTGAACCTGCTCCGACCCAGTCCAGGTCTGCTCCTCCACCCCAGGTTATGTCACAGCCCTTCCAAGGCTTTCCACAGGCCCTCACCTACCAAGGCTACGGCTACCAGGAGTTCCAGCAGCACAGGCAGCCCTTCCCAGTCCAGGCACAGGTTCATTGCACGCCACAGGTGCCACTGATGCCATCGATGACACAGACGCCACAGATGTCACCGATGCTACAGATGCCACCGACGCCACAGATGCCACTGACGCCACAGATGCCACAGATGTCACCAATGCCACAGATGCCACTGACGCCACAGATGCCACCGACGCCTCACTTCGCTCACCTGCAGACCAGACAGCCCCACTACACTCCTCCTCCCTCCACCGCACAGCCAAGCCCGGCCTCAGAACATCTGTCATTGGTCTTGGGACTGACACCCCATGTCATGGAGGAAGGGGCTCTCAACATCACAGGAGAGCTCTCTGAGAGCTTCCTCCATACACCATCCCCTGTTGTCCTCTCGGGGCCAGGCACCCCAATGGCGCTTCAGACCAGCACTCCAGCAGCAGCCACCTCCACAGCACCTGGACCCTTCACCCCTGAGACGATGGGCACACCTCAGACTGACTGAGAAGAGTGCCAGAGACTGGGTTGCTACTTGTTGACTTTATCTTTGCTTGGGACACTTTACTTGGGTCATTTTGCTTTTACAGTTTGTTATTAATAAAGTTTATCTTTGCTTCACACACTTGCTTCATTTATTTTAGAAAATAAAGTCTTGGTGGAAACTTTTAGAAATGGTTTAAGCCTTTGCATGCTTGTGGGATGGGTAAGGATAGCAGTGGGATGGGCAGGGATACCTGTGGGATGGGTAATAACTGTGGGATGGGTAATAGCTGTGAGATAGATAAGCCTCCAGTGCAAGCATAGTGGGACTGTATAGTCCACCCTCCCAGGTGCCACACCTATGGCCCTTCATTATCAATAACAATTTAATCATTCATCAACACATTTCAACATAAACACAACTCTTTATTAAATGCCCTGTTCATTGTAGGGCCACTCAACATACATGGCACAATCTCATCAGTGTGATGAGACAGGCTCAAGGAAGCATCCATTAAGCATCTACCATCCTGTCTTGCCACTCCATTGCTCCAGCTGGGAAGTTGCACCAGTGTTTCAGGAGGTTGCGCTGCTTCTTCCCTTCACATGAAGCTCTGTTGGGGCCTTGCATATCCACAGTATCTATCAGGTTTCACCCTTGCCTCCATTCACCAGGCTCCATGTCCTCATTGCCTTGTTGGTGGTCCATGAGCCTGTTCTGCAACACTGGGTAGCGGGTGCGCATGAGATTGTGCAGGATGCAGCAAGCTTCCACAATTTCCTCACGGTCTCTGGGCGATGCTGCATGGTGGTGAGAAGTACCTGGAACCTGTTGGCCAGGATGCCAAAGGCATTCTCCACCACCCACCTTGCCCTGGACAGCCTGTAGTTGAAGATCCTCTCTTCACGGGTGAGCCATCTGGAAGTGTAGGGCTTCATGAGGTAGGTTCTGAGGGAGAAGGCGTCATCACCCATGATGAAGTAGGGCACATCTTGTGTATCGTTGGGTAGGGGGTCTGGACCTGGGAAGCCCATGATGAAGTTGCTTTCCAGCCCCTCCTTGAGGTGACTGTCGTTGTATACCTGGGCATCTGAAGCTGACCCGTTGCCTGAAGCATCGATGTACATGAACTTGTAGTCAGCATCGACCATGGCGAAGAGGATGCTGCTGAAGAAACCCTTGTAGTTGTGATAAGTGGACCCTGAGTTGGCTGGAGCTTTGCAGGCCACGTGCTTCCCATCTATGGCTCCAACAGTGTGGGGGAAGTTCCACTTCTGATACCACTGCTCTGCAACTTTCTTCCAGCCTTCTTCAGTGGTGGGGCACTGGAGGAGCTCCTCCAGGTATTCTTTGATGATGGCCTGCACCACTTCTCTGACCACAATGCTGATGGTGTTGTGTGGCACCCTCCAGGTGTACTGCATGCTCCTGTACGTGGTCCCTGAGGCCAGGTGGCGCAGAGTCAGTGCCACCTTCAGCCCAGGGTCCAGGCTGGGACGGAAGTTGGTGTTTGCCTTGGTCAACCTGGGTCTCAGCCGCTCCACAACTTCATCAAACATGGCTGGTGGCATCCTCATGAAGTTCTGAATGCACGAGTGTCTTCGTTCCTCAGCTCCACCATCAGCTTGTTATACAGTCCGTACTTGGCTCTTCTCGTGATCCATCTTTGGACCCAGACCCTTCTTGGACGCCTCCTTTTCTTCCCGTAGAACAGGTGAAATTGCCTGTAGAGGGCTTCGCACTGTTGTAGAACGATGGCAGCTACCAAAAGGAGTGTGCAACAATCCATGGTGGAGATGACTGAATGCTGTGGAAGAGCAAGAGCAAGAGCAAGATGAAGGCTGAAGAGGTCTGCACAGCAGGGCTGCTGGACTGAAAGTGAGATCCAGGTGATTTCTGCCCCTTTTTATAGGAAACATAGGTTTTCCGCTAGGTGTCATTTTGCATCCTCTAGACATCCTGCAGACATTCTAAATATCTGAGATACGTCACCTATACGAATGTTTTTTCCATTTTAATGCTTTATATGTGAGCTGCATCTGCTTTCATCCTTTCTATGTCCATGCTACTAATGCTGCGTGTCCATTCCGCGTCCGTTTCGCTTCCTCCCTGTGTCTGTTTTCCGCTGGAGCAGATGTGAGTTGCGCGGATGCACAACGGATGCCTAGCAGATATAGCGGACGCGTAACGGATGACGACGGACATATAACGGATGTTCCCCGTATGCGTAGCGGATGTATAACGGATGCTTTGGATACTTTATCTGCTCAAAAAGTTTTGTGCAGCTCAAAACTTTTTGAGCAGATGAAATCTCAGTAGACGGATGCTGGACAGATAGAGAGTATGAAAAACGGGCGCAGTGAGTACAGAACAGATGCATCGTGTTAACCAACGGATGGCAAGTGTTTCTCTCCGTTTTACATCCTCTTTCCATCCGTTGGTGCTGTGTGACATGGGCTTTAGGTCAACTAAGAGCTGCCTTACAGGAGAGATGAGGGAGCCCCTTGCAATTACATAAAGCTAAAAGTTCCCCTCACACATACGTCCTAGTCATTTCCGGATCTAGGTGGCAGTGCTCACCTCCATTACAAAACCAAAGAGCCAGCGCTGTCCAAAGACATCTCCGTGGTCATGTGGCCAGCCTGGAAATCTAAGTAGTTACTGTCAGCGATGGTCAGCCCTACTACAGTAAATGGGGCATCAATTTGACTCTGTATAGGCAGCTCTATTGATTCAGAGATAATAAAGCACTGCTATTGTTCATGATGATACATCTCACAAATTCATTGTTCTAAGGCAGGGGTGCCAAACTCAAGGCCTGCGGTCTGAATCTGGCCTGCAGGGTGTTTAGATCTGGCCCACAAGACCACCCTGGAAACAGTGATGGACTGGCCCACAGTGCCTCTGTGCCAGCAAAAATGGAACTCAGGAGTCAGCCTCTTGCCTCCAACAATCTGGGTCCTCATTTTGTCAAATTGCAGGCAATCAGCAGAAGTAGCCTGCAGTACTGACTCAGCCTTCCATCCTTCCAAGGTGGGTAAAATGAGAACCCAAATTGTTGGGGGAAATATGTTGACTCTGTAAAACTTCTTAGAGAGGGCTGTAAAAGCACTGTGAAGCGGTATATAAGTCTAAGTGCTATTGTTATGGCTCCCAAACTCTATGAGGAGTCTGCAGCATTTTGACACATTAAGTAACATTCTTAGGTGAAGCGGATGGAAAAAGACATGCAAGCAAGTGTATCTAATCAAAGAGCTGCAAATTAGCTAATTCACATGGGATCCTTTAAACATTTCCAGAAAAGTTGAAAAAATCTCCCCCCCCCCCAAAGTTTATCTGTGCAGATAGTGCTATTGTGACTTTGATAATACAATTGTGTTGCTATCTTTATTTTTTATTTTGGAAACACAGGATTTCCCCCATGAACCACCTTCATGGTAAAGTGGGCCAGAGTAAAGGGTCCACTTTACTCTGATCCAGTGAAAAGAGGTAGAGAAATGAAGGGAAAAAATGATGCTTCTGTACCAGTGGTGGGATTCAAATTTTTTTTAGTATTGGTTCTGCGGGTGTGGCTTGGTGGGTGTGGCAGGGGAAGGACATACTGCAAAATCCCATTCCCTCCCCACCCCACTTATCTGCTTTCCAGCTCCTTTCTCCTCTGCAGGGCAATTAGTTGGAAGCAGCTTTTTATCTGTGAAGAAACAGAATTTATAGATGAAACAGTAAAATGTTGTGCTGCTGCCTTTGTGTTGTGTTTGCTCTCTTGGAAACAGGTTGGGTCAGAACACTAACCAGCTTTCCAGCTCCGTTCTCTGTGCAGGGCAACAAAAGAAGACCCAGCCAATCAACTGGGACTCAGTGGGAGACAGAGAATAGATGGGGTCGGAGCCAGTCAGAGGTGGGATTTGCCGTTTCTCTGAACTCAAAATTTCCACTACTGGTTCTCCAGAACTGGTCAGAACCTGCTGAATTCCACCTCTGTTCTGTACCTCTCCCTGCAGTCTTACGTCCTCCCTGCAGTGTGGGCCATGGAAAGATACCCATTTCTTTCAGCTCTTTGCCCAGGGCTCAAAACCTATTCATTTTTGGAAAGCTTTGTATGGCTGCCTATCTTAAAACACAGCTCTGGATGGTTCACAACGACAATGAAACCGAACAAACAGATAGAATTTTATGAAATATAATCGTGATCTCTCCAGCTCGTATCTGCCCCACTCCCTACAATCCCAGTCCATCAAATGAAGCTCTTGTGAAATGACGTTTTGTCTTCCTCTCCAGACTTTCAGGGGAAAAAAAACCCTTGTAAAGCTTTCTTTATTCTACAAAGCAATTAATTATAATTGCTCTTCTTATTCAATGTTACCCAGCACTTACATAATGAAGTTAAATGATGCTGAAACCGTTTGAGATGAGAAAAGTTAGCACAGAGGAATGGCTCCGTTACCAGATGTGAGCTGGGACTCATGGCGTGTCTATAAAATTGGCTTATGCTGTATCTTTCATTAGCTTCAGGTAGACTGAGAGAAGGTTACCTGAAAACACTTGATAATTTAAGGCATAATTTTATGGGTCATTATTTCTCAGCCTCAGCAATTTTAAAAAGTGTCCTTTAACACCCAGAATTCCCCCCAAAACAGGTCTGAGTTTGATTTCTAGGATACATTCACTTGGTCAAATATGGAAGTGGTTACCTCTGGCAATCTCCCATCCAAATACTAACCCAGAGGTGGTATTCAGCAGGTTCTGACCAGTTCTGGAGAACTGGTGGTGGAAATTTTGAGTAGTTCGGACAACCGGCAAATAACACCTCTGACTGGCCCCGCCCCCATCTATTCTTTGCCTCCTGAGTCTCAGTTGATCGGCTGGGTCTTCTTTTGTTGCCCTGCACAGAGAACGGAGCTGGAAAGCTGGTTAGTGTTCTGACCCAACCTGTTTCCAAGAGAGCAAACACAACACAAAGGCAGCAGCACAATATTCTTCTGTTTCATCTATGAATTCTGTTTCTTCACAGATAAAAAGCTACTTCCAACTAATTAGCTCCAACAAGATAGAGCCTTGCTAAGTTTTTGCAAGACTGCCAAGACCAACAGATAAGAAATAGTTTACAACACAAGAGTCTTCAAATACCAACTGTAATGTCCACGAGGCTCAGTTTCAAAACGTCTTTGCCTTCTGCAAAGAAAGTTAGTTTCACAGCTGGCTTTTATCTTCTTGAGGGAGAGGCCATTACTTTGCAGCCTTACTCCCAAGTAGCCCATGCTTTTGTAGCTGCTCTTTCCTACAAGCAATCCTGCGCACTTGGCACAGGCTCTTCGGGAACCTCCTCATCACTGCTGCCAGCCCCCACAATGCCTGAAGGCAGCAGTCTGCTCCCTAAGGGTCCTGGCCCCTCATCTGAGTCCTCGCTCTCCTCAGCCATCTGCACCTGCTGCTGGCCAACCACAGACACAGTTAGTGGGGTGGGGAGGGAATGGGATTTTGCAGTAATCTTCCCCCAGGAGTGAGGAGGGAAAGGAGATTTTGCAGTATCCTTCCCCTGCCATGCCCACCAAGCCACGCCCACCAAGCCCCACCATGCCCACCAAGCCATGCCCACAGAACCGGAAGTAAAAAATGTTGAACCCCACCACTGTATAACCCCATTGACTCTGTTTAGCTTCCAAACCCCGATAGCTTTGGCGAAACCCGGTTGGCTAGAGACTGTCAATTGGTGAGTCTCATTGACATAGTATTTATAAAATAGGATACATTAGTTTACAGTAAACATTTTTTGAACAGAACAAAGTTGGAATAAAAGTATGTCTTGTACTTTGAGCTCATTTTACAGCTAGGCTCATCTTTATATCCCTATAAATATACTATAAATATACTATAAAAATATAGTATATTTATATATATAATAAGTATAAGTATATATAAGTATATATATATATATACTGTAGTATGAATATACTATAAATATACTTTCTGTTTACTTCTCTCTCTTTGTATAGCGTGAGAATAATGCTTACTAAATATATGAAATTGGTTTGGGCTGAATATTTTCCCCACCCTCCTCAGTAATTATTGCTTTGAGCTATGCATGCTAGAATTTGACTTAAGGTTGTAATTTACCGCTATTTACAAACCATCTATTTCTTGTCCAATTTTTAATGTTACTAGATATGTAAACAGGCAAATTGGAAAGGAGGAATATGGGGGGAAATGAGAGGACACTGTTTCAATCTAAGTTTTTTGGCATCCATGACAAAATTACTGTGAAAAACTGCAAAAAAAAAAAAAGGGGGGGGGGGAGGAGGAGTTTAGCCCTACATGTACATGAATTTCCTTTTTTCAGCACCAGAAAAACTGGTTTTTTTCCCCCCAATCTTGGGAATGTATTAGAGCCTTTGCAGGCACAAGTTTTCAGTGTGTAAATGATAAAGATCTTTGTGTTGGCTTTTAGGCAGCAGCAGCAGCACAAACAAACAATTAATTGAAAGCCACAGAGATGAGCTTGTCATTAATTCAGGAAGAAAGTTTGCTAGACACTAATATCTTTAAAACATATGTTTCTACAATGTCCTATATTTAATAGGGTTGTGGTGGCACAGTGCTTGGAATGCAGTATTGCAGTCTGCCAACTGCTAGCAGTTTGACCAACTCAGGACTGACCCAGCCTTCCATCCTTCCAAGGTCAGTAAAATGAGGACCCAGCATATTGGGGGCAAATATGCTGACTCTGTAAACCTCTTGGAGAGGGCTATAAAGCACTGTGAAGTGGTATATAACTCTAAGTATTATTGTTATTTCAGTATAAGTGCTATTGCTACTAAGTTTTGGGAGAAATTTTTGTAATTATGAATATATTTGTATGACAAAATCTAAAATTTTCAAAGGATAATGTTCTCTAGAGTTACATTCTTGACAACATGCCCTTTCTCTGTGTGCCACTTCCAGCATATGTGCCATAGGTTCGCCATCACCGTACAAGACTATGCAGAGATGGATAGATTGACATTAAAAATAAAGGACAAAGAAGACACAGAATATTACTGATTTGAATGGCATTGATGTTCATGTCATATATTATAATCTGCATTTCATTTTATTCACTTATTTATTACATCTGCCTGTTGCTTTTCCTTAGAAAGGTCAAGACAGCATACATGACACTTTTTTCCTATTATTTTTCCTCACAATAACCTTGCAAAGGAGGCCAGATTGAGACAAAGACAGAGAAAGTCACTTTGGGAGTTTAAACAATTCGATGCACAGTTTTACTCCAACACAGGCAGTCCTTGATTTACAACAGTTCATTTAGTGACTGCTTAAAGTTACAAAATCACTGTAAAAAGTGACTTCTGGCTGTTTTTCACACTTAATACCATTGCAAATTTCCCATGGTCACATGATCAAAATTCTGACACTTGGCAAACTGATGCATATTTATGACTATTGCGGTGTCCCAGGAACACGTGATCTCCTTTTGCGACCTTCTGACAAGCAAAGTCAATGGGAAAACAAACATTCACTTAACAACCATGTTACTAACACCTGCAGTGATTCACTTAACAATGGTGGCAAGAAAAGTTGTAAAATGGAGCAAAATTCACTTAACAAATGTCTCATTTAGCAACATAAATTTTGGGGTCAATTGTGGTCGTAAGTCAGGGACTAGCTGCACCACTTGGCTCTGTTGTTTTATGAAACCTACTGTATTGCAAGGCCATTACAAGTGTTAATATAAGCAGACTGGATACCCGTGCTTTGCTATGAAACTATGTGGTTGGGCTTAGTTTTTGAGGAGGAAAATAAGGGGGAAAAATTCTGCCTCTGCCTACCAGCATCCATTGATATTCATCTGGCTAGCGTCCTGGCAGTGCATGAGAGAATTGAGGGCTGTTTGGAAACTGAAACAGTATTTGGTGTGTGAGCAAGAAGGAGACAGCAAGCAGCCTGGGTGTAGCTTAGCTCAACTGTTCTACACTAAAGCTGTGAAACTAAAACTGAAACTGAACCTCCTCTTCTCTGCTTGTGTTTGCATTTGGAAGTGATTTCTTTTCAGGTGGGGAGAGGGAGTAGAACTCCTTAGCATCAGTGCCAGAGGTGCTATTCAACTGGTTCGCACCTATTTGAGCGAACCGGTAGCGGTTATTTAGCATGGGTCGCCAAACCGGTGTGT
The DNA here is from genome assembly GCA_015471245.1 of Laticauda colubrina. NCBI lineage: Eukaryota > Metazoa > Chordata > Lepidosauria > Squamata > Elapidae > Laticauda > Laticauda colubrina. The sequence goes on along the minus strand of BLBF01000022.1, from coordinate 4,997,753 downwards.
GTGTGTGTGTGTGTGTGTGAGAGAGAGAGAGAGAGAGAGAGAAAGAAAGAAAGAAAGAAAGAAAGAAAGAAAGAAAGAAAGAAAGAAAGGGGAAGGTAGAGAAAGAAAGAAAAAAAATAGGAAGAGAGAGAGAGAGATAAAACTCTGTGCTATTATTTTTAATTGTTCCATTATTTATCATGTGTTAATATTTTACACCTAGAGTGATTTTTTGCCTTTCTTTTGCCCAGGGCTACCACATATTTTTCAGAGTTTACATGCATTCAATGTCAATAGTCCAGAGCATAAAATACACATGTGTTTAACAAGAGTTGAAAGGGACCTTGGAGGTCTTCTAGTCCAACCCTCCAGCTCAGGCAAGAAAACCGAGGATGCCAAACTCTGAGTAGAAATCCTGGGAAAGGTGTCAGAATAATACTTAGAAGGACCTTGGGGTGAACCCTATACCATTTCATAGAAATTTCTATGTCAATCAGTCTCAGGAAGTTTCTCCTTAGTTTTAGGTTCCTCTCTGTTCAGTTTCCATCCATTGCTTCTTGTTTGCATTCTGCTTCTTTGGAAAATACATTGTCCCCCATTTCTTTGTGGCAGCCCCTTAAAAGCCTGTTGCCTATCACACTCTTGAGTAAAGCATGTGAGCCATTTCCTCCTTTCAGTGGTCCATGAAAGTACATCTATAGTACGCAGATAATAAAGTCAAAAAAGGTGAACAACATTTTTACAGAACTATAGATAAGTTGAGGCTGGATGTGACAAAGAATGGCTGGGAGGGGAGGGGCCAGGTGAGGCACCCCTTGTGAGTGACGCTGAGTTGGCCACGCCCACCCAGTCACATGACCATCAAGCCATGCCCACCAAATAAGCCACACCCACAGAATCAGTAGTAAAAAATTTTGAATTCCGCCACTGATCAGAGCATGCTAATTGTTCGGTTCGTGGGAATGAGACTCAGAGATCAGCATAACTTCAGCTCTTTTATTTAGTTCCGAAAGTCTGTTCTAACCAGGAGCCACGGCAACTCTTTTTACAGAGAGCTGCTCGCGGCTAGTGTCCAATGACGGCTACTTGTTTTTCCCGCCGCTTGAATTGGCCAATCATAGCCCTGCTATGATTGGCCAATCAGCGTCGAGAAAAGTAGCCAATCAGCATATTTGTTGTCCAATAGGAATAGCCTATTTGGAGTATATTAATATGGAACACTGATAATATACAAAATATTAATGCTCTGATGGTTATTTCGAAAAATCCTTTCTTAGTGAGCACCGAGGAGTCAAGAGAAACATACGTACCAAATTTCAAGTTTGTAGGCTTTATGGCTCTGGAGATTTTGTGATGATGCGTAAATGGTATTTCACGTTTATATATATAGATAGAAGAAGAAGATACCAGGCATACACTTCATAATAAATACAAATATTTAAGCAAAAATAGTGTTTTATAAAAAGGATGCTATTATATTCATTGCAACCAGATTCCCTAATTATGTGCTACAGACAAACATACAGTCATATGGTTCCTTCTTTAAGTTTTATAATACTAATTATTTCTAACAATTGTTTTTAACAATGCTTTTTATTGTTTTTCCACCAGTACATATCATATTTACATTCTTAGCAGCATTAGACATCAATATATATTATTATTTTGTCATTGATTCATATATAAATATAAACTATAATCGTTTTCCATATTTATATTTACAGTTACATTCTATCTTTATCTATCATATCTACATACCATTCTCTTAAGTCTCTTCTACATAATTTTTGCTTTTAATATCTTATCTTTATTTTGTAACCATTCATACCATCTATGCCATATTGAGTAATAATCGGATTTTTCTCATAATTGTTTTTAAAGGGCCTGTAGCTCGATGGTAGGGCACAACCTCTGTAGCTTTTTAAATCAGTTTTAGGTTCAAAATGGATTTATAAATAGGACTGGAAAAGCTATGGCCCATTAAAAAAAGGTTGGTTCTTATGCATAATCCAGAGCTTAATGATCCAAAAGAAGAGAATCTCCCAGGGATTTGGGTATAGATATTATATGTTTAAAAAAAGACACTATAAAGCTGCAATACAAGATAATCCTTTTTGCATGTATTACAAATACACATACACATAGACACACATTCATTATTGCTTATCCAAATGTCAGAATTGGGAAAGAGAGCTGGTGATGTTCGTTAGATTTATTTATTGGTAGACATCCTAATCAGCATTGCTAAAAGTTGATATTGTTTTGCAGAATAATTGAAAGGATGGAAGATAATTTCTTAAAATGGCCAAGAGCGTCTATAATTTTCCTCATTTGGCCATCACATTTAGCTCGAGAGATTACAGAAAATCTTTTCTTCTGTCTACTCTATGCCCTCTTAATAATTGCATTGAATGTACATCCTCCCTTAAAAATTATTCAATAGTAGAAACAATAGTTCCATAATTTTCATTCCTAAATTTCAGCACATATAAAAATATCACTAACGATTTGGGGAATGTAAGATAAATAATTTGAGATTATTGCCCAGCTTCCAATATCTCTTCTGTTTGAAAAGTCTGGTTAGCTCTCTTTTTTTGGTGATTGACAGTTTTTGACAGGATAATTTGAAATAAGTTTGATGTGCAGCCCTGGGTGGAGGCAGAAGCAAAGATGTCACTTCAACCTTCATTCATCACAGCCAAATTCTTCCTGCTATAGCTGACAAGGACAACAGTGATTGAAGGCTAAAATAGAGCTTGTGTAGGTGCAAGTTGATTCCTTATTAGAACCACATAGTGATTCAGGAAGGTTCTGACACTGGGGAAGGAGAGAAAAGAACAACCATCAGCAAAGGGGATGGACCAAATTACAGCAGTGATAGGGGCAATTGTCAGAAGACCTGAAAATTCAGGATTAGGACAGATCATCTTGGAGGAAAAAAATCTATCTATCTGGTTGCTAAGAGTTGAGCTTGATTTGATGGTATGTAATCAATCAAAATCAATCAGCGCTTCCAGAATTATGAGAAAAGGCACTTAGGTCCAGCTAGAAGCACAAATGCATCACTGAAACTCTTTGAAGTAGCCATATCATTTTGCAGGATTATGCTGCTATCTTGCACAGAGGCATATCAAAAAGAAGGGGTTGCATAAAGAGTTGTGGACAGAGAATAAAGCAATAGCAATAGCGCTTAGACTTATTATACCACTCCATAATGCTTTACAGCGCTCTCTGCATGGTCATATTTGGTTTTGACATGCGTTGAGACACCTTTTTTGAACTGGATCTAAAACACAGTTCAGTTCAATATAAACTGGTTTAATCAATTCATAAAGTAATACAGAAACATTGTCATCTACAAAATCAACTGCAACCATTGGCTACCAATTCTCCATGGGATAAACATCATGTCAATTAAAAACCAGGATCCACAAATACCAGCTGGCAGTCAAACACCATGATCCCAAATGTTTAATCTCTCCCCACACTGGCACCAAACACCACCAGTTTGAATGGAGCAACACAAAAACCATCGGTCATGCTACAACCTGCTACACGCTCATGAGTTCATCAAAGCCTGGCCCTCCACAAGCAATTCCATCAACAGACACATTGACCTACAACTAGCCTACAAACCTCTCAGAATTCAAATCAACTGCAGAGCCAACCAGAGACAACACTGATTCCTAAGCAACCCACGCAAACTCCCACCACCAGCAGTTCACCTTCCAATGACCCTGTGATGCTTCTGCTTTGTGAGCTGCACTGGTTGCCAATTTCTTTCCAGGTGTGATTCATGTTGCTAAGTATAACCAATGAAGCCCTACGTGGTACAGGACATGGTTACCGGAGGGACTTCTTGTCTCTCATAGTATCAGCCCAAGTGATTTTTGCTGACAAGGTTGGCTCCATTTCTTTGTCCAACAATGCCAACTATCAGGAGTCAGAAAGCCTTTCTTCTCTGTTGTAGAGTCTCCAAGAAGGAATGCCACCCCGTTGGCCATAAAACTCTGGCATTTTGCCCAGTCCTTGGGCTTGAGTCCTTGGGCCCCTTTGCTGCAAAGTTCTGGCATTTGTTGGGATCACCATCTTGCTCTTCTCTCTCTCTCTCTCTCTCTCCCCCCCTCCCTCCCTCCCCCCCCCTCTCTCTCTCTGCTTTTAGTTTGGATTTGTTGTTTGTGCTGGGCTTGTTTGGGTTTTTTTTTTTTTTTGGGGTCCTTTAGTGTTTTGTGAGCTACCCAGAATCATTTAGAGTGGAGCAGTTTCAAACTGAATACATAAATAAGCCATTGAGAGTAATTTTGACTTGTGATGGGTAAAAATGCATTAAGCATATAAATAAATAAGTAATATTTTTTTGTCGAAAGAAGAACAGACTGATCTGACAATTTCATGATGTGGGGGTTAAAAAGGGATGTAGAAAAAAGTTATCATGATAATTTGTTCGATAGAAAAAAGGGCAGGCGGCATAATGTTATGATTTCTTTTTCATTTCTTTCATTTTTCTCATTTAACCTTCTGTTTTGTTTGTTGTATACGTTGCACTATATATCGATAGTGGCAGTGTATAATCTGGCAGTTTCCTTTCCATACAGTGCTTCACTATTCTTGAAGCCAGATGCAAACAAGTTGGCCACTGTAGTTGTGCTGAGAATAACAGAATTAGAAGCTTGGAGAACTTCTAGTTCAGGGGTGTCAAACTTAAGGCCCTTTAGATCTGGCCCATGGGACCATCCTGGAAACATCCAGGATGAGGGACCGGCCTGCAGTGCTTCTGCCAGCAAAAACAGAGCCCTCCAGAGCTCCGTTTTCATTGGCAGAGGGTTGCAGGAGGCTGTTACAGCCGAAAATGGAGCTTGGGAACCTGTTTTCACTGGCAGAGCACTTGGGCCACCACAGGAGCCCCTGACACGAGTGACATTAAGCTGGCCACACCCATCCTGGCCATGCCCACCCCAGCCCCCAGAAGTCAAACACAACCCTGATGCAGCCCTCAAGGAAATGGAGCTTGACACCCCTGTTCTAGTCCAACCCCATATTCAAGCAGGACACCCTATGTCATGCCTCTGTCAGAGTCTGAATCCGAGGAGGAAGAAGAACAGCTGACAGGGGGTGGGAGTGTGGCTCTGTTGGCTGTGGAGGAGGCTGGGGAAAGGCAAAGTCTGGCTGGGCAGACCAAGGGAGAGATAGAACAAGGGAGAAGGAGTTCAGAGGAAGACCCAGGCCCACCCCCTCTTCATCCTAGGGCATGCAGGGAGGAACGGAGAAGAGGGCAACATAGGTTGCCTGGCTTATGGGGGAGGAAAGAGCCCTGATTCCCTTAATTAGCCACATCTGGGAATGAAAGTTTATAAGAATTGAATGCTGACTGTAGCAACTTCTGGGAGCAAACATGATTTCATCCGGTGCTTATCTGTGTTCCTGGCATTTTTCCAACCGTGTAAGTTTTGCCATGCCTTGATGTCTGGAATTCTTGCTCCTGCCCTGCCAAATTAATTACCTCAGTTTGGCTTGATTGGACTTAAAGTTACAGTTTTTGTTGACCACATTTTAGACTTGATTCTCTGCAGCCAAAAGCTGTTCCTGTGAGAGTTTTTCTCCAGCCCAGAAGGTAACCAGGATACTCGGGGCAAAGTTGGAGCTAATAAAGGGACTCTTACTGATTACCTAACTGTGTTGCCTTTGTGCCACGCCCTGGGTCATCATACTCTATATCATTCCAGACAAATGGCTGCCCAATCTCTTCTTGAAAGTCCCCAGTGAATACAGTGAATTCCTAAGAAGCTCTTTTCATTTTAACCCCAAACAGACCATCAAGGCCTTGAAGCCAGCTGGTTCTCGGTCATCTTAAAATGATTCTGAATAAGTTCAAGTTGTACAAAAAGTAATTAGACTTTATGGCTCAAAAAGCAGAGAAAGCTATATTCAAGAGAAAGATCCAGGAATTAATCATTTTCCACCAGCAAGCTAAATAAGTGATATTTCAAAGTAAGAAAATCAAAACTGGAGCAAACTAATTAACCCAGGGCAAACATATATGATGTGACAGAATGGATGGAATGTTTTTCAGCTGGGGATAAGAGGCTTTCTGAGTTTGACAAACAACTACCAGAAATAATGGTAGCTGTCAGAAAGATGGTAGCCACCACTGTGTAATGCCTCTTTTTACATATGTTACCTGTCCAATCACAATTCCATCTTGACTTTGACACCTTGGTAGCTGCTACAAGTATATCACAGTCACATTCCATGAATTGTTTTCCCATTAAGTTTTCTGTATGATAAACAACCACAGGCATTAGGTAACATGCTAGAATTGATGACCTATGGATGAGATTTCCTACTAGTATTAGAAGTGCCCTAGCACAGCTGCTCCTTTGGGTTCGTAATAACAAAATGCCTTGTAATGAGAAGTTTTGCAAGATTAGACAGAAACTCCAAGGATATATTCCAAAATGCAATTCTCCTTGCAGCTTAAAAATAAACTCAATTGTATAGTATTAGATATACTGTATTTCCTCTAGTATCTAACTGGCAGATGCAAGGTCTTTGGTGTTTCATTTTTATACAAATAAATAGAACTCAGCAAAGGGAAAGAAGACTTTGTGAAGGTACAGTTTGTGGGTAACTGCTCTGTGAAGTGGTGGCCAAGTGGGTAATTCTCCTTTTATGGTGTCCAGTACAATTTCTGCATATCAAAGTTTGTTTTTTGCAAGCAGGTTCTGGTTGGTTCTTAAGGAAACATCAAAACAAGCAAAGATTTGTTTGACCTAAGCAGAGAGGAAGAGATGGATTAGGTGCATCCTTCAACAATGTACCTATCGTAACAACTAACCTGAGACTGAAAATTCATAAACACTCTATAACAGTGATGGTGAACCTTTTTGTTATGGTGTACCAAAAGTACATGCATGCACCAACACTCTCCATAGAGGGCATGATCACTAAAGCAGAAAAACCCATCACTAAAGCAGAAAGAGGAAAGGAAAAGGTGTTTGTTTGAAGTTGAACCAAGGAAGGAACAAGTTTCAAATCAGTGTTACTCAACCTGGGCAACTTTAAGATATGTGACTTCAACTCCCAGAATTCCCCAGCTAGCATTTGTGATCTCCAGCTCCCATTGCTGGTTGAGGGCTTTGGGGAGTTGAAGTCCATACATCTTAAAGTAACAAAAGGTTGAGAAACCCCTGATCTAGATCAGGATAAAGTGCTTTCCATGTTGCATTTAAGTCAACTGATTCTGACTCCCTCTGACACTGAAAACAACCCTTAATAATCCTATTGGCAAGAAGGTTCTTAGATAATGAATCATGATCAGTTCCAGCCAGATTCAGAGGTGGCTCTTGGTCATTGAGATTAGTTGGGCTTTAAAAGATAGTGATGACTATGGGTGGTTTGGTGCCCCTTGTCAGTCTGATTACCTATCCTCTAGGCATCTCCTCTATCAAGATTCCAGGTGGAAACTGTGAGCTATTTTCACTATTTCTTGCAAAAAGATCTGATTTGTGTCTTGTGTTAGGACTGATCCTACAAAGGGAACCTTGCCTATATTTTGTTCACCTGGATTATTTTTGCTTGTGAGCTCAAGAATTTGCACAAAGTACATGAAGAAATTGGGCCCATGGTCCAGGGGTGGGATTTTGCCAGTATAACTGGTTGGGTGATTGCAGGCTTCGTATAACAACCGGTTTGGTAATCACGAGCTTTGCTGCATGTGCATGAACAGCAACACAAAAATCCTTACTTGCTATGTTACTTTAGGGAAGTAACACAGCTGAGGAGTGGCAATCCGCTCTTCCATGCTGATTAGCTGGGACGATAAAGGTCAGTACAGCACAGGGGCGAGTAGGTGGGCCCACATGATTGTTGGAGCAAACTGGTTCTCTCCCAGCTGATCTTTGGAGCTAGGGGTTCATCCGAACCTGTCTGAACCAGTAGAATCCCACCCCTGGGGCCACCACTAATCTGTGGGGAAGATAAGTGTCAAGATGGTAGCAGCAACTGCACAAATCCTCATCTTTCTATTCATATCCATTGCAGTTGTCATCATGATATCTTTGCTTCACCACCACCACCACCCCAGAAATATTCTGGTGAGAAATTGTAATAGCCCCAAGGACAGAAACCCCCCCCCCCCAATCCCAATGAGCTGAGAAAAAGGAAGCCAATAACATTGTTAAGCATATCAAGTGGATTTAGGACCAAGCAATATCTGGATAAAGGGCCACCAATGTGTGGCAATCCAATCAGAGATTGTTCTGTGCATCATCTTGGAAAGTTGGCTTTGGGCCGTTTTAGCAAGAAGTGCTTGAGATTCTATTGGCAGAACACCTTGTATCCAGCCCATTAAAGTTTCAAGGTCAAATAGAATTGAGCAGAAAGTCGTCTTTATGACCCATAATTGACACTTGACAACTGGTTTCATATTTATGATTAAATGATTTGATAGTCTCCATATTTCCAGTGTCGTTAACTCAAGACACCCCCCTCCCTCAAGAGTTGAGTCCTCTTAACTAGGTTGTAGCTCTGAATATAAAATTTGAGTGCTGTCTTCCTTTTTTTTTAAAAAAAAAAAAGCCATAATAAATTTATGGTAACATCTGCTATAAACCAAAGAAGCTGTTTTTTTCCCAGAGGGAGCTCTATCTTGTATGTCTTATCATTAAGACTCCTGAATATCAAACACATATTTTGAATCTAGCTGTCTTTTTACCCAAAGCATGATTTTCCCAGTGGCAAGACTTTTAATTTTTGAACTCAGAAATTCATAGAACGTAGAACAAAAAAATAATAGAGTTGGAAGGGATCTTGGAGGTCATCTCATTCAACCTCCTGCTCGAGCAGGAGCCCTTATATCTTTTCAGGCAAATGTTCAGTCTCTTTTTGAAAGCCTCTTGTGATGGGGCACCCACAACTTCTGAGGGCAAGCTATTCCATCGATTGATTTCTCTCACCATTAGGAAATTTTCTCCTCAGTTCTAGGTTGCTTCTCTCGTTGATTAGTTTCCATCCATATTTCTTCTCTTGATTTCTGGTGCTGTGGAAAATAGGTTGATCTCCTCACCTTTGTGGTAGCCCTCAAATATTGCAAAAATGCTAACATGTCTCCTCTAGTCCTTCTTTTCACTAAAGTAGACATACCAAATCCTTGCAGTTGATCTTTGTTATGTTTTAGTCCTCAGTCCCCTAACCCAGGGTCTTCAAACTTGACAGCTTTAAGACTTGTGGACTTCAACTCCCAGAATTCCTCCTCCAGTCATGTTAGCTCAGGAATTCTGGGAGTTGAAGTCCACAAATCTTAAAGAGCCTGAGACTTTTGGCTTCATGCAAGGAAAGCAGCAGAAGTCTGTCTTTCTCTCCCCCAAACTCCACCAGAAATGAGTCTTTGTGAGACTTGTTGTGCTGGCGGAGCCTCTTGGAGCAGGATGCCTTGCAGGGTCCCAAAGACTAATTTCTGGGGGAGTTTGGGGTGAGAGACAGAAAGACGTTTGCTGCTTTCCTTGCGTGCAGCCAAAAGGAGAAGAAGAAAGAAGCAGAAAGAAGCAGCCCAGCGGCCAGGAGAGGCAGCTGGGGTGAGTGGGGTAAGTTCCCTCCTCCACCCTTTCCCCCTTCCTCTCACTGCCTCATGTTGTTTGCAATGCAAGCAGCACAGCCTTGTGTTCCTGCACAGCCTGGATTAATTGCTGGGGGGGGGGGGGGCGTGCTTTGGGAATGACATTTTTCTGCGGACCACCAAAATTTTCTCGGGGACCACCTGCTCCAGACTACTTAAATTTTCCACTACCGGTTCTTCAGGCGTGGTCAGAACCTGCTGGATACCACCAGCAGGCTTAATGATTAGATCACACTAGCTCTTAGAACTAGATCTTAATTTGTTTGGCCTGAAGTACATAAATGGCTTGAAAAGTATTCCTGTCATACGGTGCCCAACGCTATAGCCTTTGCAATTCGATCCTTGATCTGTCTTCAAGTGAAAATCAGCAACAAATCTCCCTCAATTTGTGCAAATGGGAGAGTTTTCCCCACAAGAGGAGGCAGGATTTTAAAAAAAAAAAGAAAAGATTGTGCTCTTAATGGTTGTGTCTCTCCCCAGCCTTGTGAATATGGCACATTAATAAAGCTTTCTGGCTGACCTGAGCTAGCATGATTGCAATTCCAGGACTGGGGGGGAGGGAAGAAAGGCAGAAAGGGGTTGGCTAACAACAACTGCTTTGGCAAAATGTGTGAGAGAAAATCAGCTTTGCTCAGCCAACAACTGTCTTTTGAAGAGGACCATCGTGAAAGCCTATGTGGAGCATCTCTTGGAAATCATGTGCAAATTGGAGAGCGGAAAAAGCAGACACTCACAATGGCTTAGAAGGCAGGGAGGGCTCTGCCTCCCTGTTTCACTGCCTGGCATTGTAAGGTGGCAAACACCAAAGTCAGTCACCATGGCAACAAAACCATGGTCTGCACCAAGCTTTCATTCCTTTTCTAAGGAAGCAGCAATTACAGTCTTCAGGTAACAGCTAGGAGGGCCTCATTAAAACAAGCTGTTTTGTTTAGCTCGGAGGGCAGTGCAACGAAGAGATGCTCCAAGCCACAGGCAGGATTCCTGTTTCCACTTGAGACTGAAAAATAAAGTCTCAACATTCCACGGAAAATAAAAATGAAACGAGATTCCATCGAATCGTTGAATTGGGAAGGCCTTTAGGCCACTGAGTCCAACCATCTTTTCTGCTCAAATTGATCCCAATTAAAGGACTTCATTTTTCATTAAGGCTCCTTTTGCTATCATTCAACTGCTTAATTCTGTTGTTGTTGTTTTTTTAAAAAACTTTTAATCCTCACGATTTGTTGGAATACATGTTGGAACGTATTTTTATGTTGCAACAACTACAGAAGTATCCAGCCAGTAGATGTCAGTGTTTCTAAGTTTGCAGGTATGGTTGTACTCTATGGTCTTTTTTGTTATTTATTTATCTATTTATTTATCTATCTATCTATCTATCTATCTATTTATTTATTTATTTATTTATTTATTTATTTATTTATTTATTTATTTATTTATTTATTTATTTATTTATTTATTTATTTATTTATTTATTTATTTA
>BLBF01000022.1:4947231-4986671 GCA_015471245.1 Laticauda colubrina | reverse complement strand
TTATTTATTTATTTATTTATTTATTTATTTATTTATTTATTTATTTAGCCAAACTTTTACAATATAATAGAAATAAGAATAAACATAAGTTTCAATACATGGAACAGGAATGAATAATTTGGCACAATAGGACAGGGACGGTAGGCATGATTGTGCACTTAACAACTGTTTTGGTTCTGAGAAGAGTTTCCTCTTATGCTTAAATAATTAAGCAGCAAGGCCCATGGTGGCCATATACTTTATTTTGATCTGTAGGGCTATATAAACAGAATTTCAAACACAATTTACCTTGAATCACTTATTTTATGAATTACACTTTGAATGAATGAAATAATCCAGAGTCCAGGACTCCGTGGGGTATGGTGACAATTATTAGCTTTTTTGATTAGCCTATAGGCCACATCAGAATACAAAGTTCAAACACATATTATCAATAAAATTCTATAAAAACAATTTAAAGTAAAAATAGGGTAAAATACAATAATTATGGGATAACATGAGCTTAAATGGACTCTGGTGGATGAGTGAGGACAGGAAGGCATGGAGGAACATTGTCCATGGGGTCACAATGGGTCAGACATGACTTCACAACTAACAACAACAGTGGATAAAATACAATAATTTAAAGAGTCTGAGAAGCACAGAGAAGCACTCTGAGAAGCACAGAGCTGAAGAAACAAGCCTGAAGATGATGAAAGAGACTTCATTGAAACGTTGCCTTGATACTTCCAATTTTACGCAGGAGAAAACCCGAATAACCAAAGATCCATATATATATATATAAGCTTTTGCGGGTACTTACATGTGTGCTGTTTAGCTTCCTTTGGGTATTATCCCACATCATTGTAGTGCTGTTAAAGTTGTAGCAACATTTCAGCAGAATCCCATCTGCCATCATCAGGCTTCTGTGTGGATGTGGGTCTCATAGCTCCTGGTTTCAAATTCGAGGCTGGTCCATTCTGATTGGCTAGCAGCCTGGATCTGTGTTCACTGGACTTGGAGTTTGATTGATTGGTGTTTCTGGTTTCTTCTGTCTGTTTTGTGGCTTTGATTGGCTGGCAACACTCTGTTCTTGTGTTGGAGGCTTTCAGTGCAGCTTGGCTTCGTGTGAAAGGACAGCTGCTATTCATTAGCAAGCTGGGTTTCACCTGGGTGCCTGGTGGGGGGGTGTTTGGGTTGGAGGCATCAGAGGGAGTCTGTCTGTGCCCAGGTGTTTGCCTGGCTTGTGGCATGGAGATCTTTCTATTCGAGAGTGCAGGTTTCCAAATGATTGACAGTCTGATGGAATCATCTCTTCTATTCATGCTTTCAGGTCTTTTTTCAGTCTCTATGGCTTCTCTGATGATTCTGTGGCTGGGGTTTTCTATAGTGGCCAGGATTTTAGTGCCATTGAAGTTGATGTTGTGACCTGTGGTTTTCATGTGTTGGACTAGTGAGGAGGTGTGTTCCAGCTTTTTTACTGCATTTTTGTGTTCATCTAGGCGGGTACTTATTCTTCTATTGGTCTGTCCAATGTATGTGGCCAGGCATGAAGCACAGGGAATTTCGTATATGCCTTGGTTTTCCAGGTCAATTTTGTCTTTGGGGTTTCTCAGGATGGCTGCTATTTTTTTGTCTGTTTTGAAGGCAGTCTTGATGTGATGCCTGTGCAGTATCTTACTGATTTTATCTGTAGTACCTCTTATGTAGGGCAAGACAGCTGTTCCATAGGTCTGTTGGTCTTCTAGGTCTCTCTTGTGTCTTGGTGTGTTTTTGTGGATCAAGTTGGTGATTTTGTTTTTTTTGGAAGCCATTGGCTGTCAATACTTCAGTCAGGGTGCATAGTTCAGTCTTTATATGTGTCTTATCTGCCAGGCGTTTGGTTCTGGTCATTAGTGTTTTTGCCATGGAATTTATCTGTGCTGGGTGGTGGTGGGATTGGGCGTTGAGGTAGCGGTTGGTGTGTGTTTTCTTTTGGTATATGGTGTGTCCCAGTGTGCCATCTGTTCTTTTATAGATTAGTACATCTAGGAATGATAGTTGTTTGTTTATTTCCGTTTCCATGGTGAACTTGATTTTGGGGTGTGTGTTGTTTAGGTGTGTTAGGAAATTGTTTAAGTTTTCTTTTCCATGGGGCCAAATCACAAATGTGTCATCGATGTGATTATGTGTGTATGTGTATATATACACATACACACACACATCTACACACACACACACACACACACATACAGTATATATACAGTATATATACAATCTCCCTATATATACACCCACACACCCACATATTTATATATAAAGGCCCTGTCACACTGCCCAACGGATGCAAAATGGACACAACAGACGAGCAAAATGTTCCATCCGTTGTTATCCACTCTCAAAAGGGGCAAAAATTTGCATAACTGGAGTGGATAACACGGACGGGGGGAGGATGCAGGGCGGATGGAAAGCGGATGCAGAACGAAAGCCCAGCGGATGGAAGCGGATGGAAGCGGATGGCACATCCGCTAGGCTTCCGGGGGACCTCAGCAAAGTGGACGCGGAACGGATACAGCGGATGCAGAGCGGATACACAGCGGATGAAGTGGATGCAGAGCAGATGCACAGCGGAAGCCTAGCAGATGCCGAGCGTTAATTGCGCATGCGGGAGGATGCATTGCGTCAGCCCCGCGGATATAACGGAAGCAGCTCGGAAGCAGGTCGCCATTCAGAGGAAAGACCTGCTTCCAGACACATCGACTGCCTTGCCTGTCCTGCCTGCATGTCTGCCTGCATGTCTGCCTGCATGTCTGCCTGCAAACCTTACTGCAAGCCTTGCTGCCAGCCTCCCTGCCAGCCTTGCTGCCAACCTTGCTGCCAACCTCCCTGCCAGCCTTGCTGCCAGCCTCCCTGCCAGCCAGCTACCCCACAACCATGCTGAAGCACAGCAAGCCTCAGCCATCTGCTGCCAGCCCTTGCAAGAGGGACAGGGCTACCATCCCGCCCCCTGGCCCTCACTCTGGTTCGGCTGGGGCTTCTGCAGCATGGGCTCGCTCTTCTGGGGCTGGGGCTTCTGCTGCTTCTGCTTCTGGAGGAGCTGATGACAAGCACTCCAGCACCAGCCACCTCCACAGCACCTGCACCCTTCACCCCTGAGACTGAGCGACCAAGAGGAGTGCCAGAGACTCATTTTTGTCTGATAGCTTCTTGTTAATAAAGTCTATTTTTGATTCACACACTTGCTTCATTTCTTTTTTTTTAATAAAGTCTTGCTGGAAACTTTTAGAAATGGTTTAAGACTTTGCATGCTTGTGGGATGGGTTAAGATAGCTGTGGGATGGATTGAGATATCTGTGGGATGGGCAGCTCTACCTTTGGTATGGGTAATAGCTGTGGGATAGATAAGCCTCCAGTGCAAGCATAGTGGGACTGTATGGTCCACCCTCCCAGGTGCCACACCTATGGCCCTTTATTATCAATAACAATATAATCAATCATCCACACATGTCAACATAAACACAACTCTTTATTAAATGCCCTGTTCATTGTAGGGCCACTCAACATACATGGCACAATCTCATCAGTGTGATGAGACAGGCTGAAGAAAGCATCCATTAAGCATCTACCATCCTGTCTTGCCACTCCACCGCTCCAGCTGGGGAGTTGCACCAGTGTTTTAGGAGGTTGCGCTGCTTCTTCCCTTCACGTGAGGCTCTGTTGGGGCCTTGCACATCCTGAGTGTCTATCAGGTTTCGCCCTTGCCTCCATTCCCCAGGCTCCATGTCCCCATTGCCTTGCTGGAGGTCCACGAGCCTGTTCTGCAAGACTGGGTAGCGGGTGTGCATGAGATTGTGCAGGATGCAGCAAGCTTCCATGATCCTCTTCACAGTCAGTGGGTGATGCTGCATGTTGGTGAGAAGTACCTGGAACCTGTTGGCCAGGATGCCAAAGGCGTTCTCCACCACCCACCTTGCCCTGGACAGCCTGTAGTTGAAGATCCTCTTTTCATGGGTGAGGTATTTGGAGGTGTAGGGCTTCATGAGGTAGGTTGTGAGGGAGAAGGCATCATCCCCCATGATGAAGTAGGGCACATCTTGTCTGTCGTTAGGCAGGGGTTCTGGATCTGGGAAGCCCACGATGAGGTTGTGTTCCAGCTCCTCCTTGAGGTGACTGGCGTTGTATACCTGGGCATCTGAAGATGAGCCGCTGCCTGAAGCATCGATGTACGTGAACTTGTAGTCAGCATCGACCATGGCGAAGAGGATGATGCTGAAGAAGCCCTTGTAGTTGAAATAAGTGTACCCCAACTTGGCTGGTGCTTTGCAGGCCACGTGCTTGCCATCGATGGCTCCAACGATGTGTGGGAAGTTCCACCTCTGATACCACTGCTCTGCAACTTTCTTCCAGCCTTCTTCAGTGGAGGGGCACTGGAGGAGCTCCTCCTTGTATTCTTCGATGATGGCCTGCACCACTTCTCTGACCACAATGCTGATGGTGTTGGGTGGCACCCTCCAGTCGTACTGCATGCTTCTGTAGGTGGTCCCTGAGGCCAGGTGGCGCAGAGTGAGTGCCACCTTGAGCCCAGGTTCCAGGCTGGACGGGAAGTTGGTGTTTGTCTTGGTCAACCTGGGTGTCAGGTGCTGCACAAGTTTGTCAAACATGGCTGGAGGCATCCTCATGAAGTTCTGGAATGCACGAGTGTCTTCGTTCCTGAGCTCCACCATCAGCTTGTTGTACAGTCCATACTCTGCTCTTCTCCCGATCCATCTTCGGACCCAGACGTTTCTTGGCCGCCTCTTTTTCTTCTCGTAGTAGAGTTCACAGAGCCTGTAGATGGCTTTGCACTGTTGCAGAATGATGGTGGCTGCCAAAAGGACTTTGTTACGATCCATGGTAGACATGACTGGATGCTGTGGAAGAGCAAGATCCAGATGAAGACTGCAGAGGTCTGCACAGCAGGGCTGCTGGTCTGAAAGTGAGATCCAGGTGAGTTGCTCCCCCTTTTTATAGGCAATATAGGTTTTCCCCTATGTGTCCTTTTGCATCCTCTAGGCATCCTCTAGACATCCTTAATATCCGAGATAGGTCCCCTCTGCGAACGTTTTTCCCGTTTTAAATGCTTTCTTTGCGAGCTGCATCCGTTCTGCATCCGTTCTGCATCCATTCCGTGTCCGTTCCGCTTCCTCCCTGCGTCCGAGCGGATGCGAGGTGCGCGGATGCGCAGCGGATGCCTAGCGGATATAGCGGATGTGTAACGGATGCAGAACGGATGCGTAGTTGATGCGTAGCGGATGCCTAACGGACGAATTGGATACATTTTCCACGCAAAAGTTTTGGGCAGCTCAAAACTTTCTGAGCGGATGAAACATCCATAAACAGATGCTGGACAGATAAAGAGGAAGCAAAACGGAGGCAGTGAGTACATCGCGTTAACCAATGGATGGCAAGCTTTTTTGTCCGTTTTACATCCTCTTTGCATCCGTTGGTGCAGTGTGACATGGGCTTAAAATTTGATTTGGATTCGGGTTTTGTTCTCAGACAAATAAACGTCTGACTAGTTATCTTCCCAGCAGAAAAAAAGAAAAGAAAAGAGGAGAGATGGGCCATTGTATTCTGAGCTCCATATATCGTGACTTGCTTGAAACATTTATTCAATACAAAGGAGAGAGACATTTCTATTTTGGGAACCTGGCGAAGCATCCTTGGCATAAATGTAACTTTAGCAGAGACTTTTATTCTTTCTCCTCCCCCCCCCCCAAATGGTTTCTTTATCTTTTTCGGTCTCTTTTAATTGCAACTATTATACAGTATTTTCTATAGTCTCCACATTGCTGCTTTTAGAAAATACAATCTGCATAAGCACGGAATATTTTCTAGTCAGTTCAGTTTTTATCTGTACTATATCAGGCTGAATCTAATTCCAGGTATGATGTGTCATTCATTTCTAAAAATAATGTTTGATGTTACAATTTTATGTAAATAGTTAATTGTAAATTCAAATACTGTCACTTTTAAATGGATTATAATTTTTTTCCCCATCCGACAGATAGATCTTGATTTATGACCAATTGCTTAGCAACCATGCATTGTTAAAACAAAGCCTCCCCCAATAGTGGTAGGATTCAATTTTTTTATCTACTGGTTCTGTGGGCGTGGCTTGGTGGGCATGGCAGGGGAAGGATATTGTAAAATCTCCAGTCAGAGGTGGTATTGGCTGGTTCTCTGAACTACTCAAAATTTCTGCTATCAGTTCCCCAGAACTGGTCAGAACCTGCTGAAGACCACCTCTGCCCTCAAATATATTGATAACCCAGATTTGAAGTGCCAATGACTCTCTACCCTCTGAGGTCATGTGACTACATTTTGAGTGCTTGGCAGCTGGTTTGTGATGGCCCCAATTTACAACTTTTTTTTTGCTATAAACTAGCATTTACTTCCAGTTTGGGACAAAAAATGTCCATTGCAATACAATGAGTTCACTTCATGATCACTGCAAAAATAAAAATAAAAAAAAATATCAGATTGGTCATGTGATGACCAGCATAACTTACAACCACAAATTCCAGTCTCAATTATAGTCATAAGTAGATGGTTGCCCTCTTCACTCCCTGGAAGACTTAGCCAGGTCCCACTGCCAAAGCAGAATCAAGGACATTATAGAAGACCCCTCACACCCTGGCAATTATCTTTTTGACTTGTTGCTGTCTGGACGGCGTTTTAGGTCAATAAAATCCCACGCCACTAGACTAACAAATAGTTTCTTTCCCTGGGCCATCCGAACTGCAAATAAACACAAAATCACTACCTCATTAAGATGTGAAAAGATGTGAAATCTCATTACCCCATTCAGATGTATAATAACATATTACAGTACAATCCATCTCTTGTGTATTATACTTGGCTAAGCTTTACAGTCAGTGTTGGATGTATATTTTGTGTATATTTGTAGATATTGTACTCTCAAATTGCAAATGGAGACGTAGGTACTCTATCTTTCTTATCTTCATTTTTAAGTGCTTTGGTTTTATTGTATTGCAAACAGTTGCTGGGGTGCATCCACAGTTTCGTTGTACTTGTGCAATGACAATAAAGTTCTTCTAATTCTAATTCGAGAGGACTACCTGCATTTAGGATAATTCTGGGTACATTTCCTTTGATTTTGTGGGCAAGTGATCTCTTCTGATTGGATATTTCTGTTCAGAATGCTTGGCGTACTCACATTTATTTAATATATTTATTTATTTGCCTTTTGCAAGCTTATGTTTTGTCACATTATTTTTTTTATTCTGACTTTTCACATTTCATTCCTCTTTTTTCCTTTCTCTTTTAGTTCCACTAATGATGCCATTAAACGAGAGCTTTTAAATATATGAATGGAGTAACAGCAGTGTGCACTCACAGATCTATATCCATCTTTCACAAGAAGTTTCAATAAATGATGACCAAATTTCATTACGGTGGTCCAAATCTAATTTACCTCTTCAGGGAAGTCATTCATAAGTTGCAAGTAACAATAGATCTTTAGTCCATTGGATAATTGAGGCCCTCAATTCATTTTTCTTACATTGAAAAATGCACTTCCAAAGACAGATTACTCATTCTTTTTCAGTACAAATGCAGTGGGTGCAATAAGCTTGAAATAATATATTTTGGTTGAATAATCTATAGTTTAAGATCTGTTGACATTTTTGATACATGTTACACAATTTTGCATTATTACACAAAATGGCAACTTCATATTTCCTTTTTTATTTGTTTTTTAATATTACCCATATATTCATAAACGGTAAATGTGAGGTTTTTACTTGGATAGGATAGAAGCTGGATATATATCCATTTTATCACATGGCTATATCAGATGCATTTTATTTTATTTTTATTTTTATTCAAATAGTTTTTATTATTTTCCACCAGTACAAATCATACTTACATTTTCAACAGCATTTGCATCAGCATTCAGTATTGTCTTATATTTCCATCATCTATTCGTACATATCACTAATAATTATTATCTTTACTTATACTTACTATTAATATCTAGTTTTATCCATTTCACCTATCTACATATCGATGTACCACTCTCTTGACATTTCTCCTTATCAGGTGCATTTAATGGGAATGAGCAGTTTCTTTCTTTTTTGTTGCATTATAGCACTAGAAAAAGCATTTGGACTTATATACTGCATCACAGTATTTTACAGCCCTCTCTGAATGGTTTACAGCAGGGGTTCCCAACCACCTGTCCCCGGACCGATACCGGTCCATGGATCATTTTGTACCGGGCCGCAAAGCTTGGGCGCCACCATCTTGTTTTGACGGCGCTTCCGGATTTTTGGTTGCTTCCGGGTTTTTGGTTGGAAAGCGGCGTTTGGGTGCTGAAGGAATCCTCGTGCCTTAGTTTTGTCGAAGGGGGGGAGGCTTCGAATGAAGAGCCATCCCAATGGCGGTGGAGTCTCGCGTTACTCAGGTACCAGTCTGTGGAAGAATGAATAATCGTGAAACCGGTCCCTGGTACAAAAAAGGTTGGAGACCACTGGTTTACAGAATCAGCATATTACCTCCAACAATCTGGGTCCTCATTTTACTGACCTCAGAAGGATGAAAAGCTGAGTCAACCTTAAGCCAGTAAGAATCAAATTGCTGGAAGTAAATAGAATTAACCTGCAATACTAACCAATGGTGGGATTCAGCAGGTTTGCACTGGTTTGGGAGAACTAGAAGTTAACTTTTTGTGCAGTTTGGCAAACTGGCTGAATAGCGTGCCTCGCTATGCCTGACCCTGCCTTGCCCCTCCCCTCCCAGCCACTCCTCCCCTTGCTACTCGGCCACTTTCCTGGCCACTGAAGGTTACAAGGAGTGGCTAGGAAGGGAGGGGTGAGGCGGGGACAGGCTGGGTGGGGCAAGGAGAGGCACTCCTCAATGTGAGTGATGTCGAGTTGGTACACCCACCCAGTCCCATGACCATCCAGCCACACTTATCCAGCTGGTCATTAGGGCAGAGAATAGGTTGCTAAATTATTTGAATCCCACCACTGCTTCTGATCACTGTGCCACCACAGCTATTATAGTATCTTCCAGCCCTGATTTATTATTCAGTTAATGTATTGGGTGGCTAGAATAACTCTGGCCTGAAGTATTAGACATCCTGCTTAACTGTTGGTAAAGAATCATACATGTCCAATGGCCAGCCACCTGCCTGCATACCTTCTTAGCTGAGAAGAGTTCTATCCAGGGAAAGGGCGATAGCTTCACAGGTGTCAAGCAGTTGTGTGGCCCTGTCAGGTAATAGCAATAGCACTTAGACTTAGACTTTACAGTGCTTTAGAGCACTCTGTAGTGGTGGGATTCAAATCTTTTTACTACCAGTTCTGTGGGTGTGGCTTGGTGGGCATATGGCTTGATGGGCATGGCAGGGGAAGGACATTGCAAAATATCCATTCCTATCTCACTCCAGGGGAAGGTTACTGCAAAATCCCATTCCCTCCCCACCCCACTAACCTGCTTTTCAGCTCCATTCTCCTGTGCCAGGCAACAAAGGAAGATCCAGCCAATCAGCTGTGACTCAATGGGAGGCAGAGAATAGATGGAGGAAGAGCCAGTCAAGGGTAGTATTTGCCGATTCTCTGAACTACTCAAAATTTCCGATACTGGCTCTCCAGAACTGGTCAGAACCTGCTGAATACCAGCTCTGGCTCTCTTTAAGTGGTTTACAGAGTCAGCATATTACTCCCAACAGCATTTTAACCATGGCCCCATCACTGCTCATTGCCTAAGAAATAGTGTCAATCCAAGCTTCATGAACTGACAGCCTGACATTAGCAATGGGGGGAGGGAAACATTGGAATGTAAGGGGAGGATGGAAGCCCATCTGAGCTGACCAAATTGTGAGAAGCTTTCTTTGCTAGATCAACATCCTCCAACCTTTTGGGCACCAGGGACTGGTTCCATAAAGAAAGGTTTTTCCATGGACTGAAGGGGCATGGTTTTACGTGCTGCTTGCATTGCACGGATAGGGCTTCACTTGTTTGTGTGTCGTGGTTGATGGCATGCCACAGACTAGTGTCAGTCCACGGACCGACGGGTTTGGGGCCCCCTGTGTTAGATGACTGAGCGGGACAGTTGAAAAAGATTCCTATTCTTCTCTTGCGGAGGCTTTTCTTACTATGAAAGCCTCAAGTGATATAAATCAGAGGGCTCTGTAGGATGCTAGTTAAATTCAAGTTTGAAGGATTAACTAAGGATATCCATAGGATGTGTGCATCCAAAACTTCAAGATGGTAGATACAACTGCATGATTGAAGCCTGTCAGAATATTCATGAACCGGTAAAGATATGGTAACAAGGTCAGCCAATGAGAGCTGAATTAGAAATTGAAAGTCTGGGTGTGGCCCTGCAAATTCTGAGTGCTGTGCTGAGAACTGAAACTTATCTGCTCTGACTCTGAAGCCAAAAACATTCTGCTTGTGTTTTGCTTGTAACCTTGCTTTCCATGTTGGAAGAATCTACTACTGGTATTGTACATTTTACTTAATATGTTATTATGTATATAAAGAAGTTAATTAATCCTGCTGAATCAGTCATTTGTGTGTGTTTTCTGGATTTGAATTTATGCTGCAAAATCTAACAAAGTCCCACTCTTTTTGGCATACGACAACACATGTGTCATCTGTTAAAAAAAACAGGTTTGGCTGCAGCTACTCTATTGAGTTTGTTAATTTTACCCGGGAGACGCTCATGCTCTCATTTACAGTACTGCAATACCCTGAAGTTCCTTTCCTGCATGTCACTGTTTAAGCTTGTTGGCATACATTCAACTGTTCAGCTGTAGCCAACCAAGAGTGGAATATTCTGTATGTAGCTCTTTGCTCTTTTCAATTCCTTTGTGTTTTTAAGAAGCAGACAGTGAAATCCATCCAAAATAAGGAGAAAATGAAACAACATCTGCTCTTTGTCAGCCTTGGAAGCCATATTTTACTTAGAAGCTTCGAGGCTGCCACATTTAGTGCCTGGGAATTTAGGATGGGGGATTTCATAGAGGGATGGAAGATTAGACTCAACAACATTCTTTCTCAGAGTCAAGGACATGTTGCCCTGAACCTGGAGAGGGGTGTCTGGAGGGATGTCTCCAGTTGGGATGGCGTTTGATTGGATCATGTGATGGACTGATGGATGCAGGGGATGGGCCTTTGATTTTCTTTTGGGAAGGGAAAACCTGGAATGCTCAGATTGGGGTTTTCCCAGATATGCCAATATGACAGCCAGGGGTGAGATTCTACCAGTTCGCACCTATTTGCTAGAACCAGTTGTTAACATTCTAAGCAGTCTGGAGAACTGGTTGTTTTAACAAATTGCTGGCCTAATCCTGTAAGGAAGGCAGGAAAGAAACATTCTGGTGTTGCCTCTCCATTAACCCTTATCATATTCTTGGCAGGATTAGATTTCCTGGCTCAGGAACGTCTCTAGAGTTTTTTTTCCCCCTCCTTTGCTTGTACTTTGCTTGTGTGGAGTGACCATTCAAAGTTACAATAGCACTGAAAAAAGTGACTTATGACCATTTTTCACACTTATGACTGTTGCGGCATCCCCACAGTCACAAGAGGCCAGGCGAGGAGATGCATGCCTCGATGTGAGTGATATTGAGTTGGCCACACCCAATAACATGACCATCAAGCCATGTCCACCCAATCACATGATGACCAAGCCATGCCCATCACCTAAGCCACACCCACAGAACCAGTTGTCAAAAATTTGAATCCCACCCCTGATGACAACTCTAATAAAATGGAATGTTGAGGATACTTGTCTTGGAGTGATTTGGTTGGAGTTTGTTAGTTGGAACGCTGATACTCATGCGCCATGGTGCTTTGACTATGATCGAGAAGGGGTGACGATGGAAGCAGGAATATTCTCCAATTTGTGGCGATTCTCTTTCTTTCCTTATCAGAACAAAGTTCATGCAGCAATTTCATAACATTATTAAGTTAAACACTTGTTCCCCTCTGGTGAGAATGAGAATAAAGCTTCATTTTAAAATGCTGATGTTCAGTGCAATTATATTTAACAGCCTGATAACAGACACATGAATCTGAGGAAAGTAACTTTGCAGACAACTGCTGGGCTCTACCAACTGAGCTGTTTCTACTTAATAGTCAGGAAGAGCCTTGGAGGACCACAGGTTTTTAACATATTTTATCAAGATTCTCAAACAATATTCACATAGCAATATCCATTTAAGCTGAAGTGTAAACACTACGCAACCAGAGGTGGTATTCAGCAGGTTCTGACCAGTTCTGGAGAACCAGTAGCAGAAATTTTGAGTAGTTTGGAGAACCGGCAAATACCACTGCCAACTGGTCCTGCCTCCATCTATTCTCTGCCTCCCAAGTCCCAGCTGATTGGCTGGGTCTTCTTTGGTTGCCTTACACAGGAGAATGGAGCTGGAAAGCAGGTTAGTGGGGTGGGGAAGGAATGAGGATTTTGCAGTATCCTTCCCCCAGGAGTGGGGAGGGAATGGAGATTTTACTGTATCCTTCCCTTGCCACACCCACCAAGCCATGCCCACAGAATCAGTAGTATTTTTTTTTAATCCCACCACTATATGCAACCGTGTCTCGGTGAAAACATTAAGCAGGGTCAGGCTTGCTTAAGAGTTGGATGGAAGACTGTAAGGTCTTAAAGATAGAATGAATTCCCTTCCCCACCCCCACCCCAAAAATCTGGAATGGAAGACAATGATAAATCATGTCCTAATGCTGCCAAGAAAACTATATTCGAGCTCATTTTGAGGGCATCTCACAAATATTTAGAATCTTGGCTCAGAATGGGCAATTGCAATGTGGATGAAAGACTGAGCTGGGTGAGATTTGAATAAACAGATGGCTTTCTCTTGAAAACGTAAGATGGGGAAAAAAGGTTTCCTCCTGTTGGTTCTTGGGTTTTTTTTTAAACTATGCTAGTTAGAATGGGATTGTCATTTTACTTGACATCATCTACTTTAAAAATAACAACATTGTCCCCAATCTGAAACACAGAGGGAAAATTCCTTCTGCCATTCTCCCATCAGCCATAGGGCTGATGAAATTACAAAATGTGGCATTGTTATTTATATGAAATGGAGGAACCCAACAAGGAGTTATCACTAAAACTACCAGCTAAGACCAGTTCAACTTGCTGGCTTTTTAAAAAAATATTCTAGAGTATATTTCTAGGACAACCTTGTCAAAATTCCAATGCCAATCTTACTTGAGCTTTGTTTGTAATGTTCCTTGTGTACAAATGCAGGATATTTGCATAGAAATGAAGTTGTGTAAAATCTAAATTAGCCCTTGATGGACACAGAAAAGGATGGAAAATAGGAAGGAAGAAAGGGAGAGGGAGAGAGAGAGAGAAAGATCCCATAATGGGTATTTTGTGGAAAGAAAAAAAATCTTTTCAAATGGAGCAAAGCAAAGCAGAGCATCTTGGAAGAAGATCAGAAAAGTGGAGGTCACAATTCTATGGTTAAAGTCCCCTACCTGTTTTACACCTGAACTTTATGCAGTGGGCCCAAGTCTGACAAAACTCTCCTACATCCAGTTTTGGCCACCACACTATAAAAAAGATGTTGAGACTCTAGAAATAGTACAGAGAAAAGCAACCAGGATGATTAGGGGACTGGAGACTAAAACATATGAAGAATGGTTACAAGGAACTGGGCATGGCTAGTCTAGGGAAGAGAAGGACCAGGGGAGACATGATAGCAGCCTTCCAATATTTGAGAGGCTGCCATAGAGAGGAAGAGGGGGTCAAGCTATTTTCCAAAGCATCTGAAGGCCAGACAAGGAATAATTAAATGAACAAGGAGAGATTCAACCTGGAAATAAGGAGAAACTTTCTGACAGTGAGAACAATCACCCAACTAAACAATTTGCCCTTTGAAGCTGTGGGAGTGTCATCACTTGAGACTTTCAAGAAGAGATTGGACTGCCATCTGTCAGAAATGGTGTAGGGTCACCTGCTTGGTCAGTAGATTGGACTAGATGACCTACAACTCTGATTATTTGTTAAGAAGCCAATCTATTAACATACTTAAATTAATCCTTTGTCCTACGTGGAATGGACTACGGGAAAGACTCTAGGACAGGGGTCCCCAACCACCGGGCCCTGGACTGGTACCGGTCCATGGATCATTTTGTATCGGGCCGCAAAGAATGAATAATAGTTATTAAAATATATATAAAAATATTTTTTTAGTGAAGAAATAGTAAAGAAGCCCTTTACTATTGGGGAAGAATTGATTTTGCTGGTCCTTGAAAAAGTGTTTCTGCGTGAAACTGGTCCCTGGTACAAAAAAGGTTGGGGACCACTGGTCTAGGAGACAGGAGGAAGAGGTGCAGTCAAGACAACATTCATTCATCTGATGAATGCAATTTGTATCTAAAGGAGAGGTTGGAGAAGAGAAAGCATATCAGAGGGGAACCCTCTCTAGCTATCAGAAGAGTAGAAGTAGCATTTTCAGGTTTCAAAATTACGTTAACCTTACAATAAAAACAGAGTTAGTGCTCATGGTTCTTGTCAGGATTGAAGGTCTAACCCTGTGTGATTTCTTGAAGGAAAGAGATATGGAGAGTCATCTGTTTTTGTGTGTATGCATTTGTGTGTATGTATGCTTCCAATCTCAGAATGGTTCTGGGAAACCATTTTGACAACTGTAGTCCAAAATAACTCACTGGGAATAAAATAAAATCATAAAATAAAATAACAATATAAAATAACAATATAAAATGAAATAATATAAAATAAAATAATAAAAAATAATAAATAGGAGGTGGGTTTTCTGCAGCCTTAAACTGCAAAGATATCCATCAACATTTTTTTATAATTTTGTTTACCTTAGCCAACTGCATAATGTGATTTGAAGCCATTCCAAAAGCATGGCTTAGTCTAAACATAGCTTAACATCTGTTCTCTTTTTTTCACTCTGATCTTCAGAATTGATCAATTACAGTTTTATAGAATATTTTTGAAGATTGTAGGAAGTTCACACTCTTTTAGTCACAAGGTATTAGCATAACTTAAAAACTGTATTATTTATGGATGTAAATCTATATATGGATATGGTATGTTGATGATTAGACCTATGCAAAGTTTAGATATAAGTATAAAAAGGATTTTTAAAAAATTACAAAAAAATCAAATTCCTAAGAGTGGGCATCATGAAAAAGCAGAACTGCTTAATACCTTCTTTGCCTATGTCTTCACACAAAAGAAAAAAAAAATAGTCCAATCTACCAAAAGCAGCACTGTAGAAGACAGAACAGGAAAGCAGGTCAAAATAGGCAAGAAATAGATAACAAAACACCTGTTAATTCTAGACAAGTTCAGATTGCTAGGGCCAGCCTAAGGTTCTGAAAAGGAGTTGGCAGATATGACCTTGGAAAAACTGAACAAAATCTTTCATAATTCCTGCAGCATGAGGGAATTATCAGAGGACTGGAAAATTGCTGATCTACAAAAAAATTAAAAAAAGAAGGGGAGTGGATCCGGGAAACTACAGATCAATCATCTTGACATCAATACCTGGGATAATTCTGGAAAAGATAACTCAGTAGCAGATGTGTGAGCATCTAGGAATGAACAAAGTGATTACCAGGAGCTAACGTGGATTTGTTAAAAGCAGATCATGCCAGACAAAGTTTATTGACTTCTTTGATAAAGTGACTAAATTAGTAGATCAGGAAAACTGTATACTGTAAATATAGTATACTCAGATTTCAGTGAGGCATTTGACAAAGTAGAACACAGTCTGTTTCTCTGTAAGACAGGGAAAAAATGTGAGATAGCATCACCATCAGATGAGATTCACAGTTGGCTGACCAACCACCCTCAATGGAACTATACCTTTATGGAAGAAAGCATGCAAGATTCTGTCTGGGGAGGCCAGTGATTTTCAACATTTTCATTAATGATCTAGATGAGGGAATAGAAGAACAGTTCATCAAATTTGCAGACAACATCAACATTGGTTGATGTTGCTAGCACTTTGGATTTTGACAGATTTGAGTATTGTACCCTAGCTAAAGCCCCTGTCACACTGCACCAACGGATGCAAAGAGGATGTAAAATGGACAAAAAACCTTGCCATCCGTTCGAAAAGGCGATGTACTCACTGCCTCCGTTTGGCTTCATCTCTATCCGTCCAGCATCCGTTTATGTATGTTTCATCCGCTCCAAAAGTTTTAGGCTGCTTAAAACTTTTGCGCGGAAAATGTATCCAGTTCGTCCATTCTGCATCCGCTAGGCATCCGTTACGCATCCGTTATGCATCCGTTACGCATCCGCTATATCCGCTTGGCGTCCGTTCTGCATCCGCGCAACGCGCATCCACCCGGACGCAGGGAGGAAGCGGAACGGACGCGGAACGGATGCAGAACGGATGCCTAGTGGATGCAGAATGGAAACAAAGCGTTTAAAACAGAAAAAACATTCGCAAAGGGGACCTATCTCGGATATTAAGGATGTCTAGAGGATGCCGAGAGGATGCCTAGAGGATGCCTAGAGGATGCCTAGCGGAAAACCTATACTGCCTATAAAAAGGGGGAGCAACTCGTCTGCATCGCACTTTCAGACCAGCAGCCCAGCGGTGCAGACCTCTGCAGCCTTCATCTGCCTCTTCCTCTTCCACAGCAACCAGTCATGTCCACCGTGGATTGCGGCAAAATCCTTTCGGCAGCCAACATCCTTCTGCAACACTGCGAAACCATCTACAGTCTCTGTGAACAGTACTACAGGAAGAAAAGGAGGCACCCAAAAAAAGTCTGGCTCCGAAGATGGTTCACCAGAAGAGTGCAGTACGTACTTTATGACAAGCTGATGGTGAAGCTCAGGAGCGAAGACCCTCGGGCGTTCCAGAACTTCATGAGGATGCCTCCAGCCATGTTTGACGAAGTTGTGCAGCGCCTGACACCCAGGTTGACCAAGACAAACACCAACTTCCCGCCCAGCCTGGAACCTGGGCTCAAGGTAGCACTCACTCTGTGCCACCTGGCCTCAGGGACCACCTACAGGAGCATGCAGTACGGCTGGAGGCACCATCAGCTTTGTTGTCAGAGAAGTGGTGCAGGCCATCATCGAAGAATACAAGGAGGAGCTCCTCCAGTGCCCCTCCACTGAAGAAGGATGGAAGAAAGTTGCAGAGCAGTGGTATCAGAGGTGGAACTTCCCCCACACTGTTGGAGCCATCGATGGCAAGCATGTGGACTGCAAAGCTCCAGCCAAGTCGGGGTCCACTTATCAGACCTACAAGGGTTTCTTCAGCATCATCCTCTTCGCCATGGTCGATGCTGACTACAAGTTCATGTACATCGATGTTTCAGGCAACGGCTCATCTTCAGATGCCCACGTATACAACGACAGTCACCTCAAGGAGGGGCTGGAAAGCAACTTCATGGTGGGCTTCCCAGATCCAGACCCGCTGCCCAACGACACGCAAGATGTGCCCTACTTCATCGTGGGGGATGACGCCTTCTCCCTCACAACCTACCTCATAAAGGCCTACACCTCCAGATGCCTCACCCATGAAGAGAGGATCTTCAACTACAGGCTGTCCAGGGCAAGACGGGTGGTGGAGAACGCCTTTGGTATCCTGGCCAACAGGTTCCAGGTACTTCTTGCCAACATGCAGCATCGCCCAGAGACCATGAGGAGGATCGTGGAAGCTTGCTGCATCCTGCACAATCTCATGCGCACCCGCTACCCAGTGTTGCAGAACAGGCTCGTGGACCTCCAGCAAGGCAATGGGGACATGGAGCCTGGGGAATGGAGGCAAGGGCGAAACCTGATCGACACTGAGGATGTGCAAGGGCCCAACAGAGCCTCACGTGAGGCGAAGAAGCAGCACAACCTCCTGAGACACTGGTGCAACTCCCCAGCTGGAGCGGTGGAGTGGCAAGACAGGATGGTAGATGCTTAATGGATGCTTCCTTCAGCCTGTCTCATCACACGGATGAGATTGGGCCATGTATGTTTGGTTGGCCTACAATGAACAGGGCATTTAATAAAGAGTTGTGTTTATGTTGACGTGTGGATCAATGCTTACATTGTAATTGATAATGAAGGGCCAAAGGTGTGGCACCTGGGAGGGTGGACCATACAATCCCACTATGCTTGCACTGGAGGTTTATCTATCCCACAGCTATTACCCATCCCACAGGTATCCCTGCCCATCCCACAGGTATCCCTGCCCATCCCACAGGTATCCCTTCCCATCCCACAGGTATCCCTTCCCATCCCACAGGTATCCCTTCCCATCCCACAGCTATCTTAACCCATCCCACAGGTAACCCTGCCCATCCCACAGCTATCTTAACCCATCCCACAGGTATCCCTGCCACTGCTATCTTAACCCATCCCACAAGCATGCAAAGGCTAAACCATTTCTAAAAGTTTCCACCCAGACTTTATAGAAAAAAATTAATGAAGCAAGTGTGTGAAACAAAGATAAACTTTATTAATAACAAGCTATAAAATAAACATGACCCAAGTCAAGTGTCTAAATAAAGTCCACAAATATCCAGGCAGCCAGTCTCTGGCACTCCTCTTGGTCACTCGGAGGTGTGTGCCCAGGCTACGGTGTTAGGGAGCAGGTGCTGTGGAGGTGGGTGCTGCTGCAGTGCTGGTCTGAGGTGCTAGCCCCGAGAGGACAACAGGGGACGGTGTGTTGAGGAAGGTGTCGGACAGCTGGCTCAGCCCCGTGTTGCTGAGAGATCCTTCCTCCATGCCATGGGGTGTCAGCCGCAGTACTGAGGACAGATGTACTGAGGCCGGGCTTGGCTGTGGGATGGAGGAAGGAGCAGTGTAGTGGGGCTGCCTGCTCTGCAGCGGGGTGAGGACTGTCGTGGTTGGCATCGGTGGCATCATTGGAACCGGTGGCAGCGGTGTCACCCGATGACTCTGTGCCTGCATCTGTAAGGGCTGCTGTCTGTGCTGCTGGACCTCCGGGTAGCTGTAGCCCTGGTTGGTGAGGGACTGTGGGAAGCCTTGGTATGGGAGGGACATCACCTGGGGTGGAGAAGCAGACCTGGACTGGGTGGGAGCAGGTGCCTCTGGGTCTGGAGGGTTGTTAAGCAGCATGGTGATCCTCTCCTTCACCACCTGGTACTGGGGATCCGCCATCTCCTTGAGGGTCTGGTTCACATAATTGAGGAAGGGTTTGCGGTTGGAGGAGGAGGATTCGATGGGGACCAGCTGAGAGAGGAGACCTATGCTGGTGCGGATGGTGTCCCTGATCTCCACCAGGACCTTGTGGCTCTGCCCCTCCTGCGGTCCGGCTCTCTGCCTTACTGTGGTGGCGGAGGTGTGGGTGGATGCGGCTTCGGCAGCGGTGGACTCGATGTCTCCTTTCTCCCACCACACCAGGGAGTCCTCATCGCTCTCCACCACGCTTTCAACACCTGCCCGGGGGTTCTCCGCCATGGCACGCTCCACAGATACCTGCATGGAGACAGGGAATGACTCTCGGCCGCCAGAGGACTGGCTCCCAGCAGGCTGCCGGAGAGAGAGGGTAGAGATTTGGGCTGCTGGTGCTCCTCGGTGGCGGACCTCACCCTCCAGGAAGCTGCACTTGGCCATGACATAGTTCTCTCTGTCCGTCAGCTTGACCGCGGCCTGGCCAGATTTTTTGCGGTGCAGCTTCCTGTACCAGGTGTGCATGTGCTTCCACCAGCCGAGGAGCACCTCCGAAGTGTAGCCCAGACTCTCCGCCCTCTCTCTCCAAGCAGCCTGCTTCCGCTTGGTGTCCCTGTACAGCTGATGTCCCTTCCGCCACAGATAGTCGTTCTCTCTCAGCCACTCCAGCACCTCATCCTCGTGCGCTTCCTCGATGTAATACTGCCTCCTCTCCCGTGTTGCATACGCCTCTTCCTCCCTTTGGCAGGACCAGATGGGCCCTCATCAGAGGGGCTCCCAGGTTGTAGGGGCTGCTCCTCCACACCAACAGCAGCACCAGCACCATCATCATCATCATCATCAGCAGCAGCAGCAGCAGGATCATAATCATCATCATCATCATCATCAGCATAATCACCAGCAGCATCATAAGCAGCAGCAGCATCACCAGCAGGATCATAATCAGCATCATCATTATCATCATCAGCATAATCACCAGTAGGATCATAAGCAGCAGCAGCAGCAGCAGCAGGATCATCATCAGCAGCAGCAGCAGCAGCAGCAGCAGCAGCAGCAGCAAGACCAGGATGAGCAGCAGCAGAGTGAGCACCAGCAGCAGGGTCAGCAAGAACAGGAGCACGAGCAGAACGAGCAGGACCAGCAGGACCAGGAGCAGCTTCAGCAGAGTACGCAGCAGAAGCACCACTATCAGGAGCAGCTACAGCAGAAGCTCCAGCAACAGAAGAGCGAGCCCAAGCAGCAGAAGCCCCAGCAGAAGATGAGTCAGGGACATGGGGCGGGAGGATGGCCCTGTCCCTCTTGCCAGGGATGGCGGCAGGTTGCTGAGACTTTTGCTTCTTCCCCATGGTTGTGGGGTTGCTGGCTGGCAGGAAGGCTGGCAGGAAGGCTGGCAGGCACCAAGGCTGGCAGGAAGGCTGGCAGGAAGGCTGGCAGGAAGGCTGGCAGGAAGGCAGGCACCAAGGCTGGCAGACAGACTGGCTGGCAGGGAGGCTGGAAGGCAGGCTGGCAGCAAGGCTGGCAGGGAGGCTGGAAGGCAGGCTGGCAGCAAGGCTGGCAGGGAGGCTGGAAGGCAGGCTGCCAGCAAGGCTGGAAGGGAAGCTGGAAGGCAGGCTGCCAGCAAGGCTGGCAGGGAGGCTGCCCAGGAGGCTGGGAGGCAGGCTGGGAGGCAGGCTTGGAGGCAGGCTGGCAGCAAGCCTTGCAGGCAGACATGCAGGCAAGAAATCGAGGTATCCAGCAGCAGGTCTTTCCTCCAAATGCTGGCCACGTGCGAGCTGCTTCCCTTTATATCCGGGGGGCTTGCGCAATGCATCCCCCCCGCATGTGCAATTAACTCTAGGCATCCGTTAGGCTTCCGCTGTGCATCCGCTTCATCCGCTGTGCATCCGTTCTGCATCCGCTTTTTCCGTTTCATGTCTGCTTCGCTGAGGCCCCCCGGAAGCCTAGCGGACGCGCCATCCGCTTCCATCCGCTGTGCTTTCGTTCCGCATCCGCTTTGCATCCGCCCTGCGTCCTCCCGGCATCCGTGTTGTCTGCTCCAATTATGCAAATTTTCACCCCTTTTGAGCGCAGATACAACGGATGTAACATTTTTCTCTTCCGTTGTGTCCTTTTTGCATCCGTTGGGCAGTGTGACACGGCCTTAACAAGATGCAGTTCAGTGGTGAGAAAAGTAAAATCCTGAACTTAGGAAAGAAAAATCAAATGGTATAGAATAGGTGGCATCTGGCTCAGCAGTAGTAACTGTGAGGTAGATTTAGATGTCCTATTAGACCACTGCTGAATTATCAGCCAGCAATGTGCTACACCTGCGAAAAAGCTAATGCCAGCCTAGGCTGCATCAACAAAGGGATAGCATCAAAACCACAAGAAGTGACAGTACTGCCTTATTACTGCATCAGTGAAGCCATATTTGGAGTACTGCATCCATTTCTGGTCATCATGATACAAAATAGATGCTGTTATCCTAGAAAGAGTACCAGTGAAGATGATAAGAGATCTGCAGGGTAAATCATATGAGGGTATGTCTACCCCAGTGGTGGCTAAACTTTTTGGGCTCCTGTGCCAAAAATTGTGCATGTGCTCCTGTGCCAAAAATTGTGCGCCCACTTGTGTGCCAGCACCCAGAAGGAATGCGCACCCCCAAACCCTTGCACATGTGTGCGCAATTCCCCCCCCCCCTTACCTGCACTGTGCCTCCCAGCTGATTTTCGGCCTGTTTGAGGCCTTTTTGGGCCTTCCAGGTTTGAGGAAAGCCTCTGCAGCCTGAAAAATAGCCCCAGAAATACAGGAAGTGACAAAACGGGCCTATTTTTCAGGCTGCAGAGGCTTTCCTCAAGCCTCCAGGAGGCAAAAAAGGCCTCAAACCAGCCAAAAATCAGCTGGGAGGTGCGCGCATGAGCAGTGACGTAAATTTGCCTGTGGCTCACGTGCCATAGATTCACCATCATGGGTCTAGCCTAATAAAGAGAAAAATTAGGGGTTTCATGAAAGCTGTCTTCGAGTACATGCGGGGCTGCCACAGAGAAGTGGGGGTTGACATATTGTCCAATGTTCCTGTGGATAGGACAAGAAGCAATGCGTGGAAGTTCTCTAAAAAGAGATCCAACCTGGAACCAAGGAGAAGCTTCCTAACAGTGAGAACAACTAATTGATGCAACAGCTTGGCTCCCAGAGTGGTGGGTGCTCCATCGCTGGAGGTTTCAAGAAAGGATTGGAGAACCTTTTATCCTTTTGTCTAGGATGATAAGAACCTTTTGTCTAGGATGATAAGGTTTTCTGCCATGAGCAGGGGATTGGATTAAAATACATCAAAGATCTCTTCCAGCTCTATGATTCCATGATGGTATTGTGACTCTTCCTTACAGCTCTTTCAACAAGCTGCATCTTTTCCTGAGCCCACCTGACAGTTGTGAAGGGCAGCCAGGACTTTTCCTAGGACCGTTGTTCAGGGGTGTCAAACTCATGTCATCATGGCAGTGTCACATAACATATTGGGACTCCCCCAGTTCGCTAAACCAGGCATGGGCGTGGCCAACATGTGATGCATCCAGCCCGTGGGCCAGGAGTTTGACAGCCCTGTTTGAAAGAATTGCAAACTCATGCTGTTCCGTCCGGAAAAGAAGCGCGTGAGACCAGGTTCCAACTAACAACTCTTTATGCGGTTAACAGCAACAGTAACGGAACATTGCCTCAAGCCGCGGCAGCCCTTTATATAGAGGCTTGCCTGCCGGCTTGTAGCCAATGACACTTATTTAATCTTGCCGCCTTTGAGCGGCTTCTTGGATTGGTTCCTAATGAACCAATCCACTACTGGCCTTTTTGGCCAATCAGATTTAACTACTTGGAGCCTTCCAAGTTATACAGAACACATACTTCTAAATTTTCTAATTGTTTTCAGAATTGTTCCCCAAATGCTACAGGCTAAATAATTTATAGGCCTATATATACCTTATATTTGTGCCTTATAGGCAGGAACAATTATTTTGTTCTTAACAACCACAGCAGGCTGAAATATGTTGTTGTGAATAAATGTTGAAGTGGCATGGTTGCTCTTGCTTCCAACCATGGCTGCAATCAACAAATATATGAAAAATAGAAGATAAACAGAAGAAAGTACTTATGCCCCCTAAATGTATATAGGCAAAATAGACATTTCATATTTCTCATAGCATACATACACATATTCTGGGAAAGAGTGGTACGGTGGCCTAGAGGTGGAGTTCTCACCTCATAACCAGGAGACTGTGAATTGGATTCTCGGTAGAGGCAGATATTTCTCTCTCTGGGCTCAATTAGAATATATCTGCTGAACAAAATTGGTGACAGGAAGGGCATCTGGCCAGCAAACACTCTGCTATCTCCATTCCGTTGCCTAGACTCCACTCCGCAAGGGATTATGGGGTGGTTAAAAGATGATGATGATGATACACAGATTCTGGGAAAAGATATGGCCCTGTGAAAGAGTTGCAGACTGGTTCCTTTTATGCTCCAAGGTTAATTAATAAATTCTTTCCAAGGGATGCCCAGATAAATGATAGCATGCTTTTTAAAAAATGAATATTTCTACCAGGACGCATCTAGTTCAAGTCTAAGGAGACTGCTCCGTTTATTAAAACTTGTAATTATTTCATGATATGCCTCAGTCCATAAAAACAAAAGGTTCATAGTATCAAGAGGACAATTAAAAGATATGCAGAAAAAGAATGATCAATTAGAGATTCCTTCACATTCATTATGATATCTACTAATTACTCATGACCACTTTGGCAAATAAAGGAATTTTAATTAGAAATGGGTATGCTAAAAAGTTGATGTCAATATATCGCTGAAGAAATATCCCCTTCCAATTCTTGAATGCCTCCATAGAAGAGGCCCTAAGTCTCGTTACCACTCAATATACATTCCCTGTTGATGAAGAGCCAGGTTAACATTTCATCAAAACCTCAGAACATGAACAGGATGATCCTTCACCTGAAGTTCTTTAGAATTTTGTAGGTTAACTCTGTGAATATAGCCCAGAAACATTCCCCAATTACACAACAAGATGTCATATACCAGGGGTGTCAAACTCAATTTCATTGAGGGCCGCATCAGGGTTGTGTTTGACCAGTGGTGAGTTTGAAATTTTTTTACTACCAGATCTGTGGGCATGGCTTGGTGGCCGTGGCATGGCTTGATGAAGGTGGCTTGGTGGGCATGGCAGAGGAAGGGTACTGTAAAATCTCCATTCCTTCCCTGCTCCTGGGGAAAGGTTACTGCAAAATCCCCATTCCCTCCCAACCCACTAACCTGCTTTCCAGCTCCATTTTCTTGTGCAGGGCAACCAAAGAAGACCCAGATGATCAGCTGGGATTCAATGGGAGGCAGGGAATAGATGGGGGCATGGCTAGTCAGAGGAGGTATTTGCCGGTTCTCTGAACTACTCAAAATTTCTGCTACCGGTTCTCCAGAACTGGTCAGACCCTGCTGAATACCACCTCTGTGTTTGACCTTGGGGAGGCGGAGGTGGGCGTGGCCCGGGCGGGCATGGCCCAGCTC
Organism: Laticauda colubrina; assembly: GCA_015471245.1. Taxonomy (NCBI): domain Eukaryota; kingdom Metazoa; phylum Chordata; class Lepidosauria; order Squamata; family Elapidae; genus Laticauda; species Laticauda colubrina. The sequence continues at coordinate 4,962,011 of BLBF01000022.1, read as the reverse complement.
GATGTCTTTCATGTTGGGGGCTTTTGTGAATGGCCCGAGCACTCTGTCAGCAAAAATGGAGCACAGGAGGGTCGTGTGAGCCAGTCCTTCACTGTTTCCAGGTTGGCACCGCAGGCCAGATCTAAGCACTCCACAGGCTGGATCTAGCCTGCGGGCCTGGAGTTTGACACCTATGTTATATACTGTTCAATACTCTTACACAGGACTTCAGATTTTGCTGGATACTAACATTTTCATGAGTGCTTCTCTGCTGGGAAGAAATCGAACATCTTGTTGGCATATTCAGAGTTCTGCCTCCATTTGTGGATCAAGGATTGCAGAAATAAGCAGGGTAAATAGACTTACCCTTCTCTTGAAAGCTGCATGTGGAATTTGCCTTTAGTGCCCATTGCAGTAGCCCTAAAGACATGGTAATTTGTGCGATGGGTAGACAAAGAAGGCAAAGGATGAAAGGAGTATTGTGGTGTCCTGTGACTTCTGAACTTCTGTCCACTTATTGCATTGTGATCTGTGAGGTAAATTCATGACATACATTTCATCTTTTTTTCCATCATCATGGTTACAGCAGAGGCCCAGGATCACAGGGAACATAAATAAACAGCAAACTGTACTCAACGAGTAGTCCTTAATGGGTCTAAGTCTACATGGAGGGAAGTAAGCAGTGGGGTGCCACAAGGTTCCGTCTTAGGCCCAGTACTCTTCAAAATCTTCATTAACGACTTAGATGAGGGAATAGAAGGGGAACTTACCAAATTTGCAGATGATACTAAGCTGGCAGGAATAGCTAACACCCAAGAAGATGGGCTCAAGATCCAGATGGATCTTGACAGACTAGAACACTGGGCTGTATCTAACAAAATAAAATTCAATGTAGAGAAAAGTAAAGTCCTAAACTTAGGCAAGAAAACCAAAAATACACATATAGACTGGATGAAACCAGGCTCAATAGCAGTAACTGTGAGTTGGATCTTGAAGTCTTATTGGATGACCACCTAAATATGAGCCAGCAGTGTACAACAGCAGCCAAAAAAGCTAATGCAATTCTAAGTTGCATTAACAGAGGGATACCATCAAGATTAAGTGAGGTACTAATACCACTGTATAAAGCCTTGGTAAGACCACACCTAGAGTACTGCAACCAGTTTTGGTCACCACATTAAAAAAAAAGATGTTGAGACTCTAGAAAAAGTGCAAAGAGCAGCCAGGATGATTAGGGGACTGGAGACTAAAACATAAGAAGAACGGTTACAGGAACTGGGCTTGGCTCGTCTAGTGAAGAGAAGGACCAGGGAAGACATGATAGTGGTCTTCGAATATTTGAGGGTCTGTCACAGAGTAGAGAGGGTCAAGCTATTTTCTAAAGTGCCTGTAGGCCAGACAAGGAACAATGGATGGAAACTGAACAAGGAGAGATTCAACCTGGAAATAAGGAGAAACTTTCTGACAGTGAGAACAATCAACCAATGGAACAGAAGTTGCCCTCGGAAGTTGTGGGAGCACCATCACCTGAGACTTTCAAGAAGAGATTGGACTGTCATTTGTCAGAAGTGGTGTAGGGTCCCTTCCAACTCTGATTATCTGTTATATCTGTAATAAACTTTTCAGAAAAGAGAGCCCTAAAAATATCTCAGAGGTGCCAATTGAAGCTTCTCACAGCCTCACAGTAATAATGTGCAAACTGCTTTCTAATTGTCAATGTTTTCTTCATTTACTTTACACATCACAAATCTGTTCGGATTTAAAAGATCTTCAAAAAGTCTGAACTATGACATGGCACTAGGAAAGCTGCAAAGATGTTGTGTGAAATTGCTAATCAGAATAATTGATAGTCCAATCAGCCTACATGGCATTTTGCAAGAATATGACTAATATCATAGATAGATAGATAGATAGATAGATAGATAGATAGATAGATAGATAGATAGATAGATAGATAGACAGACAGACAGACAGACAGACAGACAATAACTTTATTGTCACTTTGAATGTGCGCTAATCAGCATACATTAAAATGAAATTTCATTGCATACAGCTCTCAAAGGGTCGCCACCTCCAACATACACTACATAAACATGAGAAACTAACAAACAAATAAACGAATAAATACAAAATTATGCATATACCCACATACATTATATGACACAAAGAAACAACAGTCTAGTTTAGATGTATACATGCACATGGCGAGAGAAACAAATCTTGCAAATTTGCCAGAGTGATGACATAGGGACAAAACTGTTACAGAATCTGGCAGTCATGTTTCATCAAAAGGTAATCCAGCAAGATTACCACCATTCTGGTATTTTTAATATATCAAAACAATAACAACAACCCTACAATAAGTAGTAGAGCTAGGCAGGGGTGGGCTTCAAAAATTTTAGCAATGGGTTCTCTGCCTAGATGCTGGGTGGGCATGGCCATGGTGGGTGTGGCCTAGTTCGTCTCCTGCACCATGGCAGGAGGGGGGGCATTTTTGTCCTCCCTGAGCTCCGGAGGCTTTCCCTGAGCCTCTGAGAGAACGAAAATGGCCTCCCCGGGCTCCAGAGGCTTTCTGAAAGCCAGAAACAGGCCTGTTTCTGGCCTTCCTGAACTTCTGGGAGGTCCATTTTTCACCCTCTTGAGCCTCTGTGCACACCCTGCATCCAAAATGGGCCACGTGGGGACTCCTGGGAGGGGAGGGGAGGGGTGGGCAGGGCCAGCCAGGAGTGGGATTTGGGGGTTCTCTGAACTGCATAGAATCTTAACTGGGGGCTCTCCTGAATCTCTGCAAACCCTCAGCAGCCCACTCCAAGGGTTAGGATTATATCAAGGGAGTAAATGATGAAGTGTTTCTTGGGCATGTCATGGACACATGTACCATGTTTTTCATAAAATAAGGCTGGGCCTTATTTTTTTTTTGATTCCCCCCCCCCCCCAAAACAGCTAGGCCATCCTTTCAGGGGTGACTTAATTCCCCCCCTTGCATCCTCGGGTGGATGGGTGGCGACGGCTTGGATGTTGACCTCGGTGTTGGTGGGGTACTTCGTATCAGGAAACCTTCCACTACCATTGCTTTCCCTTCTCCCCATGCTGCCACAGTGTTTACAGCAACGCCGCTGCATTTGCAGCCATGCGTGGCCAGCCAGGGCTCCTCCCTGCAACCGGAGCCCGGTGGAGACACTCGGCTTCAGGCGCTCCTGTCACCGCCTTCCCTTTGCCTTTGAAGGCAAAACCAATTCTTTTAAAAATGACGCCCTACTACCGGTATGACAAAGACTCCCCTGCCCGAGAGGGCAGCCCAACCCCACGTGGGGAGGCGAATCTCCTGGGGCCACAGCACAGGATCAGCCCACCCTGGGAGAAGTGCCCAGCTGCCATCCCTGCCTGGCACCGGGCAGAGCGCAAAGAACTTCACCTGGGGCTCCCAGCGCAGCTGACAGGCAGAGCCTCCTGCCCGGCGACTGAACTCTCACCAAGGCAGTGAGCACCTCCTCACCGGACACTCCATTCATCCTGCCAGGGTCACGTGGGAGCCATGTGGGCTGGGCAGAGCCGGGAAAGTGAGCCTTGGGTACGCACCTGCCTGCCAACTGAAAGAGCCGGGCCAACCTGAGCTTGGTTTCCTTCCCAAGTCCCTCCAGCCTGAACCCAAAAGGGCCACTGGGAGAGGCTGCCTGAGGCAGTGATAGCATCCACCCATCTGTGGACAGGGAGGCAAGGCGGCGGCCTGCGCCGTGTCCTCCTCCGAGCTGAGCCCGATGAGTGAGAGCCTCTGCCTGATGCCCATGCCGCTGCAGCATTTGGAGCTGCCAGCACGTTTGGAGATGCATGGGGACAGGGACAGGCTGGGTGAGGGGTGGAAAGGACAGGCGGCTTTGGGCTCTCTCTGCTGGACCTGCTGGCCAGGGAAACAGCACTGCTGTTGCCTCACCTCCCTGTCCGTGGACAGGTGGGCGCTATCATTGCCTCAGGCAGCTTCTCCCAGTGGCCCCTTCAGGTTCAGGCTGAAGGATTTGGGAAGGATACCAAGCTCAGTTTGGCCCAGCTCTTTTGGTTTGCAAGCGGGCATGCACCCATGGCCTGCTTTCCCGGCTCTGCCCAGCACGCATAGCTCTGGTGCAGCCCTGGTGGGATGAGCAGAGGGTCCAGTGGGGAGGCGCTCACTGCCTTGGCGAGAGCTCTACCGCCAGGCAGGAGGGCCCACCTGTCAGCTGCTCTGGGTGCCCCAGGTGAAGCTCTTTGTGCTCTGTCCGGCACCCAGCAGGGATAGTGGCTGGGTGCTTCTCCTGGAGTGGGCTGATCCTGCGCTATGGCCCCAGGAGATTCGCCTCCCCACATGGGGTTGGGCTGCCCTCTTGGGCAGGGGAGTCTTTGTCATACCGGTAGTAGGGCGTCATTTTTAAAAGAATTGGCTTTGCCTTCGAAGGCAAAGGGAAGGCGGCAACAGGAGCGCCTGAAGCCCAATGTCTCCACCGGGCTCCAGTTGCAGAGAGGAGCCCTGGCTGGCCACGCATGGCTGCGCCAAACACCGCAACGTTGCTTTAAACGCCGCAGCAGCACGGGGACAAGGCAAAGCAATGGTGGCAGAAGGTCTCCTGATACGAAGTGCCCCACCAATGCTGAGGTCAATGCAGGCAGCACCATATCCGGGTATCCAACAAAAGTACTTCCTAACGCCCAGCCCCCCCGCCATTCCCCCCATTTCACATGTTTAATATAGGCCTTAATTTGGGGGGAGGGACTTAATTTGATTTTATGCCTATAAAGCATGCTGGGACTTCTTATGGGGGAGGCTGTATTGTTGGAGAAACATGGTAAAATATGGAAGTGATTCACTATTTGAATGGAGACAACTGATCTACCTTCACCCCATTCAATCTTTTGGAATATGGACATACAAATTGTGTCCTCACTTACCACCTGCAACTGGGACCAGAAATCTGTCACTAATTAACTGCAAAGCGAAACATCTCATGATCACTCTGATTTACGATATCGGTTCTGGCTGCAACCGTGATGTGAATCCCTTCCCGTTGTTAAGCATAATGTCACTGGATTGCAACTTGCAACTTCCTGCTGACTTTCCCATTGAGTTTGCTGGTTGGAAACTGGCTGTGAAGTTTGCAAACAGTGATCATGTGACTGTGGGACACTGCAAGTATTGTAAACGCATGCTGATTGACAATCACTGTGTGACTGAGGGGGTCCTGGGACAACTGCAACTTCCAGGACCAGCGTTAAGCCTCTTTTTTCAGTGCCACTGTAACTTCAGCTTCTGAATTTGGTTAGTGAGGACTACCTGTATAAGGAGGGGCCATGAAATGTACAGAAGAATTATTGTGTCAATAATTCCAGGATGAATCACTGCATCTTCAGGTCATTTACAAAAATGCCTGCCTGGAAATCTAAGTAGTTACTGTCAGCGATGGTCAGCCCTACTCTAGTAAATGGGCCATCAATCTGACTCTGTATAGGCAGCTCTATTGATTCAGAGATAATAAAGCACTGCTATTGTTCATGATGATACATCTCACGAATTCATTGTTCTAAGGCAGGGGTGCCAAACTCAAGGCCTGCGGGCTGAATCTGGCCTGCAGGGTGTTTAGATCTGGCCCACAAGACCACCCTGAAAACAGTGATGGACTGGCCCACAGTGCCTCTGTGCCAGCAAAAATGGAACTCAGGAGTCAGCCTCTTGCCTCCAACAATCTGGGTCCTCATTTTGTCAAATTGCAGGCAGTCAGCAGAAGTAGCCTGCAGTACTGCCCTCTAACCACTGCACCCACCACGGCTCTTATAATTTGTGTAAATGTGATTGATTAGGAATCATTTTCTGGCTTCCCCAGCCCACCATTCTGTACTGTTGCCTAGTCATCTGCTTTATTTAAACAAATTTGTTGTTTTTCCATTGTTATCAGATTTGCACTGTTTTAACATCCCTTATCTACAATCCACTCCTTCTAAAAGAGTTAAGTTACAAACGTCCATTATTCTTAGATAGGAATTGTTGTCCAAAACATCTTACTGGGGGAGGTTGCTTTCCCCAAAATCTGACAATTTCAAATCAATTATTCTTTGCATTCTAAAATATAATTTTTATCTTAATTACTTTGTTAATGAATACATGACAATTCATTGTGTCTTCAGTGTAGAAATAAATTGTGATAACAACAAAATCTGCAGTCTCTGCAGTGTTTGTGCATCAAATGTTGATGCAAGATGGTTGACATTGTCTTATCCTGCCATCTTGTAGATTTCCATCCCTGTTTGAATATCTGGAACATATAAGCAGTCTGATTTTTTCCCTTTGAGAATTTGAACAGAGTCAGTCTCATTTTCACAGAAAGAAGAACCTATTTCCATTAGTTGGGAACAGAATCATCTTGTATGATAATTTCATTTCGTGGTCTATTAACTTTCTATCTCTTGAAGTTTAATGATGGGTACAACAAAGCGAAGCCTCTCATTATCAAAGTCCATCAGAATTTTTGCTATAATCAGTCGTTCTTCTTCCCTTCCCAATTTCAGAAGTGGATACTTTGGTAGGCATTGGTACAGTGGCCTTCTCCTACTTTCCCAACTCCATTTCATGGTCTGTCTCAAAGAAATGGAATTCTAAGATCTTGGTTAATGGGAAAAGAAGGAGGCCAACTTGGTGGCTGATTTGCTGGGCTAAAACAATTCTCAAGCTTTAGCAAAAGGATGTACAGTTCTGTCTGGAAAAGATTCAGAGAAGGACAAGCTGAATTATTAAGGGCATTGAACCATTTGTTTGCAAAGAAAGACTAGAACAATGTGTGTATTCATTTTAAAAAATTATAGCTACCCATTTTACACATCATAACCTTAGTGGCTTCTAACCATGAAAAGCAATTGTGGTTGGCTTTGTAAAATTCCTCTCCGGATTAAGAAGAAAACAGATTGTCTATTCAGTTGCTCAACACAGAATCTCCCTGCAAAGACATCTTAAAACAGCATTCTACAGGAGTTTGAGAGGTTTGGAAGCTGGAGGAATAATCATTTTACCTAAGCTATGATTCAGCACTTTTCAAAGAAACACTAGGTTTGCCTACCTTTTTTAACCTCTTTAGAAGCTGCTCCTTACTAACTTCTTTGAAGTTAAGAATGTATTTCTGAAGGATGCATTTTAATATGTCACTGAGAATACATCCTTCTACTTTGGATGAACAAAGGGCTGATGTAAATTTGAGGATTAAAAGAAATACTTTACTTTTTTTGGTAAACAGGGAGTCTAGAATGTTGAATTTCTAAGATAAGGAGCTAGATGGACTTGAAAGAATATTTCCTGTGAAGTGTTTTAAAATTCAAATAAAAGAATAATGAAGATTTTGAAATTAACTGTAAGAAATTCTCCCATGGGAAGAATTTTTTGTTGACTGGAAAATAAACAGATGATAAAGAGGGGACTTTGAAGATTGACTAGAGAGAACCAGAGAGAACAAAAAGGATTACAATAAAAGAAGAAGGAATCCTATACAATGGAGCAACTACTATTTGGCTACAGAAGATCCGTTTATAAGCAGGGGTGGGATTCTCCCGGTTCGAGCTGATTCAGGCAAACCCCTTGTTCTGATGATCAGCTGGCTCCAAACCGATTCGCTGCAAAATCCCATTCCCTCCTCACCCCACTAACCTACTTTCCAGCACCGTTTTCCTGTGCAAGGCAACCAAAGAAGATCCAGCTGATCATCTGGGACTCGGGAGGCAGAGAATAGATGGAGGCGGGGCCAGTCAGTGGTGGGATTTGCCAGTTCTCCAAACTATTCAAAATTTCCACCACTGGTTCTCCAGAACTGGTCAGAACCCGCTGAATCCCACCTCTGGTGATGCTCACTCACAACTTCTGAAGGCGAACCATTCCATGAGTTAATTTTTCTCACTGTTAGGAAATTTCTCCTTAGTTCTAAGTTACTTCTTTTCTTGATTAATTTCCATCTATTGTTTCTTGTCTTGCTTTCTGGCACTTTAGAAAATAGGTTTACTCCTTTTTTGTAGCAGCCCCTCAACTATCAGACCACTAGACTAGACATATTCAATTCCTGCAACCATTCTTCATATGTTTTAGCCTCCAGGCCCTAATCACCTTGGTTGTTCTTCTCTGCACTCTTTCCAGAGTCTTTCATTTATATTGTGGTGAACTGGATGCAATATTCCAAGTGTGGTTTACTCTGGCTTTAAAAAGTGGAACTAATATTTCATATGATCTTGATTCTATCCCTCTATTAATGCAGAATTGTATTGCATTGGCTTTTTGGTTGCTGCCACTCACTGTTGGCTCATATTTAAATGATTGTCCACCAGGACTCCAAGATTCCTCTCACAGTTACTGATATTGAGCCAAGTTTCGCCTTATCTGTACTTGTACATTTGGTTTTTCCTGCCTAAGTGTAAAACTTGACTTTTCTCTCCACTGAATTTCATTTTGTTATATAAGGCCCAGTGTTTAAGTCTGTTGAGATTCAGCTGGATCTTTAGCCTATCTTCTGAGATGCTGGCTATTCACGCCAGCTTAGTGTTATTTGTATATTTGATAAGTTCCCCTATTTCCTAATCTAGATTGTTTATGAAGATATTGAAAAGTACTGGGACTAAAACTGGACTTTGTGGTACCCCACTGCTTACTTCCCTTCATGTACTGTAGATGTAGTTCCATTAAGAAATACACATTGAGTATGGTTTGTCATCCAGTTACCAATACATTTAATGGTGGTGCTATTTATCAAGCTAACTAAGAAGTAAAATGTGGTCTACTTTATCAAATGCCTTACTGAAATTCAAGTATATTATGTTCACAGCATTTTGCTTGTCCATTCATTTAATCTCTTTGTCAAAGAATGAAATAAAATTTGTTTGACATCTCTTTTTGACAAAGGCATGTTGGCTTCTTGTTATAACCTTCTTTGCTTATAGGTGTTTGCTGATCTGTTGCTTGATTATCTTTTCCAGGATCTTCCCAGGTATTGATGTCAGGCTGATTGGTCTCCAGTTTCCTGGATCCATTTTCCACCCTATTTGAAGAAGGGAACCACATTAGCTCTTTTCCAGTCCTCAGGTAGTTTTCTTTAGGACTTTTTTTAGACTTTTAAAATCTAAAGTATTGGTTTGATTATTGCTCTGTTGCTTGTATCTGCATTATTTTGAATTGACAGGGTTACTCTCCCCCAAAATTCCAGCAACTTCAACCTCCTCTATCACTTCTTTTCTGTTAGTCAGAATTAAATCCAGTATAACTGTACCTCTAGTTCTATCTTTTGGATGATAAAGTTGTCAGCTAGGTTGGTGAGAAAGGAAGGTCAAAAATCTTCCTTCTAGATTTGCTCATCTTCCCAGTGGACACCCTTGAACAAAACACTGTTGTGGTGGAATGTCTCTAAAACTGTCTTTTTTCCCCCATCAAGTTGGGATACAGAATACACTCTTTAATAATATGGACTTCGGGGGACTGTAGCAATTTCCTTCTGTTGTGCAGCTTAGTACAATCTTTCTTTTCTTTTTTTTTTCCACCTTTTTTATCAATTTTTATCTACTCTCCCCAGGCTTCTTTCATTCTCTGCTTGGCAAAGATAACCAACAGAGAAAATTGGGAAGGAACAGATATGAAAGCAAGACACACATGGAGAAAAAAGATGATCAGAAGATAATGGAGCTTGATTAACTCCCTGCAAAAAGCCATCCAGATATATTTCTAAAAGTTATGGCTGCAATCAGCATGCTGTATTGTTGCACCATCAGTTGCTGAAATGAGACAAACCGGCAAAATCACCTTTGTTATTGTTTACCAGACCTTTTCTATACTTGGGTCTGTTTAGCATCTTGGAACTGAAAATGGCAATATACATTCTGTGAAGGGTGTGTGACAATTCACCACAGTCAAGTCTCCATGGTCAACTCACCACAGCCAAATCACTACAGCTAACTTGCCTTAGCCAATTCTCCATGGAACAACTTACTGCAGGACAAGAGTTACACTAATATCCAAGAAATGGTGGGATAGAATCATTAAAGAAAGAATTAAAAGGGAGAGACAAAATGAAAATGTGAATGACACATTTAAAACATTTATTAAATGTTAAAAATTAAAACATTTATTTATTTTAAATAATTACACTGAATTATTAAATTGTCCCATGGCATATTGTCCTGCAGCGAGTTGGCTGTGATGAGTTATCCTGCCATGAGTTGGCCATGGTGAGTTGGCTGCAACAAATTGGCTGTGGTGAGTTGTCCCATTCCATCTGTGAATAGCCTGGAGTTGACTGATTATGCTTCTATCACCGTGACAGAAACCCTGACTGTGGTTCTGTGGTTCAGTTTATGATAGCTGTGAATTAATTGACAGCTGTGAATTAATTATCTCTGACCTGGCATAGGCTGATTCCCCCCCCCCACACTTGGGTCATCCAATAAAATGGCATGATGAGAGATTCAGAACAGAGCAAAGAAGCATTGCATCATTATTGCTCCATGCATAAATTTGGGGATTCTCTGTTCTAAGAAGGCTAATCCCCTTTTAAAGGAGGCTAAACTATGGTTGGGAGCTGCAGGGACTGAAAGCTGCAGTAAATAACCCTTTGGCCATTTGTTCACCATGCATTTTCAGAGGATACTCCTTTATTCATAGCAGCTCTGAATTCTGGCATAATGTTGAGTGTAGATCCCTAGAGAGATCCTTTCCTCCAAGTCAAAGACAAATTGAAAAGGGTATGCCTGTTGTGCACACTTTATCCTTCATTAATTATTGTCAAACGTGTGGAGACCTCATGTTTCTTCTGGCATGGTTGACTCAAATGTATTTCAAGTTGGAATCCAGTTCTCAAAAGTAAATACTGTTGATAGATAAATGAGGAAACCTTGTTATTCACTGGTGGGCTATATTTTTGATGCATTGCTTTGGGCAAGAAGTACAGTAGGAATGGTGAAAAATGCATCCATTTTAAGGATGACCAGAAGAGGTTTCTGCATCTATTTTTGTCCTGAAAGCTTTGCTCCAAAATGCAGAGCAATTCCAGCTCATAGATTTCTTTTTGCTACCTCTCAACTATCATGACAGTTAAATCCCTATATTCTCTGAGCTTGGTTGTTTGCTTGCAGGTATTTCATTACCCAACTAGGTAACTTCATCAGTGTGACAAGTGTGGTTTTCCTTGTTTATAAACAGGAGTTGCTAGTGTTGGTGAGACTGTAGTTTTCTTCTCAGTAGTACCTTGGATAGCATATTGTTTTCTGCTTGATTCTCTAGTGTTAATCCCTGCTTATCTGTGTATTGGCTGCTGGAGGTGATGTGTTCTTGTCTTTTTGTTTCCTTCTTACCTTTTTAATTGTAGAATGATTGTAGAATAGAATTGTAGAATTGTAGAATCAATTCTCAAGTCTGTCAAGAATACGTTTAGCAAAACTTGAAGGTTGGCTGGTTAAATATTCAGTGGTCTTTTACCTGGTGCAACTGAACTATTAGTCCTAGGCTGCAACAACAAAGGGATAATATCAAGATCATGTGCCACTTTATACCACATGGATAAGGTCATACTTGGAATACTGCATTCAGTTTTGGACAGCACAATACAAAAAAGATGCTAGAAATAGTGCAGAGAAGAGCAATAAAGATGATTAAGGGTCTGAAGGCTAAAACATATGAACAACGTTTGCAGGAATTGGGTATATCTAGTCTAGTGAAAAGAAGGACAAGGAGTGACATGATAGCAATGTTTCAATATCTGTAGGCCTCCCATAAAGAGGGGTTCAATGTATTCTCCAAAGGATCTGTTGGCAAGACATGAAATAAAAGGTAGAAGTTTAACAAAAAGCGATCCAGCCTAGAATTAAGGAGAAATTTCCCATCATTAAGAACAATTAATCATTGGAATAGCTTTCCTCCAGAAATTGTGGGTGCTCCATCACTGGAGGTTTTTAAGAGGAGATTTGTCAGCTATTTGTCTGGAAAGTTGTAGGTTCACCTGCTTGAGCCAAGCATTGGACTAGAAGATCCCCAAGGTCCTTTCCTACTTTGTTATTCTGTGTTTTGCATTCTACTGATTTAGAAGAAAGACCTTCTGATCAAAACACATTTGATCCCACTGGATCAAATCTATCCTACAGCAATTAAGTATAGACCCTCAACTGTTCAACTGAATCTCATTTCAGCACTGTAACACAAATGACACTCATATATTGCTTGATTCAGTTCTTCTCTTCTGGAGACTTATTTGGGACATTCTATTTTATTGAGAAAGAGAACAGCTGATGCGGTGGTGGAATTCAAATATTTTTGCCACCGGTTTGATGGGCACGCTTTGCGAGTGTGCACACACTTTGTGTGCATGCGCGTGCCAAACGCACACTTTATGCAGGCGCAAAGGCATTTGGGCAGGCACAGAGGCATTCTAACTCGCCTCCTGCAAGCCTGCACGATGCCGGTCACTTCAGCAGCTGCTGCTGCGCGGCATTCTTTTGTGCTGCGCAAAGCAGATGTGCTTCAAATTCAATGGATAAAGGTGAGTATGGGAGCCCAGGTGGGCAGCAGTGGAGAGAACTGGTTCTGTCTCTGCTGCTCATTGCTGCTACTGGCTCTCCAGGACCAGGCCGAACTGGTAGAATACCACCACTGAACTGATGGATAACTTCTAATTCTGTTATCATCTTCCTTTTAGCCTATAGGTTAGCCTAAAAAGCTGGAGATTGGTATGTTAATGAAACCATACCAAAAAATATTGTGTGTTCAATTCTCAAAAAGTGCAACCATTGAATAATAAATTAGGATCTATGTTTTTTAGTCCAAAATCATTTAAAAAATGGGCTCAATGAGCAGGTACATAAAGCAAACAAATAAAGACACATGATTGTAAGGAGATAAAGAAACAGAAATTTGAATGTGGAATTTGTTAGTCTGCATTTCAAATTCACAGTAACTATCAATTGAGAAAAGGAGAAAAAAATCTTTTTTTAAAAAAAAGGGACTCATTTTTTATCCATTTTAAAGATACTGATGTTGAAGAAATCCTACCATTATATGTGATGGACAGATGCTCAGCTGGAATTAAATTTTCCAATTTGGCAAGAAAGTGATGAGAAAAGAAAGTTGTATAGTTCAGCCTTATGACACTTGGCCTTCCCTCTTAAAAGAAATGCAAATTCAGAAATGAAAAGAAAGTGGATGAATCAAAGTGGTCTTTTGGTAAAAGGAGCTTTAGAATTGGCTGTCATATTAAAATGCTATTTAACTGGAAATCTGTAGGAGGATCAAAGCTTTCTGGCTCTCCAATAGTAATCTCAAGACTTTTTAAAACTAAAGTGGATGGATTTCAATCGGGGGAAAAAGATGAATTTGAAATAATCTTGAAATTGAATTTCCTGAAGCAGCATTTTTAGCAACAGGTAATTTGCTGTTAAATCAAGTTATTTAGTTTTGAAATACAAACAGCTAACAACACTATCTTCATGCATTATGTACTAAGGCAGAGTAGAATGAGAATGACTACATTGTATTCTGATTCTAGACTACAATTTGGTTGCAACTCCAGAAAGAAGTCAAACAATCATTGTGAAACAATAGTAAACATTCTTTCTTTCATTATTTATCTAAAATATCCTGGAGATCAACCCTGACTGCTCTTTAGAAGGCCAGACCCTGAAGATGAAACCCAAATACTTTGGCCACCTAATAAGAAGGAGCTTAATGCTAGGAAAGTTTGAGAGCGATAGAAGAATGACAGAGAATGAGGTGACTGGATGGAGTCACTGAAGCAGTTGGCGTGAGCTTAAGGGGGATGGTAAAGGACAAGAAGGCCTTGAGGAGCATTGTCCATTGGGTCACAATGGGTTGGGACATGACTTTGCAACTAACAACAACAACCTTGGTGCTTAACAGATCAGCTTCAAATCACAGTGATCCTTGAAATCAAACTCTAATTGATTGAATCCAATTACAGGACATGAGGGTGAAGAAATTGTGGGGTTGAGAAGGGATCAGAGGATCATTGAAGGAAAAAGTTGGAAGGGACCTTGAAAATCATCTAGTCCAATTCCTGCCCAGGGCTGGAATTCATAACTCTAGCATCCCCAACAGATGCCATTCAACATTTATTTAAACATCTCCAGAAAAGGAGGGATCACCACCTCCTAAACAGCTAAACATTGCTCTATTTCCATTGCTAAACGACTCTTCATATTAGAATTCTTCCTCATATACAGTTGAAATCCACTTAAGCTCTTGTTCCTTGCCTCAATTTCGTGGAACTATGTTCAACAATTCTGTCTTGTCTTCAATGTGACAGTCTTTCAGATACGTTAAGACGGGCATGGTATTCCTCACAATCATCTCTTCTCAGGGTTAAACATATATAACAACTCCAACTGTTCTTCATTACACTTTTTTTCCCTCCTGTGAGATTAGGCTGAAGATGCCATAACTAAGGATGAAACAGGAACATAAGTGGAGAAGACAAAAAAAAAACCAAGAATCTTGTGTAAAAAATCCTTTGGGGAGATTGATTAGAAGGGAACAAGTCATTAAGGAAACATAAGAAAAATGTCATCTGAACCAGACAAAGAATAAAGCAAGAACTTTTAGGGATAAAAAGGGGTTCTGAAGCGCACCCACTCTTTGAATCTTTGGATCCAAACTTGGTGCCTTCTGTCCCTTTAATTCAGAGGTTCCCAACTCCTGGTTTGTGGACTGACACAGGGCTGCCTGTTGTTTCTTTGTCTTGCCTTCTGGAGCTTTGGAGCATGGATTGGCTTCTTCTTCTTCTTCTTCTTCTTCTTCTTCTTCTTCTTCTTCTTCT
>BLBF01000022.1:4896542-4935483 GCA_015471245.1 Laticauda colubrina | reverse complement strand
ATATATATATATGGATCTTTGGTTGTTCGGGTTTTCTCCCGCGTAAAATTGGAAGTATCTAGGCAACGTTTCGATAAATAACTTTAATATTGCAGAGACAGAAAATGTTACAAGGGAAAAGACTTGAATTAAATGCCAGCTTCGTGCAGATGGTTCCACCAAGGATTTGCCTGAAGATTGGCAGACTTTCAGCTGCTCCAGACCTTTCGCTGCTCCTGAATTCCTTCCAGATATAAAAGTCACATCAACAAACATGTCCCCATCTCTATCTTTCCAAGATGAAGAAAAATACAGATAGCCCTCGACCACGATCACTCATTTAGCAATTGTTCAAAGCTGGATGGAACTGCAGAAAGTGACTTAGACTCAATACTCTCATTTATAACTGTCATAGCCATCCTGTGGTCATCTGATTGTGACTTAGTTGCTTGGCAACCAGCCGGTATTTATGATGGTTGCAGCATCCTGGGGTCACACACTACTATTTGCAATATTCCCAGTGGGCTTCCAACAAGCGAAGTCATGGAAGCCAGCAGAAGGTTGCAAGTCCCTGCCCCCCCGCAAAAAAAAGTTTGTAAAATTGGATGTGATCATGTGATGCAAGGCGTGTGCAGAGGCTCGGGGAGGGCCTCCCAGAAGTTTGGGAAGGCCAGAAATTGGCCTGTTTTTGGCTTCCAGAGAGCCTCCGGAGCCTGGGGAGATCATTTTTGTCCTCCCAGAGGCTCAAGGAAAGCCTCTGGAGTCTGGGAAGGGGAAAAAATGCCCCCCACCCACCGTGATGCAGGAGGATGACTAGGCCATGCCCACCATAGCCACGCCCACCCAGCAACAGGGCAGAGAACCCATTGCTAAAATTTTTGAAGCCTATCCCTGGTCCCAATTATCCTAAGTCAGGGACTATCAGTATTGACATGCGGATGGATGACCCCTATATCACTCTGGTTTGGCAGAGCAACCAAACAAGACAAACACAGACTTCAACGGATAGTTAGAGCTGCAGAAACAACCATTTCAACGAGCCTGCCTTCCATTGAGGAGCTGTATACTGCATGGGTCAGAAGGAGGGCTGAGAAAGTATCTACAGATACTCACATCCTGGACTTAAATTGTTTCAACTCCTCCCCTCACGACAGTGTTACAGGGCATTGCATGCCAAAACAATTAGACACAGAGACAGTTTTTTTTTTCCCTTGTGCCATCTCTCTGCTGAACAATTAATTCCCACAGCACTGTCTTATGCCCTGGGATGTTAATCCACCCAGTAGGGTTGTATTACTATTACTATTATCCTCATCTTTTCTATTACCTATTTCCTTAGCTTCTTATTACTATAATTTTTGCCACGATTGATTATTTAGTATCCTATGACTATCACTGAGTGTTGTGTCTTATGATTTATGATTATTTTATGTTATTGTTATGATCATGATTTATCACTTGTTGCTTGTTGCTGAGAGATTATGCACCAGTGATAAATTCCTTATCTGTCCAATCACACTTGGCCAATAAAGAGTTGAAATCAATTCTACTCTACTCTACTCTATTCTACTCTCCTCTATTCTATTCTACTCTATTTTAATCAACCCATTCCATTCCAGATATTACTAGTATAGTTTGACATCCCTGGGTTAAGGTTAAGATGGAACTACCTTAATTGAGATTCCTGTCCTGAGCAAGGGTTGGATTTTATCACCTCCAGTTGTAGGATTGTAGGATTCATATTCCAAATTGCCTCCAGATTTTTCCAAATAAAAGTTCTACCTCCCGAGATGAACATCAAAGTAACATCTAGCTTAAATAAGATCACCCAACAATTCTCTAAAGGCTTTGCATATAACAACTTGCCCTCTTTTTTCCCCCCTCTGACATCTAATATTGATCAATATTTAAAAGTCATCCATTTGTGGATATTTAGAGCTGGAATTTGCATCAGGGAGAGAACATGTTAGTTGGCAAGGCAGAAAATGGTTTTATAAGACTCTGTGAATTGTATAGAAGGAAACAAAAAAAAATAATAAGACGAAGATGGCCTTCAGTAACGAGCACTGGTTTTAATTATTCATTTCCAACTTCTCTCATGTTTCTGAGAGGAAAGGGCACAATGTGATGAATCAATTGAGAAAGGCACTTTGTGAAAAGGTTTAGAGGTTCATTTGGCCTTATTGCCTGCATTTCTCTTTGGCCAGCCTTTTTAATCCCCCAGTTGTCAAGGTAAATTTAAAAATCACCTCAGTGCTGTTTTCTCCTTTTTTCAATGAAGATTCAAGGGGTGATTTTAAGGAGTCATTTCTATCACTCTCTCTAACATGTCTGTCCTGCTGTTTATGCAAATCAAAAGTAGAGGAGAATGAAATCTTTATAAATCATTGACTGACAAATTGTTATATATACAACCCATAGTTTTGAAGAAGAAATCTTATCTAATTTATTCCACATCATTTTCCCCACTCTCTAATCCCTCTTAATGTGATTTGAAACCAATCTGCAATTATCTGTTGCCAAGACAATCAGGACCCATTCTTTCTGTATTGACCAATAGGAGATTGAAGAGAAAGTCATCCAGGCTCCATCATTCATAGCATTGCTGATGTTGGAATAACAAAAATCCATTTCCCCAACTCCACACAAAAACTGGAAATGTCATAAATACCAATCCCTGCTTACTGAGTTATTTTGCTCAAATTTATCATGGGTTGGGGTGAGTTCTGAGTAGTTGCTATGAGGAGCTTTCCAGATGCAAAAACTATGTGTTAAGGTTCCGACAAATTCACCCCCATTCAAATTATAAGTCCCTAGCCGCATTTCTCAGAGTATAAAAAATGATTTATTAGGAGTGACCATGTCGGCGTTACCTGGGTGCAACTGACACTAAGATACATCTTCATTTCTCACTTGACCCTGGTCTTCCCCCCACCCCCTGGATGTATATTCTCCAGTGGAACACATCCATAGCCAACAGTCATCAATCAGTAATAATCTTGCATGCCAATAGCTTTGGCTGCCTAGTGATTATCTGAAGCATTTTAGGAATGCACTACTTTTCCCACTCCCTTTCTGCTGCCAACTAAAAAGACCAAAGAAGTTAAGTTTTAAGTTAACACGATGATTCCTCTGGTACATTTAAATGAACTTGTGAGCTGTAAAGTTGAAATCTTGGCAGCAACCAGCCTCTTTCCTATATGGTTGTATCCATTGGTGGGCTGCAACAGGTTTAACAGCCGGTTCTATGAGCATGTGCTTTGTGTTAAAAAACCACCTATTTTAAGCTTAAAAATTTACCTTCTATGTCAGTGCTGGTAAGTAAAACAGCTGAGGCCTGGCAATCCGTTGTGCTGCATGAATCAGCTGAGCTAGAAAAACAAGGAAATATAGGACAGGAAAGAGCAGGGGCGGGTGTCAACTCATAAAATATTTCTCTGGTCTTTTAAAGTTACCAACAGAAAGGGAAGGGGGTGTAATGTAGCAGCTGCAAAACCTCATTCCATGAATGTTTTCACAGATAGTTTCTGCTGTGCAAAACTCTAACTGGAGAGCATGATTGATGACTCTTGGCTATAGTTGTGTCCCATTGGAGAATATGAATTATGATACACCCAGGGGGTGGGGGAAAACCAGGGTCAAGGGTGACAATGAATGATGTGCCTCAGAGTTGGCTACAACCAGGCAGCACCAGCATGTCTTCTCCTAATAAATCTTTAAGCTTTGAAAATCAGGCTAGAGACTCATGATTTAAATGTGGGTTACTAATGGAGCCCTGACAGCGGGTGTAGCTCACCAGAGCTACCAGTTGGCTAGAACCAGTGCGAACCATCAACAGTCTACGATGAGTTGTTTCTGCAATCACACTGTGACTGTGAACACTGTGAAGCTTGTTTAGGAGAGAATAAAGACAGGACAGTGAGTGTCTGGAATATGGGAGAAGAAAGAGAGAGAAGAGATGGGATAAGGAAGAAAAATCCTGAGGGGCCATTCACAAGCTCTTCATAGCTGCAGCGTTGCAAATGAAAACATCAACTTTGTGGTGCTTTGAAATGTATTGGATCCAAATCAAGAAATTAATCAGATTAACATCTCATCATCCCATTGTGAGGATTCAGTGGGAGGGGAAAGTTTGTGGCTGATCAGCTTGGCAAGTCCACCCTCATACACTACTAGCTCCAAAGTTCTCCAGACTGTCAGCGTTCCAACCAAACTCTCCATCCCAATTCAGCACTGAGAGACAAAGTCCATCCAAGTAAGAATTTCTTAGAGAAGTCGTATTGGCACATCTGGGGAAAACCCGAATCCGAATTCCCATGTTTTCCCTTACTATACTAACCTCACACCCAGCCCCCTTACTGATGACCCTCGAGTCACACTCTCCAATCCACCTCCATTTTGGACTCTCGCCATGTCCAGTCACTCACCTCCAAACTCCAGTGACTCAACCTTGAGCTCTGGTGAAAGAATGTTGTTGTGGCTATCCTCCTTTCTCACTTCATTCTCGTTCCCACAGCTACCCATCTTCCCTTGTGGCAGCCCCAAATCTGATTCAAGATGGATCCGGGGCTGACACAGACTAGGAGAACAGCCTACATACAAAGGGAGACACCTGTTCTGACCAAGGCTTTCCAAGATCATAATTAAGCACATGCTTAGTTAAAACAACTCTTGTTTTATTTCAATGCTGGGAATTATCTGCATTCCCAGCCAATAATGTATCCCAAACAGTCCCGTTGATATAAGCACCCACCTTTCTTTCCTTTGAATTGCTGCCAACAGATAGAGTGCCAAATGAATTATAAATACCCAACTGAAGTATGAAGTCCACACAGAGCTTCAAGGATTAATCAGAACAGAACAAATGACTTTGCTTTCTACAAAGGTTTCTTCACCTTTGCCTGTCCTTTATACCTTATGGGAGGGGCAATCACCTCCAAGCCTTACTCCTGAGTTGCCCCTTTTGTCTCAGCTGCTGTCGTCTTCTAACAGCTCTGCGCACATACACACTGGGAACAGGCTCCCCTTGTTCCTCAGCCTCGCTGCTACCAGACTCCAGAGGCTCCGGAGTCAGCATCCCACTCCCAGATGACCCATCTCTATGCTGGACACAGGACCCTCATCCAAGTTCTCTCCAGAATCCCAGACTGGTCCCCGTTCTTCCCCACTGTCTGATTCTGCTGCCGTCTGCACTGGCTGCCAGCAAACCACAATAACAACTTTCTCTTTTTCTCCATTTGATTCCTTTGAAGGCTGACTATAGAAAGACTTCTTAGAAATGTGGAAAGCTTTGGATGATGGAGATTGTGGCAAAAAGATGCTTTTACTGAACTCCCACCCATGTTGCAATTGCCTTAGGACACAACCTCAATCCCTTTTTCTCTTGAGTGAACTGAAGCTGTATGGAAATACACATATGCATTGATAAAACCCCTTCATTGTATTACATCAGGAGGGAAGAAAAAAGCATTTCCCCGGTAGCAAAATGTAAAGTAACTTTAACTGGCATTTTTCCAGGAGAACAGCAACAGCAAATTTCTCTGCCATTTCCCAAGTGCATAATCATAATACCATGTTTCTCCAACAATATGGCCTCCACCAATAGGAAGGCCCAGCATGATTTCTAGGCATGAGGTGAAATTAAGCCCCACCCCCAAAATTTAGGCCTATTTAAACCATGCATTTCCCCAACATTTCTCACATTGTTCGTTAGAACTACATGAGGTGAAGAGAAATGGGGGGAAGGGTGGGGGTGGGTGGGGAGAAAACTTGCCTTTAGGAGTGGCCTGCAGGTAGCCTAGGCTAGAATCCCCTGATCTACTGATAGAACATCATCCGATAGAAGCTCCCCAAAGGCAGATTTCCCCGGCTGCTTCAGGGTGAGGCATGGCTGCCTGTGTCCCCTTGCCATTAGGCAGTGTCTTTCGGGTGCTACCAGCCGATCACTTCGATCGGCTGGTAGAAGCGGCCTCGGGGTGGGTACACATGCATACTCCCCTCACTGTGAGGCTTCTATCAGCTGACAAAAGCTCCCCAAAGGCAGAGTCCCCAGCCACTTCAGGGCATGGCATGGCTGCCTGTGTCCCCTTGCCATTAGGCAGTGTCTTTCGGGTGATGGAAGCTCCCCAAGAGCAGTCACCAGCCACTTCGATCAGCCGATAGAAGCAGCCTCACGGCGAGGGAAGTGTGTGTGTGCGCTCACCCCGAGGCCGCTTCTATGGTGAGGGGACACGGGCAGCACACCACGCCCCGAAGTAGCCGGGGACTCTGCCTTCAAGAGAGCTTTCGTCGGCCGATAGAAGTGGCCTTGTGGTGAGGGGAGTGTGCATGTGTGCTTGCCCCAAGGCCACTTCTACCGGCCAGTCGAAGTGGCTGATGACTGCCCTTGGGGAGCTTCCATCACCCAAAAGACACTGCCTAATGGTGAGGGGACACAGGCAGCCACACCTCACCCTGAAGCGGCTGGGGACTCTGCCTTAGGGGACCTTTCGTCGGCCGATAGAAACAGCCTCGTGGAGAGATACATGTGTATGGGCTGCTCTAGGTGGGGGAGGAAATTAAGTCACCTCCAAAAAGACAGCCTAGCCATTTTTTCAGGGGTCAAAAAAACATAAGGCCCGGCCTTATTTTGTGAGAAACACGGTAATATGCAGGATCTTTTTTAGCTAGTTTGATTTCACTGCCACCAAATTCTTCTATCTATATGTTCATTGAAATATGGAGTTTCACTAAAATGCTGATATCCCATTAAACATAACTTAAATCCTGAAGGCTGTTCAATTACAGCTTGGAATTAAATTAAAATTGGTGCCAGTTCTTGGCTGAAGGAGTTGTAATATATTATATATTAATTTTAAGCCTCTGCATATACGTATTGACAGATGACAAAAAATAAATAAAGCTAGAGATTAAACTTCTTGGCTTCACATCTAGCAGAGCCTTAATTTAATTCATGAATTTAATTTGATTATTTATCATACATTATTCAGCAAAGGTTGTTCAGCCCTCTATTTTTTTCTCTCCAAATACAATCGGTCTGTTTGAATTGCAACCTGAGGTCAAGATCTTTGCTCTAGATTAACTGACTTCTAATTAATGATGTTCTTCCATTTTGTTGGTGATTGGGAAGGAGGTCGTTGTAGTCCCAAAGGCTTCCAAGGGCAGTAACTTGAAGAAATCCACTTTTACAAATAATAGTAAGATTTTGTTGCATTCCTAGCACCATGAATTCTAACCATCCTAATCCTAATTCAGATGATGTAGCTTTTTCCAATAAATGCCCTGGAAATTCAGTCACTTTATCTTCTCTCTCTCCCCTATTTTGAATAATTATTACTTTATTTTTCATAATATTACACTATAAAATTAAACAAGCAATAAGAAGGCATCAGCAAAATTATAACTGGAAGCTAGTGTTATCTACTGATTAAGGGCCTGGACTAAAAACTGGGAGATGGTGAGTTCTAGTTCTATTTTAGGTACAATGCAACTATGTGCCCTTGGGCTAGGCACTTTCTTGCAACCCAGAGACCAAAAACTATAACTTTATAAGACAACCATATATGTCATACAAAATTGGACTATGGTGCAACAAAGAGATACTGGTTGTTACTTGTTGTTATCTAAACAGACCTCTGGATTTCTGCAGTAGTTACATGGAGACCTA
Organism: Laticauda colubrina; assembly: GCA_015471245.1. Lineage (NCBI taxonomy): Eukaryota > Metazoa > Chordata > Lepidosauria > Squamata > Elapidae > Laticauda > Laticauda colubrina. The sequence goes on along the minus strand of BLBF01000022.1, from coordinate 4,927,838 downwards.
TGTTAATTAAGCAGGAAATTATAAATACTGTTCCATATTAACATACTTCAAATAGACGATTCCTATTGGACAAAAAATACCTGAAGCTGATTAGCTACTTTTCTTGATGCTGATTGGCCAATCATAGCAGGGCTATGACTGGCCAATTCAAGCGGTGGGAAAAACAAGTAGCCGTCATTGGACACTAGCCGCGAGCAGCTCCCTATAAAAAGAGCTGCCATGGCTCCTGGTTAGATTGGACTTTAAGAACTAAATAAAAGAGCTGAAGTTACGCTGATCTCTGAGTCTCATTCCCGCGAACTGAACACTGGCGACGAAGATGGGATACTGAGAAAGAGATCAGTCAGGCATGTGGCATCGAGAACTGAGCAGACAAAATGGCTGGAACCAACTCGCCACCCGCACTTTTCAACCCAGCAGCAGAGGACTGGGAATCCTACATCGATAGATTCCTCATGTTCTTGGAGAGTAACGACCTGCAAGGAATCTCGGACAATCTCAAAAGAGCTATATTCCTAACACACTGTGGGCCCACAGTGTTTAAGATGGCCAAGGCACTAGCAAAACCAGATGACGTTAAGCAAATGGCCTGGCCAGACTTGGAGAAACTGCTGAGGGCTCACTACGCACTGACCGTCTCCAGCCTCATCAGGAGACACAAATTTTATAAATGGGACCAGAAGATTGCAGATTTTGTAGCCGCTCTCAGGGACATTGGAGGAGCATGCGAATTCCTGAACATGGACGAAGCCATGAGGGATCGCGTGGTACTTGGACTGAGAAACCTTACCCTACAAAGCTGACTGCTGACCTGACCAAAGATCACCGTTACCAAGGCTATTGCTGAAGCCATGGCAGCAGAAGCAACCAAAAAATCAGCAGCAAAAATGCAGCAAATGAACGCCAACCTGCCAAAGACATCAACTGAAATAAATCAGGGCACCGAGAAGAAAATAGAAAGCACACACAATCGTCCAGAATTGACGAGGAAGAGGAAATCCATAGGCTCCAGGCTGAGCGAGAGCGGCGAATGAAAAATGATCATAAGTTGGGGTTCCAGTGTGCCAGTTGTGGAGGAGACCACCACCGTTCGGAGTGCCGGTTCTTAGATGCTATTTGCCGATACTGCAAACGGAGGGGCCACATCGCATGTGTATGCAGAAACCGCAGAAGCTACAGCCCCAAAAGAAGGGACAACACACCCCCGAGGCAGAAAGAGAGGACAACATGGAACTGAGAAAATTGCAAAGGCAAAGGGAAGTGGCCAAGTGAGAGCTACAGGAAAGAATAAACACACCAGACCATCACCATCGGCCATTCCAACATGACTAATGGCCGAAAGGTACATGTGATGGTCAGAGTCGAGGGGCAAGAATGCAAAATGGAGGTCGATTCCAGATCGTGCCTATTGATGGTGTCCTGGGACACCATAAAAAGACTAGTATAGCACATCAGCAAAGCCAAATTTGAACAACAAGCACTGATTTTAAAAGACTACCAAGGCAACAGAATACTGGTAGTCGGGCTTGGACACTTCCAGGTAACCTTCAAGGAACACCAAAAAATATTGCCGCTAACCATCATAGACTGGAACCGACCAAGCCTACTGTGACTCAAGTGGTTCGAGCCCCTAGGAATCAGAGTGACCGGCATTAACCACATCACCGATGCAGACTGGGAGGAGAACCTGATGAGAGAGTTCCAGGACATCTTCGATGGAAAGTTAGGCAAGTACCGAGGGTCCCCTATCTCATTCAGTTTAGATCCAACCATAGCTCCAATTAGGTTGAAGGCGAGGCAAGTCCCCTTCGCATTAAAACCCAAAATTGACGAAGAATTAAACAAACTTATAGAACAAGGCATCCTGGAACCAATTGACCATGCTAAATAGGAGACCCCAATCGTGACCCCAGTTAAGCCGGATGGGTCCATGAGAATTTGTGGGGACTACAAGGCTTCCCTGAACCATGCACTACAGCAAAGTGCATATCCTGTTCCGGTAGTACAACACCTACTACATTCCCTGGGAAGGGGCAAGGTCTTCGCAAAGCTCGACCTTGCCCAAGTTTACCAGCAATTGCCAGTAGACCCGGAAACAGCAGAGGCCCAAACAATCGTGACCCATAGAGGAGCATTCAAATGTACAAGATTACAATTTGGAGTCAGCGTAGCCCCGGAGGTCTTCCAAAGCCTAATGGAGCGGTTATTACAAGGGATAAAAGGAGTAGTCCCATACTTTGATGATGTGCTTGTCTCTGGTAATGACAAGAAACAATTAGAAGCCCGCCTCAGAGAGGTCCTGCAAAGGTTCCAAAAAGCGGGACTCAAGGTAAAAAAAGAAAAGTGTAAATTGGCCACATCAACAGTCGAATTCCTCGGGTACCAAATTGATAAAGAGGGCATCCACCCGACGGAAAAAAAGATCAAGGCAATCAAAGAGGTGCCTAGACCAAAAAATAAGGTTGAATTACAAGCTTTTCTGGGACTCGTAAACTTTTACCACATCTTTCTGCCACAGAAGGTAACTACGGCGGAACCTCTACATAGACTCCAAGACAAATCAGCCGTCTGGACCTGGGGACGATGTGAAGAGACAGCGTTCCAGAAGATAAAGGACCTCATCACCTCCGACGCGATATTGATACAATACAGTGAGACATTACTGCTTACTGTCACCTGCGACGCATCACTGTTTGGGGTCGGGGTCGTGCTTAGCCATGTCCTGCTGGATGGAAGAGAAGCACCCATTGCCTTCTACTCAAAGACCTTCTCAAAAACTGAAAGGAGCTATAGCCAGTTGGACAGAGAGGCATTGATGGCTATATACGGCGTAAAACACTTCCACGAATACCTTTATGGTAGGACTTTTACCCTTGTGACTGATCACAAACCCCTTTTAGGTATACTCGCTGGAAACAGAGCCACCCCTAACATTCTGTCACTGAGAATGACAAGGTGGTCCGAATTTCTGGCGGCATACAACTATAGCCTAATCCTTTGGCCCGGAAAAAACATTTTGCATGCCGACGCTTTGAGCCGCCAAATAAAAGCCGCCACCACAAATAAAAGCCCAGCAGAATTACTGATGGGCAGAAAACTAAGATCACATATAGACAGATTACACCCAACATACGCCACCGAAAAACCAACTGACTCCACGAGCAAGTATCGAAATTCGAACCAGGACAACTAGTATACGCAAAAAAACTCTCCGGCCAACTGTTGTGGATACCGGCAACAATTACACAGATAACCGGACCACGGTCCTACAGAATGGAAACAGACTACAGTTGAACCTGGTGAAGACACATTGAGCAACTACGGTCACGCACACTACAACGCACCACCGACACACCCAGACACGAAGAACAACACACACACACACCAACAACATCACAACAACTACACAAAACCAGCAACAGACCAACCAGAGAGGGGGGAGACCCCTCAGGAATAAATAAAGGGGGGGGAACCCTCCGGTAGAAAAAGAAACCCCTCCGGTAGAAAAAGAAACCTCCCCAATAGAAAAAGAAACTGGAGAAAATAAAAATAATCACAATAAAATTCCCCAATAAACACAAGAAAAAACAGTGTCCTACCCGTAGAAGTCTTTGATGAGGAACAAGAAATACAAGTAGACCTGGATGCATGGTCGGAAAGGAGCAGCCAGGCCGACTCTACCAGCCTGAGTAGGCCGAGTGGGAGCAGCATGGCTGACTCTACCTTCCAGGAGGTTTGACAGAGACGGACAGGAGAAACAGCAATCCTGTCCGAACCCGTTGAAGACGACGACACAACTAAACTGTGCAGGTCAACTAGGCATCCTAGAAGCCCTGCCTACTTACGTGACTACGTACAGTAGGACCGTACCAAGATGGGAGGGGTGTTCCATATTAACATACTTCAAATAGGCTATTCCTATTGGACAATAAATACCCGAAGCTGATTGGCTACTTTCCTCAACGCTGATTGGCCAATTATAGCAGGGCTATGATTGGCCAATACAAGTGGCAGGAAAAACAAGTAGCCATCATTGGACACAAGCCGCAAGCAGCTCTCTATAAAAAGAGCTGCCGCGACTCCTGGTTAGATTGGACTTTAAGAACTAAATAAAAGAGCTGAAGTTACGCTGATCTCTGAGTCTCATTCCCGCAAACTGAACAAATACTAATAAAGAGCTAGATTAGCATAGTGATTAAGGTACTGAGTTAGAAACTGGGAGATCATGAGTTCATGTCCTTTCTTAAGTATGAACCCAGCTGTGTGTCCATAGGCCAGTCCCTCTCTCTCAGCCCTAGCAAGGAGGCACTTTTGAAATCTTGCCCAGAAAACCAGAAATCAAGATTGATTTGATGTAGATAATTTGCCCCCAAAGTACTTCCTCAAATCAGGGTTTTTAAATCACCTTGCTGTACTTATTGAAATCAGGGATTTGAAAATGCTTCATTTGGGCTGATTGATGTGGTCTACTTATGCTAAATCAGGAGGCGAGAGAAATGAAGCCTGAATCCATGCATTATTCATAAAGCCTCAAACTATCAGGAAATTGGAAAGTAATTTTTTGAAGATGGTAGAAGATTTTTTTTTCATTTATTTGAGGTCATTGCAAAATTAGGGAGAAAAAAACTTTAGAAAAAAATACATTACTGAAGAAAAGTGTCACAGAAAAAAGAAGAAAAACAGTCCTAGTAGAAGAAATATAATAAAAGCCCCCCCCCCCCCCCCCAAAAAGCTTAGAAAAGTGTTCTTATTTAAATTTGATTGTCATTCTGGATATGTGTAAGTGTATGTGTATCCACTCTGTTGGAAGAATAAAATCTAGTCCCAGTTCCAAGCTGGGAATAAAATGGAGGCTGCTTAAGAAAGGAAGGCCCATTTATGGATGAACAGAACCAACACTCACACACAGCGTGCAGTTCTGGAACAATTGAGAAAATGGAGTTGAGAGTGGATGGGTTTTTATACCTTCTTGATTCCTGTGGGGTCAGGTAGGGGTCATGGTTGGCTCTACAGGCAAAGGGGAAAATGCAAATCCTAGGTGTTTGTCTGAGTTGAATCTTGTCAACCTTTGGCTTCCCCGATTATGTTGCTTATCTGGAGTTTCTGTCTGACCCAGTCTTTCTGAATGGATTACCAAATCTATATGTCTAAAAGCTGGCCTCTTCCGTTTCTGCTTGGGGCAAGGAGATTTGGGGCTGGTTTCTGCTTCCCTTAAGATTTCTTCCCCCATTCTTCCTTTAGGGGAAATATTCTATCCTGCCTTTTTAATATCCCCCAAAATATTTCATTGTCTAGGAGGGTAGGTGGGGGCTGACTTTCTACAACCCCTGTGAGGAAATCTAAATCCTAATTTTGATAAGACTCTTTACAAATATTCTGCAGCCATTTACAGAGGCATTAGTGGCCTTTTTTTTTTCTTCTACAAAATGGATCCAAGGCCATCAAGATTTGGAAATCTCTTTGCAGCCCATTTTGATTTTGTTTTATACTTACTTCATTAACGGGGAAAAAATAAGCTAATTGGAATAAATATAATACTAATATATAGCTCACATTAATAAGCCGAGTAATTTAGAGATCACTAAATCTATCTATTCCTGGGGTGGAGGACATCATTGGAATGTAAGGAGGGCTATCAATTTGGATAAAAGGCTATATATTCTTTGTTTGAATTTAGCATGTAATTTTTTAAAAAAATAAAGCCCAAGTATTTTGTCGGGAAGTCAAAGTCAGCAAACTAATATTTGCTCTAAATAATGAGTGGAATTATATTATAATCATGTCCAGGTTTAAGAGATATTGGACATGAAAAGCCGTGCTAGAGGGATATATAGATTGTAGAGATAGGAGATATAGTCCAAGATTTAGAAATGAATGACAAATTAAATAATAGTGGGAATGCTGACAGCCCCAAAGTAATAAATAAGAGTCAATATAATTTAGTCTCATGAATACTCAGTTTGATAATGCTGCTGAAATGTAGTTTCTATACAGAAAATGAGGGGAGGGCTTACAAAATCTATTTAGCCCCACAGATCTTTTCCTAAATGCAAAAGCAAATGAACTTTTAAAGGGAAGTTTCCTATCATTTCCAGTCAGAGCTGCTGTTATTTCAAATGCAATTAAGAAGATCCCAGTGAAGAAGGGCTACATATGTACTGCTCCGAATATAATCAGCAAGACTTTGTTCCTTCATTTTTCAAACTTCTGTAACTAGCTCCCGCCTCAGAGAAAGTTTCAGTTATTTGCAAAGGTTAATTTCATCCTCTGGGGCATGGCAAATTGGAAAGTACTTTCAAAGAAGCTTGTGATTAAAAAGAGACCAATAATGGTGAAGACTTGAGAAGGAAAAAAAAGCTATCTTTTCAAGCAATCTTTGAGTTATTACAAATATTGATTGTGACTATGTATTCGCTGAATACATTCAGTGGAATAAGCCATTAGTATGTGTAGCAATTCCCACTCCAAAGAGATCTATTTGTGATTTCTCTCAGCAAAATCAGAGTGGTTTTGTCAAAGTAAATAGACCTGAGGTGCCCCCTCTACCTCCCCCAGCAACGTGCAAATAAGATAATAAGGGGATTTTCTCCCACTCCTTTTGCTTATTAAATGGATAATTCTACCATTGCCATTGGGGTATATTTTATTATTTATTGATTGATTTATTACAATTATTCACGTAGCCTCCCGTCTTTCGTCTACAACTTGTCAATACCATGGATTGGTTTTGTCAAGAAAATGGTGTGGTTGAGGATCTTTTGTAAGAAAGTAAACTTGGGTGCCCTCTTCATATGAGTCATCTAAACAAGTCCCCAGCCTTTTGGGCACCAGGGACTGCTTCTGTAGAGAATGGTTATTCCGTGGACTGGAGGGGGTGTGGTGTTGTGTGCTGTCCGTATCCTGTGGATGGGGTGGCCCAGTTGCTGGCATGCCATGGACTGGTGTCCAGCCATAGACAAGGGAGTTGGGGACCCCTGATCTAAACAATTAACTATCTGGAGTAGCAGAAGAATAGGTAGAAGAAGAAAATGATTAATAATTGTGCGCCTTCAGTAATTCAGTTAAACTTGTGGCTCTCTCTCTCTTTCTCTCTGACTCTCTCTCCTTCTTTCTTTGACTCTCTCTCTCCTTCTCTCTCTTTCTCTCCCCCTTCTCTCTTTCTCTGACCCTCTTTCTCTCTCTCTCTCTCTCTCTCTCTCTCTGTGTGTGTGTGACTCTCTTCCCTTCTCTCTTTGACTTTCTCCTTCTCTCTCACTCTCCCCCTTCTCTCTTTGACTCTTTCTCTCTCTCTGACTCTCTCTCTCTCCCCTTCTCTCTTTCTTTGACCCTGTCTCTTTCTCTCTTTCTCTCTTTTTCTCTCTTTGACTCTCTCCCCTTCTTTCTTTCTCCTTCTTTATCTCCTTCAATAATTCAGTTAAACATGTTAAACTTTAATTCAGTTAAAGCCCCCCCCCCGCTTTATTTCTTTCTTTAACTCTCTTTCTGACTCTCTCCTCTTGTCTCTTTCTCCTTCTTTGTGCTCTTTCATTAAACTTGTGGATCTCTCTCTCCCCCATCCTTCTCCCTTTCTTTGACTCGCTTTCTCTCTTTTACTCTCTCTCTCCCTCCCTCTCTCTTCCCCTCTCAAATAATCATCAAGGATTCATGGATGGACAAATGATACTCCTGTTGAGAAATGCGTAACTTTTTGGGAAAAAAAGTCATGCTTACCATGATATTTCCTTAGGATGAATGGAAAAATAACTCAATTTCTCTCTCTTTATTCCTGTCTGTCTTGTGCTTCTAGATTAGGTAGGAATTTCTCACCCAATTGGACCTCTTTCTGCTCTTTGCATTCAATGTTTCTAGTTCAGCCTGTCCCAATGATGAAAACTTAACTGGTCACTCAGTTTAAGAGATCCATTCACAAAAAGCAAAATAAAATTGAATTATACATAAAGCAAAATAAAATTGAAATACGAATTGTACTTTTTTAACAACCCCCCCCCCCCAAAAAAAATCCATTGGTTCCTATGGGGAAGGGCAATAGAAGCTAAATTAGTTGTAGAATTAGAATGCCTGTTTTTGCTGCGCTTCTTTAGAACTTTACATTTTAGGAGCAGTAAAAGTTCCGATATCATGGCTGGTAGGAAAAATGAATTTACACTATTCAGGACTGGGTGTATTAACCGGGCCTAACATAGAATAGAACAGTGGTCACCAACTGGTGGGCCATGGCCCACTAGTGGGCCATGAGAAAATTTTGGTGGGCCACAGAGAAGTCTCACCCCCCAGAGCATCCCCCCAAAGCAATTCATCCAGGCTGCACAGAAACACAAGGCTGCGCCACCCACATGGCCCGCAGGAACCCTCCCCACCCACTCACTCCTTACCCGGCAAACTTGCCTGCTAAATTGCTATTTTTCCTTTTTCCAACCATCAGGTGTTCTGCTGTGCCAGAAGATTTAGATTAGCTAGGAAGCAAGTAATGGTTGGATTTGTTGCTTTCTACCTAGTCTTCAGATCTTCGGCTCTGCTTTTAAGCACAGCCGAACCTCCCTTAGGACTGAAGGTTTGCTTGCAAGCAAATTCAGTGCAGACTCACGGCAAGCAAATTTGAGAGACTGAGCTAGCTGGCAGATACATAGATCACTGAATGATTCTGTGAGCAACTCAATCTGCCTGCATTGCCTGATTTTGGGTAAAAGTTGCTCTTTTTTAATAAAAAAATCAATATTTACATGCATGGTGTATTGTGAATTAATTTTGTAAGTTTTCTTGCTAGCAAATTTTATGAGTTTGTTTGCAGGCAAATTTTATGTGACAGACTGAGCTAGCCAATGGCAGATAGATAGATCTCTGAATGAATCTGTGATTCTGTGAGCAACTCAATCTGCCTACCTGCTTTGCCTGATTTTGGGTAAAAGTTGCTCTTTTTATATAAAAATTTCAATATTTACATAAATATTTATAATATTTACATACAAGCCATGCCCAACCAGTCACATGACCACCAAGCCACACCCACAAATTAAGCCATGCCCACAGAACCGGTTAGTGGTCCCTGGGATTTAAGAATATGAGTTTGGTGGTCCCTGAGGTCCATAATACACACTACATTCTTAAAAAAGAAATATTGTAAATATGTGTAATTAAAACCCTCATTCCATTCCAATTCAGTTCTATTGTTAATATTCATTAAAGTCTTAATATCTTTAACATTTCTTTTCAATTAAATATCATACTTCCTTAAAGACACATATAATCTCCATACTTAATTTTTCCCTTATTTCTCTTCACATATGTTTATAAGTCATTAAATATTCATTTTGTCACATTTATTTATTGACAAGTATTCCATTAAGTTATGATAACTATTTTATCAAACATTTTAATCATACATTGTTTCATATTTTCTGAAATTATTTCTATTTCTAATGTAACAATACTATCTTATGTATCTTTGCAGAATCCCTTTTTCAATTAGATTTTTACCCATTATCTCTAAATAGGACGTGTTTCTCTATATTTTGTTTCTGTCCTTTATAACTTCTTTTCCTTTCTTTCTTCCTTCTCTTCTTCTCCCTCCCCTTTTTACACCCTTGTCTCTCTACTTCTAATTCTATCTTCTGCATTTCCCTCTTCTGTTGCTTTCTGATTTTATACTTATTTTTCACTCTATTCTTTTTTTGGGTTGTTTCTCCCAATCTTAAACTTTCCATTCTCTTCCCTCCCCTTTCCTTTTTTTCCCTACCTAAGATTACTTATTCATTAAAGATGGCTTCTTCTTTGTCCCAATCTTCTTGTTCTGCAGGCATTTCTTATTGTTTCTCATAGTTCCAAATCTCCATTTTCAAGAACTGAAATACGAAGCCAAAAGAACCTCTCCTTTCTTGTGCATCTTCTTTGTACTTTTTAAGTTCCATTTTCAATTCTTCTAAAAGTGGAACCATTTTAAACACTTTTAAACAACCACCCAATTGATTTTAGTCATTCAAATTCAGTAACCAAGAATCCAGAGATCACCAAATAATCCAGATAGTCCCAAGCTGTTTCTTCTTATTTCTTTTTTCACTTTCTCTTCCTGGGGTTTTACTATTTTGTTGCAATGTTTCAATTAAGATGTATCTTTTGGAAGTCTTGTTGAGATTTTACTGTAAGTTCTTTTTAATTCCAGGCAGTCTCATCCCTTCCAAATCCTGCCCTTTTATTCTTTTTCTCTCCTTTCCTGTTTTCAAAAGCTTTTAATTATCCAGAAATCTTTATTATCCCTTTGACTTTTTATTTTCAGCATTAAATGCCTATTAATGTCAAAGTGGATTTTTTTTTTCAATTCCTTGCTTAAGTCTTTTAGCTGTCAGTATAGGAAGAGGAGGAAAAAAAAAACAATTCCTTTCCCTTTTCTCTCTCCTTCACTGCTTAGAAATCTTCCTTGGGAATAGTGTTATTATTATTTTTAATAGTTTAAATTCCAGGGTACCTTATTTGTTGCTTTTGACCCGGTCAACCAAAACTTTCTCCTCTTATCTTCCTCCTGCACATTCTTTTCTGGTTGAGTTCTTCTTTGTGGTGGCCATTTCTGACCACCACTGCAACTGCCTTCAGGAAAGGGAGTAAGGCCAGCTGAGGAGGAGAGATGCAGCTCTCCTCAAACCTGCAGGCAGTCTCCCTCTTCTTCACCACCTCTACGGGGTGGCTTAGCCCCAAAACCAGCTGGCTTGGAGCGCTCCAGTGGTGAGCACGGATTGAAACCATGCAGAGTCGCGGTTTCGATCTGTCGCCAAAGAAGCTCAAACTGGAAGCCAGAGGTTATCCAATATCTTTTTAAAAACTTCCAGTGTTGGAGCATTCACAACTTCTGGAGGCAAGTTCTTCACATTAATTGTTCAACTGTCAGGAAATTTCTCCTTAGTTCTACGTTGCTTCTCTCCTTGATTAGTTTCCACTTGTTGTTCTTGTCCTACCCTCGGGTGCTTTGGAGAATAGATTGACTCCCTCCTCTTTGTGGCAGCCCCTGAGATATCAGAACCCTGTCATCATGTTTCCCCTTGTCTTTCTTTTCATTAGATTAAACATACCCAGTTCCTGCAACCGTTCTTCATATGTTTTAGCCTCCAGTCCCCTAATCATCTTTGTAACTCTTCTCTGCACTCTTTCCAGAGTCTCAACATATTTTTTGCATCCTCTGAGTCAGTTGACTGGGTCAATTTAACCCTTGCAGTGACAAAACAATCCCCGTAATAAAGTTACAATATATTCCGAGAAGTTCATAGACTGCATAGAAAGCTGTGGTAATTGGGCAGCCTTATACAGCAGGAAATTGCTTACTTTACTTTGGGTTTTTCTTGCCTCCTATATAAGCAGACAGAGTAAAACTAAGCAAATATTTATACCACTGACAAGGCCTGGACGCCTTATCATGTAGCATCCTCACTGTGTTTAAGAGCATTTGATATACAAGTCAGCTGTTTTCTGGCAGGGGATACAGAATGTTTTGTTTGGAAAACACACGAGGTAGACCGGGTTCCAACAACAAATACTTTATTCTTCAACTAGTTAGTAAATAGGAACACTTGGCTGAAGCTGAGGCCAGCCTTTTATACAGGCTGGCTTGCCTGCTTGCAGCAAATGGCAGTTGTTTAGATTTGCCGCCTTTTAGCAGCTCTTTGGATTGGTTCCTAGTGAACCAATCCAATGCTTATTTTATTTGACCAATCAGGTTTGCAGATTTGGAGTCACCCACTTTACATATAGAACACCCCTCCCCCCTTAGTTCAGTCCTACGTGGTGACGTATTCTCGCAGGTAGGCGGGGCTTTTCCGAACTCGACTTGACTTGCGCGGTTCATTCTTAGTGCAGACTTCGACCGGTTCGGATGGGGCTGCTGTGTCGTCCGTTCTTCTCCTTGGAACCGTCTGGAAGGGTGAGTCAGCCATTTTACCGCCGCCTGAGTTTCTTAGGCTGGCGGTTTTGCCGCTCCCTCCCGTTTCCTCCGGGCAGGTCGAGCTGGCCTGGCTGGCCCCTTCCGATGGGCTCTTCACGCAAGTCTCTCCAAACAGTGAGTCTTTTATTTGCTCTTTTTGTTCATATGTTTCATTGGGTTTGGTTTTAAACAGTTCTTTATTTATTTCTCGCCTTTCCCCCCCCACCTTGGTTTGCAATTCACCGGTTTTTTCAGTGAATGTTTGTAAGTCTGTGGTTCTCTCTATAATTCGGGATCAAAGCTGGTCTATGTGCCGCTTCCATTCCCTGCCATCCTCTATTTTTAATCGGTAGGATTTGGGGCCTGTGATTTGGGTAATCTGTCCTGGTAGCCATACCGGGTCCCCGGTGAAGTTTTTAGCGTATACCAAATCGCCTATTTCGAATTGTCTAAACCGTGTAGAGGAGTCAGGGGGGTTTTCTGGGGTAAAATTTGGGTGTAACCTATCAAGGTGAGATCTTAACTTTCGCCCCATAAGTAATTCTGCTGGGGACTTGTTGGTTATGGTACTGGGCATTATGTGCTGGAGTGTGAGCAAACGGTTTACTTTCTGTTGGAAATCTCCAGCGTCCATTCTTTCTAAACCTTCTTTAGTAAACCGGACCATTCTCTCAGCCCTGCCGTTCACAGCTGGGTGAGCTGGTGCAGTTAGGGCATGTCTTATACCTAGGGAGGCTAGGTATTGCTCAAATTGTATGCTGGTTAGCTGTGGCCCATTATCTGAGACAAGAACGTCCGGTATGCCATGGGTGGCAAAAAGGTTGTCCAGCTTTTTAATTACCGTTTCTGTTGTCGTTGATGGCATAACTTTTACTTCAAGCCAATTCGAATAGGCATCAACGACAATCAGAAAGGTATGCCCCTTGGTAGGACCCGCGAAATCAATGTGTATTCTTGACCAAGGTCCCCGAAGGGTTTCCCAGTCCTTAACGGGTGCTTTTGGTGGGGACGGTCTAATTGCCTGCCATTTGTGGCATGAGCTTACCCAATACTCTATGTCCTTATCAATACCCGGCCACCAAACATAACTTCTAGCAAGGCTTTTCATCTTAACCATTCCCGGGTGCCCTTCATGTAACAACCTAAGTACCCTGGGTTGTAATTTGGCAGGGATTACCACCCGATCACCCCACAACAAACACCCCTTTTGGATTGAAAGTTCAGTCTGTCTGGACCGGAAAGGTTTAAAGTTTTCAGTTTTTTGATTCTCCGGCCAGCCTTTACCTACCCAGCTAAGAATGCGGGCAGTCAATGAGTCTTTCGCGGTGGCTCTAGCGACATCATAAGCTGATATGGGTAGATCGGGGCAAGTCTCGATTTGTAGCGTTGTCATCACTGGTGCCGGGTCTTCGTCGGTTGCTGGTAAGGGTGCTCTGCTCAGAGCATCCGCATGGGAAATTTGTTTCCCTGGCCGATGTGTCAGAGTGTAGGAATAAGCTGCTAGGAACTCTGACCATCTAGTCATTCTTGGGGACAGTATATTAGGTGTTGGCTTGTTTCCCGCCAAAATCCCCATTGGCGGTTTGTGGTCCGTTATGATTTGAAAAGTCCGCCCATATAAGTATTCGTGGAAGCGTTTTACTCCAGCGACAATTGCTAGAGCTTCCCTGTCCAATTGGCTGTAATTTCGCTCGGTTTTGGATAGAGTCCTAGAGTAATATGCGACGGGTGCTTCTCTGCCATCAAGTAGTTGGTGGCTCAGGATGGCACCTACTCCGTATGGTGAGGCGTCGCAGGTCACTCTTAATGGCAGTGTGTTGCTAAATTGGATGAGAACATTTGTTGATGTTAGCAAGCTTTTAATATTTTGGAAGGCTTTTTTTTCTTTGTAACCCCAAGTCCAAGTTGCCTTCTTGTCTAGCAGACGGTGTAATGGCTCTGCTATAGTGGCCTTGTTTGGCAGGAACACATTATAAAAATTAATTAGTCCTAAAAATGCTTGTAGTTCGGTTTTATTTCTTGGTTCAGGAGCGTCATTGATTGCTTTAACTTTTTTGTCTGTAGGGTGGATACCCTCTCTGTCTATTGAGTAGCCCAGGAATTTGACGCTATTCTTAATTAAACAGCACTTTTCTCTTTTTACCTTGAGGCCAGATTCCCTAAACTTAGTTAATACTTCTTTGAGTCTTTTCCTTAATTGAGTTTCATCTCTGGCCGAGATTAGGACATCGTCAAAATAGGGAACGACTCCTTGTATGCCATTTAGAAGGCGTTCCATCAGACTCTGGAAAACGCCAGGGGCCACGCTTACTCCAAATTGGAGCCGGTGACATTTGAATGCGCCCTTATGGGTGACTATAGTCTGTGTTTCTGCTGTTTCTGGGTCCACTGGGAGTTGTTGATAGGCTTGTGCCAAGTCGAGTTTGGCGAAAACTTTGCCTTTTCCCAGGGAATGAAGCAAATGTTGGACTACTGGCACCGGGTATGCACTTGGTTGTAATGCATGGTTCAGGGTAGCCTTATAGTCACCACAGATTCTAATGGACCCATCAGGTTTTATTGGTGTGACAATAGGCGTTTCCCACTTGGCATGGTCCACAGGTTCTAACACCCCTTGGGCTATTAATTTGTCCAGCTGTTCCTCTATTTTTGCCTTTAGTGCAAAAGGAACTCGCCTGGCTTTTATTCTTCGTGGGGCTATTTGGGGGGTTAGATTGAAAGAAATGGGATTTCCCCGATACTTGCCAAGTGAGCCGTCAAAAATGTCCTGGAATTCTCGGATGAGGTCGTCTTCCCAACCGGTTGTAGTCACTCGATCGACCCCGGTCATCCCGATGCCCAATGGCACAAACCATTCAATGCCCAGGAGGCTTGGTCTGTCTTGGTCGACTATGGTCCGCGGAAGCACCTTGACGTGATGTTTGTAGGCGACTCGGAATTGTACCATGCCTACCACAGGGATTTGGTTTCCCTGATAGTCCTTGAGGGTTAGGTGCTGCTTCTTCAATTCTTTGGTTTTGATACCTGGGACTAGCTGTTTTATTGTGTCCCACGATACCATGGAGAGGAAGGACCCCGAGTCCACTTCCATCTTGCAGTGTTTTCCTTCGATTTTCACAATGACTTTAATTTTCTTCCCACTTTCCGTCTGAGCGCTCTGTATAATGACAGTTTGGTGTGTATTGGCTCGCTTCTCTTGTTGCCACTTTCTCTTGGCTCGTTTCGGCTCAGCTCGTGTTGGGGAATTTCTGCGTCTCGTCGGGCTGTAGTATTTTTTGTTCCTGCAGACCTTCTCGATGTGCCCTCGTTTCTTGCAATGCCAGCAGATGGCATCGAGAAATCTGCATTCGGCTCGGGGATGGTTTCCTCCGCAGCCAGTGCATTCCCGCCAATTTCTTCTTTCGCGCTCTTTTCTGTTCGTGAGCAAACGGTGGACCTCATCGTCCTCTTCGCTCGATTCAACTGTTTCGCCCGACTCTTCGTAGTGGGTTGTGGTGGCAGGCTGCTTTCTGTCTTTGGTTGGTGTTTCTTCGCTGTGTGTGTTCATCTTTTTCATGGCTACGGCAGATTTTTTCGCAGCTTCAGCGGCTGTGGCTTCCGTGATGGCTTCGGTAACGGTGATGTTGGGCTTGTTGAGTAATTTACTCTGTGTGGTCGAGTCTCTCAGGCCCAACACCAACCCAACACCACATCATTGCTTCGTCAATGTTCAAAAATTCACACTCACCCCTTAATTGTCTAAGGGCAGCGATGAAATCGGCGACGGTCTCTCCCTCTCTCTGGTCTCTGAGGTAAAATTCGTGTCGCTTTATTAAGTTTGACACCATCGGAGCGTAGTGTGCTTTGAGGAGTCTTTGCAATTCCGTCCACGTTAGTTGTTTGACGTCCCGGGGCTTCGCAAGGGCCTTTGCCATCATGAAAACTGTTGGCCCGCAGTGCATCAGGAATACAGCTCTCTTGCGTTGCTCTGAAATGTCTTCCATTTCATTGCTCTCCAAATACATTTGGAAGCGATCAGCATAGGAATCCCAATCCTCTTCGTTGGGATTGAAGGGTGCGGGCGGTGCGTTGTTTCCAGACATCTTGGTTGTAATCTGGACTTCTTATCACCACGTGCAGGTTTTTTCCGTTCAGGACGATCCCATCCTCGTCGCCAGTGTTTTGTTCGGAAAACACACGAGGTAGACCGGGTTCCAACAACAAATACTTTATTCTTCAACTAGTTAGTAAATAGGAACACTTGGCTGAAGCTGAGGCCAGCCTTTTATACAGGCTGGCTTGCCTGCTTGCAGCCAATGGCAGTTGTTTAAATTTGCCGCCTTTTAGCAGCTCTTTGGATTGGTTCCTAGTGAACCAATCCAATGCTTATTTTATTTGACCAATCAGGTTTGCAGATTTGGAGTCACCCACTTTACACATAGAACACAGAAATTAAAACTTTATTATGTTTAGAAAATAAAAAGAGTCACCTTATGACAATAATATGGAAAGGGAATTCTCCACTTCTCCAGACAAGGCAGTTGCATATCTTCAAAGGTGACACTCTTTATATTATTATCTAGACAAGGGCTATTAAACTCCTGGCCCATGGACCGGATGCCTCACAGGCTAACTAGGCCTAGGCCTGGTTTAGCAAAGGGAAAAAAGTCCTGATATGTCACGTGATGATGCCATGATGGCATGAGTTTGACACCCCAATCTAGGCAATTGAAAAAAAATTACTGTGTTCATTTTGCTTATAAATGTTAGAATATGATATAATCTGTGTAAGATCTGCATTGATCTACTAAATGCAGGGGTGGGATCTGACAGGGTTAACTACCGGTTCAGTGATTTACGAGGTTCTGTGATTTATGATGTGCTTCCCTGCAAGCTGTGTGCACCTGTAAATCATCATCAGCCTGGTGCCTGGACAGCTGAGCAGCACTACGTGCCAAGAAGCAGCTGTTGAAAAAATACTTTTTGCCTGCTTTTTTAACTGCAGCTGTGCCTCACATGGCAGCTGAAGTTGAAAAAGCAGGAAATAAAGATCAGGTAATACATATTCTGTGGCTATTTTAAAAAAAGAAAACGATTTGGATCTCTCCAATTGCTTTGGCTTATGTCTTGAGGGGAGGGCTTTTTTTTAACGAAAAAAAACTCTGAGTTTACATCCCTTTTGCAATGTAGTGGAGTGGCTTCATGCTTATCTATCTTTACCTGGTATCCCCTTCTCTAATTGTGTAGTTATAGATGAGAGGCTCTTCAACCTGGCTTGCTTTGTTGACAAATTAAGAAAACAAGGAGAAGAGAGAGAGATAAAAAAAATCTGCAATACTACCTCCTGACAATGAACAACTAAGATATGGGGCTAGGGCTGCACTCCTTGGGAAGCTATACAAGAGATCGATAGAATCAAACTTTATTTTAAAAAATAAAAGAGAAAGGGGTGAAACTTTATTTATAAATGTAGGTACAACAGTTTCATGCAAAAAGAGTGGTGCTGTTAAAGTCATAAACAATACTTCAGGGGAATCTTCAAGTAGAAGATACATGATTCTAAACAGATCCCAAAATAGTATTGATCTACTAATTTTATAAAAGAGTCACCTTACAGGGGAGATGAGTGGTATAAAAAATTAATAAAATACTACTACTAACAACAACAATAATAATAATAATAAAAACTCAGACATTACTTTAACAGCTCTTAGATGAGACAAAATTGAGAGTGTCCAATCAAATTCTGTACCTGTCAATCGTGGTGTCCCCCAAGGCAGTGTTTTAGGACCAACTCTCTTCATACTCTACATAAATGACCTCTATGATCATATCAAGAGCAATTGTGTTCTCTTCGCTGATGATGTAAAGCTGTTCAATACCACAGACAATACTGCTACCCTTCAAAAAGACCTTGACTATGTGTCAGAATGGTCAAACAAATGGCAACTTCAAATCTCAATTAAAAAATGCTCTGTCTTACATATTGGCAAAAGAATCACAAAATAAAATACAAGGTGAATAGTCAAGACCTTGTTGATGATCCAAGCTCTGTAAACGACCATGGAATACTCATCTCTAATGATCTAAGTGCTAGAGCCCACTGCAACTACATATCCAAAAAGGCATCAAGAGTTGTTAACCTAATCTTATGTAGCTTTTTCTCTGGTAATATCACACTACTAACTAGAGCATACAAAACATTTGCTAGACCAATACTTGAATACAGCTCATCAATCTGGAACCCACATTACGTATCTGATATTAGCACAGTTGAGAAAGTCGAGAAATATTTCACAAGAAGAGTTCTCCACTCCTCTACTCATTGTATGAACCACCTTATGCCACCAGACTTGAAATTCTAGACCTAGAAAACTTTGAATTAAACCGTCTTCGATCTGGTCTAAGTATGGTACATAAAATTATACATTGCAATGACTTACCTGTCATACTTACTTGAATACTTCAGCTTCAACCATAACAACACAAGAGCACACAATAGATACAACCTCAAGGTTAACTGCACCAAACTTGATTGTAGGAAATACGACTTCAACAACAGAGTGGTCAATGTCTGGAGTCCTCTACCTGACTCTGTGGTTTCTTCCCTAAACCCCAAAAACTTTAACCTTGTCTACTGTTGTCTACTTGTCTACTGTCTACTGTTGACCTCACCCCTTTCCTAAGAATTCTGTAGGGGGGGTGCATAAGCGCACCAATGTGCCTACCGTCCCTGTCCTATTGTCTCTGTTCCGTCCGGAAAAACGCAAGGTAGACTGGGTTCCAACAACAAAGTCTTTATTTTATAATACAGTTGAAAAACGGAACA
Source organism: Laticauda colubrina (assembly GCA_015471245.1). Taxonomy (NCBI): domain Eukaryota; kingdom Metazoa; phylum Chordata; class Lepidosauria; order Squamata; family Elapidae; genus Laticauda; species Laticauda colubrina. The sequence goes on along the minus strand of BLBF01000022.1, from coordinate 4,909,128 downwards.
TTGGCTCAAGCTGCGGCAGCCTTTTATAGGTTTTTCTCTGCCGGCTTGTAGCCAATGACAGGTATTTGATATTTGCCACCTTTGAGCAGCTATGTGGATTGGTTCCTTTGAACCAATCCCCATTCAAGTTCTTTAACCAACCAGAACCCTGTATTTGGAGTCTACTATTCTTTATACAGAACACCCCTCCCCTCTTGGCTTAGTCCTACGTGGTAACGTAGTCGCGCAGGTAGGTGGGGCTTCTTTTGACTCAACTGGACTTGCGCAGTTCATTCCTGTTGAAGACTTCGACCGGTTCGGATGGGGTTGCTGTCTCTCTTGTTCTTTCCCATGGAACCGCCTGGAAGGGTGAGTCAGCCATTTTACTGCCACCTAGATTTCTTAGGCCGGTGGTGTTGCCGCTCCCTCCTGGTCTCTCCAGGCAGGTCGAGCTGGCGTGGCTGGCCCCTTCGTCTGGACTTTCCCCATGATTGTCTTCTAACTGTAAGTCGCTTTTATGCTCTTTTTGATTGCTATTGTGTTCTGTATTTAATTTTAACGGTTCTTTATTATTTTCTCGTATTTCCCCCCCCCTCTTTGGTTTGGTTTTCATTGTTTTTTAACATTTGTGGTTTTCTGTTTGTACTTCTTTCGATGTTTCGGGAACGAAGCTGGTCTATGTGCTGCTTCCATTCCCTGCCATCGTCTATGGTTAGTCGGTAGGACCGGGGGCCCTGTAATTTGCGTGATTGTTCCTGGTAGCCATAATGGGTCCCCGGTAAAATTTTTTGCATCGACTAGGTCGCCTATTTAAAATGTCCTGAAACGGGTGGAGGAGTCGGGGTTTTTTTCTGGTATATAGTTTGGGTGCAATCTGTCTAGTTGCGACCCCATTAGTAGTTCTGCCGGACTTTTGTTTGTTATGGTACTGGGTGTGATATGCTGGAGGGTGAGCAGGCGATTTATTTTATCTTGGACATCCCCAATGTCCATTCTTTCTAACCCTTTTTTTGTAAATCTAACCACTCTCTCTGCCCTACCGTTCGCAGCCGGATGGGCCGGCGCAGTTAGGGCATGTCTGATACCTAGGGAGGCTAGGTATTGTTCGAATTGAATGCTCATTAACTGTGGCCCGTTGTCGGACACTAGGACGTCCGGCAGGCCATGGGTCGCAAAGAGTTTGTCCAGTTGTTTAATAAGGGTTTCAGTTGTCGTAGATGGCATAATTTTAACCTCTAGCCAATTTGAGTATGCATCTACAACAATGAGGAAAGTATGTCCCTTAGTCGGACCCGCAAAGTCGATGTGGATTCGTGATCAGGAGCCTCGTGGGGTTTCCCAGTCCCTTATGGGTGCTTGTGGCGGGGAAGGCCTATTTCTTTGGCATTTGTTACACAAATTTACCCAGTATTCGATGTCCCTATCTGTACCCGGCCACCAGATATAGCTTCTAGCAAGGCTTTTCATTTTAACAATTCCCAGGTGGCCTTCGTGAAGCATATTGAGTACCCTCATTTGTAATTTGGAGGGGATCATCCCATAACAAACAACCCTTTTGAATTGAAAGTTCAGTTTGTCTGGTCCGGAAAGGCTTAAAGTTCTCAGTTTTTTGGTTTTCTGGCCAGCCTTTACCTACCCAGTTCAGTACACGGGCAGTCAATGGGTCCTTTGCGGTGGCTCTGGTGACATCATTTGCAGATATGGGCAGATTTGGGCATGTCTCTATCTGCAAGGTGGTCATCGTTGGTGCCGGGTCTTCCTCTATAATTGGTAACGGAGTTCTGCTCAAAGCGTCTGCATGGGAGATTTGTTTCCCAAGGCGATGTGTTAGAGTATACGAGTAGGCTGCTAGGAATTCTGACCATCTAGTCATTCGTGGGGATAAAATGTTTGGTGTTGGTTTGTTTCCCACCAAAATTCCAAATAGCGGTTTATGGTGCGTTACTATTACAAATGTTCTTCCATATAGATATTCGTGGAAGCGTTTTACTCCGGCGACCATTGCCAGGGCTTCCTTGTCCAATTGACTATAATTTCACTCGGCTTTAGACAGAGTCTTTGAATAGTATGCGATGGGTGCCTCTCTTCCGTCTGGCAATTGGTGACTCAGGATGGCACCGACTCCAAATGGTGAGGTGTCGCAGGTTACCGTCAATGGCAGTGTGTTGCTAAACTGGATAAGAACGGTGTTTGATGTTTATAAGTTTTTCATTCTTTGGAAAGCTTTCTTTTCTCTATACCCCCAAGTCCAAATTGTTTTCTTATCCAGTAATCATTGTAATGGTTCCGCTATTGTTGCTTTGTGGGGTAGGAACATGTTATAAAAATTTATTAGTACCAAGAATGCCTGCAGTTCAGTTTTATTACTTGGTTCTGGTGCGTCTTTAATAGCTCTGACTTTTTGTTCGGTAGGGTGTATGCCCTCTCCATCTATCAAATATCCCAAAAATTCGACGCGATCAGTCATTAGACAGCATTTTTCTTTCTTTACTTTAAGGCCAGATTCTCTGAATTTATTTAGGACATCTTTAAGTCTTTTCTTAAGCTGGGTTGCATCTTTGGCCGAAATTAGGACGTCGTCGAAGTATGGTACGACTCCTTTTATACCATTTAACAGGCGTTCCATGAGACTCTGGAAAACGCCTGGGGCTACGCTTACTCCAAATTGGAGTCTGTTGCATTTGAATGCCCCTTTGTGAGTCACTATTGTTTGTGCTTCAGCCGTTAAGGGGTCTACTGGGAGCTGTTGGTAAGCTTGTGCTAGGTCTAGTTTAGCGAAAACTTTTCCTCCCCCAAGAGAGTGTAATAGGTGTTGCACGACTGGCATCGGGAATGCGCTGTGTTGCAGCACGTGGTTCAGGGTAGCCTTGTAGTCGCCACAGATCCGAACTGACCCATCTGGTTTAATCGGCGTTACAATTGGTGTTTCCCATTTCGCATGGTCGACCAGTTCTAAAACCCCTTGATCTGTTAATTTATTTAGTTGTTCCTCTATTTTTGCTTTTAGAGCAAAAGGAACTCATCTGGCCTTTAGTCTTTTAGGGGCTACCTGGGGGTCTAGACTAAAAGAAATTGGGGTCCCCCGAAACCTGCCTAGGGAGCCATCGAAAACATCCTGGAATTCTTGGATCAGGTCTTCTTTCCAGTCGGCTGCGGCCACCCGGTCTACTCCGGTCATTCCGATGCCCAATAGTGCGAACCATTCGATGCCCAGGAGGCTTGGTCAATCTCGGTCGACTATCGTTAATGGTAGTACTGCGACATGTTGTCTGTAGGCGACTCGGAAATGTCCTAGGCCTACTACAGGAATTCGGTTTCCTTGATAGTCCTTGAGGGTTAGTTTTTGTCTCTGGAGTTCCTTGATCTTGATGTCTGGGACCAGTTTTTTGATGGTGTCCCATGACACCATTGATAGGAAAGATCCAGAGTCAACCTCCATTTCGCAGGGGTTGTCTTCAATTTTTACAATTATTTTTACCTTCTTCCTGCTTTCCGTCTGAGCGCTTCCAATAGTGAAAGTCTGGTATGCTTTCTCTCGGTTAGTGGCTTGCTTGTTTCGCTGCCACTTTCTCTAGGATAGTTTTGGCTCAGTCTTTGCTGGGGAGTCGCTGCGTCTTTTTGGGCTGTAATTCCTTTTGTTCCTGCAGACTCTCGATATGCCCCCTTTTCTTGCATGCTCTGCAAATGGCATCGAGGAATCTGCAATTGACTCGAGGATGGTTTCCCCCACAGCCAGCGCATTCCCGCCGATTTCTGTTTTCGCGCCCTTTCTTGTTGGCGTATAGGCGGTGGACTTCGTCGTCTTCTCCCCAGATTCTGACGTCTCATCGAATTCTTCGTAATGAGTGGTGGTGGGAGATTGCTTTTTCCCTCTGGCCGGGCTTGTTTCGTCATTGTTCGCGTTCATTTGTTTCATTTTATCCACTGATTTTTTCGCGGCTTCAGCAGCCGAGGCTTCTGTGATAGCTTCGGCTACTGATATGTTGGGTTTATTCAGTAGCTTGCTCTATATATTAGAGTCTCTTAACCCCAATATTACTCGATCCCGCATCGCTTCATCTAAGTTCAGAAACTCGCACGTTCCCCCTATTTGTCGGAGGGCTGCCACAAAATCAGCGATGGTTTTGCCTGCTTTCTGGTCTCTCCGATAAAACTCGTGCCGCTTTATTAAATTTGACACCACCGGTGCATAGTGAGCCTTTAATGTTCTTTGGAGCTCTGTCCAAGTCAATTGTTTTACATCTCGGGGCTTCGCCAAAGCCTTGGCCATTTTGAAGATTGTGGGCCCACAGTGTGTCAAGAAAACAGCTCTCTTGTGCTGGTCTGAGATTTCTTCCATCTCATTGCTCTCCAGGTACATCTGGAAGCGGTCTACGTAGGATTCCCAATCCTCTTCATTGGGATTGAAGGGTGCGGGCGGCGCGTTGTTTCCAGCCATTGTTCTTCGTCTGGTTTTATCTGTCACCGCGTGCTCAGTCTCGCGTTTAGGATGATCCCACCCTCGTCGCCAGTGTTCCGTCCGGAAAAACGCGAGGTAGACCGGGTTCCAACAACAAAGTCTTTATTTTATAACATAGTTGAAAAACGGAACATTGGCTCAAACTGCGGCAGCCTTTTATAGGTTTTTCTCTGCCAGCTTGTAGCCAATGACAGGTATTTAATATTTGCCACCTTTGAGCAGCTATGTGGATTGGTTCCTTTGAACCAATCCTCATTCAATTTCTTTAGCCAATCAGAACCCTGTATTTGGAGTCTGCTATTCTTTATACAGAACAGTCTCTTTTTTATTTTTCTTATATTTACCCATTTATGTATTCATAACTATGAATATACTTGTACCTATTATCTTTTAAGCGATTGACAAATCTAAATAAATAAATAGATAGATAAATTGATTAATTAATTCTCGATTAGGACTTGAACTGTTAAGTTCTTACCAGTCCCAAACTGTGAATCAAATTGAAGATTATATCTTAAATAATTATAATAAAATAAATGGAAGCAACTTTTATGGGAAAAGATGCCACTTTATATCAAACATCCAAAAAACAAGAGACAAGTTTGTATAGAGACACAAATCTTAAATGCACGCAAAGCAAAATGAATTTAGTCCAAATCTTATGTAACCCTTTCCCTGTTATTTTAAAGAACAGACATATCCTGAAGCAAATAATAAATCTGTACCATTTTTTCTGAACTCTTTTTGTATCCTGAAAAAAAAAATACCCTGAAAAACTGATTTTTTCTCCAGATTACTTGAGCATCCCACTCAGTTAATTGCAAAAGTTTTTTCAAGCCTTAACTTTGATTCCCTTCTGTTTTTCCTGAAGATATCTTTTTATTTTTTCCTCTATAAGAAGGAAAGAATTAGGTAAAATTTTACTTTGTACATGGAAGTTTGGATGGGAATTGTCCCTCCTACAGCTGGAAATTTCAGGTCTAAGGCAAAAAACATGTGATTTGTATCTGGCTGCCAGGAGAAATGGAAGGAAATTGTTCTGCTCATTCCCTATACTCCCACTTAGCTTCTAGATAAACAGAAAAATACCCTAATCGCTTCCTTCCAACCCCCAACTGATCTTGTTAAGTGTGTTGTGGGAACACAGCCATTGGAAATGAGCCTGGTTTCAAGGATTTTTTAAAAAAGATTTTGCAATTATGGGAGAGAAAGTAACAAATGTTTGGTTTCCAAAACAAATTCCCAGCATGAACAGTCAGTTTTCTGCTCTAAGTATGGCTTTTTGGCTTTACAGTTCGGAAGGCCATTAGCTCTGTTTACAGGAAAGTGTCCCATGTAAGTTATGTTCCTGGAATAAGAGGTTACTTGAACAGCAGGGAAGCCTCAACTGAAAGTAAGTAAAGAGTAACTGGAGATCATGATTATCTAGAAAAGTTGAAGTGAAATTCTCTACAACCCAAATATAAGGTATTCCCCAAAAAGAAGACCCCCTCCCACATGGATAATTTACTGTTAAAATCAGATGTTAGTTTTAGAGGAAACCATGTCTACAATAATAGAGGCATTTTTCCTGTATATAATCTTCCTTCTAGGGATATTAATCTGAAATTCAGGGTTATATTTCTTTAACTGATCTGGCATTTGCCACAATAACATGTTGATGAAGGACATATTCTGTCTCCCTTAAATAGATTTCATTTCTGTAATTTGAAGGAATCTGGATTCTTTAGGATGATGGCTATCTCTGAAATACATATGGCGTACACAGGTAGTCCTCGACTTATGACCAAAATTGAGCCCAAAATTTAAGTGAGGCAGCTGTTAAGTGAGTTTTGCTTCACTTTTTATGACCTTTGTTGCCACAGTTGTTAAATGAATCGCTGCAGTGGTTAAAGGCCCTGTCACACTGCCCAACGGATGCAAAACGTTAGTAAAAAGGACACAACGGACGAGAAAAATGTTCCATCCATTGTTATCCGCTCTCAAAAGGGTCAAAAATTTGCATAACCAGAGCGGATAACACGGAAAGGAATGGATGCGGGGAGGACGCAGAGCGGATGGAAAGCGGATGCGGAACGGAAGCCTAGCGGATGGAAGCGGATGAGAGCGGATGGCACATCCGCAAGGCTTCCGGGGGACCTCAGCAAAGCGGATGCGGAACAGATGAAGCGGATGCAGAGCGGACGCGGAACGGATGAAGCGGATGCACAGCGGATGCACAGCGGATGCACAGCGGATGAAGCGGATGCAGAGCGGAAGCCTAGTGGACGCACAGCGGAAGCCTAGTGGATGCACAGCGGAAGCCTAACGGATGCCTGGCGTTAATTGCGCATGTGGGGGGGATGCATTGCATAAGCCCCGTGGATATAAAGGGAAGCAGCTCGGAAGCAGGTCACCATTTGGAAGAAAGACCTGCTGCCGGACGCATTGACTGCCTTGCCTGCCCTACCTGCATGCCTGCCTGCAAGCCTTCCTGCCAGCCTGCCTCCCAGCCTGCCTCCCAGCCTGCCTCCCAGCCTCCTGGCCAGCCTCCCTGCCAGCCTTGCTGTCTGCCTGCCTGCCAGCCTTGCTGCCAGCCTGCCTTCCAGCCTCCCTGCCAGCCAGTCTGCCTGCCAGCATTGGTGTGTGCCTGCCTGCCAGCCTTGGTGCCTGCCTGCCTGCCAGCCTTCCTGCCAGCCTTCCTGCCAGCCTTGGTGCCTGCCAGCCTCCCTGCCAACCTCCCTGCCAGCCAGCAACCCCACAACCATGGGGAAGAAGAGAAAGCAGCAACATGCCGCCATCCCTGGCAAGAGGGACAGGGCCACCCTCCCGCCCCCTGTCCCTGACTCTGCTTCTGCTGGGGCTTCTGCTGGGGCTTCTGCTACTTCTGCTTCTGGAGGAGCTGATGCTGCTGCTTCTGGCGGTGGTGCTTCTGCTCGTGCTTACTCTGCTGAGGCTGCTCCTGGCAGTGGTGCTTCTGCTGGTGCGTACCCTGCTGAAGCTGCTTCTCGTCCTGCTGGTCCTGCTGGTCCTGCTCGTACTCCTGGATTTGCTCGTCCTGTTCGTGCTCCTGGTCTTGCTCGTCCTGGTCGTCCTGCTCGTGCTCCTGGTCTTGCTGGCACTGCTGGTGCTTACTCTGCTGCTGCTGATCCTGGTCCTGCTGGTGCTGGTGCTGCTGCTGGTGCTGGTGCTGCTGGTGCTGCTGCTTATCCTACTGGTGCTGGTGCTGGTGCTGGTGCTGCTGTTGCTGCTGCTGCTGATTATGATCCTGCTGGTGATGATGATGATGATGATGATGATCCTGCTGGTGCTGCTGCTGCTGGTGGTGTGGAGGGGCAGCCCCTACTACCTGGGAGCCCCTCTGATGAGGGCCCATCTGGTCCTGCCAAAGGGAGGAAGAGGCATATGCGTGGACGGGAGAGGAGGCAATACTCCATTGAGGAGGAACATGAGGATGAGGTGCTGGAGTGGCTGAGAGAGAATGACTATCTGTGGTGGAAGGGACACCGTCTCTACAGGGACACCAAGCGGAAGCATGCTGCTTGGAGAGAGAAGGCGGAGAGTCTGGGCTACACTTCGGAGGTCCTCCTTGGCTGGTGGAAGCACATGCACACCTGGTACGGGAAGCTGCACCTGAAGAAATCTGGCCAGGCCACGGTTAAGCTGATGGACAGAGAGACCTACATCATTGCCAGGTGCAGCTTCCTGGAGGGTGAGATCCACCACCGAGGAGCACCAGCAGCCCCTCTCACTACCCTCTCTCTCAGGCAGCCTGCTGAGAGCCAGTCCTCTTCCGGCCGAGAGTCAGATCCTGTCTCCAGGCAGGTTTCTGTGGAGCGTGCCACGGCGGAGAACCCGCGGAAAGGTGTTGTAACCGTGGTGGAGCGCGTGGAGGACTCCCTGGTGTGGTGGGAGAAAGGAGACGGCACGTCCACCACAGCCCTACCCGCATCCACCCCCAGCTCCACCTCCACAGAAAGGCAGAGAGCCGGACCGGAGGGGCAGAGCCACACTGTCCTGCTAGAGATCAGGGACACCATCCAGAGCAGCATAGATCTCCTCTCTCAGCTGGTCCACACCGACTCCTCATCCTCCAACCGCAAGCCCTTCCTCACCTATGTCAACCAGACCCTCACGGACATGGCGGAACCGCAGTACCAGGTGGTGAAGGACCGGATCACCGAGCTGCTTCACAACCCTCCAGACCCAGAGGAACCTGCAACCACCCAGTCCAGGTCTGCTTCTCCACCCCAGGTGATGTCCCTCCCATTCCAAGGTTTTCCACAGGCTCTCACCTACCAGGGCTACGGTTACCAGGAGGTCCAGCAGCACAGGCAGCAGCCCTTCTCAGTCCAGGCACAGAGTCATCGAATGACACTGTTGCAACCGGTTCCACTGATGCCACCGATGCCACCCATGACACTGATGCCACCGACGCCACCGATGCCACCCACGACACTGATGCCATCCACGCCAGTCCTCACCCAGCTGCAGACCAGACAGCCCCACTACACTGCTCCTTCCTCCACCCCACAGCCAAGCCCGGCCTCAGTACATCTGTCCTCGGTACTAGGGCTGACACCCCATGGCATGGAGGAAGGAGCTCTCAACATCAAGAGTCTGAGCCAGCTGTCTGAGAGCTTTCTCAACACACCGTCACCTGTTGTCCTCTCAGGGCCAGGCACCCCAGTGGGGCTTCAGACCAGCACTCCAGCACCAGCCACCTCCACAGCACCTGGAGCCTTCACCCTTGAGACTGGGCACACCTCCGACTGACCAAGAGGAGTGCCAGAGACTGGGTGGCTACCTGTAGACTTTATTTGGACACTTGACTTGGGTCATTTTTCTTTTGCAGCTTGTTGTTAATAAAGACTATCTTTGATTCACACACTTGCTTCATTTCTTTTTTTTTAATAAAGTCTTGGTGGAAACTTTTAGAAATGGTTTAAGCCTTTGCATGCTTGTGGGATGGGTTAAGATAGCAGTGGGGTGGGCAGGGATACCCTTGGGATGGGTTAGGATATCTGTGGGATGGGTTAAGATAGCAGTGGGATGGGCAGGGATACCTGTGGAATGAGCAGGGATACCTTTGGGAGGGGTAATAGCTGTGGGATAGATAAACCTCCAGTGCAAGCATAGTGGGACTGTATGGTCCACCCTCCCAGGTACCACACCTATGGCCCTTCATTATCAATAACAATGTAATAATCATCCACACATGTCAACATCCACACATGTCAACAACTCTTTATTAAACGCCCTGTTCATTGTAGGCCCACCCAACATACATGGCCCAATCTCATCAGTGTGATGAGACAGGCTGAAGGAAGCATCCATTAAGCATCTATCATCCTGTCTTGCCACTCCACTGCTCCAGCTGGGGAGTTGCACCAGTGTTTCAGGAGGTTGCGCTGCTTCTTCCCTTCACGTGAGGCTCTGTTGGGGCCTTGCACATCCTGAGTGTCTATCAGGTTTCGCCCTTGCCTCCATTCCCCAGGCTCCATGTCCCCATTGCTTTGTTGGAGGTCCATGAGCCTGTTCTGCAAGACTGGGTAGCGGGTGCGCATGAGATTGTGCAGGATGCAGCAAGCTTCCACGATCCTCCTCACGGTCTCTGGCCGATGCTGCATGGTGGTGAGAAGTACCTGGAACCTGTTGGCCAGGATGCCAAAGGCGTTCTCCACCACCCACCTTGCCCTGGACAGCCTGTAGTTGAAGATCCTCTCTTCACTGGTGAGGAGTCTGGAGGTGTAGGGCTTCATGAGGTAGGTTCTGAGGGAGAAGGCGTCATCCTCCAAGATTAAGTAGGGCACATCTTGTGTGTCGTTCAGCAGTGGGTCTGGATCTGGGAAGCCCACAATGAGGTTGCGTTCCAGCCCCTCCTTGAGGTCACTGGCGTTGTATACCTGGGCATCTGAACATGAGCCGTTACCTGAAGCATCGATGTACATGAACTTGTAATCAGGATCAACCATGGCGAAGAGGACGATGCTGAAGAAGCCCTTGTAGTTGAAATAAGTGGACCCTGACTTGGCTGGTGCTTTGCAGGCCACCTGCTTGCCATCTATGGCTTCAACAGTGTGGGGGAAGTTCCACCTCTGATACCACTGCTCTGCAACTTTCTTCAGTGGAGGGGCACTGGAGGAGCTCCTCCTTGTATTCTTCGATGATGGCCTGCACCACTTCTCTGACCACAATGCTGATGGTGTTGGATGGCACCCTCCAGCCGTACTGCATGCTCCTGTAGGTGGTCCCTGAGGCCAGGTGGCGCAGAGTGAGTGCCACCTTGAGCCCAGGTTCCAGGCTGGGCGGGAAGTTGGTGTTTGCCTTGGTCAACCTGGGTGTCAGCCGCTGCACAACTTTGTCAAACATGGCTGGAGGCATCCTCATGAAGTTCTGGAATGCACGAGTGTCTTCGTTCCTGAGCTCCACCATCAGCTTGTTGTACAGTCCGTCCTCTGCTCTTCTGGCGAACCATCTTTGTACCCAGACGTTTCTTGGCTGCCTCTTTTTCTTCCCCTAGTAGAGATCACAGAGCCTGTAGATGGCTTCGCACTGTTGCAGAAGGATGGTGGCTGCCAAAAGGACTTTGTTACGATCCACGGTGGACATGACTGGATGCTGTGGAAGAGGAAGAGCCAGATGAAGGCTGCAGAGGTCTGCACAGCTGGTCTGCTGGTCTGAAAGTGAGATCCAGATGGGTTGCTCCCCCTTTTTATAGGCAGTATAGGTTTTCCACTATGTGTCCCTTTGCATCCTCTAGGCATCCTCTAGACATCCTTAATATCCGAGATAGGTCCTGTCTGTGAATGTTTTTTCCATTTTAAATGCTTTCTTTGTGAGCTGCATCCGCTTTCATCCTTTCTCCATCTGTTCTGCATCCATTCTGCATCCGTTCCGCATCCGTTCTACTTCCTCCCTGCGTCCATTTACTGCTGGAGCGGATCGAGTTGCGCGGATGCGTAGCGGATGCCTATCAGATATAGCGGATGCGTAACGGATGCAGAACGGATGCCTAGCGGATGCAGAACGGACGCATTGGATACATTTTCTGCGCAAAAGTTTTGAGCAGCTCAAAACCCTCTGAGCGGATGAAACGTCAATAGACGGATGCTGGACGGATAGAGAGGAAGCAAAATGTATGCAGTGAGTACAAAACTGAAGCCATCTGTTGGTGCAGTGTGACAGGGGCTTAAGTTAGTAACATGGCTGTTAAGTGAATCTGGCTTCGCCACTGATTTTGCTTGTTATTTATTTTATTTTGTTTGTCAAACATGTGCAAGATACCAAGTATAGGTATGAACATAAACATGATGTAAGACAGGGGCGGTAGGCACACTGGTGCGCTTATGCACGCCCCCTTTAAGGACCTCTTAAGAATGGGGTGAGGTCCACAGTAGACAGTTTGAGGTAGAACCCGAGAGGGATTGAGGTTGTGATAACGGAGTCAGGTAGGGCATTCCAGGCATTGACCACGCTGTGGCTGAAGCCATATTTTCTGCAATCGAGTTTGGAGTAGTTTACTTTGAGTTTGTATCAGTTTTTTGCCATGTATTCTGCAATCCAACAGGACAGACACAGACTCCATAGAGTAATTAGGACTGCAGAAAAAACAATTATTACCAACCTGCCTTCCATTGAGGACCAATATACTGCATGAGTCAAAAAGAGGGCTGTGAAAATATCTACAGACCCCTCACATCCTGGACATAAACTGTTTCAACTCCTACCCTCAAAACGACACTATAGAGCCCTGCACACCAGAACAACTAGACACAAGGACAGTTTTTTCCCAAATGCCAACACTCTGCTAAACAAATAATTCCCTCAGCACTGTCCAACTATTTACAAAGTCTGCATTAGTATTACTATTAATCTCATCACTCCTTATCATCCATCCCCTCCCACTTGTGACTGGATGACTGCAACTTTGTGACTTGTATCCTTACAATTTATATGGACTGTTTCCTAGTATGATTTGATTGCTTATTGTACCCTATGACTATTATTAAGTGCTGCATCTTATGATTCTTGACGAATGTATCTTTTCTTTTATGTACACTGAGAGCATTTGCTCTAAGACAAATTCCTTGTGTGTCCAATCACACTTGGCCAATAAAGAATTCTATTCTATTCTATTCTATTCTATTCTATTCTATTCTATTCTAT
>BLBF01000022.1:4861663-4896532 GCA_015471245.1 Laticauda colubrina | reverse complement strand
ATTCTATTCTATTCTATTCTATTCTATTCTATTCTATTCTATTCTATTCTATTCTATTCTATTCTTGTGGTTGAAGTTGAAGAAGTTGTTGACAGGCATGATGTTGTAGCAGACAATTTTGTATACTTTGCTTAGATTGGACCACAGGCGGTGCAGTTCCAGACTGCCCAAGCTCAAAATTTCAAGCCTGGAGGCATAGGGAATTCTATTGTGAGTAAAGGAGTGGAATACTCTTCTCCTGAAATACCTCTGAACCCACTCAGTCATGTTAATGTCCGATATACAGTGTGGGTTCCAGGCAGACAAGCTGTATTCGAGATTGGTCTGGCAAAAGTTTTGTATGCCTTAGTTAGCAATTCATTGTTACCGGAGGTTGTTAGAAGGTTGTAAAAGGTGATCACATGTCCCCATGACACATGTCCCTGTCATCAATTTGAGTCAGTTGCCAAGTATCTGAATTTTGATCATGTGACCATGGGAATGCTGCAACAGTTGTGTGAAAAATGGCTATTACCTTTTTCAGTCTCTTTATAACTTGAATAGTCACTCAATCAGTGGTGGTATTCAAACTTTTTTTACTACCAGTTCTGTGGGCGTGGCTTGGTGGGCAGGGGAAGGATACTGTAAAATCTCCAGTCAGAGGTGGTATTTGCCGGTCCTCCTCAACTACTCAAAATTTCCGCTATTGATTCTCCAGAACTGGTAAGAACCTGCTGAATACTACCTCTGCACTCAATGAACTGTTGTAAGTCAAGGACTACCTATATTTTACTCCCTAAACCTATCCAAGTACACAAAAGGGACTTGTTTGACTACCAGAAACTCATGGGAGATATGATTTGTTTAGTTTTGGCTTACTGTGAGTGTTGAGTGACTCTAGTTGTTAAGGCTTTTAATGACAGCTTATGCTTATTATAATTAACTTATTATATAATTGCATAATGATGCAAATAGTAAATTATAAGGGATGGTGTAGGAATGCCCCCTTAGGAACATATAAAACCAGATGGAAAAGAGAGGCTGACCTGTTTTGGATTTCGCATTCTGTATCAAGAGTTTGAACTAAGACTACAATATAGCATTTCTTCTCCATTTTTATTACTTCTTTTGGCACTCAATCCTTCCAAAAGAACAAAATCTGCAGTCTACTAAATAAAATGTTAATGTCACTTTTCTCTCAGTTTTTGTTAAATATGGTTCTTAACCTTGTTTCCCACCCACCCCTGATAATGGGAGAGAATTGAAACATCATAACAGGTAAAGTTATTCCAAAATAATAGAGGTAGGTCTGGAGGATATTTTATAGCAGAATTTAGGCTATCTCCAGGAAAAATAAATAAAGCTTTGTCTCCATTTTACATTCCAGGTAATAACCAAAAGTGGTTTTAAATGAACTTGACTGTTTAAAGAATGGTAACATGCTAAGAGATTAACATTTCTATGAATGTCCTTTCAAATTACAAGGATAAACAACTGAAATTATAACTCTGCTAAGAATTTGAAACAAATCTTCAAATGTTCTCTTTAGAGAGAATTTATAAGATTCAAAGCTGAAGGATTTTATACACAATATTTTTAATACACCTTTAAAAATCCCATGATCAGGGGATAGGAATCAGAAAAACTACAGGGCCTGATTAAGTAATTCTGAAATGAGAGGCCAGAAGGAATAGGACTAGAAAAGCCTTCTTGAATGCCATGTAAGGCTATCATGGTTTCCAAGTCTTGTGTTTTTTTGTGGACAAGCAAACCCAACCTAGATGTGGATCTCTTTCATTCAGTCTCCACTTATTTGTTTATTACCTTTTATGCCACACCTAAATTCCACGAAACTCTTTATAGGAATGCAAAGTATTCTGTTTAACTACTTAATTGATTAATTCATTAAAGTACCCATAGTTTAATAAGATTTTTTTAAAAACCTAAAGCACAAGATGGGATCATGTGTTTTGCCATCAAAAGTTTTCATTTGCTTTATCAAGCTCAAGACAACCTCTCTTTCTCTCTCTCTCTCTCTCTCTCTCTCTCTCTCTCTCTCTCTCTCTCTCTCTCTCTCTCTCTCTCTCTCTCAATAGCACTTATATATCATTTCATAGTGTTTTAAAGCCATCTCTAAATGGTTTACAGAGTCATCTTATTGCCCCCAATAATCTGAGTCTTCAATTTATCAACCTTGGAAGGATGGAAGGCTGAGTCAACCTTGAGCCTGGTGAGGATCGAACTGCTGACAGTTGGCAGAGTTAGCCGGCAATACTGCATTCTAACCACAATGCTACCATGTCATGCAACTGTCTGTCTGTCTGTCTATCTTTTATCATCTGTCTATCAAGAAAGAAGACTACATAAACTTCCTGGCTATTTTTTTCTGAAATAAAATTTTGCTATTTTTAAAAGGTGATGGAGGTTTGTCATTCCCAAACAAGGAAAGGTCTGCATCATGATGCCGAACTTTCTCTGAACCAGAAGGAGAGAGCTGCACCACTATCATTTTCAATAAAAACCCACAGGAAGCTGGGAAGACCATAAACATCCTTCTCAAATATAAACAGCAGTCTTCAAAGATTTTATAAAAGAATTTTAACATGTGTTTTTTAAAAAGGGAGTCAATAAAGCATTTGTTTTTCTTTTCTAAAGGTTATCGATTTCTCCTCATGATGTTTATTAAAAGTCGTTAAGCATCATGAAGTCTACTACACAGTTGCTGAAAATAGAGTGGTAGCAAAAATATTTGGTAGCCCCAGTACAAAAGCTTGGTAGTGTGAACCTCTGGTCCTGGTGTCTGATCCAGATTGGATCTTGCAATATTACCTGGAATACATATTCATTTGCCTTCATTTGTGGTAACAGAAATGTTACAGGTGGGGACCTGGCTGAATTCTAGGTCTTTATTGCTAAGGGAGGCATCATTTCTTCTATCTTCCCATTGAGTTTCAAGCTCCTTTCGAAGAGTTGATAAGATTCCTGCTTCTTTGTAATAGCTCCCCTGAATTAGTATAAGAAAAACCACTGGGGTGTCTATCCACAGAGGGGGCCAAACTATCAAGGTAGCGGTCATACCTGGGTGATCAAACCCACATCTCTTTGATACATAAGTAAAGGTAAAGGTTCCCCTCACACCTATGTGCTAGTCATTTCCAGTTCTAGGGGGTGCTGCTCATCTCCATTTCAAAGCCAAAGAGTCAGCGCTGTCTGAAAATGTCTCTGTGGTCCTGTGGCCGGCAGGACAAAATGCTGAAGGCGCACGGAACGCTGTTCCCTTCCCACTAAAGTGATCCCCATTTTTCTACTTGCATTTTTATGTGCTTTCGAACTGCTAGGTTGGCAGAAGCTGGGGCAAGTAACAGGCGCTCACTCCATTACACAGCACTAGGGATTCAAACTGCCAAACTGCCAACCTTTCTGATCAACAAGCTCAGCATTTTAGCTATGTCCCTTAGCTGTGATGCATAAAACACTATAAAAAGGATAAAAGTTCAGCTGTTCAGCTAAGTTCAGCTAAGAAATATGGAGAGAGAGAAATGGACAGAGATTTCTATTCAATCAGGAGAGAAGGGAGATGATCCCTTCAATAACCAGCCAAGCAAGAAAGCAAGCAAGCAAGCAACCATTTGATTGAAAGCCTCTTAAAATGAAAAAGCAGAAATAGGATACCACTTAGTCCATCCTAGAAGATCAATCAATCAATAGAATAGAGCTGGAAGGGACCTTGGAGGTCTTCTAGTCCAACCTCCTGCTCAGGCAGGAGAACCTATACCATTTCAGACAAGTGAGTGTCCAGTCTCTTCTTAAAAACCTTCATTTATGAAGAACCTACAATTTCTGAAGGCAATTTGTTCCACTGGTGAATTGTCCTCACTATAAGGAAGTTCCTCTTTAATTCCAGGTTGTTCCTCTCCTTGTTTACTTTCCATCTACTGTTTCTTTTCTCACCTTCTGGTGCTTTGGAAAATAAGTTGACCCCATGTTAACTTATTTGGCATATGCAGCAAAAGAAACTCTGGAACATTATTTTACCAAGAGTATATATAATTCTACTGATATTTGTTTTTTTTAATTCTACTGATAATTCCACATAGACACAAAAGAAGTGAAGCCACTTCTGAGATTTTCACGCACAAAGTACCATAGTTAAAATCCCTTTTTTTCCCCTGGGCCACTCCCTTTTCATTGGCCACCAATCAACTGCAGTCAGTTTGTTTTCAGAAATGATCTGAAAACCTTGGAACCTCCCCATCTTTCGACCTTGGGCTTCAGGATATTGCCAGGCGACAGTCAGTTCTTGCATTCCACAATTACCTTCCCTGCATTCCAAATGTACCCACCACCTTCCTGTTTCTGTTCTCCACTTCAAATTTTTTTACTACCAGTTCTGTGGGCGTGGCTTGGTGGGCGTGGCATAGTTTGGTGGGTGTGGCTTGGTGGCCGTGGCAAGGGAAGGACACTGTAAAATCTCCATTCCCTCCCCACCCCTTTCCAGCTCCGTTCTCCTGTTCAGGGAAACACAAGAAGACCCAGCCGATGAGCTGGGACTCTGGAGGCAGGGAAGAGATGGGGGCAGGGCCAGTCAGAGGTGGTAGTTGCCAGTTCTCTGAACTGCCCAAAATTTCTGCTACCAGTTCTCCAAAACTGGGCAGAACCTGCTGAACACCACCTCTGCCCAAACAGTACAATATCTACAGCTTGGGTACTAGTCTAAACCCTAAATGAGGAATCATGGGTGGGGGAAAGCTTAAACCTTCCCCAATTCCTCACCATGATCACACAAATGCCTACACAATTATTGTTTTTTTAAGTGATTCTCCTTGGTGCTTCTGACCCTTTTAAAAAAGGTCTTGTGGAGATGGAAAGGAGAGGACTGAAAAATTACAGGCTCGATGAGTGAACAAGAATCTTTGCTTTAATGATTGCATTTAAAATGTCTTAGCAACAGGGGAACTATTTATTGCTCCAGGGGATATGGAATAAATGCTAAGTGGCGGATGGGAAGATGGGGAATGAAAAAGTGCTGAGAAAGGGAATGGAATGACTGTATAAAGTTGCTTATGGAAGAGCCATCCTACCTGAATTTCACGATCTATAGCAGCACTAATACATAGTGCCTGTGTAAAGTATCTTACAAATTTGGCACAAGAAACATGAAACAATCATCTATTAGGATATTCAAGAACTCACAGTGAATTTGAATCCTGAAAAGGGTGCAAATTAGTATAAGGGTGCCCTGATTAGTGTAGAAAAATATGATTGCTTAACTTTAACATCAGAAAGCAGGGACTAAATTGAATTCTAGTTACTAATGAGCAAGTGGCCCCAAATTTACTAATAAGGGAAATGCAAAAGCTCTAATCAATGAAATATTAGTTATTGGTTCCCAGATTTTCAATATCTTGTAATCATTAGCCAATTTTTCAACAATCCATAAATTGTTCAGAATGATCAAAAGTATTTTAATTTATTGGAGGGCTGTTGAAGTTTCAGTGAATTCTCTCCAACCATTAATTGTTCACACTTATAAACACACATGCATTTGAAATCCTATTTCAAAAGATGATAAATTTATGACTGCTTCCATACCTCTGAAACAACTCTATTAATTTTGGAATCTACACAGAACACTCTTACAAGAAATTCCTAAATAACCAATTGCTTCTATTAAAAATAACAACCACCCAGAATAAAAACCACTTACTGACTGCTTCACTTCACTATGAATAAAGGAAATCCTCTTAAATTTATGCTTTAGCTGTTCCCTCAATTGTGAGGTACTCAAATATTTTATAGGCTGGATCACAGATGTGACTGGATAAAATGACAGATGTCTAAGCAAAAATGTGACTGGGTCGAGAAAAGACACATATTGTGATTGTAGGTGTGTGAGAGAAATTCACAGAGACTAGTATATTTTACTTTGAGTGAATTAGATGATAGATGAACTTTCCTGTCTGTATACAATGGAAAAAGGGTGATTGTAAATAAGACATAAAGATAAAGGATGAAAGAGAAACAGGTTGTTTCCATATTCTTACACTTCCCTTATTTTCTTTTAAGGCCCGGTCCCACTGGCCGATGGACGCAAAATGTATGCGTAAAGCCCATGTCACACTGAACCAACGGATGCAAAGAGGATGTAAAACAGACAAAAAAGCTTGCCATCCGCTGGAAAACACGATGTACTCACTGCCTCCATTTTGCTTCCTCTCTATCCGTCCAGCATCCGTTTATGGACGTTTCATCCGCTCCGAAAGTTTTGGGCTGCCCAAAACTTTTCCGCGGAAAATGTATCCAGTTCGTCCGTTCTGCATCCGCTACGCATCCGTTACGCATCCGCTATATCCACTAGGCATCCGCTACGCATCCGTGCAACTCCATCTGCCCGGACATGGGGAGGAAGCGGAACGGACGCAGAACAGATGCAGAACGGATGCCTCGTGGATGCAGCATGGAAACAAAGCGTTTAAAATGGAAAAAACGTTCGCAGAGGGGACCTATCTCGGATATGAAGGATGTCTACAGGATGCCTAGAGGATGCCTAGAGGATGCCTAGCGGAAAACCTATATTTCCTATAAAAAGGGGGAGCAACTCATCTGCATCTCACTTTCAGAACAGCAGCCCAGCGGTGCAGACCTCTGCAACCTTCATCTGGCTCTTCCTCTTCCACAGCATCCAGTCATGTCCACCGTGGATTGTAACAAAGTCCTTTCGGCAGCCACCATCGTTCTGCAACAGTGCAAAGCCCTCTGCAGGCTCTGTGAACTCTACTGTGAGAAGAAAAAGAGGCAGCCAAAAAGAATCTGGGTCCAAAGATGGTTTGCCAGAAGAGCAGAGGACGGACTGTACAACAAGCTGATGGTGGAGCTCAGGAACGAAGACACTCGGGCGTTCCAGAACTTCATGAGGATGCCTCCAGCCATGTTTGACGAAGTTGTGCAGCGGCTGACACCCAGGTTGACCAAGGTAAACACCAGCTTCCGGCCCAGCCTGGAACCTGGGCTCAAGGTGGCACTCACTCTGCGCCACCTGGCCTCAGGGACCACCTACAGGAGCATGCAGTACGGCTGGAGGGTGCCACCCAGCACCATCAGCTTTGTTGTCAGAGAAGTGGTGCAGGCCATCATCGAAGAATACAAGGAGGAGCTCCTCCAGTGCCCCTCCAATGAAGAAGGATGGAAGAAAGTTGCAGAGCAGTGGTATCAGAAGTGCAAATTCCCCCACACCGTTGGAGCCATCGATGGCAAGCACGTGGTCTGCAAAGCTCCAGCCAAGTCAGGGTCTACTTATTTCAACTCCAAGGGCTTCTTCAGCATCATCCTCTTTGCCATGGTCGATGCTGACTACAAGTTCATGTACATCGATGCTTCAGGCAAAGGCTCATCTTCAGATGACCAGGTATACGCCAGTCACCTCAAGGAGGAGCTGGAAGGCAACCTCATGGTGGGCTTCCCAGATCCAGAACCCTTGCCCAAAGACACACAAGATGTGCCCTACTTCATCGTGGGGGATGACGCCTTCTCCCTCACAACCTACCTCATGAAGCCCTACACTTCCAGACTCCTCACCTGTGAAGAGAGGATCTTCAACTACAGGCTGTCCAGGGCAAGGCGGGTGGTGGAGAACGCCTTTGGCATCCTGGCCAACAGGTTCCAGGTACTTCTCATCACCATGCTGGAGCAGTGGAGTGGCAAGACAGGATGGTAGATGCTTAATGGATGCTTCCTTCAGCCTGTCTCATCACATGGATGAGATTGGGCCATGTATGTTTGGTTGGCCTACAATGAACAGGGCATTTCATAAAGAGTTGTGTTTATGTTGACATGTGTGGATAATTATTACATTATTATTGATAATAAAGGGCCATAGGTGTGGCACCTGGGAGGGTGGCCCATACAGTCCCACTATGCTTGCACTGGAGGTTTATCTATCCCACTGCTATCCTAACCCATCCCACAGCTATTACCCATCCCACAGGTATCCTAACCCATCTCAAAGCTATCCTTACCTATCCCACAAGCATGCAAAGGCTTAAACCATTTCTAAAAGTTTCCAGCAAGACATTATTAAAAAAAAGAAATGAAGCAAGTGTGTGAATCAAAAATAGACTTTATTAACCACAAGCTATAAAACAAAAATGAGTCTCTGGCACTCCTCTTGGTCGCTCAGTCTCAGGGGTGAAGGGTCCAGGTGCTGTGGAGGTGGCTGGTGCTGGAGTGCTTGTCATCAGCTCCTCCAGAAGCAGAAGCAGCAGAAGCCCCAGCCCCAGAAGAGCGAGCCCGTGCTGCAGAAGCCCCAGCAGAACCAGAGTGAGAGCCAGGGGGCGGGATGGTAGCCCTGTCCCTCTTGCCAGGGCTGGCAGCAGATGGCTGAGGCTTGCTGTGCTTCCGCATGGTTGTGGGGTTGCTGGCTTGCAGGGAGGCTGGCAGGAACCAAGGCTGGCAGGGAGGCTGGCAGGGAGGCTGGCACCAAGGCTGGCAGGAAGGCTGGCAGGAAGGCAGGCACCAAGGCAGGCACCAAGGCAGGCAGGAAGGCTGGCACCAAGGCAGGCACCAAGGCTGACAGGGAGGCAGGCACCAAGGCTGGCAGGAAGGCTGGCAGGCAGGCAGGCAGCAAGGCTGGCAGGCAGACCAGCTGGCAGCAAGGCTTGCAAGCAGACATGCAGGCAGGGCAGGCAAGGCAGCCAATCCGTCCGGCAGCAGGTCTTTCCTCTGAATGGTGACCTGCTTCTGAGCTGCTTCCGTTATATCCGCGGGGCTGATGCAATGCATCCCCCCTGCATGCACAATTAATGCCAGGCATCCGTTCGGCTTCCACTGTGCATCCGCTAGGCTTCCGCTGTGCATCCGCTTCATCCGTTCGGCGTCCGCTCTGCATCCGCTGTATCCGTTCCACGTCCGCTTTGCTGAGGTCCCCTGGAAGCCTTGTGGATGTGCCATCCGCTCCCATCTGCTTCCATCCGCTGGGCTTCCGTTCCGCATCCGCTTTGCATCCGCCCTACGTTCTCCCCGCGTCTGTGTTATCTGCTCCGGTTATGCAAATTTTTGCCCCTTTTGAGAGCGGATAACAATGGATGGAACATTTTGCTTGTCCGTTGTGTCCTTTTTGCATCCGTTGGGCAGTGTGACATGGGCTTAAAGGATACAGCGGACGAGCAAAATTTTGGGGGTAGCTCCATCCGTTGTCATCCGCTCCAAAAAGTGGTGAAAATTTGCATAAACAGAATGGAAAAGAATGGAAAAGAACGGATGTGATTAGTATGTAGCGGGGATGTTAAACGGATGTTCATAGGAAGCCTAGCAGATGAAAGTGGATGACACCTCTGAAGGGGTTCTGGGGGAGAATTTCAAAGCGGACGCATAGCAGATGAAACGGATGCATCATGTACGCCTAAAGGAAAGAAAGGGGATGCTGTGCGGATGTATATCGGATGCAAACCGTTCACTGCGCATCCTTTCTATTTCTGTGCTACTAACGCTGTGTAGACGTTCCATGTACCTTTTGTTTCCTCCCTCTTTCCGTTTTCAGCTGCAGTGGATGTGAGTTGCGAGGATGCCCAGAGGATGCAGAGAGGATACAGCGGACTTTTAACGGATGATAAACAGACATAGAACATTTGTTGCTCGTATGTCGCGGATTTACATCGTACACGGCGGAAAGTTCATCCGTTCACAAAGTTTTGTGCAGCTCAAAACTTCTTGCGCGGATGAAATCGCAGTGGATGGATGCTCGACGGATCGAGCATATGAAACACGTATGCAATGAGTACACAACGGATGCATAGCATTTTCCAACGGATGGCAAGCTTTTTTTAACCTTTTACATGCTCTTTGCATCCGTAAGTGCAGTGGGACAGGGCCTTTATATTATTTATAGAACAAAGGAACAAGTTTCTATCTGAACAACATAAAAACTGCAAACAGGTTTTGTAATGGTTTCCATCTGTGTGAATATCTGGGGGGTTAGGAGGTTAAGCAATGTTGTTTCAGTTAATTAACCATCCTACTGAAGCAAATAGCCTTCTGTTAATATCTATTTCAGGATTAGGGACCCCAATCTGGAGGGGAGCTGAGAATTCTACCCTTGAACTTGGTTCTTAATCCAGATTATATTCCTTATTCCTTGGAGGGGGGAAAAAGATGAAAATTCTGAAGCAGTGATGAGAATTATGTAAACAGCCAGCTTTAAGGCTTTGGAAATAGTTGTTCCATTTATGAGAGGTGCAAGGGAAAGGGCAACAGGTTTACAGTGTTTGTGATCATTTGGCTTTATTCTTGTTTCAAATAAAGATTCTAAAGTCAGAATAGAGCTGGAAGGGATCTTAGAGGTCTTCTAATCCAGCCCCTTGCTCAAGCAGGAAAGTCTATACTATTTCAGACAGGTCTTTTCTTAAAAGCCTCCATTAATGAAGCACCTACCACCAGGGCTGTCTTAATGCATGGGCCTGATGGGCACTTGCTCCAAAAGCATAGGAGCCCCATACTAATCTGTGTATGTTAACCCTTCAATGTACCTTGTGTCATATAAATACAGCAACATATTTATAAGATTTTACTGCATTTTTTATTAATACTAACATGCAAATATATGTTTAATTTTATCAACTATTTACAGTTTTATTCCTGTGAGTAGTTGTTGTAGGGCCCCCACTACACTGCTTTGCCCGGGGCCCATAATGCTGTTAAGACGGCCCTGCCTACAATTTCTGAAGGCAAGTTGTTCTACCAGTTAATTGTTCTCACTGTTAGGAAATTTCTCCTTAATTCCAGGTTTTTTCTCTCCTTGATTATGGTAGTTTCCATCAGAGGTGGTGTTCATCAGGTTCTGACCAGTTCTGGAGAACCATTAGTGGAAATTTTGAATATTTCGGAGAACCAGCAAATCCCACCTCTGACTGGCCCCGCCCCCATCTATTCTCTGCCTCCCATTGAGTCCCAGCTGATTGGCTGGGTATGTTTTTGTTGTCCTGCACAAGAGAACAGATCTGGAAAGCAGGTTAGTTGGATAGAGAGGGAATGGGGATTTTTCAGTATCCTTCCCCTGCCACGCCTACCATGCCATGCCCACCACACCACGCCCACAGAACCGGTAATAAAAAAAATTGAATTCCACCACTGGTTTCCATCCATTGTTTCTTGTCCTACTCTCTGGTGCTTTGGAGAATAATTTGACCCCCCTCGTCTTTGTGGCTTCAGAGATTTGAAAAAAGCTGCAGTTAAAATACCAGGAAGCTTGAAAAGCTCTTCACGGATGTCTATCAAATATGCGGCATTTAATCTTTTCATCAAGGCCTACCCTTTTATACCCACTTTGGCCCCTTTGGAGAAAACAATTTAAAATGTTCTAAATGCTGCTGAGAGCGAACAATGAGAAGGCCTTTTTTCTCCCAGTTTTTGTGGTCCCAAATTGAGAACAGGTTTTTGGCTCAACGCCTCTGATGGTGGCTTGGGGTTGCGTGAGGGAAGCCCCATCCTGTTACACATAACATGTATGTGGGAGAAAAAAGCCCCATGCTTTATTAGTTGCCATCTTGGCTTTTTTGACTCCTCCCTCTGGATTCCCTTTCTCTTTCTTTCAGAAGCTTTGGACAGAATATTTGGAAGTCAATACCTCCGGTTTCAATTCACTGCATCTCAAGGCAGCTGTTGCAATATACCCAATGTTCGGGCTGGTCTTGCAAAGTATCTCCTTTCTCAATTGAAAAATAAAGGAACCATTACTGATGGGTAAAATAATCTCACATTAAGTGTGCATTAATACATTAAAAAAAAAAAGAATTTTTGAG
Organism: Laticauda colubrina; assembly: GCA_015471245.1. Lineage (NCBI taxonomy): Eukaryota > Metazoa > Chordata > Lepidosauria > Squamata > Elapidae > Laticauda > Laticauda colubrina. Next base: position 4,884,761 of record BLBF01000022.1, on the reverse strand, counting down.
TTTAAAGCAGACTCATCCAAGGAAAGGATAGATTACTGCTTTAATGACCTCAAGATTATTTACTGTCTGGATTCTTAATGGATTCTTAATCTAAGATTTAAAAGTGATTCCCTCCCCAAAAAACAAGCATATTAGTTTTGATCCCAAATTCCTCTCTGGAAAGGGAGATCAGTTGACTAAAGTGTTTAGGGAATCTAGGATTATTTCTGTTTATGCAACATGATTACAGACAAATCCCAGAATATCTCCTAATGGATTATGGGCAAATTATGTGTTAATTAATTCTAAAATGATTTTCAAAAAGTATAGCAGTCCAACACAGCTAAAGACTTTGCTGCAAAAATATTCACTTTGCTTTTGCCATTTTCCCTCTCTCCCCCAGGATCATTTGCCATTTAACTTGTTAAAAGGAATCATACCTCAATGAATTATATAGAATAGAATAGGAATAGGAATAGAATAGAATTCTTTATTGGCCAAGTGTGACTGGACACACAAGGAATTTGTCTTGGTGCTAATGCTTTCAGTGTACATAAAAGATACAATCGTCAAGAGTCAAGAATCATAAGGTACGACACTTAATAATAGTCATAGAGTACAATAAGCAATCAAATCATACCAGGAAACAGTCCATGTAAATCGTTAGGATTCAAGCAACAAAGTTACAGTCATACAGTTACAAGTGGGAGGGGATGGGTGATAAGGAGTGATGAGAAGATTAATAGTAATGCAGACTTTGTAGATAGTTGGACAGTGTTGAGGGAAATATTTGTTTAGCAGAGTGATGGGAAAAAACTGTCCTTCTGTCTAGTTGTTCTGGTGTGCAGTGCTCTATAGCAGCAGTCGCCAACCGGTGGGCCGTGAAAAATGTTGGTGGGCCACAGAGAAATCTCACCCCCAGAGACCACCCCCCAAAGCAATTAATCCAGGCTGAGCAGAAACACAAGGCTGCTCACCCCACATTGTCCACAGGAACCCTCCCCGCCCACTCACTCATTACCCAGTAAACTTGTCTGCTGAGTTGCTATTTTTCCTTTTTCCGACCATTATCTGTTCTGCTGTGCAGGGAGATTTAGATTAGCTAGGAAGCAGGAAATGGTTGGATTTCTTGCTTTCTAGCTAAGCAGAGCCGAATCTCCCTGAAGGCCCTGTCACACTGCCCAACGGATGCAAAACGTTTGTAAAAAGGACACAGTGGACGAGAAAAATGTTCCATCCGTCGTTATCCGCTCTCAAAAGGGGCAAAATTTGCATAAACAGAGCGGATAACACAGAAAGGAACGGACAGGGGAGGACACAGAGCGGATGGAAAATGGATGCGGAACGGAAGCCTAGCGGATGGAAGCGGATGGCACATCCACTAGGCTTCCGGGGGACCTCAGCAAAGTGGACGCGGAACAGAAAGAGCGGATGCGGAACGCAAAGAGCGGATGCAGAGCGGACGCCGAGCGAATGAAGCGGATGCACAGTGGATGCACAGCGGATGAAGTGGATGCAGAGCGGAAGCCTAGCGGATGCACAGCGGAAGCCTAGCGGATGCCTAGCGTTCACTGCGCATGCGCGGGGATGTATTGCATCAGCCCTGCGGATATAAAGGGAAGCAGCTCGGAAGCAGGTCACCATTCAGAGGAAAGACCTGCATCCAGACACATTGAGTGCCTTGCCAGCCTGCCCTGCCTGCATGCCTGCCTGCCAGCCTTGCTGCAAGCCTTGCTGCCTGCCATCCTGCCAGCCTCCCTGCCATCCTTGCTGTCTGCCTGCCTGCCAGCCTCCCTGCCAGCCTTGCTGTCTGCCAGCCTTGGTGCCTGCCTTGGTGCCTGCCTTGGTGCCAGCCTTGGTGCCTGCCTGCCTGCCTGCCAGCCTTGGTGCATGCCTGCCTGCCAGCCTTCCTGCCTGCCAGCCTTCCTGCCAGCCTGTCTGCCAGCCTTGGTGCCTGCCTGCCTGCCAGCCTTGGTTCCTGCCACCCTTGCTGCCAGCCAGAAACCCCACAACCATGGGGAAGAAGAGAAAGCCTCAGCCATCTGCTGCCAGCCCTGGCAAGAGGGACAAGGCCACCGTCCCGCCCCCTGGCCCTCACTCTGCTTCTGCTGGGGCTTCTGTAGCACGGGCTCGCTCTTCTGGGGCTGGGGCTTCTGCTGCTTCTGCTTCTGGAGGAGCTGATGCTGCTGCTTCTGGCGGTAGTGCTTCTGCTCGTGCTTACTCTGCTGAGGCTGTTCCTGGCAGTGGTGCTTCTGCTGGTGCTTACTCTGCTGAAGCTGCTCCTCGTCCTGCTGGTCCTGCTCGTCCTACTCATGCTCCTGTCTTGCTCGTCCTGCTGGTCCTGCTCGTGCTCCTGGTCTTGCTTGTCCTGCTCGTCCTGCTCGTGCTCCTGGTCCTGCTCGTGCTCCTGGTCCTGCTGGTGCTGCTGGTGCTTACTCTGCTGCTGATGATCCTGGTGCTGCTGGTGCTGGTGGTGCTGGTGCTGGTGCTGGTGCTGGTGCTGGTGCTGGTGCTGGTGCTGGTGCTGATGATGATGATGATGATGATGATGATGATGATCCTACTGGTGCTGCTGCTGCTGCTTGTGTGGAGGAGCAGCCCCTACAACCTGGAAGCCCCTCTGATGAGGGCCCATCTGGTCCTGCCAAAGGGAGGAAGAGGCATATGCGGGAAGGGGAGAGGAGGCAATACTCCATTGAGGAGGAACACGAGGATGAGGTGCTGGAGTGGCTGAGAGAGAATGACTATCTATGGCGGAAGGGACACCATCTCTACAGGGACACCAAGCGGAAGCAGGCTGCTTGGAGAGAGAGGGCAGAGAGTATGGGTTACACTTTGGAGGTGCTCCTTGGCTGGTGGAAACATATGCACACCTGGTATGGGAAGCTGCACCTGAAGAAATCTGGTCAGGCCACTGTGAAGCTGACAGACAGAGAGACCGACGTCATGGCCAGGTGCAGCTTCCTGGAGGGTGAGATCCGCCACCGAGGAGCACCAGCAGCCCCTCTCACTACCCTCTCTCTCAGGCAGCCTGCTGCCACCCAGTCCTCTTCCAGCCGAGAGTCAGTCCCTGTCTCCAGGCAGGTTTCTGTGGAGCGTGCCACGGCGGAGAGCCCGCGGACAGGTGTGGTAAGCGTGGTGGAGTGCGTAGAGAACTCCCTGGTGGGGTGGGAGAAAGGAGACATTGAGTCCACCACAGTCCTAGCCGCATCCACCACCCCCAGCTCCACCTCTGCAGAAAGGCAGAGAGCCGGACAGCTGGAGGGGCAGAGCCACAATGTCCTGCTGGAGATCAGGGACACCATCCGCACCAGCATAGATCTCCTCTCTCAGCTGGTCCACACCGACTCCTCATGCTCCAACCGCAAGCCCTTCCTCACCTATGTCAACCAGACCCTCAAGGAAATGGCGGATCCACAGTACCAGCAGGTGAAGGACCGGATCACCAAGCTGCTTCACAACCCTCCAGACCCAGAGGAACCTGCTCCCACCCAGTCCAGGCCTGCTCCTCCACCCCAGGTGATGTCCCTCTCATTCCAAGGCTTCCCACAGCCCCTCACCTACCAGGGCTACGGCTACCAAGAGGTTCAGCAGCACAGGCAGCAGCCCATCCCAGTCCAGGCACATAGCCATCGGGCGACACCGTTGCCACCTGTTTCACTGATGCCACCGATGCCACCCACACCAATGATATCACCGAAGACAGTGATGCCACCCACGCCAATGATGCCACCGACGACAGCGATGCCACCCACGCCAGTCTCACCCAGCTGCAGAGCAGACAGCCCCACTACACTACTCCTTCCTCCACCCCACAGCCAAGCCCGGCCTCAGTACATCTGTCATCAGTACTGACACCCCATGGCATGGAGGAAGGACCTCTCAACATCACGGGGCTTTCTAAAAAACTTTCTAAACACACCGTCCCCTGTTGTACTCTCGAGGCCAGGCACTCCAGCACCACCCACCACCACAGCACCTGGACCCTTCACCCCTGAGACTGGGCACACCTCCGAGTGACCAAGAAGAGTGCAAGAGACCGGCTAGCTGGCTACCTGTGGACTTTATTTGGACAGTTGACTTGGGTCATTTTTTTTTTTTACAGCTTGTTGTTCAGTAAAGTTTATCTTTGATTCACACACTTGCTTCATTTCTTTTTTTTAATAAAGTCTTGGTGGAAACTTTTAGAATTGGCTTAAGCCTTTGCAAGCTTGTGGGGTGGGTTAAGATAGCAGTGGAGTGGGCAGGGATACCTTTGGGATGGCTAATAGCTGTGGGATAGATAAACCTCCAGTGCAAGCATAGTGGGATTGTATGGTCCACCCTCCCAGGTGCCACACCTATGGCCCTTTATTAATAATAATAATGTAATCAATCATCCACACATGTCAACATAAACACAACTCTTTATGAAACGCCCTGTTTATTGTAGGCCCACCCAACATACATGGCCCAATCTCATCCATGTGATGAGACAGGCTGAAGGAAGCATCCATTAAGCATCTACCGTCCTGTCTTGCCACTCCACCGCTCCAGCTGGGGAGTTGCACCAGTGTCTCAGGAGGTTGCGCTGCTTCTTCCCTTCCCGTGAGGCTCTGTTGTGGCCTTGCACATCCTGAGTGTCGATTAGGTTTCGCCCTTGCCTCCATTCCCCAGGCTCCATGTCCCCATTGCCTTGTTGACGGTCCACGAACCTGTTCTGCAAGACTGGATAGCGGGTGCTCATGAGATTGTGCAGGATGCAGCAAACTTCCACGATCCTCCTCATGGTCTCTGGGCGATGCTGCATGTTGGTGAGAAGTACCTGGAACCTGTTGGCCAGGATGCCAAAGGCGTTCTCCACCACCCGCCTTGCCCTGGACAGCTTGTAGTTGAAGATCCTCTCTTCACGGGTGAGGAGTCTGGAAGTGTAGGGCTTCATGAAGTAGGTTCTGAGGGAGAAGGCGTCATCCCCCACGATGAAGTAGAGCACATCTTGCGTGTCGTTGGGCAGGGGGTCTGGATCTGGGAAGCCCACCATGAGGTGGCCTTCCAGCCCCTCCTTGAGGTGACTGGCGTTGTATACCTGGGCATCTGAAGATGAGCCGTAGCCTGAAGCATCGATGTACATGAACTTATAGTCAGCATCGACCATGGTGAAGAGGATGATGCTGAAGAAGCCCTTGTAGTTGAAATAAGTGGACCCCGACTTGGCTGGAGCTTTGCAGGCCACGTGCTTGCCATCGATGGCTCCAACGGTGTGGGGGAACTTCCACCTCTGATACCACTGCTCTGCAACTTTCTTCCATCCTTCTTCAGTGGAGGAGCACTGGAGGAGCTCCTCCTTGTATTCTTCGATGATGGCCTGCACCACTTCTCTGACCACAATGCTGATGGTGTTGTGTGGCACCCTCCAGCCGTACTGCATGCTTTTGTAGGTGGTCCCCGAGGCCAGGTGGCGCAGAATCAGTGCCACCTTGAGCCCAGGTTCCAGGCTGGGCCGGAAGTTGGTGTTTGCCTTGGTCAACCTAGGTGTCAGCTGCTGCCCAACTTCGTCAAACATGGCTGGAGGCATCCTCATGAAGTTCTGTAATGCCTGAGGGTCTTCGTTCCTGAGCTCCACCATCAGCTTGTTGTACAGTCCGTACTCTGCTCTTCTCCCGATCCATTTTCGGACCCAGACGCTTCTTGGCTGCCTCTTTTTCTTCCCATAGTAGAATTCACAGAGCCTGTAGATGGCTTCATACTGTTGCAGAAGGATGGTGGCTGCCAAAAGTACTGTGGTACGATCCACAGTGGACATGACTGGATGCTGTGGAAGAGGAAGAGTCAGATGAAGGCTGCAGAGGTCTGCACAGGTGGGCTGCTGGTCTGAAAGTGAGATGCAGACGAGTTGCTCCCCCTTTTTATAGGCAGTGTAGGTGTCCCTTTGCATCCTCTAGGCATCCTCTAGGCAACCTCTAGACATCCTTAATATCCGATATAGATCCCCTCTGTGAACGTTTTTTCTGCTTTAAACGCTTTGTTTCCGTGCTGCATCCGTTCTGCATCTGTTCTGCATCTGTTCCGCGTCCGTTCCGCTTCCTCCCTGCGTCCGGGTGGATGCGAGTTGCGCGGATTCGCAGCGGACGCCAAGCAGATATAGCGGATGCATAACGGATGCTTAGCAGATGCATAGCGGATGCGTAGCGGATGCAGAACGGACAAACTGGATACATTTTCCGCGCAAAAGTTTTAGGCAGCCCAAAACCTTTGGAGCGGATGAAACGTCCATAAACGGATGCTGGACAGATAGAGAGGAAGCAAAACAGAGGCAGTGAGTACAGAACGGATACATCGCGTTAACCAACGGATGGCAAGCTTTTTTGTCCGTTTTACATCCTCTTTGCATCCATGGGTTCAGTGTGACACGGGCTTAAACAGATTCTCTTTCCCAGTTCACAGACTCCGTAATAAGCTGAATTGTGTGTGGTTTTCCATGGGAATTGGCATTTGCTAACAAATGTGGAGAATATCAGTCTCCCCCCAGGGACAAGCATGCGAGTCTCCTGGGTTTTGGCAAGAGATACACAATAATGGCGACATGGTGTATGCGTCAGGTATCTTCGCATTTTGATCAAATTCTCTGTCTCTTAAACAAGACTCTGTTTGTTTTTACAGTCAGGAATTACTATAGCAGAAAATGAAATATAAAATTGTCCCCTGAGGCAAGGTTAGCTGCTTCTTCAAAATACAGAAGTCATTGGCCACTTCCTTCTACTGGTTTATGAGTTTGCCCAATCTATTTTATATCTAGAGTTTTGTGGTGGTCTCCTATCCCAGTATTAACTACATCTAACTTTATTTAATGTCACGTCCAACAGTGATGGGCCCTGCCCCCATTATTCTCTGCCTCCCGAGTCCCAGTTGATCGGCTGGGTCTTCTTGTGTTGCCCTGCACAGGAGAACAGAGCTGGAAAGCAGGTTAGTGGGGTGGGAAGGGAATGGGGATTTTGCAATATTCTTCCTCTGCCACACCCACCAAGCCATACCCACAGAACCAGTAGTAAAAAAATTTGAATCCCACCACTGGTTCCGTGTATTGTGTAAATCACACCGAACAAGTTAAAATGCAATTTAAGTGTGTTGTGTGGATATAATTGGTGCATCCATAACAACCTGGCCCTTTTTTTGGGTCAGATTTAAAACATTTTCTTCCTTGCTCAAGATTTCACCAGAAGCAATACCCTAATATAGTTATTTCATCAAGGCAACAAAAACATAGATCTTTAAACATTCAGGGCAGGTTCTTGTTCTGGCATAAATTATCCTGTGTTGTTTTTGAACAGAAAACTTTATATAAATGTGCAAGTAAAATCTGTAGCTCTTGTTCTTCTCTGCATGTGCCACTCGGTGAGGCACTGTGAAATGCTATTAACCAACCACCCTCTTGTAAATTCAGTCTCATAATTATATCAGCTTCAAGCCTCCTTCTGTAAGTTGCTTAGAGGAAGATTGAATATTCATGCACATGGTAGCACAATGAAAATAATAGCCAATGTTGACTCTCATTCAAAGATCTGTCTTGGAATTTTTTTTCTTCTCCAAGAGAAGAATTACTGACCGACATGTTCATCCAATATAGGAACACAGAGATCCTTCCTCCAAACTAAACATCTGCTAGATGTACAAGTCTCAGAATTTGTCCAGAGAATTCTGCGAGTATAGAAGGTAACTCAAGATTTAAATCATAATACTTCTTCAAACCTTCGTACACACCCTGCGATGACATTGCAGAATCCCCAGGGGTCCACAGACCACAAGTTGAGAACCACTGATATACAGAAGAGCTGCATCGGTTATTGTTCTTTTCCCCTGAATTTCCTGGTGGTCTCTTTTCTACATATTTACTAGGTCTGGCCCTGGTGAATATACCTGAGTGAGCCCAAGCAAAAAAAAAATTAAAAAAGTATATTATATAAGGCAGTAGTGTGATTCAAAAATGTTTACTCTGTGGGCGTGGCTTGATGGACATGAAGGATACTGCAAAATCCCCATTCCCTCTCTATCCAACTAACCTGCTTTCCAGCTCTGTTCTCCTGTGCAGGGCAACCAAAGAAGACCCAGCCGATCAGCTGGGGCCCGGGAGGCAGAGAATAGATGGGGGAGGAGCCAGTCAGAGGTGGTATTTCCCAGTTCTCCAAACTACTCAAAATTTCCACTATCGGTTCTCCAGAAATAGTCAGAATCTGCTGAATACCACCTCTGATATAAGGCATTTCCTACTTTCTCTCCAAGTCCTTATGAGAAATTCTGTTTGCTCAAATACTCAGCTGAAGAAAAAAACATTTTTCTTTGAAAAGCAGGAATTTGGAAAACACTGAGCATTTATCCCTCTACTTTCTATAATCCTCACTACCTTTTAAAGTGGTCATATGCTGGTGACAGTTTTCAGTTCTGTTAGGCAGAATGGTGTTAAAAAAACTCACCTAAAAATATTCTGATATTTGGGGAAGATCAAGCAATTGTTGTTGTTTTTTAAAGTTAGCAAATTACAGAGAGTCACTATTCTCTTGCCATCACAAAGCAAGTACGGACAAATGCTATTTCATCCAAGTCATTCTATTGGATTGCACAATCTGAAGATGAGAATATGTCTGTCTTGATCATAGCAAGTTTTACCCCTGATAAGGAGTAGACATAGGGGTACCCAGGAATTCGGGCTCCTCTGTGTTTGAAAGGAGAACATTTGGTAATGAAGTGAGGAATATCATTGCCAATGAAGCTGATAATTATTCTAACAGTTATACCCGGTTTTCTTCACCATAATAAAAAAAGATGTGAGGTTCTGGGAAGAGTGCAGAGGAGAGCAACAAAGATGATTAAGAGGCTAAAACATATGAAGAACAGTTGCAGGCTTAGGTCTGTCTAGTTTAGTGAAAAGAAGGACTAAGGGTGACATGATAGCAGTGTTTCAATATTTAAGGGGCTGCCACAAAAAAGAGAAAGTGAAGTGAAAGCTTGAAGAAGCAAGATAGGAGGAATATTGACCCGCTTGAATTTCGGTGTTGGAGAAGAACATACCATGGACAAGCAGGGGAACAAACCAATGGATCATTAAACAAATGAATGCAGAGTTCTCATCCAAGGCTCATGTGACTAGGCTGGAACAGAGCTGGAAAATAACCTGTTTTTGACACATCACGTAAAGACCTTGAAAAAGCTCTGATGCTGGCAAAAATGTAAGGAAAGTGAAGACCAGTAGCAAAGTAGATTCAGACACAGTGACAATAGGTGCACTGTAGGAAGATGTTGTGGTTTGCCGGCAGCCTACTGGTTCTGTGGGCGTGGCATGGCTTGGTGGGCAGGGCTTGATGGGCATGGCAGAGGAAGGATACTGCAAAATCTCCATTCCCACCCCATTCCAGGGGAAGGATACTGTAAAATCTCCATTCCCACCCCATTCCAGGGGAAGGATACTGTAAAATCCCCATTCCCTCCCCATCCCATTAACCTGCTTTCCAGCTCCGTTCTCCTGTGCAGGGCAACTAAAGACCTAGCCGATCAGCTGGGATTCGGGAGGTAGAGAATAGATGGGGGCGGGGGCAGACAGAGGTGGTATTTCTTGGTTCTCTGAACTATTCAACATTCCCACCACCGGTTTTCCAGAACTGGTCAGGACCTGCTGAATACCACCTCTGTTTAGGACTACTAAGTAGTGAAGAGCTTCAGCACACTGGCAGTGAGAAAATGGCAACAAGTTCACACTTCTGTCCTAGCTGTCTGTAAGAGGATGATGAATGAGTAAAAGTCCTGTGACATGGAAACTGCATAGATCCACCTGATGTGACAGTCAATCCATCAAGAAAGAGCCTCAGGGCAAGGATCCTTCAGCTGGTGTTACTATACACCTGCAGAAGATGGGAAGATATCGAAGTATTTGATATTGATAGATACTACTCCTTTCCTTGTTCCATACAACTATTGTGGTTTGCCGGCAGCCAGTGCAGATGGCAGCGGTATTGGACAGTGAGGAAGAAAGGGAACCAGTCAGGGAGTCTGGAGAGGATTTGGATGAGGGTCCTGAATCCGATGTAGAGATGAGGCCAGGACCATCTGGGAGTGGGGTGCTGCCTTTGGAGACTTTAGAGTCTGGCAGCAGCAAAGTAGAGGAGCCAGGGGAGCCTGTTCCCAGTGTGCATGTGCACAGAGCTGTTAGAAGGCGAGAGCAGCTGAAGCAGAAGGGGAAACTCATGAATAAAGCTGGGAAGTGGTTGCCCCTCCCATAAGGGATAAAAGTCAGACCTCAGTGACGAAAGCTTTGCAAGAAGCAAAGCAGTTCAATTCCAAGCCCTCCTTGAAGCTCTGTGTATTGTAGTTGGTTTTTTCTGGTATTTCGGGTGGTTTCTGTTATAATTAATTGGATACTTTTGTTTTTGGCAGCAATCCATAGCAATGAAAGGCATGTGCGTATCTTGGGGAACTGTTTAAGATTAGTTCTGGTTGGGAATGAAAGTAATTCCCAGCATTGCATTAAAATAGGTTTTGCTTTTCTACCAAGTTTGTGTTTAATTATGTTTGACAAAGCCTGAGTCGGAACAGAAGAACTGAAAGATCACATGAGGGACAGATCCATCAGGAGAAAATCTACCTATGCAGTCACTAAGAGTTGACAACAACTTGATGGCCGATCATCAATCAAACCTTTGGAATATTGCAGTTTCTGGGAAACTTCTATCCCACTGCAGAAATGGCTTTGGGATGGACTCCTCCATCCTACTAGATGGAGACAAACAGTCAAGCATAGAGATGACCCTTACAAGGATAGAAACCACGTATTCAATCTGCAGGGAAGGTTTAAAATGCATATAATAAAGGGCAGATTTGATCATAGGTTTGGACAAGACACACCAGATGTCCCCAAATTCTTCCCTATGGTTTAACATGCTGGAAATATTGTTCTTCAATATGAACTGCTGCCTAAATTGTCCATAGCTTCTTCCAAAACATCTCATCACTTCAGAATGGAGGCTCTTCCTTCATTGACACAACCTTATTTATACTTAAACAGAGGGAAAGTGGCAAAAAAAAAAAACCCTCTTCTCATTAATGTAACCTACTGGCATCTGTTCTAACACAGTTTATCCCCTTTATGTTTTAATTGGATTCAGGTTTTTCAAACCTATTTCAAAATGGAAACAAACCCTTCGTATTCAAAACTAAACACGGAGTTGGTTGTAAATCCACCAGCCTTAACTTGCTTCTTCATATCTTCTGGCTGAGACAACACTAAGCAGGTAATTGCGCATTTTCTCTTCATGTTTTTCCAAATGTACAATTTCTCTCATGTCACCTTTAACACTTCCTAATGAGTGTGGTTCTCTTCATGGAACCAGAACCTGAATTTTAAAGCCTCACTTGCTGCTAATCTTTCTGCCAACAGATGTGCATTTTTCAGAAAAGCAAATGATTTTCTGGAACTGCAGTTCTACTTCACTAGATAGGAACCCACCATTGTACCACAAGTTGTAATGGCTCCCAGGGGCTTCTGGATACAATTCAAGATATTGTCTCTATAAAGCCACACGTCCTGGAACTGGATATTTGCAAGATAGTGTGGAAAGTTATCACCCACCCTTCTCCTAGAAAAATGAAATATTCTAGGAAATATTAAAAAGGCAGAATATTTCCCCTAAAAGAGAAACAGAAGTCTTAAGGGACATAGAAACTCAGCCCCAGCAGATATTTTGAAGCCAGCTTATCTATAAGATAAAAGACTTGGCCATTTTATCTATAAGACAAAAGACCTTTGGCTCCAGAGTGATAGGATTAGTCCTCGCTCAGATCCAAACTAGGACAAAGACATTAAGCCATAATACGAATTGCCTAAAGCCCCTTCATTACATCAGTCAGCAAGATTCAACCAAGCCTGGGGACTCAAGAAAAGCTACAAAGCTACCCCTGCATTTTCCCATGGGAGTCTGACAACCAGTCAGGATACATTTCTTTCATAGGAACAGAAAGCAAGTTCAAAGCCCAAGAGAGGGTCTCTCTCCCTCCCTCCCCCCCTCCCTCCCCCCCCATGTGCTCGATTGCCCAGGTGGTCCGATTTTCCATTAAACTATCTTTCCAAATAGCCTCCATGTTTCCAGTGTCTTTCTCTCCACTTGGAACTTGAACCCAGATGGACAATTTCTTCCAACAATTGGCTCCCTCCAACTTTATCTTCCCAAACATTCATCTAGTTTTGAATCAAGCTATCTGATGGGATCCAAGAGGCACAGCTTCTTATGCCTTGATTGTATTTATTTTGAATAGCTTGCTCTTGTGCAGTCAAAATCATACCTTTGGTTCCTTTTTTTAATGTTCTAATTGTAAGCCACGGCTTGGTTGTATCTTTATCCATTTCCACTCAAACTTTTGTAGAAATGGACCATGTAATACTTGTCCTTAACCGGATTACGTTCAGGTTTTGTAACATGATTTTGATATCCATGATTTGATTTCTGCACATTCAGTAAGCTCTGATTTTTAAACTGCATCAGTGTTTGTTCTTGGCTTTCTTTTATGTAGTCAATGCACCAGGGGTGGGATTCAAACATTTTAGCAACGGGTTCTCTGCCCAGTTGCTGTGTGGGCGTGGCCATGGTGGGCGTGACCTAGTTGTCTTCCTGAACTATGGTGCGGGGGGGGGGGTATTTTTGCCCTCCCTGGACTCCGGAGGCTCTCTGGAAGCCAGCAACGGGCCCATTTCCAGCCTTCTCAAACTTCCAGGAGGCCCGTTTTTTGCCCTCCCTGAGCCTCTTTGCGCGCCCTGCATTTACCTGCATCCAAAATGGGCTGCATGGGGAATCCTGGGAGGGGAGGGGAGGGGCAGGGTGGGTGAGGCCAGCCAGGAATGGGATTTGGGGGTTCACCAAACTGCACAGAATCTTAGTTAGGAGCTCTCCCAAACTCCTGCAAACCCCTAGCAGCCCACCCCTGCAGTGCACATTTTTCTTCTTCAACACTTTGTTTGACTTGAAAGAAACCTCCAGGCATGGGATGCTACCAGTTCTGCCTGGCTCTATAGAACCGATAGCTCTGAAGAGCAGCAGGGACAAAATCGGTTCTGTGTTTGCTGCTGTTTGGCCCACCTGCCAGCCTGGGCTCTTACCTGTCCTTTATTTCCTGCTTTTTTAACCTCAGCTGCTTTGCACGGCACAACTGCAATTGAAAAAGCAGGACAAAAGAGGCTTTTCAAACACTGTGCATCTGTGCGCTGTGCTTTTCAGTTGTCCGGGCGGCACAGCTTAAGGTTTTTTTACATGCGCACATGCAAAATGTAGTCACTGAACCAGTAGTAACACCAGTTGAATCTCACCCCTGGAAACCTCTTCTATTTCTCTATTTCTATAAGGCAAATATGATCTATCAATATCACTACGGAGATGTGAATGCACAATGAATAGACACAAGTCTCCCTGTTTTTCAGTCTAAATTGAACTTCGGTTCAGCTTATGTCCTTTTAATAATACCAGCAGGGTATTGTAGTATAGGTTTGAATTACAGGTATGGCCCAGGTATTTGAAAGTGTTTCCATCCTTCAAGTGTTTCCATTCCTTTTTTTTTTAGCACTCCCCTCCCCCACTCTTTGGGTACTTTATGCTAATCACATTTTTGAGAAACCCACTAAAATAAATCAAGCTTCCCTTTGGTCTTTAGAAGGTTTATGCTATTCTGGCATAATTAACAAATGGCATCCTGTTTTTATGGAAAAGATCTAGAAGGAAGACGGAACCAGAATGAAGGGAAATGAACATGTCAGTATGTTGTAGTTATCCTGACACAGCTTTAATAGGCATATCCCACAACCAATCTTGGCTCGTCCTCATCAATATTTTAGATGAGAGATCATGAAGAGATTCAAGACTGTGAGCTAGGCTGGGAAGCTCTTTTTAAAGGAGGTGGGAAGCAGAAGTCAATGGCAAACAACTTTTATATAGTTTCCAACCCCTCTCTGTACTGAGATTGGAGCTCAGCTTGATAAAGCCTTTGTCTTCAGCATGGACCACAACAGCAATGGCCTTTTATAGATCTGCACAGAAGTCCCAATCATTCCTGACTGTATTTTCTTAAATGTCTGGGGATTGTAAGGAGGGGTGGTGGGAGGAAGACCTTTGACAGAACAACAAAGAGCAACAAGGATGATTAGAGACTAAAACATATGAAGAACGGTTACAGGAACTGGGTATGTCTAGTCTAATGAAAAGAAAGACTAGGGGAGACATGATAGTAGTGTTTCAATATCTCAGGGGCTGCCACAAAGAAGAGGGAGTCAAGCTATTCTCCAAAGCACCTGAAGAAGCAGTGGGTGGAAACTAATCAAGGAGAGAAGCAACCTAAAACTAAGAAGAAATTTCCTGACAGTTAGAACAATTAATCAGTGGAACAACTTGCCTCCAGAAGTTGCAAATGCTCCAATATTGGTAGTTTTTAAGAAGATGTTGGATAACCATTTGTCTGAAGTGGTGTAGGGTTTCCTGCCTAAGCAGGGGGTTGGGCTAGAAGACCTCCAAGGTCCCTTCCAACTCTGTTATTCTATTCTAGAACCAAAACGAGAGAAACTCCTTCTAAATCTCAAATCATAGCTGTGGGAGGAAGGGTTTCCCCTTCCCACAGGTTTTAGCTTAGCTCCAGATTCCATAATTTGGAATTACTCATCAGAGGCTCTTGTGGATCTGCAAGAATGGAAGAATTATTTAGAGCAAAGTTAATGTCCCTGGCGATTAGAAAGCCCTGATGTCCTGTTGCTGCACCAAAGGAGGAAAGAGAGCAGCAGCTGGGGTGTCTCCCTGCCTGCTTCTGTTATGATCACAACGGCCAGACAAGTGTAAGCAGAATATTCTCATTTTCAAAAGTGGGGGGGAGCAGGCATTTGGCATTGTCTGTCTTCTTTTATGGTTGGGTTCCCAGCTTTCAAAAAAACAAAAATGGGAACACAGCTAAAGATAGACATTTTCTTCTTTAATTGCTAGAGATGGCAGTTGAAATTTCCAGATGACATAAAAAAAAAATTCCAAAGACTTGCAGATTGATATATAATCTTTATTGTCATTTTTTTTCTTTACTATGGGCACACTGACACATATTAAAAATGAAATACTGTTGCCAGCTCTTAAAAATATACGCATATGTAACACATAGAATAGAATAGAATAGAATAGAATAGAATAGAATAGAATAGAATAGAATAGAATAGAATAGAATAGAATAGAATAGCTGGAAGGGACCTTGAAGGTCTTCTAGTCCAACCCCCTGCTTAGGCAGGAAACCCTACACCACTTCAGACAAATGGTTGTCCAATCTTTTCTTAAAAACGTCCAGTGTTGGAACATTCACAACTTCTGGAGGCAAGTTGTTCTACTGATTAATTCTAATTGTCAGGAAATTTCTTCTCAGTTCTAGGTTGCTTCTCTCCTTGGTTAGTTTCCACCCATTGCTTCTTATCCTGCCCTCAGGTGCTTTGGACAAGAGCTTGTCTCCCTCTTCTTTGGGGCAGCCCCTGAGATACTGGAACACTGCTATCATCTCCCCTAGTCCTTCCCTTCATCAAACTAGACCTACACAATTCCAGCAACCGTTCTTTATATTTTAGCCTCCAGTCCCCCCCCCATCTATCTATCTATCCATCCATCCATCCATCCATCCATCCATCCATCCATCCATCCATCTATCCATCTATCTATCTATCTACCTCTACCTCTACCTTTACCTCTACCTCCACCTACCTACCTACCTACCTCTCTCTCTCTATACACACACACACACACACACACCTCCCTCTCTCTCTCTCCCTCTCTCCCTCCTTCCCTCTACTTACCTACCTATACTGGTAATCACTGTCCATCTTGAATATGTATTGGAAAGAGGAAACTTGAGTGTTGACAAGGTTGATGCGATATGGAACAAAACTGTGACTTGAATCTGGATGTTCTGCTTCAGATACCATGAAGCCTCTTCTCAGAAAGTTACAAGGAAAACAGGTTGTGAAGAGGATGTGTAGCATCCCAGACAACACTGCGGACTCTGGACAAGCAATCTTTATGTGCTACGTCCTGGATAGATGGAAGTGAACTACCAAGGATCTTTTCTGCCATCCTCGCCACTCTCTGTACCGCCTTCCTATCTGAAGCAGTAATGCTTCCAAAAAGGACATTAATGCAATACGTCAGGTTGCTCTCGATCATCCCTCTATAGCAAGGATCTTCAAACTTGGCAGCTTTAAGACTTGTGGACTTCAACTCCCAGAATCCCTGCGCTATCATGATTGGAAGAGGAATTCTGGGAGTTGAAGTCCACAAGTCTTAAAGCTGTCAAGTTTGAAGACCCCTGCCCTATAGGTAGTGGTAAGGATGGGGAAGGCAGATGTACTTTTCTCATGCGACACAGAAAATGCAGGTGCTGCTGTGCCCGCTTCACCAGTGTGCTGCTGTTGAGTGAGCAAACCAGCCTATACATTAGCTGCACACCCAGAAACTTGTTGCTGCCAAACACTTCCATAGGGGAATCATTAAGACTGAGAGGTGTGTGGCCGTGTCTGTCTTTTCTGAAATTAACAATGATCTCTTTCGTTTTTCCAATCTTTAAAACAAGGCTGCTTTTATTGCACCAGTTTCCCAAACCCTCTATCTTTTCGCAGTAAGCACCCTCCTTGTCATCCTGAAGAAGGCTCACTACAGTTGTATCATCCACGTACTTCACAATGTGGTTGTTGACAAACCTTGCACAACAGTCACGGGTCAACATGGGTCAAATGTAGGATGACAGAAGTAATCTTTTTATACAGATTGCCCATCACATCAATTGTGCAGCTACCATTCTGAATTGTTGATTCACTTTTGCAGTAGTGGTGGGATTCAAAAATTTTTTACGACCAGTTCTGTGAGCGTGGCATGGCTTGGTGGGCATGGCAGGGGAAAGATACTGCAAAATCTCCATTTCCTCCCCACCCCACTGCTTTCCAGCTCCGTTCTCTTGTGCAGGGCACCCAAAAAAAGGCCCAGCCAATCAGCTGGGACTCAGGAGGCAGAGAATAGATGGGGGTGGAGCCAGTCAGAGGTGGTATTCCAAACTATTCAATATTTCTGCTACCAGTTCTCCGAACTGCTCAATATTTCTGCTACCGGTTCTCCGAACTACTCAAAATTTCCACTACCGGTTCTCCGAACTACTCAAAATTTCCGCTATTGGTTCTCCAAACTACTCAAAATTTCCACGACCGGTTCTCCGAACTAATCAAAATTTCTGCTACCGGTTCTCCGAACTTCTCAAAATTTCCACTACCGGTTCTCCGAACTACTCAAAATTTCCGCTACCGCTTCTCCGAACTACTCAAAATTTCCGCTAGCGGTTCTCCGAACTTCTCAAAATTTCCACTACTGGTTCTCCGAATTACTCAAAATTTCCACTACCAGTTCTCCGAACTACTCAAAATTTCTACTACCGGTTCTCCGAACTACTCAAAATTTCCTCTACCGGTTCTCCAAACTACTTAAAATTTCCTCTACCGGTTCTCCAAACTACTCAAAATTTCCACTACCGGTTCTCCAAACTACTCAAAATTTCTGCTACCGGTTCTCCAAACTAAGAATTTCTGCTACTGGTTCTCCAAACTACTCAAAATTTCTGCTACTGGTTCTCCAAACTACTCAAAATTTCTGCTACTGGTTTTCTAGAACTGGTCAGAACCTGCTGAATACCACCTCTGGTGGTTTTGTGGGATACTGCTGGTTTGTCTTACCCTACTTACTATTAGGCCAACAGTACCTCCTCACATTCACCTTCTGTTTTACAAGCTTTTACCATACCTATTTAAGTGAAAATTGAATTAGTTCACCTAGTCTTGATTAGGTTCTGCTCAAAGTAGAGATTTGATTTGGAAAATCAGTTCATTGGGATCAGAATGGTTCTAATTTCTGATAGGATTTAATTCAGGTTTTCGGTTTAATCATTCTGCTATTATTAAACCTCCTTCTGGTCCTTTGTGGACTTCACTTCTAAGCCCTTCGCTAGGCACCCCTGCAGAGTATGGCCAAAAAAAGTCAAAATGCTGGCCATGAAAATGAGATTCAAACTCTGTTCAATTTTTTGTGTTCTTTGCAAATAAGAACACACAATGTGCATTAAAAAAGAGGGAATGGCCAATCGTACCAACATTTTTACCATATCTTTATTTAATTGCAGAGTGTTTGAATACAACTTTAACAGAATGTCCATAAATTATATTTTTACAACTATCTCTGAAAAATAATTACTCGAAGAAAATCTAAAAACTGTGACAAGCGTTTTCAGCATGGAGCTCATCCATGTTCCCATTTTATTTTTGCTGCTTCATTAGCCAACTTTTTCTTTGACAGCTGAATACTTCTCCATTTAAGTTTTAAAATGCAGTAAAAGTGACTTTTACTTTTCAATATATAGCACCTTATTCCACTACATTAACATCAAAATGGAATTGATTTAGAGGAACCTATGACAAGAAGATTTCCTATTCTCATTTTCTGTCTCTTTTTACAGCCTCAAAATTCATGGAGGATGACTCAGAGTCTAGTGCTCTGTAGGAAGTAACCTTTCAAGGTCAGATCTCTCTATATGGCATGAATGCAATTTCCATATCCCAAAAGGAACAGAAATAAAATGAGAGTGCTCTCGAATTTGGGCTTTATTAATGTCTACCTGTCATAAAATGGGGAGGAAATTTCTTAAGTGTGTAATTACCCTATAAAACTATAGATTTAGACAAGTCAAAAGCAGCTGCCTAAAAAAAATGAACCTCTTCCCCAAATAGGAGAAAGTGAAGAAGTCTTTAATAATTTGAAGAGCTGTTGAATAATTCAATAGCCTTGACCTGAACAGTGAATTTAAAGAGGCGTTGATTACAGGTGAAACTTGAAAAATTAGAATATTGTGCAAAAGTTCATTTATTTCAGTAATTCAACTTAAAAGATGAAACTAATATATGAAATAGACTGATTACATGCAAAGCAAGATAGTTCAAGCCGTGATTTGCCATAATTGAGATGATTATGGCTTGCAGCTCATGAAAACCCCAAATCCACAATCTCAGAAAATTAGAATATTGTGAAAAGGTTCAATATTCTCTGCTCAAAGTGTCCCCTCTAATCAGCTAATGAAGCTATAACACCTGCAAAGGGTTCCTGAGCCTTTAAATGGTCTCTCAGCGTGATCACAATCATGGGAAAGACTGCTGACCTGACAGTTGTGCAGAAAACCATCATTGTCACCCTCCATAAGGAGGGAAAGCCTCAAAAGGTAATTGTAAAAAAAGTTGGATGTTCCCAAAGTGCTGTATCAAAGCACATAAATAGAAAGTTATGTGGAAGGGAAAAGTGAAGAAGAAAAAGGTGCACAAGCAGCAGGGATGACCGCAGCTTGGAGAGAATTGTCAGGAAAAGGCCATTCAAAAGTGTTGGGGATTTTTACAAGGAGTGGACCGAGGCTGGAGTCAGTGCATCAAGAGCCACCACACACAGACGATCCTGGACATGGACTTCAAATGTCATATTCCTCTTGCCAAGCTGCTCCTGAACAACAAACAATGTCAGAAGAATCTTACCTGGGCTAAAGAAAAACAGACCTGGTCTGTTGCTCAGTGGTCCAAAGTCCTCTTTTCTGATGAGAGCAACTTTTGCATCTCATTTGGAAACCAAGGACCCAGAGTCTGGAGGAAGAATGGAGAGGCACACACTGCAAGATGCTTGAAGTCCAGTGTGAAGTTTCCATGTCTGTGTTGTCATCTGCTGGTGCTGGTCCACTGTGCTTCATTAAGTCCAGGGTCAACACAGTTGTCTATCAGGAGATTTTGGAGCACTTCATGCTTCCTTCTGCAGACATTTATGGGGATGCTGACTTTATTTTCCAGCAGGACTTGGCACCTGCCCACACTGCCAGAAGCACCAAAACCTGATTCAATGACCGTGGGATTATTGTGCTTGATTGGCCAGCAAACTCGCCTGACCTGAACCCTATAGAGAATCTATGGGGCATTGCCAAGAGAAAGATGAGAGACATGAGGTCGAACAATGCAGAAGAGCTGAGAAGGTCGCTATTGAAGCATCCTGGTCTTCCATAACATCTCAGCAGTGCCACAGGCTGATAGCTTCCATGCCACGCCGCATTGAGGCAGTAATTGCTGCAAAAGGGGCCAAACCAAGTACTTGCTTATACATATGCATGCTTATACTTTTCAGAGGTCCGATATTGTTCTATGTACAATCCTTGCTTTATTGATTGCATGTAATATTCTAATTTTCTGAGATTGTGGATTTGGGGTTTTCATGATCTGGAAGTCATAATCATCACAATTATGACAAATCACGGCTTGAACTATCTTGCTTTGCATGTAATGAGTCTATCTCATGTATTAGTTTCACCTTTTAAGTTGCATTACTGAAATAAATGAACTTTTGCACAATATTTGAATTTTTCGAGTTTCACCTGTATCTAAAGGCCCATACCTGAGTCCTACAAAGCATTTAGCTAGAATCTGAGAATGAGCAAAACTCAGAAATCACATTTTAAACTTCATTTTGCCATACTTCCACCTGTTTGCTCCTAACTGTTTGGAGATACCCTTGGTCAAGGGTCTTCAAGCATGGCAAGTTTAAGACTTGTGGACTTCAACTCCCAGAATTCCTTAGCTAACATGACTGGAGGAGGAATATTTTATTTAGATGCCTTAGAATATTATACAGGTGGATGTGACTTGCAACTAAAGGAGACCAGAATTTCCATTGTAAGATGCTGAGGTTGCGTTGAGTCAGACCCAATTTTCCAACCATTTTTATAGCTATCATTAAGTGAATCACCATGGTTGTTCAGTGAACTACATAAGAACCTCGGTGGTGCAGTGGTTAGAGTGCAGTACTGGAAGCTACTTCTGCTGCAGCCAGCTGCCTGCAATTTGGGAGATCGAATCCCACCAGGGTCAAGGTTGATTCAGCCTTCCATCCTTCTGAGGTCTATAAAATGAGGACCCAGATTGGGGGGGAAATAGGCTGACTCTGTAAACTGCTTAGAGAGGACTGCCAATCACTATGAAGCAGTATATAAGTCCAAGTGCTATTGCTATAATCCTTAAGGGAATTCAGTTTCCCCAATGGGCATAATTATTTTCCGGAAATTGGCCCAAAGTGTCACAATTTGCAATCACATGACCTTGGGATGTTGCAACAGTCATAAATATGAAACAGTTGTCAAGCATCTGAATTTTGATCACATGATCATGGGACTGCTGCAAAGGTTATAATTGTGAAAAGTGGTCACAAGTCACATAAGTCATAAGTCAAGAACTGCCTGTATTAGATTTCATGCTGTTGATTCATCACTTTCTCTCTCTTATGAACAGTAT
Organism: Laticauda colubrina; assembly: GCA_015471245.1. NCBI lineage: Eukaryota > Metazoa > Chordata > Lepidosauria > Squamata > Elapidae > Laticauda > Laticauda colubrina. Next base: position 4,863,412 of record BLBF01000022.1, on the reverse strand, counting down.
TCCATTGGATTCAATGCCAGGATTATTGAAAGTGTTCTGACCAAGGCTTCTGAGACCGTAATTATGCACACACTTATGTTAAAAACAAGTCATGTTTTATTGCAACACTCTGAATTGTTTTCACTCCCAGCTAGTAATGAATCTCAAATAGTCCCTCGAGACAAGCAATCACCTTTCTTTCCTGTGAAGTGCTGCCAAATACAGAAGTGTCAAATGAACTAGGAAAAAAAAAAAGCCAACCCAAGTACAAAGAGCTTCAAGAATGAATCTGAACCGAACGAACAACTTTGTTTCCTGCAAAGATTTCTTCATCTTTGCCTGTCCTTTATATCCTATGGGAGGGGCAATCACCTTCCAGCCTTACTCCCAAATCGCCGCTTTTGTTTCATCTGCTCTCGCCTTCTAGCAGCTCTGCGAACACACGAACTGGGAACAGGCTCCCCTGGGTCCTCTGCTTTGCTGCTGCCAGACTCCAAAGGCCCCGGAGACAGCACCCCACTCCCAGATGTTCCTGGCCCCATCTCTGCATCGGACATAGGACCCTTATCTGAGTCCTCTCCAAACTCTGGACTGGTCCCCTTTCTTCTCCACTGTCCAATTCTGCTGCCATCCGCACAGGCTGCTGGTGAACCGTGACTGTTTTTTTAAAAAGAGCTTTAAAATATATAGTTAACTAAGAATTGAAACACAAAATGTCATTTTCATATCTCACACAAGAAACCTCTGGAGCCAAGAGCAGGCCCATACAGCTGGTTTACCCAGAATGCTAAACAGGTTTTATGACCCAGATGATAAGCCCCTCTGCAGCATTTCTATTTTGTTCTGGCTGATGTAGAATAATTTCAATACGACAGCTGTAATTTTATCGCATGTCAGGGCAGGAATGCAATCTTTGGTTGCAAAAAAATTAAATCCACCATTATTTAAACTAGTACAAGAAATCTTGTCCTCGCATGGACAAGATAAGATTTATGAAGGACATCTGTACGAGCTACTTCAAGAAACAAAACACCAAAGATACTCCTAGAGGCAATGTTGTTATTTTGTGATAGCAGAGTTATTTTTCATGCTAAATATAAGTAGTAGTTGAACAATTGCTTCAATGCAAAGATGAACATAATGCCTCACCCCAGGAGTCTTCACGATGGAAGATTGCTTTGGATTGTCTTCTTATATTCTGCAGAAATTTATAATATCTTGTTTATAAAGTTGTGACTCGTTGATTCTCAAAGTAACAGGCATTTAAGCCCATGTCAAACTGCACCAACGGATACAAAGAGGATGTAAAACGGACAAAAAAGCTTGCCATCTGTTGGTTAACGCGATGTACTCACTGCCTCCATTTTGCTTCCTCTCTATCCGTCCAGCATCCGTTTATGGACGTTTCATCCGCTCAGAAAGTTTTGAGCTGCTCAAAACTTTTGCGTGGAAAATGTAACAAATTTGTCCATTCTGCATCTGCTACGCATCCACTACGCATCCATTACGCATCCGTTACGCATCCGCTATATCCGCTAAGCATCCGCTGTGCATCCGCGCAACTCGCATCCGCTCGGATGCAGGGAGGAAGCGGAACGGACGCAGAACGGATGCAGAACGGATGCCTAGCGGAAACAAAGCATGTAAAATGGAAAAAACGTCCATAGAGGGGACCTATCTCAGATATTAAGGATGTCTAGAGGATGCCTAGAGGATGCCTAGAGGATGCAAAGGGACACCTATACTGCCTATAAAAAGGGGGAGCAACTC
>BLBF01000022.1:4822639-4844914 GCA_015471245.1 Laticauda colubrina | reverse complement strand
GGCCGCTCTTTGGATTGGTTCCTAGTGAACCAATCCACTGTTCTTTTTCTTAGCCAATCAGGTTTGTAGATTTGGAGTCATCCACTTTACATACAGAACAGAGAGCTTGTACCATTTCAGACAGGTGGCTGTCCAACCTTTCCTTAAAAACCTCCAGTGATGAAGCACCCACAACTTCTGAAGGGAAGCTGTTTCACTCGTTAATTGTCCTCACTGTTAGGAAGTGTCTCCTTAATTCCAGGTTTGCTTCTCTCCTTGATTAGTTTCCATCCATTGTTTCTTGTCCTGTCTTCTGATGCTTTGGAAAATAAGTTGAATTGGCTGTCAACTAGCCACCAACTGGGGAATAGTGCATGAGGGGAAGGGGGCTTAATAAAAATCAAGATAGCAACCATATTCCATAATTAAAGTCTTGCCTCTTTTTCTACATGAGTGGCAAATAAAATGTGTGGCCTCAAATCAAGTCACATCTGCCACCCCTCCTCCTAAGAGATCACAAAACTATTGCTACTGGTTGTCTCTCCATTCTGAATCTTTCACTCTTTGTAACCAGTCCAGGCACGTATGGTCATTGCAGCCTCCCCATGGACACCTGATCAGAATTTGGGCACTTGGCCACTGGCATGTTATTTATGTCAGTGGCAGCATCCTGGTGTCATATGTACCTTCATTTGTGACCTGCCAAGCAAGTTTCTGAAAAGCAAAATCAATTTGTGTAAAGACTACATGATTTGCTTAATAACTGCAGTTGTTAATTTAAGAAACTTGGCCCAAAAAAAGATTGTAAGTCGCTTAACAATTGCCTTGCTTAGCGATGGAAATTCTGGTCCCAGTTGTGGTCATAGGTCAAGTACTAGCTGTATATAGCACTTAGACTTATATACCATTTTATAGTGCTTTAGCTGTATATAGCACTTAGACTTACATACCACTTTGTAGTGCTTTAAAGCCCTCTTTAAGCAATTTACAAAGTCAGCCTATTGCCTCCAACTATCTGGATCCTCATTTTACCCACCTCAGAAGGATGGAAGGCTGAGTCAACCTTGAGCCTGGTGAGATTCGAACTGCCAAGTTGTAGGCAACTGGCTGCAGAAGTAGCTTGTAGGACTGCACTCTACCCACTGCACCACCGAGGCTCCTTAGATATACATGCTGTTATAATTTTCTTCGCAACAATGTGGATATCATTGGCCCTTGCCTTTTTTTCTAATACATCTTTTCAGCATCATATCTACTGAAAATCACCTGTTCAGTACTAATCTGGTTCAGTCCTGCAAGATAAACAAAGATGATTTAGATATTTCTAGCTAGCTAGATTTTGGCTACAAGAACTATCCAAATGTATCCTCAAATCAGAAGTGGTATTCAGCCGGTTCTGGCCAGTTCTGGAGAACCAGGAGCAGAAATTTTGAGTAGTTCAGAGAATCGGCAAATACCACCCCAGACTGGCTCCTCCCCCATCTATTCTCTGCCTCTTGAGTCTCAGCTGATCTGCTGGGTCTCCTTTGGTTGCCCTGCACAGGAGAACAGAGCTGGAAAGTGGGGTGGGGAGGAAATGGGGATTTTACAATATCCTTCCCCTGTCAGGCCCACCAAGCAACGCCCACCAAGCCACAACCACAGAACCTGTAGTAAAAAAATTGAATCCCACCACTGCCTCAAATACCCTTTCCTTGTCTGCTCTAGAAAAATGAAGCAATTTGTGAAAACAGAAGTCTGTGCAATAAGAAACTTCCTCTTGTTGCTGTCTGCTAGTTCCACCATTTAGATGGTAATCATCTATTTTTAATTTAACCTTCCACTATCTGCACACTTGCATATTTCATGATTTGTATTTTTTCCAAATTCGAAAACTCTGGGTGGTTCGTATTTTTTAAAAAATACTATAAATTTCTTTTAAACAGTCAATTTAAAAATGAGAAGTGTAATTAAAAATACAATGAAAAAAAATCCAATTAGGCTTATGGAAATGTAATGGCCATGACATGTGAAATTGCAGGGACGTTTGAGCCTGAGAAGACAGACAGATTCTGAGAAATAGGATACCTCTCCAAATTCCCAGGGGATGGGGACAGTGGCGGGATTCAATTTTTTTTTACTACTGGTTCTGTGGCTGTGGCTAGGTGGGCATGGACAGGTGGTCATGTGACTGGGTGGGCATGACTACGTGGCCATGTGACTGGGGGGGGTCAAAAGTATTTTTTTCTTTTGCAGCACCCCCCCACACCCCGTTTTTGGCCCACTGGGCCTCGGGGAATCCTCCTGAGCACTGAACAAAGAACCATTTTGAAGCCTTCCGAGGTAAGTACAACAGCAAGAGAGGGGGATCAGCTGTGCTGCATGATTTACATTAGCTAGAAAGCAAGAAATACAACAATATCCTACTTTCTAGCTAATCTAAATTGTGCGGCACAGCTGATCATCACCCAGCTGATCATCCAAAATATCAGTTCGACCAAACTGGTCGCATTTTTTACTACTGGTTCTCTTGAACTGATAGTATTTTTTACTTCCGGTTTGGGCGAACTGGGCCAAACCGGCAGCATGTCACCTTAGGATGGCGAACCAAAACTTGCATCCCAACCTGATCTTACAAGATTCTATTTGCAAAAGATAGTCCTGTGAACTCAAACCATGTTTGCATATTTTATAGATTTTATAGATCAAACCCAGCCATCTGAATTGTATTTGGAAACATCTTGACAGCTAATGGAGTGGCTGTATTCTCTATCAACTATATTTCTAGGTTGACTTAGCAACAGTGATAGCACTTGGACTTAAGCCAGAGGTTTAATCCATTTATTCTGTTCCTCTGGGACTATTTGAGAATAAACCCACTTATTCTTTTAGCAATAGCAATAGCACTTAGATTTATATATTGCCCCATAGTGTTTTATAGCACTCTCTGGGGGGTTGATAGAGTCAGCCTATTGCCCCTAACAATCACAGTCCTCATTTTACCGACCTCAGAAGGATGGAAGGCTGAGTCAACCTTGAGCTGGTCAGAATCAAACTGCCAAATTGCTGGCAGCTAGCTGGAAGTTAGCAGAAGTAGCCTGCAGTACTGCATTTTAACCACTGGGCCACCACAGCTCCTAAAAATTGTTTAAAGGGTGTCCGTGGTGAAGAAAAGATTAAGAACTACTGATCAATAGCACTTAGACTTATATATTAACCTATAGTGCTTTACAGAACTCCCTGGGTGGTTTCCAGAGTCAGCATCTTGTCCCCCAATAATCTGGGTCCTCATTTTATTTACCTTAGGATGGAAGACTAAGCCAACCTTGAGCTTAGGATCAAACTCCAGACTAAGGGCAAAGTTAGCTTGCAAAACTGCCTTCTAACCACTGTGCCATTTTCTTCTAAGCTAGTCAGAAGTGCATGCATTGTAGGTTATGGGCGAGTAGGCAGTGTCACCAGGACCTCCTGCTCTTAAAAAGGGTTCATATGGCACACCAATAACTCCCCTGGTCTCCCCGACCATGGACTTCTGTGGCATTTAAGGTAAAGATTCCCCTGCACATACGTGCTAGTCGTTCCTGACTCTAGGGCAGTGCTCATCTCCATTTCAAAGCTGAAGAGCCAGTGCTGTCTGAAGACATCTCTGTGGTCATATGGCTGGCATGACTAAATGCCGAAGGCGAACAGAACGCTGTCACCTTCCCACTGAAGGTGGTCCCTATTTTTTACTTGCATTTTTACATGCTTTAGAACTGCTAGGTTGGCAGAAGCTGGGAGTATTGGGAGCTGGGAAGTAACAGGGGATCATTCCATTATGCGGCGCTAGGGATTCAAACCACTGAACTGCTGGCCTTTCTGATCGACAAGTTCAGCATCTTAGCCACTGAGCCACCACACCCCTATCCTATGGCATTTACTACTTCTCAAATCCCAAATCTTTGCTATCTGAAGGAACCAAGTGAGACGTGGTTCCAACTCAAGGTGGCAAACATCTTGTTGGGATTCCTCAAGTCGGCTCCCATTCCTTGGGTCAACTGACCTTGAAGCAGTCTTATGGAGGGATGAAGCACAAAATACCATTAACAACTTCCCTCTCTCTCCTGGGATAAACCCAATTCATGAGATTAGTAGCCAAAGGAGTAGAAAACCCCAGGATGATTTTTTTCCCCAATAGCCCTTGATAGAATAAGACTTTTCTCTCTTATTTGGAAAGTTCATGCATGCTGTGGGTGAAAGAAAGGCTCAAATTAATATGATCCCATGGCATATTGATGAAGCTTCAGAGTCATACGACCATTTTAAAACAAATCCGCTCCTGATTTATGCATTTGTTTACCCAGGAAAAAATTAAAGCACTTGCTAAGAGAATTCTTTATTCAAAGCCTTGCACAGTGACTGTAGGTGATAAACTGAAAGTATGATTTTGGGCCCTGAAGCCTTGCATTTTTTGGTGGCCAAAATGTTTGCAGTTCTGTCTGCACACTGCTAGTTCTTCTGTATCTGAATCAAGCCTTCTCTAGTCTCCAGCCTTTGATACAAATACAAACACACGTTTTTGTTGATTCTACCACCATAATGCACCAATCACCTTTTTGGTGTCCTAACACTTGCACAAAAGGAAGTGAACAGAGGAAGAGCAGAACAGCAGACGTGCCTGCCCCTTTCTCCATGCATACAGGTAGCCCTCAACCTACGACTACAATTGAGCCCCAAATTGATATTGCTCAACAAGACATTTGTTCAGAGAGTTTTTTTTTGCAAATTTAGTTTAAAAAGTTTTACAACTTTTCTTGCCACCGTTGTTAAGTGAATCATTGCAATTGTTAAGTTAGGAACTCGGCTGTTAAGTGTATCTGGCTTCCTCATTCACTTGGCTTGTCACAAGGTCACAAAAAGTGATTGTCAGGCTCTGAGTGCACCCAGAGCCCATCAGCTCCAAATATGCCTCACAGCAAGTCAGCTGGCCATGTCAGCTTATCTCTGTTGCTGCCGGATCTGTATTTATTCTTGTGTGCTGGCCAATAGCTTTGGAATGACTTAGCAGAGCTGAGGATGGATTCTGCAACAACTGTGGAGCTGCTGGAACTGGATCTTTATTGATGTGGTGCATATTGTTAAAGGGGGGTTGGGCACATATAGGTGGTAATTAGGTTAAAACATGGTGAAGGTGGCACCAGGTGGGGATCAGTTAGTAAGGGTCGGAATAGGATGGGGATGTAGACATGTTATAGGATTAATAGCATTTAGGGATAATGGATTAGGCGTGACCAGAATTAGAACTGTGTATAGGCCTGGGTGTGGTTGTGTGTATGTCATGATAATGGTGATAAAAGGAAAGGGAGCAAACTCAAACCCAACTCTAACCTAGCCTGGCTTCTAGCCATTCTTGCCTGATTAGTGTATTTGTTGTTTGATGCTATATTGAATAAACTATCATTGTCCTCAAGAGGAGCTGGAGTTTGGATTCATTTAAAGACAAATCTTCAATACTCAAGGACTGGCTGAGAGTTATCATGTAACCCCAGGCCTGAGGAGAGCGGGGATTCAGCCAGTGCATTGTTCTGGAGCTCATGGAGCTCAAAGGGGGCCCATAAAGGGGACATTTTTAAAAAATTACAAAAAAACAAAATTTTAAAGAGAAAAACAGCAGGATGGAGTGTCAACTTGGATGCGCCCAGGCGGAGGTGGGAGTGGGGGATAGTGGGAGTGACTTTCAGCAAAAAATTCCAAAGCTGGATCAAATCAACTCATCAGAGGATAAATGGCAAGGAAGGAAGGCATGTCCTTCCTGTGCAGCAGGGGCAGCAATGATCACCCTGCCCTCCCTCCACCTCCTCCTCCAGAGATGAGATGCTACCGGTTCGGCCCGGTTCTATAGAACCGGTAGCTCTGAAGAGCAGCAGACACCGAACCATGACACAAATATTGGCACCCTCACAACCTGAACACAAGCACCATAGCATTGTAAAAGTTCATTGAATAAACTGGTTTAGCACTGCAGTAATATTAATAAGGACAAAGATCATGAGTTCCCATATTACAGATAACTTGAATTTGATTTGTTTCCATTGCAAATGAGGTATAGATTTCTTTCATAGTAAGCAATAAAGAAAAAATGAGCACAGGGGGAAAAATTTCCATTGGAACATTTCATCCAGGAGCCATTCCAGAACAGCTTTTTAAACATAATATTTACAAGGAATAATAGAAATGTACCTTGAATTTAGCAAAACTGTTTTATAAAATGACAATAATTTGGCTCTCTCCCTGAGAAATGTACAGTGGCGTAAGAGAAAAGATTGCAAATTCTAGCATTGAATGTTACTTAGAGACTGGGGAAGTTGGTAAACTCTGTGGGCCTAGAATGCTGGCTGGCTGGCTGGCTGGCTGGAGAATTCTGCAAGTTGACCTCTCCATATCTTAAAGTTGCCAGGTTTGAGGAAGAACATATCAAGTTAAGAGAATTTCATAGTACAAAGTGAACCAGACAGTAAAAGGTCGTGTACATAATAACTGGCAGTGCATGAAAACATTAAAACCAGATGTTTCCTCCGTGCTTAAAATCCGCTACTTTATAATGTGTTTTTGCCTTGTAATATTTTAGAAACAATTTGCTTTGGGGTTTATAGTTAATACACTGCAGATGTGTTAAGAGAGAGCATGCAGACTAGAGATTGGGCCAGTCAAGGATTGTCATTTCAGATAGAACAGCGGAACCAGTCCAGATCTACAAAGTGGTGTGTCACTTTAGAATAGTGAGATCAAACCATGAACTAGAGCAGTGATGGTGAACCTATTTGTTATGGTGTGCCGAAAGCACGCGCATGCCAGCATCCACAATGCAATGCATCCCCCTGCGCATGCACACGCAACACCCCTTTACCTGCGCTGTGCATGCATGCGTCCCCCAGCTGATTTTTGGCCCATTTTTCAGCCTCCCAAGTCTGCCGAGGCTTCCCTCGAGCCTCCGGGAGGGCAAAAATGGCCTCAAATGGGGCAAAAATCAACTAAGAGGCACGTGCATGCACAGTGCAGGTAAATTTGGTTGGGGCTCATGTGCCCGCACAAATGGTTCTGTGTGTCATCATGGAATTAGAGCAAGGGTGTCAAACTCAAGACCTGCAGACTGGATCTGGCCCATGGAGTGTTTTGGTCTGGCCTGCTGGGCTGCCCTGGAAATAGCAAAGGACCGGCCTGCAGTGCCTCTGCCAGTAAAAATGGAGCTTGGGAGGGCCGTACGCAGCCTTCCCAAGTTCCATTTTTGGCTGCAACGGCCTGCTTCAGGACTCTACCAGAGGAAAATGGAACTTAGGAGCACCATACATGGCCTTCTCAAACTCCATTTTCTCTGGCAGAGTCCTGGAGAGGCCATCACAGCCAAAAATGGAGCCTGGGAGAAGTGCTCCCAACATGAGTGATGTTGAGGTGGCCACAACCCCCAGGTCACCCAACCCAGCCCCTCCCCTTCCCGAGGTCAAACATTAACCCTGATGAAATTCACCCTCAATGAAATTGAGTTTGACACCCCTGAACTAGAGATCTGTAGTCCAGTGGATTATTCTGGCAAGAGTGAGAAAAATTAATGTTTTCAGATTACTTCAGTAGTTGATGAGATCAGAAGACTTGTATTCATTTGGAATCATAACTTTTTTTTTCTGGAAAGGGAGATAATATAGCTGATTGATATCTATTTGATCCCACATATCGGTTCTATTGAATTGTCTCTGAATTGATCTTAGTCTAATGCAGGAGTGTCAAACTCAAGACCCGCAGGCTGCATCTGGCCCACGGGGTGGTTAAATCTGGCACGCAGGGCTGACCTGGAAATAACAAAGGACCAGCCCCCAGTGCCTCTAGCAGCCAAAACAAGGTGCCGGGGGGGCGGGGGGGGGGGGCTTTGTGCGGCTTCCTGTACTCCATTTTTGGCCCATATAGCCATACAGTATTCTGATGGCCAAAATGGAGCACAGGGAGTTGTGCAAAGGCCACCATGGCCCATTTTTGGTCCGGATGGCCTCCTGTAGCACACTGCCAGTCAAAAAGGGTTGCGAGGGAGGGGCACGTGGCCCACCCACACCCTATTTTGGCCAGTGGGGTGTTGCAGGAGGCATCCATCTTGTCTCCCCCCTGGCTGGCCTGCAGAGGAGAACTACCATGCTGATCTGGCCCTCAAAGAAATCTAGTCTGACACCCCTGGTCTAATGAGACCGTGAACAATAAAGCAATAAGGATCCTATAGTGAAAGTGAGAGCAAAACTCATGATGAATATTAGTGAACATATCTTTGAACTCATTTTAGGAAACAATGGAAACAATGGATTCATAGTGTTTCAATGACCCCTGTACTCACTCAGAGCTTTAATGTTATATATGAGTATTCCATTTTAGGTCACAATTGCTGAAAAAGCAACTGGAACATTTTTGAGGAAAAATGGTGAGGAATATTGTTCCAATTCAATTCAAACTGGGCTCATTTATAGTTACAGTGTCTGGACACGATGTCCTTATCCATCTTGTTTGAAAGAGTTTCATTTGCGATTGCTGGAGGCTTTGAATATGGAGATAGCTGTAAGAGGTATTGGCCAATTTCATCAAGGAAATTGTGAACCATCTTGAGTAATTTATAATATAATAGAGTCCCCTTAGTGAGATAGGTGTTATAATAAATAAAGTTTAATGTTAAATAAATAATTAAAAATGAAAAAGTGGATAAAAATCTAATAAATAAATAAATACATATCCCAAAGAAGGAAATGCAAACCCAGGAAGCCCTCTTACAACTACCCTGTTTTTGAGATGTTATAATATGGCTGGATATTATAACAACAGGTTTTAATGTGGCTGCAAAGCTGATTCTTAAAATATATGCCTACAATGACAAGAAAAAATGTACAATAGTAAAGGATATATTTGAAAAGAGAAATGAATTTGAAATAGATTATGGCAAATGTAAATATAATTTACATTTATATTTCCACTTCGTGCCTCTGTAATTTAAAGTAAAACCAGCATGGAGTTATGCATTATAAAGTGTAAGTGTTTTATTACCAGTAGTTTTTGACAATGCATGTATAATATTCATTTTCTGAAGACTCAAACAGATTAAAAGACCCTTTCTTTCTTTCTTGCAAATGGATTCTGTCTTTTGATAGAATAAATTAAATCTACATTACCTAGCATTCATTTTAAATAGTTAGTTTGCACTGATAGTGAGGGTTCTTTTTTTTTTTTGAGTTAGTTTATATTTGTTAGTGAGAATCCAGAAATTCCTTTGGATCACTCTTGCTGTTTTTGTACCATTTTTTTTATTCTGGAATCTAAAGAAATGGAGAGCAACAGGCAATCTGGGGTGCTCTACAGTAGTGACTCCCCCAATCTTTTTGGGGACCAGGGACCAGTTCTGTGGAGAGAGGTTTTTTCCATAGACCAGAGGAGGCATGGTTGTGTGTGTGCCTCCATCTTACAGATGGGACTTAGCTTGTTTGTGCAGCCTGGTTTCTGGCACAGTATCCTTCCCCTGCCATGTCCACCAAGCCATGCCCACAAAACCGGTAGTAAAAAAATTTGAATCCCATAACTGATGCCGTGGCCAGTGCTGGTCCACGGACTGTTGGTTGGGGACCTCTGCTCTACAGATAAAGAGCAGGGTTAAAATGGTTAGAAATCATCACTGAAAGAACTAAGGACATTCACTAAGAATTTCTATGTGGGGGAAAGTTTAGCTTTTTATCAGAGTAACTGATAATCAGAGTTGGAAGGGATCTTGTAGGTCATCTAGTCCAACCCCCCGCCCAAGCGGGAGACCCTACATCATTTCTGACAAATGGCAGTCCAATCTCTTCTTGAAAGGCCCAAGTGATGGCGCTCCCACAACTTCTGAGGGCAACTTCTGTTCCATTGGTTGATGTTCTCACTGTCAGAAAGTTTCTCCTTGTTTCCAGGTCAAATCTCTCCTTGTTCAGTTTCCATCCATTATTCTTTGTCTGGCCTACAGGTGCTTTGGAAAATAATTGACCCCTTCCTCCTCCTTGTGGCAGCCCCTCAAATATTGGAAGACCTCTATCATGTCTTCCCTGGTCCTTCTCTTCATTAGACTAGACAAGCCCAGTTCCTGTAACCATTCTTCATATGTTTTATCAATGGTATCCAAGTTGTGGGGGCTGTGGGAAAAACCTCATTTGGCCTGCAACAATTATTTATAACAAATTATCTAATTCACACTTTCAAGACTATTAGTCTGACTAGAACACAATTATCCCTTCAAATCTGCATTTTCCCAAAATTTTTAATGCAGATCACATTTCAAATCTTGAGTACAACACAAGATACTACAGCAGAATAAATAAAATGTTTGTACATAAGATGATAAATAAGTCCCATCCATATTGTTTAACTCAATTAAAATAATATCTGTAAAATATTTATTACTATGACAGAATGCCTGGTCATTTTCTTTTTATGTATGTTATGCATTAATCTCTATTCAAAAATAATATATAATGAGTTTGGCTTGGGGTTTATATTTCCTTGAGTTCTTCAATTGTTCCAGTGTCTTTGTTCCTCAAGGGACTCTATTTTACCAGAACTGGTTGTCAGTAATGCCTGCATTATTTATAACAATAAAATGTATTTATATAGAGAATTAAAGATGTCTTATTCATTTTATTGTTGACTTTTACTGGTTTTGGAAAAAGAGCTAAGTAATTTCGTGTGTGTTCAGTGCTTAGATGGGAGAACAAAATAAAAATCTGGAGAAATCTGAAATCTGGACAAACTACTTAACTTATTGTCCATTGTATTCATGCCCAGTTGAGTGCCATTTGAGAAAGCAGGTGATTGAAAATATCAAGTTGCAGCTGGGACAGTGTGATCAAAGCCCTGCCTGATTCTGGTGTGCACAGCTCTTATAAAGATCGATGGTGCTTCAATTGTTGCTGCCATCTTGACATTTTGACCACACAATGTCGACAACCCTGTGAGAAAGACACTCAAAACTGTGACACTGTTTTCACTGGCAGGGGGTTGCAGGAAGCCGTCACAGCTAAAAATGGAGCTCAGGAGCCCGTTTTCGCCTCAGGCCACCACAGGCACCCCCAACTTGAGTGACATTGAGCTGGACATGCCCACCCTGGCCATACACATCCTGCCCACCCCCAAGGTCAAATACAACCCTGATTCAGCCCTCCATGAATTTGAGTTTGACACCGCTGACCTATTCCATACCTCTACATTTGGTTTTTCTTGCTTACTTTTCTCACCACTGTATTTGTTGTCTAGGGTCCAGTGTTCAAGTCTGTCAAGATCCTTCTAGATCCCAAGACTAAAGTGTTGACTGTTCCGCCCAGCTTGTTGTCATCTTGAAATGTGTTGTATTCTCCTCCTGTCTCCTTATCTAAATTGTTTATGGAGATGTTGAAGTGGACTGGGCCTCAGACAGGACCTTGGGGTACCTGTTGTGTTTCACTGGCAGCCTGTGCAGATGGCAGCGGAATTGGACAGTGGGGAAGAATGGGGGCCAATCCAGGAGTCTGGGGAGGACTCAGATGAGGGTTCTGCATTCGATGCAGAGATGGACCAGGACCATCTGGGAGTTGTGTGCTGACTCCAGGCCTCCAGAGACTGGCAGCAGTGAGGCAGAGGAACAAGGGGAGCCTGTTCCGGGGCGTGTGTGCACATAGCTGCTAGAGCAGACAAAAGGGGCGACTTGGGAGTAAGTCTTGGAGGTGATTGGCCTTCCCTTAAGGTATAAAGGAGGTTCAAAGGTAGAGAAAACTTTGCAGGAAGCAAAGTCTTTCATTCTGTTCAGATTAAACCTTGAAGCTCTGTGTGGACTTTGTACTTCGGTTGGTTTTTTTTCAGTTAATCTGGCATTTTGGTTGTTGACAGCAATTCAAAGGAGATAAAGGTGGGTGCTTATCTCGAGGGACTGTTTGGCACTCATTTTTGGCTGGGAATGAACATAATTCCCAGCATTGAAATAAAACTAGAGTTATTTTGACTAAGTGTGTGCTTAATTTCAAACTCAGAAAGCCTTGGTCAGAACAATACCCCTCTGCATGTTTCCCGCCACATAGATGTACAGTAGTTCCATTGAGGACTATACATGGAATACTGTTGGTCACCCAGTTATGAATCCAACTGGTAGTGATGCTGTCTATTCCACATTTTTTAAAAACTTATTAAGAAGTAATCTAGGGTTTCCTCTGCCAAACGCCTTTCTGAAGTCCAAGTATATGTCTACAATGTTTCACTGCTCCACTAATTTAGTCACTTTGTGAAAGAATGGACTAAGGTTTGTTTGGCACGATCTGTTTTTCACAAACCCATGTTGGCTTTTAGTAATAGCTTTGCTTGTTTCTAGGTGTTTACAAATCCATTGCTTGATTATCTTTTCCAAAATCTTCCCAGGTATTGAAATGTCAGGCTGATTGGCCTGTCTTCTCCTGTGCTCATTTATGTTTTCTTTTTAAAAGATTGGAACCACATCAACTCTTTTCCCAAACCCCAATGCTCCAGGATTTTTGAAAGATAGGATTCAGTGGTTCTTTTTTTTTTCTTTTTAAATAGGTTTTATTGAATAACATTGGATGCGGATTGTTTTTCCTGACATTCCTGTTTGTCATACATGTTATGGCATAAAATACATGTTTTATGTACATTTATATTTTTTATTTCTAATCATCCATTCTGTCAACCCTGCTTTATTAGGGTTTGGTATTTCTTTTCTTTTTTTTTTTTGAAAATTTTATTTGGGTTTTCACAAAAACAAAATACAAATAAAACATCTTTTTTGAAAATAGCATGGTCCCAGGTTATCACTTCTTCTTACAGACACAAAACTCAATTTCATGCTCATTTTTATATTCTATTCCATATCTTATTTCCATTTTATATTTTCTAGATAGTTTTTCCACTCTTTTAATTCTCTCAACTTTATTTTAATTATCTCATCTCAATTCAAATCATTATATTTATACTTTTGTCTATCCTGTTACAATTTCTTATTATCTTTTCTTATTAAGCAAATTTTTCCCTGTAGTTACCAATTAGAGTATGACGCCTTTATATCCTTTAATTTTATCCATTCAAACTCTTATTTAAGCTTCAATGTATAACTTTAAGATTATAACATTCAATATAATACATAACTTCCAATCGGATTCTGCTTGGTACATTCTTAAAATAGACGCTATATTCTTAAAAAAGAATATATATATGTAAATAAAACACATTCCATTCCAATTCAATTCTATCATTAATATGCATTAAAATCTTAACATCTTTAACATTTCTTTTCAATTGAATATCATACTTCCTTGGGAACACTTATAAACTTTCCATGGTTAATTCTTTTTTTTCCGTATTTCTTACTTATATTTTTGTAAATCATTACAAATAATTAAAAATGTTCCTTTTTAATTCTCTCAATCATTTTAATTCATTTATTTATCAACAAACATCTCACTACATTACAATAAATATTTTATCCCTTGTGTGCCCGCACAAATGGCTCTGTGTGCCACTTGTGGCATGCATGCCATAGGTTCGCCATCATGGGACTAGCATGTATGCACAAGGGAAACCTTTAGCTTTTAGAGTGGATAGGTATTGTCTTACCATTTTCTTTCATGTTGGGGAATTTGGGGAGATGAAGTCCACACCTCTTCAAGTTGCTACGGTTGAGAAAACCTGCTCTAGAATTAATATCATCTGCTCCTTTAGCCCTGAATTGCTCTGAAGCCAATAATTGCCTTTACTCTAATAATGATATTGCTGCCAAAAGAACCTTGGTGTTTTAATTAGCAGCACCATGAGTAGAAGGATCACTTGGCCAAGTGTTAAGAATTAATTGTTTTCCACCCTCTTTTGATGTACGGCAAGTTGAGTAAGCAAAGCTTAATGGGCTGCCATGTTAATTAAGGCCTGGCATTTTTGTGGGTCCCCTTTTCCAAGAGGTAGCACTTCATCGGCCCCTTTCCTCCGCCCCCCCCCCCCCCAAATGACAACGTGGCTTCCTGGTGCCAACAGAAGAAGGGAAGGGTTGCACAGCTGTGGTGTCTGTCTCCTGGCTTCCGAGGCAATGGTGTGCGTAGGCCGTCTTACAACTGGGTCTTCTTTTCAGCACAAATGGAAAGTCTATGACACAAGTGACACTTAGCCTGACCTTGAGAAAGGCATGCTGTTCAGATACTTGTTATGAGTCAGATATTTAACACCCTGCAGGAATCTTCCCACACCTCTACATCAAGAGCCAAATTCTCAGTTTTTAGCAATTTCTCTTCTTCTCCTTCTCCTTCTTCTGAAGTTTGCCACTGGATTACTCCATGTTATTTTTTCAGCTTTCCCTTCTCAGAGATTCTCTCGTGGGCTCTTTTCAAACCCCTAAGCAAACCCATCCTTGGCTGGCTAGGTGCTACCTGCTGATAATGCTTCAGAGCACAGTTAGCAAGAAGCCATCTGGATTGAGATGTTCTTTGTGTGAAGAAGGATTCCTGCAAAAGAGTTAATTGCTGGTTTTGGTCTCTTTCCACTTTTCTATCATCTCGTATTTCTCCCTCACCAAATAAAATAAAATAAAATATGCTGCATAGTTTGATAAGCAGAGTGTAGCAGAAGCATTGATGGGCCCAGATCATTTTAAGGTAAAGATTATTAGCACAGAAAGTTACCCTTGGGTCTGATTCTCTCCAGAAAACCTTTCAATTTCTCCAGCTAGATAACTAGCCATCTGTCTTTTTATATATATATATGAAGTAGAAATTTCAGAGTATGTTATCAGAAGTGCTGGGCATTGTTCCAGGTGCCATTATGTCTTGATTTTGTTATATTTCACCTCCTGCCAATTCCAGTGACATTTCGGTCTGAAGATTCACACAGCTGCAAACGCATATTTCTTGAGGAGATTTAGTTTGACAGTAGAATTCCTAATTAAGAAAGAAATGACCATGTTTTACTTTACTTTTCCTCTGGGAAAAAAGTAGACTTCTAAGTTGGCAAAATCCAGCAGGGATTTGTGAGCCTTGTACAATTTCAGCAATATTTTATATTCAGTTTTCAGTACTTATTGTCATTCCTTCCCAAAATGAAGTGCCTTCTATTATGACTTTAATTATCAGCAAATATGTGTGAAATAACCAAATGTCCTAAATGAGAAGTCATTATAGGACAAAAATATACTTACTTGTTTAAAAAAAAAGAATCACACAACACCTGGAAAGTAGTTTTGAAATTTCCAGAATTTGTATTATTCTCTCTGATGATTTGACTAACCTAGGGAAGAATAGAAGGTTCTGTATTTAGCAAGAAATATCTCTCATATTGTGATCTAATGCAAAATAAATAAGGAAGCCATCAGTGACTGTTTCCATAAATCATGTTCTAGTTTTTTAGGACCATCAATTATTGAGTTCGAAACAGCCAAAAAGAAAGACTCTTGGTTCATGGCTGCATCTTGGAAAGGTGCATTTACTATCTCTCTAGCAAACAAACTAGATTTAGTCTTAATTTTAGTATTTTTGTGTGCTTTGTTAACAACCAGTTTTTCTTGGACACAGTAAAAAAAAAGTGGAAGCTGAATTGCAACCTCAGCATAATCAGGAACAAACGAAGGTTGATGGAAACTTGAAATTAATCTTGGCAGCAGGGGGAGGGGGTATCAAAATGGAAAGCCCCTAGCCGCCACTGCCTCCTTGCCTCCTGCCCCTCTTCTTGCTGCCACTATCAAATGGTCTGAATGCAGAGGTGGGCTCCAAAAATTTTAGCAAAGGGTTTTCTGCCTGCTCGCTGAGTAGGCATAACCATGGTGGGTATGGCCTAGTCAGCCTTCTGCACCATGGTGGGTTTTTTTTTTTTTTGCCCTCCCTGGGCTCCAGAGGCTTTCCTTGAGACTCCGGGAGGGTGAAAATGGTCTCCTCGGGCTCCGGAGGCTCTCTGGAAGCCATCCCACTGTCTATGGCAACTCAGGAGCAGATCAGGAAAGCTTTGTAAGTTGACAGGATGTGGGGTTTTTTTTAAAGTTTTTTTGACACCCAATGTAGATTCCGGTCTTAGAATTTCTTTTCTCCTATTCAGGTGTTTAAAAATGACATTTACTTGCTGGGCAAAAATTGTCATAAATCACAAAGCAGGGGTTAGAGTTGGGTTAGGGATTGGGATCCCCAACTTCCAGTCCACCATCCACTATCGAGCCTTGAGACATTCAGAACTGAGCCATGCATCTCCATTTTCACAAGCAGTGGGTGAAAATGTCCCTGTGTGCTCCATTGTGTACTCACCACTTGCACAAATGAAGCTGTGCACGCTTGCCCATTGCTCAGACAGAACCATCCCCTTTCCCCCCACCTCCACCCCATGAGTCAACAAAGCTGGAAAGGTTAGGGAACTCTGTCATAGAGGACTAGTACACATTTTAAATATTCTAGGAATATTTAAACATTATGATTTGTTTGGTTTTTGAAAAGCTTGAAGTCTTTTCTAATGTGAGAAATGGGCCAGTTTAGTTTAGTTTAGTTTAGTTTAGTTTATTGCCCTTGCATCTTGTACAACAAAATCAAACACCATCTTCTATGCACATCATGACCATGAAAATAAACACAAACACACATCCTTACACTCCACACATTGAATCGAAAACCCTCAACACCACACCAACACTGCACTATAAAGTAGAATTCAAAAGAGCTACTGCCCTGGGATAGAAGCTGTTTTTCAGTCTGTTTGTCCTTGTTTTTCTTATCCTGTACCGTTTGCCAGATGGTAATAGTTCAAAAAAAGGGTTCCCAGGATGAGATGGATCTTTGAGATTGTTTTGAACTTTCTTAAGGCAGCAGGAGCTGTAAAGCTCTTCCAAAGAGGGGAGAGGGCAACCAATGATCCTTTGTGCAAGGAAGTTCACCCTGTGGAGTGCTTTCCTATCTGCCACTGTGCAATTGGAAAACCATACAGAGGTGCAATAAGTTAAGATATTCTCTATGGTGCAGCGGTAGAAGGTTAAGGTTGTGGCAAGATTTACTGCAACTATTAATACCTTTTTCCAAATCATGCATTTAGCACAGGAGTGGAATTCTACTGGTTCAGACCAGATTGGGCAAACCCCTTGTTCCCATGTTCACCTCGTCTGAATTCAGCTCGCTGCAGTGAGGAAGTGGGCCCACTCGCCTGCCCCTGCTCTTTCCTGTGCTTTATGCCTTTGTTTAGAGCACAGCTAATTCACATGGCAGGGTGGTTTGCCATGCCTCAACTGATATCTTCACAGAGGCTGCAGTTGAAGTAAGTATGGGCTTG
This sequence comes from Laticauda colubrina, assembly GCA_015471245.1. Lineage (NCBI taxonomy): Eukaryota > Metazoa > Chordata > Lepidosauria > Squamata > Elapidae > Laticauda > Laticauda colubrina. Next base: position 4,827,670 of record BLBF01000022.1, on the reverse strand, counting down.
CCTTTTTTAAATGAAGAGCACACACGTGGAGCAAAGTGCGTGATCTGGTTGTTATACCAGTGGAATCCCACCCCCGCTTCTGCGGCTGGGATTTTACACATAATTGCACATTCATACATTGTGCTGAAATCTTTCACAATTATTTATGCAGATACTTGGGACTGACTAGCTCCCTGGAATAAAAATTAACTTTAATAAAAATTAAATGAACTTTGTAACTCCACGCCCCCTAAACTGTTCCTTCTTTTTTTTTTTTAAGAAAAGCATTTGTAAAAAGAGAGGATCATCCTTTCATTTTTTTATCCCCTTGTACATCTTTTATTCCATAACCCAGAGAACTTAGAAATGCATCTTCAAGGGAGTGGAAACCAAGCACTGCCAAACCTGATTCTGTGGTTTCTTCCCCAAACCCCAAAAAGTTTAACTTTAGACAGTCTACAATTGACCTCACCCCTTTCCTAAGAGGTCTGTAGGGGGCATGCATAAGCGCACCAATGTGCCTACCATTCCTGTCCTATTGTTTCTTTTTTTCTTATTCATATCCATTTCATGTATTCATAACCATGTTTATACTTATACCTGTTATCTTGTGAGCCAAATAAACAAACAAACAAACAAACAAACATTCAAGGATCTTCCTTCAAACAAGATTTCAAGTAAAAGATTTGTTCAGATACATAATAGGAGTAATTAGGCTTTTTTCACAATAGGGAGGACACCACTGATAGAGAGGTTACCTGTTATAAACATGATCCTATTTGCAAGAGGGAAGTAGAGACAGAACAAGATTAGTTACTTTGACTCCAACCAACCTTAGCAGGATTTATTTACTTACTTATTTATTTGATTCGTCAATCGCTTAATAGATAATAGATAATAGATAATAGATCTATTAATATTAGCTTAATAGATAATAGATATAAGTATATACATAGTTATGAATACATGAAATGGGTACATATAAGAAAAATAAAAGAAACAATAGGACAGGGTTGGTAGACACGTTGGTGTACTTATGCACGCCCCCTACAGACCTCTTAGGATAAGGGTGAGGTCAATAGTAGACAGTCTAAGGTTAAAGTGTTTGGGGAAGAAACCACAGAGTCAGGTAGAGGATTCCAGACATTGACCACTCTGTTTCTGAAGTCGTATTTCTTACAATCAAGTTTGGTGCGGTTAACCTTGAGTTTGTATCTATTGTGTACTCTTGTATTGTTATGGTTGAAGCTGAAGTATTCATTGACAGGTAGGACATTGCAATGTGTGATTTTATGTGCCATACTTAGATCAGACCAAAGACAGCATAATTCAAGGTTTTCTAGGTCTAGTATTTCAAGTCTGGTGGCATAAGGTATTCTACAACAAGTAGAGGACTGGAGACCTCTTCTTGTGAAATATTTCTGGACTTTCTCAATTGTGCTAATATCAGATACGTACTGTAGGTTCCAGACTAATGAGCTATATTCAAGTATTGGTCTAGCAAATGTTTTGTATGCTCCAGTTAGTCGTGTGATATTACCAGAGAAAAAGCTATATAGGATTAGGTTAACAACTCTTAATGCCTTTTTGGCTATGTAGTTACAGCAGGCTCTAGCACTTAGATCATTAGAGGATGTTCGGCTGCCCTCCCCTTTGCTTGTGCTGCAGCCTGCCACAACCTGGAGAGGGAAGGCAGATTGGGGGAGAGGGGTAAGAAGGAGAAAGGAGGGGACAGCACAAACAGGAAGTAGAGGTATGAACCAGTTTCATTTGGCCGCTTCAAGGACTTTTGAGCTGCCAAGGACTTGGGAATGGAATGTAAATTGTTTCTCGAAATTTCCTAAGAGCCATAGTGGCCCAGTGGTTAGAATACAATACTGCAGGCTTCTTCTGTCAGCTGCCTGCAGTTTGGGAGGTTCAATTCTCATCAGCTCAAGGTTGACTCAATCTTCCATCCTTCCAAGATGGGTAAAATGAGGACCCAAATTGTTAAGGGAAATATGCTGACTCTGTAAATGATTTAGAGAGGGCTGTAAAAGCACTGTGAAGCAGTATATAAAGCTAAGTGCTGTTTCTATTCTCAAAACATCCAACTACCATCCTATTGTTCCCTGATGAACTGGTCAAAGGGAGGGTAGGGCTAAAGGTTTGGAACAATGTAGCAATTTGTGCAGGTTTTCTTCAGATCTGGCTTTGCCTTTGCTGCATCCAATTATTTCCAGTAAAAGATCCTTGTAACCTTCAGATGGAGTCAAACGTTTTTCATTCCCAGCTGGGGCATGGCTGACATCAGCCATACAGAATGTGGGTGAATATTCCATAAGAAAATGAGGCTAAGGGGATCCTATACCTTCACAGTAAGGAAGATTGCAGTGGCAACTTAAAGGAAGATGGGGATTCTGCGGGTGAAATAGATATAGAGAAGCATTCCAAGGTACAGATCATCTTGAGATGGAGAATCGTGAATTACAAATCAAGGAGTGTGTGTGAGTGTGAATGTGTGTGTGTGTGAGCGTATGCTGGAAGGATTGAGGGTATCCTCTGACTGCAACTCCAACTTTCTCCATCACCTGTTATATTTGTGCACCACCAGTATGAGAAAATTGACTCCTGTTTCATAGGAGAAGATTTTTTAAAAATTACAGAGTACATTCAGTTTTTGAAGCAATCCAGTAATTTGATAGTTATTCAGCAATCAATGCTTTGCACAAAACAGACCTCAGGTTAAGCTTCTGATTTCTGCTGAAAAGGGATTGGGTAGTCAATGATGTGGAAGAATTTGCTGAAAATCCTGCATAACTTTGGGGTTGTTGAGCAAAATGGTGCATCATCAGGACAGTTTTAGCCATTCCAATACTCAATAAAAGCCAGCATCATTTGATTGTCCTAACCATGCATTTCAGTTCCTAAGTGAACTTGTCTGGGACCAGAAATGGAAGCAAAAGCAAACAATGTGATTGAGGTGACTCTGACAACTTCTCCATAGTTGCTGGTAAAAACTAGCAGCCATGGCCCTCTCTCACCCCGCTGCAACATTGACAATATACTGAAGAAGAAATTGATGGTCCTGTTTCACATGACTGGCTGTATAACAGGACTTCTACTTATCAATACTATATGGGGGGGGGGGGGGGTGTTTGGTATGCTAAAGATTATGGAGGCTGAACTGGTGCATGTTTGATTAGGCACCTCAGTGTCAGTCTAAGCCCATGAACAATGTTATACGATCAGAATTTGGTTATTTATTTGCTTCCTCACAATAGACAGAATCTTGCCAGACTAGACCCATATTGCTCTTACTCTAATGGGCATACCCTGGGAGATTCTTGGGAGTGACTATCCTTCTCTCTTTCTCTGTCTTCCTCTGTCACTGGGATGGGTTGCCTCTTGTCTTGCCCCTCTTTCTGGAATAGCAATAGTATTTAAGCTTATATACCATCCCATAGCACTTTACAGTATGCTCTAGGCTGTTTACAATGTAAATCATTATTTGCATATTGCCTCCCAACAATCTGGGCCCTCATTTTACTGACCTTGGAAGGATGGAAAGCTGAGTCAACCTTGAGCCCTATCAGCATTCAACTCCAGGTTGTGGACACAGTTTGGCTGCAATAACACACAATTGTCACCTCAAGATGATAAACACACCAGTGATGACCCACAAAATTCAGAACATTATCACTAATACAGATTCACTCATTACCCATTCTCACCACCAAAATAATGTTCAAATAACCTGTTGTTTGAATAGGGCTATATTTCAATCCTGTTAAGAATGAATATGGATGATGGATTACCACTCTAGACAACTTATCTACTAGCAAATCTTGATTGGTGATCATCTTTTTGTCCATTCCACTGTGACTGCCAGCAGGTTTCCTAATTTAAGAGCCAACATGGCTGCCACATGGACATGTCTCACTCATTTTTTTTTTAATTTGCACCCCACCAGTCCAAGAAATAAAGAACATAAGATACACAGGTGAAAATGGGATAAAGACAGCGTGATCACTTTTGGGAAATGCTCAGTGGATTTTATTGAACAATGCTGGGAAGGCATGTCTAGACTGATAAGGCTGTTCTCCAAAAATAGCAATACCTTCTGTGGTCAATGAACTGCAGATAGAGAGTGAGCTAGATAGATGTGTGTGTGTGTGTGTGTGTGTGTGTGTGTGTGTGTGTGTGTGTGTGCTGTTCAGCTTCCTTCGGGAATTATCCCACGTCATTGTAGTTGTGCTTTTAAAGTTGTAGCAACGTTTCAGCAGAATCTCATCTGCCATCATCAGGCTTCTGTATTGAGTTCGTATGTGGGTCAGGCTATCACAGCCGTTAGTTTTAAATTTGAGGCTAGCCTATTGCTGTCCCAGGATGGTTTTTTGAACATCCTGATTGGTTGGGAGTCTTGGTTCTTGGAGTTTGTTTGATTGTTTCTGGTTTCTTCTGTCTGTTTTGGGGCTTTGATTGGCTGGCAACACTGTGTTCCTATATTGGAGGCTTTCAGTGCAGCTTGGCTTCATGTGAAAGGATGGCTGCTATCCATTAGGAAGCTATGTTTCACCTGGGTGCCTGGTTGGGGTGTGTTTGAGCTGGAGGTATCAGAGGGAGTCTGTTTGTGCCCAGGTGTTTGCCTGGCTTGTGGTGTGGAGATCTTTCTATTTGAGAGTGCAGGCTTCCAAATGATTGACAGTCTGGTGGAATCATCTCTTCTATTCATGCTTTCAGGTCTTTTTTCAATCTCTATGGCTTCTCTGATGATTCTGTGGCTGGGGTTTTCTTTAGTGGCTTGGGTTTTAGTGCCATTGAAGTTGATGTTGTGACCTGTGGTTTTAATGTGTTGGACTAGTGAGGAGGTGTGTTCCAGCTTTTTTACTGCATTTTTGTGTTCATCCAGGCGGGTAGTTATTCTTCTGTTGGTCTGTCTAATGTATGTGGCCGGGCATGAAGCACAGGGGACAGCTTTGTTCGGGTATTTTATACATACATATACATATATCTATCTGTCTGACTATCTATCTATCTATCTATCTATCTATCTATCTATCTATCTATCTA
>BLBF01000022.1:4771567-4812452 GCA_015471245.1 Laticauda colubrina | reverse complement strand
TTCTATTCTATTCTATTCTATTCTATTCTATTCTATTCTATTCTATTCTATTCTATTCACATTCTGTTCTGTTCTGTTCTGTTCTGTTCTGTTCTGTTCTGTTCTGCTCTGCTCTGCTCTGCTCTGCTCTGCTCTATTCTATTTTTGAAGAGTATACTGGCTCAGTAAAGAACCTTGCAATACTCCATTCAGTCCCTCCACCCATGTGGACATTTATACATCAAAGACCACATTGTGGCTAGCGTTCAGCCAATTGTAAATAGATCTGGTAGTGATCAACCCCACATTGTGCAAGGCTATCAAGAAGGTGGTTATCCCTACTTTATCAAATGCCCTACCGAAGTCTAAGTATACTAGATTCACAGCATTCCTTTGGTCCACTAATCTATCCACATTCCCAAAGAAAGGAATAAGATTTGTCTGGCACAACCTATTTGTAATGAACACATCTTGCCATGATTATCAGAAGATAATCATCCTGTCCATTTCTAAATATTTGCTGCTTCATTATCTTTTCTAAGATTTTTCCTGGGATTGATGTAAAATATTTGATTCATATAAGATAAATTTGCTTCATGCGACAAGGGATCCACCAACCTTCCAGAGAAAATCCTTTTTCTCATTACTATCAATCATGATACACCACAGCTGACACCCAGAAGATGCTTCTCTAGCTCAAATGGATGGAATTTGATATATAGGCGCTCAGAAATAAATTGGCCAACTACTGTATATAAATATTCTGTAATTAATCTCTATGTTGTAATGCACCGTACTTGTCTGACTTGAACAAAAAATCATGTGACAAACTGAACCAACTGAAGTTTCCAGACAATTTTAATACTCAATCCCATGCATAATCCATTCCTGTAACTGAATTGCAAATGCATTATGTATGCTTATGTGTATGTGATCCATTTCAGTAACCAAACTCTTTCAAGGATGACGGCTATCTCCAATATGTTCGAGTCAAACAACCGGTGCTTACCATTGCTTTCTTTTTGTTAATTCTCAAACTGTATTCACTGAAATAAATAGAATGTAGGGTGCCTGTATACACAGTGTATACACAGTGTATACACAGTGTGTATACACAGTGTCCCCATCCTCTTGCTCTTCAGCACTGTGTTGGTCCTCATTGTGTTGTGAAGTGTGCTTTCCTTGCCCCAGACTTATCCATGATAGGGACGTTCCCACAGTAACTTCTCATTTGGTGAGTAAAATCATGTTGCTTGTACAGTGCAAACTTGTCAGAGTCCTTCCCACAGGTCTATCAGACACCAAACTCAACTCAGATCAATGCCATCTGAGACAATTGTGTAGTAGAACTTCTGGTTTGCAATTCTCAGTCATCTGATGCCTTTCCTCAAGGAGAGGTGACTTTCACTGGCTTAATTGGATAAGTTTTGATTCAATCTTCAGTAGGTCTGGTATAGCAGCAGAATCTTTCACATTTCTCCCATTTGCAGAAAAAAAAATCAAAGAAGTCATTCTTAGCATCAGGTGTTATGTCAAGGTGATCTGTCAGTCAGTCAGTGAGTGTTAGAGAGAGAGTGCACGCACAGGCATGTGTGAAATATATCTAATGCCATAGTGCTTGTTCTGCTTGACAATAATTCTTGACAAGAAGGTGTGATTAAATTTTAGCAGATGCAAGGCACTGAATAATATCAAGAGGACTGAAATTAGGGGTGAGTAGAATGTATGAGTTTCACCACAAAACATAATTTAATAGTCCACCAATATGTATAGCTAATTTGCTTTTGACTGTTCAGTAGATAAACCAAGGGTGGGATTCAAAATGTTAAGGCCCTGTCACACTGCCCAACTGATGCAAAACGTTTGTAAAAAGGACACAGTGGACGAAAAAAATGTTCCATCCGTTGTTATCCGCTCTCAAAAGGGGCAAAAATTTGCATAAGCAGAGTGGATAACACGGAAAGGAACGGACGGGGGGAGGACGCAGAGCGGATGGAAAGCGGATGAGGAACGGAAGCCTAGAGGATGGAAGCGGATGGAAGCGGATGCAGAGCGGATGCAGAGCGGATGCGTAGAGGATGCGTAGAGGATGCGTAGAGGATGCAGAGTGGATGCATAGAGGATGCAGAGCGGATGCGTAGAGGATGCAGAGCGGATGCGTAGCGGATGACGCGGATACGTAGCTGCATCCGCTTTCATCCTTTCTCCGTCCATGCTACTAATGCTGCGCGTCCGTTCCGCTTCCTCCCTGCGTCCGTTTACCGCTGGAATGGATTTGAGTTGCTCGGATGCGTAGCGGATGCCTAGCGGATATAGCAGATGCATAATGGATGCAGAACGGATGTCCCCCGTATGCCTAGAGGATGCAGAACGGATGCATTGGATACATTTTCCGCTCAAAAGTTTTGAGCAGCTCAAAACCTTCTGAGCGGATGAAATGTCAATAGACGGATGCTGGACGGATAGAGAGGAAGCAAAACGGAGGCAGTGAGTACAGAACGGAAGCATCGCGTTAACCAACGGATGGCAAGTATTTTTCTACGTTTTACATCCTCTTTCCATCCATTGGTGCAGTGTGACAGGGACTTTAACAACCAGTTCTGTGGGTGTGGCTTAGTTGGTGGGCGTAGCTTGGTGGTCATGTGACTGGGTGGATATGGCTTGGTGGACATGTTATTGGCTGGGTATGGCCAGCTCAACATCACTCACATCGAGGCACGCAGCTCCTCGCCTGGCCTCTCATGACTGTGGGGATGCTGCAACAGTTGTAAGCATGAAAAATTATCATAAATCACTTTTTTCAGTGCCACTGTAACTTTGAATGGTCACTCCACACAAGCAAAGTACCACCAAAGGAGAAAAAAGAAACTCCACAGAAGTTCCAGAGACAGGAAGTCTAGTCCTGCCAAGAATGTAATAAGGGTTAACGGAGAGGCAATTTCTGCAAGCAACACCAGAATGTTTCCTTCCTGCCTTCCTTACAGGATTAGGCCAGTAATTTCTTCTAATCACCAGTTCTCCGAACTGCTGAGAATGTTAACAACCGTTTCTAGAAAATAGGTGAGAATCCCACCCCTGAGATAAACCCAGGGGTTTAGCCAACTAGAAAGCTGTGAAATCTCCTTGAGCCATTGTACCTCCAGACTTTGCTGCAGATGTTCATTCCTAGCTGGCCCCTTTATTCCATCAGCCTTCTTCCTTTCATTTTTGGAAGATTCAAGTAACAGTTCCAACCTATGGTACAAAATAATGTTCCATTCTGATGTTATTTTCTGGTGAGAAACCACATTCATAGCTGCATTCATACATGCTGCAAGGCAGAGGTGGTATTCAGCAGGTTCTGACCAGTTCTGGAGAACTGGTAGTGGAAATTTTGAGTAGTCTGGAGAACTGGCAAATACCACCTCTGACTGGAGATTTTACAGTATCCTTCCCCTGCCACGCCCATCAAACTACGCCCACACAACCGGGAGTAAAAAAAATTGAATCCCACCACTGTTGCAAAGAGACAACATGTTGATCTTCATGGAAGCCATTTTTGGTGATTCTGTGACCTTGAATATATTGAACATGAGTTAAGCAGCTCATACTGGTAGGTTTTACTCTTCAGTCATGTCTGACTCTTGGTAACTTTATAGCTAAGTGTTTTCCATGCCACCCTGACAAGCACAGTTTCTTTCAATTGTTGTGTGTTCATTTTTGTATCAGCTTTGATGAGTATTAAGCCAACATGTTCTTTGCTTGCCTCTTCTTCTTGAGCCACTAACCATTCCTGGCATCATTGACCTCTCCAATGAATTTGCATGCATTGCCAAAGTCAACCAGTCTTAGTCTTGTGATTTTGGCTTCTAGTGATGTTCCTGATTTTATATGATTCAATACATCTCCAGCAGGTATTTCAACTATCCATGGTATATATAATAATTTACACCAGGGGTGTCAAACTTAAGCCTATGGGCCATATCCAGTCCTTAAATCTGGCCTGCAGGGCTGGGCTGGAAATAGTAAAGGCACAGTCCACGATGCCTCTAGAAGCTAAAATGGGGGGAGGGCATGCACAGCTCCTCCACTCCATTTTGGCTGGCAGGGTGTTGCAGGAGGCATCCGTCCCATCTCCCCTGCCTCGGCCAGCCCACAGAGGATAACTATAATGCTGAATTGGCCCTCAAAGAAATTCAGTTTGACACTCCTGATTTACACCAACACTACAGTTCAAAGACATTAATTCTTCTTCGATCAGCCATTCTTACTTTATTTAATTATTTAGCGTATGGCATATCGTACATGGACTAGCAGTATATATTAACATTTCAACTGGATTAGTAGAACCTAATAAAATACAAATATTAAAAAGATCTATGTTCAAATATCAATGTCTGGCCCGTGATGGCGAACCTATGGCATGTGTGCAGGAAGTGCCACGCAGAGCCATTTCTGCCGGCACACAAGAGGTTGCCCGGAACAGACCCACTGCGCATGTATGCAAGCCCCCTGCCAGCCAGCTGATTGTCAGGTATCTGCCGCACATGCACAGGGGGGAGATGCATGCGCAGAAGACACGCATGTATGTGCAGCGGGGGCAGGGGGCATGTGGGTGGCTGCACATGCATGCACAGAGGTGCATACCACAAGGGGGTGTGTGTGCATGTGCAGAGGCGCACAGCACAGGAGGGTTACACATGCATGTGCAGTGCTGCATGGTGCATGCACAGGGGGTGCATGATGTGCAGAGGGTAGGGAGGTCACGCATGCATTGCATTATGGGTACAGGCGCATATGTACTTTCAGCACGTGATGAGGAAAAGGTTAGCCATCACTGGTCTAGGCCATTTAACATGTGAAATGCAGCTTCATTTATATTGTTAAAAAAATCAGATACAGGGTCGGTATATGCCCTCAGATCACAGGCAGTCATAATGTTGTCTTCAATTTGATATAGGACTCTGCAGTCCCACTGAGGGGAAGTTACTACATCCTATTTACACAGAGAGTCCCAGCAGACATCATGTGAGGTGCAAATCCTATTCAAGATTGTCCATTGCTGATGTGGCTGCCCAAAGCCTTTTTTGTGGGGTTGTTTATATGTCTTCCCACATCATTCAGCCACCCATTTGGCTTTCCATTGGGAATTGATGGGCAGATGTTGTGCAAGTGCCAGTAGGGGCTTCCTGGATTTGAGTCCTCCTGCTGATAAATGAGGAAAGTTGGCATGCACCGGTAGGAGTGAGTTCATAATATTTTCTGTGTTCTATCATTAGTGCTTCTTGACTTCATAAAGCCATATGACTGTGCCATGTGGCTCAGAACAGGGAGCCAGGAAGCTAAAGTATTTTTAATACATCCTTTTATAATGTTGAGTAAGTCTGATATCTACCTTACTTGTTCAGCAGCTGTTAAGCCATAGAGGGGCACAGTATTGTTGTGGAATAGACCAACCCTAGTGCTCATAGCAATAGCAACCGCACTTATACTTATATACCATCTTAGTGGTATATACTTAGTTTAGAGAGTCAGCCTATTGCCCCCAACAATCTGAGTCCTCATTTTACCGACCTTAGAAGGATGGAAGGCTGAGTCAACCTTGAGCCTAGTGATACTCGAACTGCTAAATTGCAGGCAGCCAGCAGGTAGCAGAAGTAGCCTGCAGTACTGTACTCTAACTACTGCGCCACCACAGCTCCATGATCTGAGGGTGACAACTGAAGTTCCCCATTTAGTTCTATTCAGAGTTGTGCAGCGTTAATTCAGCACCAGAAAAATAAACACAGATGGCTGATGCTTCATTTAACATCTTTATAAACATAATAAGTAGATTTTACAAACCAATAGATTTCTCCAACATGGAGCAAACTCAGACAGAAATATGTTGCAAGTTCAGAGCAGAGCTCCAGTCTTCAGCAAGCAAGCAAATTAGTTTCTCTTTTACTTTAGTTCAGCAGGCAAGCAAGTATTTCAATAGACAGACTCGCAGCTTCACATAGCTTCAGAGCTGCAGAGTTTAATATAGAGTCATGCCTAAGCTACTTCTAGTTTCAGTTTCCAGCCTAGGCTACTTCTAGTTTCAGTTTCCAAACTGTCCTCATTGGCTGATTTATTTGCTTTGCCTATTCATTGGCTGACCTTGTTACCATGCTCTATTCCAGTTCATGAATATACTCTGACAAGTTCCACCTAATTTCTAGTGTTTGTGGTTCCTAGGATTGATTTTTGCCACCGTATTCTCTATATTCTTTAATAAATTCAAAACTTCAATCCTGTTTCAAAGGAAAAAAACATATGAATGTGTCCATAAAGTCACCAAGAGTTGAGCTCATTTGAAGGAGATTTCTCTTTAGTTTGGATCACACTTGTTCCATAATCTTGACAGTGTTTTCATTGCAGCTTCTGTCTTAGGCTTCCATGATCTATCATAAAGAATTTTGTACAGATTTATGGCTTTGAATATTTCCAATTATGTTATTCTTCGTTGTTCCATACAAAAAATACAGAATGATATTTGGTCCAGCTTGTTCGCCTAAAACTGTGTTTTATCAGAAATGGAAAGAGATAAATTATTCAACAGATTCTTAAATATCATTATTATTTGTGAATTGATTACCTTCCTGTTTTCTATCAGCCAGACAAGAAACTGGAAAAACACATTTGAAGTGTATCCCTAAAAAGCTTCTGTTAAGGGATTCCTACCTTCCCTTTCCATTCCTTTTCTCACAAAGGGGCAATCAAAGAAATAGCTCTCACTCCTATATACAGAATGAACATCTGGGCCAATTTAGATTTGATTTATAATAATAATTTTAAAGAAATTTGAAGGAAAAATGGGACAAGGAAATCAAACTGAAACCCAGATAAGCGAAGGCAGAGGAGGATTACAGAGTTTTGATTTTGCTGAAATCCAAGGAGATCAAATTCCACTCAGAATGTGTCATCTTAGTTTAGTATAGAATTCTTTTTATTGGCCAAGTGTGATTGGACACACAAGGAATTTGTCTTGGTGCAAATGCTCTCAGTGTACATAAAAGAAAAGATACATTCGTCAGTCAAGAATTATCAGGTATAACACTTGATAATAGTCATAGGGTACAATAAGCAATCAAGTCATACTAGGAAACAGTCAATAAAAATCATTAGGATACAAGCGACTGTTGATAGGTGTCAAAATGCCTTTCTTTCGAGGATTCGATTTTCCCGCTGGGAGAGCTACGGCGCAAGGATGCGGACAACTGCTTGAAAACTGGATCTTTTTATTTTTCAGGAAGGTGGAGAACAGTGAGAAGTCTGCGTTCCTGGGCTAGCTAGCTTCTTTTGGTAAGTACCTGGTTTTTTATACCCTTTTCTCCCTTTGTAAGTTGATTTTGTATGAGTGTTTGTATTTGTGCCTAATGTTTCAAATCCTGTTTGAGTTTATCTTTATTTCTGTAGGCAGGCAAACTCCACGGGGTGCGGAAGGCAAACTCCGCGGGGTAGCCAGATTGTATTATTGGCTTTCTGTAATCTCTTTTAGATAGTTTTTCATATTTGTTCTGTGGCAATCTCCTGTCTGTCCCTTTTGTAATTTATATTTTGTGCCTTTTGTCTGTTTGTTTTGCTTTTTTGGTATATCCTGTGTTTGTAAGGTTTTCTAAATTATCTTTTGTTTCCTTTTTCTATTTGTCTAGTTTTCTTAATTACTTAGGCTTTGGTCTATAGGGATTCTTTAATACTTTTTATTTGATTCCGTTTCCTATGTAAGTTTGTTTTCTGGCTGATCTGATGTTCCCCTCGGGCTTTTCCTGTTTTTTTGTGACACTACTGCCTTCATGAAATTCCCTTTCCACACAGCAAAGTTACAGTCATACAATCATAAGTGGGAGGTATCAGTATCTTGACTAAGCCTTGGATTGATCATAAAGGATGCAGATTGATTCATAGAGAATAAATAGTTGAGATATCTTAAGTAGAAGTCAAGGCTAAATTGACTATGCCAAAAAGGAAAAATAAATAAAACTCTTAATGCTCTCCCAGGAAAAACTGAATTTCATCATGTCCTGAAAAAGATAAACATTTTTTCCTTGTTCAATTTCTGTTCTGTGGAATAATTGAAATTTTCCCCTACCTATGCCATCAAGGAAATTGAGGCCTGGTCTTTTCACAGCTAGAAATATAAACTCAGCCACCAAAATTTGTTGTCTGATATTTGTTTGAGGTCTGGGACTTCTACAAGTGAGGTCCAAAAATGTCAGGATAATAATCAGGATTGCATGATCAAAACTCAAAAATTTCTCAAGAAAAGTACTCCATTCCTCCTCTTGCAATAGAATATCTTGTGCCACCAGGCTTGAAATTTTGAACCTGGACAACTTAGAATTACGCCGTCTATGGTCTGACCAAGCTTAGTGCACAAAATTGTTTGGTACAATGTTCTACCTGTCAATGACTACTTCAGCTTCAACCACAATAACACACAGGCAAGCAATAGATACAAACTCAAAGTAAACCATTCCAAACTCGATTGCAGAAAATATAACTTCAGCAACAGAGTGGTCGATGCCTGGAACTCACGACCTGACTCTGTTGTTACATCCTCAAACTCCCAAAACTTTAACCTTAAACTGTCTACCGTGGACCTCACTCTATTCCTAAGAAGTCTGTAAGGGGGCATGCATAAGCGCACCAGTGTGCCTACTGTCCCTGTCCCACTGTTCCCATTTATTCATACTCAATTATTATGTATATACTCATACTTGTTTATACTTATAGGTTTATATGTTATGTTCATACTTGCACTTGTTTTTTTCATACATGCTTGACAAATTAATAAAATAAAATAAACTCCCTGTTTTGTACCTGCTCCAACCACAATTTTGCCCCAAGCCGATTCTCATTAGTCTCCCTCAGAAGAGAATAAATCCCATAGACTTCACGAGGGCCAATGTCACTTTCTTGTTTGTTGTTTACAATTGTGCGTCTTAACAAAGCAGATGAAATCCTCCCTGCTCGAAGTTGGATTTAGAAGAGCAAAAATGTTGCAATTTCTTTGGTAGTTCAAGTAACTCCGTCAGTACTTCTCTTTACTGCACCAGGGAAAAGGTGGGATTCAAAATTTTTTACTACCAGTTCTCTCGGCATGACTTGGTGGGCATGGTGGGGAAGGATACTGTAAAAATTGCAATATCCTACCTGTCAGTGAATACTTCAGCTTCAACCAAAACAATACAAGAGCACACAATAGACTCAAGGTTAACCGCATCAAACTTGATTGCAGGAAATACGACTTCAGCAACCGAGTGGTCATTGTCTGAAATATTCTACCTGACTCTGGTTTCTTCCCCAAACCCCAAAATCTTTAACCTTAGACTGTCTACTATTGACCTCATCCCTTTCCTAAGAGGTCTGTAGGGAGCACGCATAAGCGCACCAACGTGCCTACCATCCTTGTCCTATTGTTTCTCTCTATTTTTCTTGTATGTACCCATTTCATGTTTTCATAACTATGTTTATACTTATACCTATTATCTTGTAAGCAATTGACAAATCAAATAAATAAATAAATTATCTAGGGCAGAAAATAAATCTCCATTCCCTCCCCGCCCCACTAACCTATTTTCCAGCTCCGTTCTCCTGTGCAGGGTAACAAAAGAAGACCCAGCTGATCAGCTGGGACCCGGGAGACAGAGAAGAGATGGGGGTGAGGCCAGTCAGAGGGGATATTTATGCTATCCCGTGAGAGCCATTGGCCATACCAAGGTCATGGAATGGAATGTAGCACCATCCAGCCCACCACGCCAGGGACTGTTACTGAAACAATTTGTTTGAATGAACTTGGACAATTAGAGATAACCAGGGAAAAGGTGGGGAGAAGGGAAACATTAAGTAGATGCTTTGGGCATGAAACTTCAGATGCGGCTTTGCAAGTCTATAGCCAATTGATTTTAGTAAAGTGTATTTTCAGTAACAATGGATTTGAGAGTCTTTCTTTTCTAACTGACCAAGTTGGGACAGCTGACAGTCTCATTCTAGTCACTCTATGGATCTGATGAAAAGCAGGTCAAGAGAATTTGGAGTCTGGATCCAAATTGGGGGTTTCAGACAAAGGATGTCAAACATGCTGCATGGAAAGGAGGTAGTTTGTTTTTTCAAGAGCAAGGAATTTACTCCTGAGTGTAGCTTCTGTAAATATGGGTCTCCTCTTAAAACTTCTAGCCAACAATTGGAAAATAGCAAATGCTATCTTGCCTGGAATCTCTTTGAATCTTGCTAATCTGTTTGACATTGTTCATGGATTTTCAATAATTTAAGCCCATGTCACACTGCCCAACGGATGCAAAAAGGACACAGCGGACGAGCAAAATGTTCCATCCATTGTTATCCGCTCTCAAAAGGGGCAAAAATTTGCATAACCGGAGTGGATAACACGGATGCGGGGAGGACTCAGGGCGGATGCAAAGCGGATGCGGAACGGAAGCCTAGCGGATGGAAGCGGATGGGAGCGGATGGCACGTCCGCTAGGCTTCCAGGGGACCTCAGCAAAGCGGACGTGGAATGGATACAGCAGATGCACAGCGGATGCACAGAGGAAGCCTAATGGATGCCTGGCGTTAATTGCGCATGCAGGGAGGATGCATTGCGTCAGCCCTGCAGATATAACGGAAGCAGCTCGGAAGCAGGTCGCCATTCAGAGGAAAGACCTGCTGCCGGAGGGATTGGCTGCATTGCCTGCCCTGCCTGCATGTCTGCCTGCCACCCTCCCTGCCAGCCTTGCTGCCACCCTCCCTGCAAGCCTTGATGCCATCCTGCCTGCCAGCCTTGCTGCCTGCCTTCCTGCCAGACTTGGTTCATGTCTGCCTGCCAGCCTTGGTGCCTGCCTGCCTGCCAGCCTTCCTGCCAGCCTTGGTGCCTGCCTCTCTGCCAGCCTTGGTGCCTGCCTTGGTGCCAGCCTTCCTGCCAGCCTTGGTGCCTGCCTCCCTGCCAGCCTCCCTGCCAGCCTTGGTGTCTGCCTGCCTCCCTGCCAGCCAGCAACCCCACAACCATGCGGAAGCACAGCAAGCCTCAGCCATCTGCTGCCAGCCCTTGCAAGAGGGACAGGGCTACCATCCCACCCCCTGGCCCTCACTCTGGTTCTGCTGGGGCTTCTGCAGCACGGGCTCGCTCTTCTGGGGCTGGGGCTTCTGCTGCTTCTGCTTCTGGACGAGCTGATGACAAGCTCCAGCACCAGCCACCTCTACAGCACCTGGACCCTTCACCACTGAGACTGAGCGACCAAGAGGAGTGCCAGAGACTCATTTTTGTCTCATAGCTTGTTGTTAATAAAGTCTATTTTTGATTCATACACTTGCTTCATTTCTTTTTTTGAATAACGGCTTGCTGGAAACTTTTAGAAATGGTTTAAGCCTTTGCATGCTTGTGGGATGGGTTAAGATAGCTGTGGGATGGGTTGAGATAGCTGTGGGATGGGCAGGGATACCTGTGGGATGGGTAATAGCTGTGGGATAGATAAACCTCCAGTGCAAGCATAGTGGGACTGTATGGTCCACCCTCCCAGGTGCCACACCTACAGCCCTTTATTATCAATAATAATGTAATAATTATCCACACATGTCAACACAAACACAACTCTTTATTAAACGCCCTGTTCATTGTAGGCCAACTAAACATACATGGCCCAATCTCATCCATGTGATGAGACAGGCTGAAGGAAGAATCCATTAAGCATCTACCATCCTGTCTTGCCACTCCACTGCTCCAGCTGGGGAGTTGCACCATTCTCTCAGGAGGTTGCGCTGCTTCTTCGCTTCATGTGAGGCTCTGTTGGGGCCTTGCACATCCTCAGTGTCGATCAGGTTTTGCCCTTGCCTCCGTTCACCAGGCTCCATGTCCCCATTGCCTTGTTGGAGGTCCACAAGCCTGTTCTGCAAGACTGGGTAGCGGGTGCGCATGAGATTGTGCAGGATGCAGCAAGCTTCCATTATCCTCCTCACGGTCTCTGGGCGATGCTGCATGGTGGTGAGAAGTACCTGGAACCTGTTGGCCAGGATGCCAAAGGCGTTCTCCACCACCCACCTTGCCCTGGACAGCCTGTAGTTGAAGATCCTCTCTTCATGGGTGAGGAGTCTGGAAGTGTAGGGCTTCATGAGGTAGGTTGTGAGGGAGAAGGCGTCATCCCCCACGATGAAGTAGGGCACATCTTGTGTGTCGTTGGGCAGGGGTTCTGGATCTGGGAAGCCCATGATGAGGTTGCCTTCCAGCTCCTCCTTGAGGTGACTGGTGTTGTATACCTGGGCATCTGAAGATGAGCCGTTGCCTGAAGCATCGATGTACATGAACTTGTAGTCAGCATCGACCATGGCGAAGAGGATGATGCTGAAGAAGCCCTTGGAGTTGAAATAAGTGGACCCCGAGTTGGCTGGAGATTTGCAGGCCACGTGCTTGCCATCTATGGCTCCAACGGTGTGTGGTAAGTTCCACTTCTGATACCACTGCTCTGCAACTTTCTTCCATCCTTCTTCAGTGGAGGGGCACTGGAGGAGCTCCTCCAGGTATTCTTCGCTGATGGCCTGCACCACTTCTCTGACCACAATGCTGATGGTGTTGGATGGCACCCTCCAGCCGTACTGCATGCTCCTGTACATGGTCCCTGAGGCCAGGTGGCGCAGAGTGAGTGCCACCTTGAGCCCAGGTTCCAGGCTGGGCGGGAAGTTGGTGTTTGCCTTGGTCAACCTGGGTGTCAGCCGCTGCACAAATTCATCAAACATGGCTGGAGGCATCCTCATGAAGTTCTGGAACGCCCAAGTGTCTTCGCTCCTGAGCTCCACCATCAGCTTGTTGTACAGTCCGTCCTCTGCTCTTCTGGCGAACCATCTTCAGATCCAGACTCTTTTTGGGTGGCTCCTTTTCTTCTCGCAGTAGAGTTCACAGAACCTGCAGATGGCTTCGCACTGTTGCAGAAGGATGGTGGCTGCCGAAAGGACTTTGTTACAATCCATGGTGGACATGACTGGATGCCATGGAAGAGCAAGAGCCAGATGAAGGCTGCAGAGGTCTGCACCACTGGGCTGCTGTTCTGAAAGTGAGATGCAGGCGAGTTGCTCCCCCTTTTTATAGGCAGTATAGGTTTTCCTCTAGGCATCCTCTAGACATCCTTAATATCCAAAATAGGTCCCCTCTGCGCGGATGTGCAGCGGATGCCTAGTGGATATAGCAGATGCGTAACGGGTGCGTAACGGATGCGTAGCGGATGCATAGTGGATACAGAATGGACAAACTGGATACATTTTCTGTGCAAAAGTTTTGGGCAGCCCAAAACGTTTGGAGCAGATGAAACGTCCATAAACGGATGCTGGACGGATAGAGATGAAGCCAAACGGAGGCAGTGAGTACATCGCGTTTTCGAATGGATGGCAAGCTTTTTTCTCCGTTTTACATCCTCTTTGCATCCGTTGGTTCAGTGTGACATGGGCTTAAGTAAGCATAAAGCTAGAAAGAAAAAAAGAAGTATTAGGCATTTAACTGCTTTGCCTTACTAATTCTTTTCTTCTCTGTGTATAAAGCAGCTTAGGACAAAAGAAAATATGGATGTCTCAGTATGCTTAGCTTAGGTTCTTTTGGCCAGAACTGTGCCATTTCTGTACTCATGAAAACTTGTGCATTCAATCCTTAAAAATACTTTTAAATGATGGTGTCAAGCCCCAAACTGACATGTGTGCAGCCATTTTATTTAGCCTTATTATATATTTCTTTTCTTTCTTTCTCCTTGCTGGTTAAGGGGAGAAGGGTTTCGGACTTGCCACATTCCTAAGATAGGAGGAGTGGAGATAGAGAGAGTTGTTTAGGCTAGGTGGTTCTTCTTCCTGTGGGAACAAGAGCTGACCATGCTGAGACCTGGAGGTGGAGATTGATGACACCAGGAAACGTCAATTTACTTCTTTTAGGGAACGTGGCTTTTGGGGGTCATTTCTAATTTCTAATATTATGTGGTAATTACCACATATTATGTGGTAATATTATGAAGTAATTCCGGGTTGTGTCAGATCTGGAATTACAACAAACTTTGCCAATTTGATGTTTTCCTAAATAAAAGAAATTGCTTTGGAAGATGGACTCTTTTCTTTTTAAATGTATTTCATCACTTGGAAACCTGACATGATTTATTAAGCTCTCTCTCCAAAAATGGTTTGCAACCTACCATTGTCAGATTATCTAAAGCAGAGCTGTCAAACTTGTGGCCTGCAAGCCGGATGCATCACGTACTAGCCATGCCCACGCTCAGTTTAGTGAAGGGGGGAGGAAAGTCCCGTTACGTGGCGTGATACCGCCATGACGATGTAAGTTTGACACCCCTGATCTAAAGCAATATTTCTCAACCTTAAAACTTTTAAGGTGTGTGGACCAACTCCCATAATTCTCCAGCCAGCACACACCTGGTTTAAAATTAAGAAATCCCAATTGAGAAACTGATAAAATGATGATTTTATCAATAATGGGAAAGAAATTGTTGTTTTTAAAAGTTTTAAAGAGCAGTATCCTTGTTAAATTTGAAAGACACAGAATTAATTTTTCTTTCTCTTTCTTTCTCATATGTAGAAGCAGCTGTTTTATTATACACTACTCAAAAAAAATAAAAATAAAGGGAACACAAAAATAAGACATCCTAGATCTGAATGAATGAAATATTCTTATTAAATACTTTGTTCATTACATAGTTGAATGTGCTGACAACAAAATCACACAAAAATTTCAATGGAAATCAAATTTAGCAACCCATGGAGGTCTGGATTTGGAGTTGCACTCAAAATTAAAGTGGAAAAAAACCCTACAGGCTGATCCAACTTCGATGTAATGTCCTTAAAACAAGTCAAAATGAGGCTCAGTTGTGTATATGGTCTCCACGTCCCTGTATGATCTCCCTACAACACCTGGGCATGCTCCTGATGAGGTGGCGGATGGTATCCTGAGGGATCTCCTCCCACACCTGGACTAAAGCATCCCCCAACTCCTGGACAGTCTGTGGTGCAACGTGGCGTTGGTGGATGGAGCGAGACATGATGTCCCAGATGTGCTCAATTGAATTCAGGTCTGGGGAACGGGCAGGCCAGTCCATAGCATCAATGCCTTCATCTTGCAGGAACTGCTGACACCCTCCAGCCACATGAGGTCTCGCATTGTCGCGCATTAGGAGGAACCTAGGGCCAACTGCACCAGCATATGGTCTCACAAGGGGTCTGAGGATCTCATCTCGGTACCTAATGGCAGTCAGGCTACCTCTGGTGAGCACATGGAGGGCTATGTGGCCCCCTAAAGAAATGCCACCCCATACCATTACTTACCCACTGCCAAACTGGCCATGCTGGAGGATGTTGCAGGCAGCAGAATGTTCTCCACAGCGTCTCCAGACCCTGTCACGTCTGTCACATGTGCTCAGTGTGAACCTGCTTTCATCTGTGAAGGGCACAGGGTGCCAGTGGCGAATTTGCCATTCTTGGTGTTCACTGGCAAATTCCAGACATCCTGCACGGTGTTGGGCTGCAAGCACAACCCCCACCTGTGGATGTCAGGCCCTCATACCACCCTCATGGAGTCTGTTTATGACCATTTGAGCAGCCACATGCACATTTGTGGCCCACTGGAGGTCATTTTGCACGGCTCTGGCAGTGCTCCTCCTGTCCTTCCTTGCACAAAGGCGGAGGTAGCAGTCCTGATGCTGGGTTGTTGCCCTCCTATGGCCTCCTCCATGTCTCCTGATGTACTGGCCTGTCTCCTGGTAGTGCCTCCATGCTCTGGACACTATGCTGACAGACACAGCAAACCTTCTTGCCACAGCTCTGATGTGCCATCCTGGATGAACTGCACTACCTGAGCCACTTGGGTGGGTTGTAAACTCTGTCTCATGCTATCACTAGACGAAAAGCACCGCCAGCATTCAAAAGTGACCAAACCATCAGCCAGAAAGCATAGGAACTGAGAAGTGGTCTGTGGTCACCACCTGCATACCCACTTCTTTATTGGGGATGCCTTGCTAACTGCCTCTGCTTTCCACCTGTTGTCTATTCCATCTGCACAACAGCATGTGAAATTGATTGTCAATCATTGTTGCGACCTAAGTGGACAGTTTGATTTCACAGAAGTGTGATTGACTTGGAGTTACATTGGGTTGTTTAAGTGTTCCCTTTATTTTTTGAGCAGTGCATATAATTTCATTAAACAGGTGATTTTTTTAAAAAAAAAAGAAGATGGTATTAGATTTTTTATCTTTCTTTTTAAAATTTTTAATAAAAATTATGTATAATATATGAACCAGTTGAATAATATTCTTGTCCTTTTCCTGGGTTTACCATAAGAATGGAATCATATTCAGCTGCTTTAATTATTGTTAAAAGTTTGGTGAGTAGCAGCTGGATAAAAAATCTACAGCCTTACTGAGAATATGAAATATTCAGTTTAGCAGAATTATGTCGCAGAATTATGTTGGTACAGCTGAAAGCTCAAGGGCTCCTGTCCTGATACTTTTACAGATACAAAACAGTTCCTGATTCTTTGCTAATCTCCTAGCAATGGATTAGTATTTTGAGTAGCCCGGCTCTGAATCAGAGAGTTGATTGCTGAGGTAGAATCTGGGATTAAGAATTAACCTGTAATGGAATGTATGTATGACCTTGGGGTAAAAGGGGAAGAGATGCTGCCCAGGAAACAGTCCAGGTGGGGGGAGGAAGGGAGGAGATGTCAATGTATCACAGGAAGAAATTTAGGAAGGACCACCGTAATCTGACAGTGAGAGCAATCAACCAATGGAACAACTTGCCTTTGGAAGTTGTGGGATATTCATCAGGCTTTCAAGAAGAAACTGGACTACCATCTGTCAGAAATGGTGTAAGGGTCCCCTGCTTGGACTGGGGGGGGGTTGGACTAAATGACCTACAAGGTCCCTTCCAACTCTGTCTTCAGACTTGAAGGCCTGTTGAAAAATCTCAGTCACTGACTGGAACTGACCATTCTACCTGCCTTTGCCATAATTTAGACTTAAACCTCTCCCAAATCTTTGATGACCTATCACGGAGTCACAAACTTCAGATTTTGAAGTGGTCAGTTTGATTTATTAAGTATTGGATTCATTATTCACACGCATTCACCAAGTCCTGCTTTTAAGCTGTCCAGGCAAAATATAGATTGATGTGAAGATCTGAGATATCCATATCTATGGAGATTCTCAATCATCCAGATGGTTGGCTCAATGGTGCCTTTTTCAAGAGGCAACTGGACTTCCTGGTTTTCTTTGAAGACGTTTTGCTTCTTATCCCAAAAGCTGAAGAAGTGTTGGAAGAAATATCCTTCTGGGTTCAGTTCCAAGTGGAGAAGAAAGACACTGGAAACATGGTGGCTGCTTGGAAAGATGGTTTAATGGTGGACAGGACCACATGGCTTGAAGCTCCAAAGTGAAAAGGATGATCACATACTTCAAGACGTTGGGTGAAGGAAAAGAAAAAAAAGGGGCAAGTTGCTGAGAGTCCCTTGGTTTTATGCCCTCTGTTGGGATTTGAATTTGAGCTTGTAATCTGATTGGTTGTCAGACTCCCATGAGGCCATGCAGGGGCAACTCTGTAGGCTGTCCTGAGTCCCAGGCTTGCTGGATGATGATGATGTAATGAAAGGGCTTTGGGCAATTCCTATTATAGTTCTACCTGGAGTAGATCTTTGTTGTGTAAAATAGACTAGTACAGGGCAGAATAATGGTCCATTAGCAAAGGGGGGGGTGTGAGTCTCTGCCTGTCTGAGTTTCTACTTTTCTTTTTAGAGGAAATATTCTGCCTTTTTAGTATATCTTAAAATATTTCATTTTTCTAAGAGAAGGGTGGGTTTTAACTTCCAACAGAAGCTTCTTGGATGAGAAGCAAAACGTCTTCAAAGAAAACCAGGAAGTCCAGTTGCCTCTGAGCTATTCAGTTGCTCAAAACAGATCCCGCTAAACCTCTTTATTCCGCAGCTATTTATATACAGTAATAATTCTTTGGTTTTTGAAAGTCCTCTTTGATTTGTTTACCTCTAGGGGAGGAAAATTTCTACCTTCTAAATGTTGAGAGTAAATTAATAAGATACTGAATCTGCTGATCACTTCAGATGTCTGAAGTCAAATTCACATGAGAAATTGCCTTTAGCTAGTCAACTGTTTGGAGTTTCTCACTTTGTAGATCCAAGTGTAATTGCTAACTGGAATTTAACTTGTTCAGCCAATCTTAATTTTTCCCCATGGCTTATAGCTCTATCATCTTGTTCTTGGATCTGGTTTCTAAAAAATATTATATCCTATGAATTTCATATGATTAGAACACAACCACAGCTCCTCTCAATGAATTTCATTTTATTTCAGGCTGAATTGTTTGCTTTTGGATTCTGGCTTAGTGGATCAGGGCTCTTGAAACTAAGCAATGCGGGGGTTTCATGAACCAGTACTGAGAATCAATATTGAATCAATACTTAATATTGAATCAGAATGTTCAAACAAATGGCAACTTCAAATCTCAACAAATAAATGTTCTATCTTACATATTGGCAAAAAAATAATAATCAGAAAATAAAATACAAGCTGAATAGTCAAGACCTTGTTGATGATCCAAACTCTGTCAAGGAACTTGGAGTTCTCATCTCTAATGACTTAAATGCTAGAGCCCACTGTAACTACATAGCCAAAAAGGCATTAAGAGTTGTTAACCTAATCTTGTGTAGCTTTTTCTCTGGTAAGATTATAGTACTAACTAGAGCATACAAAACATTTGCTAGACCAATACTCGAATACAGATCATCAGTCTGGAACCCGCATTATGTATCTGATATTAACACAATTGAGAAAGTCGAGAAATATTTCACAAGAAGAGTTCTCCATTCCTCTACTCATTGCAGAAGACCTTATGCCACCAGACTTGAAATTCTAGACCTAGAAAACCTCGAACTATGCCGCCTGTGGTCCGATCTAAGTGTAGTATATAAAATCATACATTGCAATGTCCTACCTGTCAATGAATACTTCAGCTACAACCATAACAATACAAGAGCAAACAATAGATACAAACTCAAGGTTAATCGCACCAAACTTGATTGAAGGAAATACGACTTCAGCAACAGAGTGGTCAATGTCTGGAATATTCTACCTGACTCTTTGGTTTCTTCCCCAAACCCCAAAAACTTTAACCTGAGACTGTCTACTATTGACCTCACCCCTTTCCTAAGAGGCCTGTAGGAGGCGTGCATAAGCGCACCAATCGTGCCTACCATTCCTATCCTATTGTTTCTTTTATTTTTCTTATCCATATCCATGTATTCATAACTATGTTTTTACTTATACCTATTATCATGTAAGCAATTGACAAACCAAATAAAATAAATTAAATAAATAAATAGAATTGGAAAACAACCAGTTCTGCAACCAGTGTAGATGAAATATGACCACAGAATTGTAGACCTGCTGTATTTCTCACCAGGTGACATTTCAGTTGACCTTCTGTATTTCTCACCAGGTGACATTTCCAGACATTTTTAAGGGCAGCCTCACAGAAATGCATCAGTCAGGGCCTGATACAATGATTTTGTGATGTCAGATTTTATCATATCAGGAATGGTGCATCAGATACAATGCTGAAAATGTGCTCCTTGTCACAATTGCTGCCTAGAACTCCATTGATACCGTGGGAAACCACCCCCCAGAAGAATGAAATATTTTGAGGAATATTTTTAAAAGGCAGGATAAAATATTTCCTCTAAAAGAAAAATAAAAAATGTTAAGGGAGACAGAAACTCAGAACCCCATCCCCCCTGCCCCCAAGCAGATACTGAGTTGAAGCAGCTTTTAGAAATGCAGATTTGGTAATCCATTACTTCCTGCAGCAAATCTGAACAAAGTCCGATTCGCCCTCATCCAAGAGTCAACACAGGGTAAAGCCATGAATCCATAATAGAAATTATTGCATCACCCTCCAAAATTCAACCAAACTTAGTTCAGACAAATACCTAGGATTTGTACTTTGCCTGTAGAGCCAGCTATGGCCCCTACGTAACCCTTACATGGCTCCTGGGGAGTCTGACAACAGCCAATAAAATACATGTTCTTCCACAGGAACAGGAAGCTCAAGTGCAAAGCTCAAGAGAAGGTATAAAAAAAAACCACTCTCAACTCCATATGATCAGCTGCCCAGAATGACATGGGCTTGGTGGTTCTGCTTCATCAATAAGTGGACCCCTTTCCAATCAGTCTCCACCCTCCATTTTGTCTCCAGTGTCTTTCTCCCAGCTTGGAACTGAACCAGATGGATATTTCTTCCAACAATACCAAAGATTAGGAGAACCTCAAGGCAGTGAACATTAACCTTCCAGAAAAATGAAGTACATTCTAGCACCAGTTGAATCCCAGTTCCAGAAACTGACTTTCTACAATAGACCAAGAATGATTGATTAATCGCAATAACACTTAGACTTATGAATTACTTCACAGTGCTTTACAGCCCTCTCTAAGCAGTTTACAGAGTCAGCCTATTGCCCCCAATAATCTGAATCTTCATTTTACCGATCTCAGGTGGATGGAAGGCTCAGTCAACTTGAGCTGATGAGATTCGAACTGCTGAACTGCCAGCAATTGGCAATCAGCAAAATTAGCCTGAAATAGTACATTCCAACCATTGTGCCACCATGGCTCATTAAAATCAAATATCCATCATATACTGTAATGCAAATAAATAATTTACACTGATAAAGAAACTAAGGCAAGCCATTGCTGATTTATCTACCAAGGAAACAGGATAGTTAATCCATGCTCATTGCATCTTGAGTGAACAAACGGGTTATGGGAAGCTGTGATCGGGTTAATAGTAAAAAAATCAGCACCAGGGAGTTGCTAAGCAACAATGAACTGCCCTCTGGAACCTTTACAACCAATGGTGATTTATTCTGATGATGAAATCCTGCCACCTTAACAACTCTGTGGAAGAAATGTGTGGGTGGAGTTCTATGGAAATCTAACTTTGCTAGTTTTAATTAGCACCATCAAATAAGATTGTCTCCCTCCCCTACCTCAAATTTAGCTCCAAAGCTAAATACTTTATATGACAGACAGAACAAAGAAAAATATTGATATTCATTCATTATTGCCAATCTAAATAAATTGTCACTCTAATTTGTTTGGGTCATGTACTTTGTTGGTAAGTTGAGCAGTTCTGTTTCATTAAAGCGCCCACTCATGCACATCAGATCTGTATACAGAGTAAGTTTCAGAAAGCTGATTTTTTAAAATAGCCATTTAAGTCTTCATATACTACACTGGGGGTAATGTTTTCCTTCCCATGAAAATCTTCCTGAAAGTCTTTTTAAATAATAGCATTAGCTCACTGAAATAACATTAACTCAGAGATGCTTTTCTGAAGTTTCTGATCATGGAGTTTCCCGAGGACAAGTGGTTGATTTAGCAGGAAAAATGTCCCTTTGTAGAGTTTGGATTTTGCAGGAAGCAATATGTGGGTCAAGTTGAACTTTTCCACTTCTCATGCTACTACGTGGGCACCAATGAACCTCGACAGCAATTCACCTCCTTGTATGCCAATCTTGATACTATATATCCTACAAGTCAGAGAACACAACTGAACACAATGATGTTTAGGTGTGTGGAAAAAATCAAGACTATGACCACAGCATGGAACAGAAGCTACACCCTTCTTTGAGTGCTTCATGCACACACCACACACATAAAAAAGACCCAAGCTTTTGTTATGTGATTGTAACAGGTAGCTTGACTTTTTTGACCCCTTCCCCCATGGTCACTTTTCCCAAGTGTGGTCCTTGGCCCAAAATAAGTCGCACCCACATTTCTACACTAAAGTACTATGCAATGTGGGTTGTACATGCAGGAAGCATGTGAGGCAGTGGTGGTAGTATGCTATGGTTCGGCCTGGTTCGGCTGAAAATTTCTACCAGCCTCCAACAATCAGCTAAGAGGAGGGAAAAAGCCTCAGCTGAGAGGAGAAAGAAGAAGAAAATGCAGGATCTGCCCTCTCACCCACCCTTGTGCCTTTCTCTTCTTTATCCTCTCAGCTGATTGGTGCTGCAGGCCTCAGCTGGTGTGTGGAAAGTTGCATGTGTGCATTAGGTGTGCAATCATGCACGCGATCACGGAATCAGTAGTGAAACAGGTAGGATCCCACTGCTGATGTGAGGGAAACCTCAATATATCCAGAGCCAGAACTTCAACCTGGGACAGTGGTAGATAGGGTGCAGAGCGTTATAGGCTGCGGAGGTGGGATATGGGGATAAAACCCTAAGTAGCTGTGAGAATATGATAAAAATAAAAATAACAGACTGTGACAATCAGTATCAGTAGAAGGCTTTATTATATGATATTTGCAAATACCAGCCCCCAATTCCCAATAATAGTTTAGGAGAAGAAGACCCCCCTTTCAGTAATTACAGCCTTATATAGGATTATCATATTAAAAGATTCATGTTTTTCACATATAGAAGTTATAGAAATTCTCATAAGAAAGAAATGGGTAGTCCTGGATATTTTTCTATAATTCCTCCCAGACTCCTTCCATGGAAATCCCCTAACTCTCCTCATCTTCATCATTATCATCCGATCTCCTGTTTTTCACTTAAAAGGTTACACAATAGATCATTAACAAACTTCTAATGTCCGGGTGACTTAGTGTGGATCTCAAATCAAGCCAAGGTCATACTATTTTGCAACTTTGCAGAACTTTAGCAAAATAACAAGTTATATAAATGTTCTGATATATAGAAGGTCAGATTAAGAACAAATATGGAATCTCTGTGGTTATATATATTCTTAGGTGTACTAGGCAAATTTTCACATGTAACATTAGCCATATTAGGGAACGTTTCCTACGTGGGGAATTAAGATTGGGCAGTCAACAGAAGGTAGCTGCGTTTTGGAGGGTGGGGTAATGCTATAATTACGCTGGAAGGCAAATGCTTCCAAGCGCTAACCTAGCTCGGATTGCAAACTGTTACCTCTGGATGGGATGTGAGTTACGTACACAAATAAACAATTATCTACATCTCTGTATGTTGGTTTGTGGATTTGTATCTACTATCCATTTGTATCTACTACCTATTTGTATCTACTTGGATCTACTAATATTCAGAAGACTGGCTAACACAGGGCAAATAATCACAAGAAAAGCAGATTGTAATGTGAATGGTGGGTTTAGCGGCTGAAGACAAACTTCCAGAAGATTAAAACCATCATGAGATTCACAAGGAAAGATACGACAAAGCAAAGAGAAGAGCGAAGAGGACAGTTGAAGAAAAGAGTGCTAAGGAAAGAACAATCTGAATTACAGGAATTTTAGGAAAGTGCTTATCATCTTTTGGGTCATTTGACAATATTGAAACATATCACCTCCAGCACTTATTGTTGGCTGCCAAAAATTGATAGTTGTTGAATTGCAGGGAAAAAGCAGACCAATAAGGAGGGAAATATTTAGCTTTGGTTATCAGACTTTTTGTGATGCTGGTTTTTTGTATTACCTGTACATGGCTGGAGTTGAATCCCTCACAATGTTCCTCTTGAAATATCACTGAACATCAGAACTTCCCACCTTTCACATATTTTATGTTATGAGATATATGTATAGATGGATAGAGATGATAGAGATAGAGGTGGAGATGGAGATAGAAATATGAGAGCCATGGTGGCACAGTGATTAGACTGCAGTATTGCAGGCTAACTCTACCCACTATCAGCAGTTCAATTCTCACTGGTTCAGGATTGACTCAGTCTTCCATCCTTCCGAGGTGGGTAAAATGAGGACCCAGATTGTTGGGGGCAATAGGCTGACTGTAAACTGCTTAGAGAGGGCTGGAAAGCATTGTGAAGTGGTATATAAAGCTAAGTGCTACTGCTATTGAGATAATGATAGATAGAGACAGATATAGAGATAGAAATAGACATACAGATACACACACACACACTTTTCTAAACTCTGCAAATCTCCCTATTGCAATAAGAGGATGAAATAATGTGAAAGAGTCATAAAAGAATGCAGAAGATGATGGTTTCACATAACCCACCTCTTATGGCAATATGAAGGAAGGACCTAGGATCCTTGCTCAGTGACCCCAAAAGCTTATCTGTGGAATCCCTTTGAGCCAATGCTGAAATAACTCAGGGGGATTTAAACCCAAACTCATTGCTAACAATGTAGGGCATATACCGTAGCTTGTATTATTTTCAAACTGATTCTTTCTATCCAAATTAAGCCTGCAAAACAGAAAAAGGTGGAATGTCAAACCAACCATTCCTATCTGGTTTCACAGAAGAAAATGTCTCCATACAAATAGAACAAAGTGATGCAGCTGCTTTCTATCTGAATGTTTAATGTTTCCTTTATAGCAGGGATGATAATTATACCTTCATGGCTCCTATGAAGATGTTTTTACCAAAGGTAATCATAAGCAAGAAAAACCCAATGCCCAGGTATAGAATAGGTGTATGTGGCTCAACAGCAAAAACTGTGAGAACGATCTAGGACAGTGGGGGGAATTCAAAAAAAATTTACTACTAGTTCTGTGGGCATGGTTTGGTGGGTGTGATGTAGTTTGGTGGACGTGGCTTGGTGGAAGGGGAAGGATATTGCCAAATCCCATTCCCTCCCCACCCCACTAACCTGCTTTCCAGCTCTGTTCTCCTGTTCAGGGCAACCAAAGAAGACCCAGCTGATCAGTTGGGACTCAGGAGGCAGAGAATAGATGGGGGCAGGGTCAGGCAGTGGTGGTATTTGCCGGTTCTCTAAACTATTCAAAATTTCCACTACCGGTTGTCCAGAACTGGTCAGAACCTGCTGAATACCACCTCTGGTCTAGTGTACAGCCCTTTAAATCTGAGACACCAATATGCTGCAGCTGAAAAAAAAAAAACCTCAATGCATCCCTAGTGTCAACTAAAAAGATACTCCTTTGGTCTTTTTAGCTGCCAGAAAAAGGGAGAAAAAGAATTTCATTCTTGAAATGCCTAGATAATCACCTCGGCAGCCCAAAGTTGTCAGAGCATAAGAAGGTTATTGGAGAGCATGATGGATGACTCTTGGAGATGGATGTGTCTCATTGGAGAAGTCACATCCACGGGGTGGGGGAAAGACCAGGGTCAAGGGGGAAATGTATGATGTGGTTTAGTATCATCTGCGCCCAGCCACGTGCAAACATGGCTATTTCTAACAAATCAATTTACTTTTTCTGAGACGCGGCTAGAGACTTTTGATTTGAATGAGGGTGGATTTGTTGGAGCCCTGACACCTAGGCTGCATCAACAGAGGAATAGCATCAAGATTACATGAAGTGTTAGCACTACTTTATAATGCCTTGGTAAGACCCCACTCGGAATATTGCATTCATTTTGGTCATCACAATATAAAAAGTTGACCGAGACTCTAGAAAGAGTATAGAGAAGAGCAACAAAGATGATTAGGAGACAAGAAGCTAAAACGTATGAAGAACAGTTGCAGGAATCTGTTATGTCTAACCTAATGAAAAGAGGGACTGGAGTGACATGATGGCAGTGTTCCGATATTTGAGGGGCTGCCCCCAAAAAGAAGGGGGGTATCAGCCTATTTTCCAAAGCATCTAAAGGCAGCACAAGAAGCAATAGGTGGAAACTAATCAAGAAGAGATCCAACCTAGGAATAAGGATAAATTTCCTGACGACTAGAAATATCAATCAGTGGAATGGCTTGTCCTCAGAACTTGTGAGTACTCCATCACTGGACGTTTTTAAGAAGAGATTCGACAGCCATTTGTCTGAAATGGTATAATGTCTCCTGCTTGAGCAGAGGGTTGGATTAGAAAACCTCCAAGGTCCCTACCAACTCTCTTATTCTGAAAGCCTTGACTTGCATTGCAAGTCATTTGTATCTGTTCATTAATGGGAAACCTCTAGAAGAGAAGCAATAACTTTAATCCAAACAACCATTCACATTATTGGAGCAATACCCTTTGGTGTGACAGTCTCATCTCTTGAATTGAAACTTAAGAAGGCAATGTGGAGGCACAAAATTTCCAGATATTAAGGAATGCAGACTGAGTATAGCATATCATCATACCTTTCTACACACTTGCATATTAGATTATGCAAATTTTCTGAGGGGGTCTTTAGTTTTAAAAAAATTGGTTGGCACTGCTTTTGCAGTTCAGAAGTAGCAATAACACTTAGACTTATATACCACTCCATAGTGCTTTACAGCAAGGGTCACCAACCTTTTGGACCTCTGGGACCACCAAACTCAAAATTTTAAATCCCGGGGACCACTTATATGAATTTTGACTGATGGTGGCAAGCTGACATTGGTGGGAGAGAGAGAGATCTGATCTCTCTCTTTCTCTCTCTCTCTCTTTCTCTCTCTCTCACACACACATACACACAGAGAGACAGGGGTGGGATTCAAATATCTTACCAACCAGTTCTGTGGGTGTGGTGTAATTTGTGGGTGTGACTTGGTGGTCATGTGATTGGCTAGACATGGCTTGTATGTAAATATTATAAATATTTATGTAAATATTGAATTTTTATTAAAAAAGAGCAACTTTTACCCAAAATCAGGCAAAGCAGGCAGGCAGATTGAGTTGCTCACAGAATCATAGATTCATTCAGTGATCTATCTGCCTTCGGCTACCTGAGTCTGCACTGAATAATAAAAGCTTCAGTCCTAAGGAAGGTTTGGCTCTACTTAAAAGCAGAACCAAAGATCTAAAGATTAGCTAAAAAGCAAGAAATCCAACAGTTTCCTGCTTTCTAGCTAATCTAAATCTCCCGGCACAGCAGAACAGCTGATGGTCAGGAGGAAAAAAAGAAAAAATAGCAACTTAGCAGGCAAGTTTGCCAGGTAAGGAGTGAGTGAGTGGGGAGGGTTCCCACGGGCCATATGGGCAGTGCAGCCCTGTGTTCCCGCACAGCCTGGATTAATTGCTTTGGGGAGTGCTCTGAGGATGATATTTCTCTGCGGATCACCAAAATTTTCTCATGGACCACCAGTGGGCTGCGGCCCACTGGTTGGTGACCACTGCTTTACAAAGCTCCAAGCAGTTTACAAAGTCAGCATATTTCCCTCAACAATTTGGACTCTTGTTTTACCGATCTCGGAAAGATGAAAGGCAGAGTCAACCTCGAGTACTGTCAGGATTGAGCTCCAGACTGTGGGCAGAGTTAGCTAGCAGAATTATCCAGAATTGTGAATTAGTTAAGCAAATAATTTCCAATGAATCTCTGAATTACTTTTTTTTATCTTTTAATTTTTATTCATTCAACTCTTATTTAAACTTCAATTTATACCTTTACAATTATAACATTCAATATGTTGCACAAAACTTCTCGTCAAATTCTGCTTGGTACATTCTTAAAATACGCATTAAGTTTTTAAAGAGAAAATGTATATATATAAAACAATAATAAATGAAACCCTTATTCTATTCCAATTCACTCTATCATTAATGTTAGTTATAATCTTTGACATCTTTAACATTCCTTTTCAATAGGATATCATACTTCTAGGACCACTTATAATATTTCCATAATTTTTTCATGTGTTTCATATTCCTCTTCACTTACATTTTTATAACACATTTAATTAAAATGTTCCCTTCCTTTCCCAATTTCATTCTCTCATTCTCTTTATTCCATTTATTTATTAAACATTCCATTACGTCACAATGAGTATTTTATCTATCATTTTAATCACACTTGTTTCATATTTTCAAAGTTCATTTCTATTTCTAATGTAACAATACTATCTTATGTACCCTTGCAGAATTTCTCCCCCTTTCAATTAAGTTTTCACCCATTATCTCTGTGTCTTGTACGTTTTCCCTGTTTCTCTATGTCCTGGTTCTGTCCTTTATAATTTCTTTTCCTTCCCCCTCTTCTTCTCCCTTCCCTTTTTGACCCCTTCTCTCTCTAATTCTGATTCTCTCTTCTGTAATCCTCTCTTCTGTTTCTTCCTAATGTTATAATTACTTTTCAAACGATTCTTTTTGGGGGGTTTTTTTTGGATCTTAAATTTTTCACTCTCTTTCCCCCCTTTCCTTTCTTTTCTCCACATAGAAATACTTGGTCATTGAAGATGGCTTCTTCTTTGTCCTACCCTTCTTGTTCTACAGGCATTTCTTGTTGTTTCTCATAGTTCAGGATCTCCATTTCTAAAAATTGAAATACGAAGCTAAAAGAACCTCTTCCTTCTTCTGAATTTTCTTTCTGTTTTTTAAGTTCCATTCTCAATTCTTCCAAGAGTGATACCATTTTAAAAACTTTTAAACAACCACCCGATTAATTTTAGTCCTTTAGATCCAATAGCCACAAATCCAAAAATCACCAAGTTACCCAAATAATCCAAAGCTGTTTCTTCTTGCTTCTTTTTTTCCACTTTCTCTTCCTGGGGTTCTCTTATCTTGTTACAAAGTTTCAGTTAAAATGTATCTTTTAGGAATCTTGTTAAAATTTCACTGTTAATTCCTTTCACTTCCAGATGGTCTCCTCCCTTTTTCCAGATCCCACCCTTTTGTTTTTTTTCCTTCTTTTGAAAGTTTTTGAGAATCCAGAAATCTTTATTATCCCTTTGACATTTTATTTTCAGCTTAATCTCTGAATTACTTTTGATGAGCCTTTCATATATTTTTGGGTTTATTTTTTTGAAAACAATTTGGGGCAATCCATCAGTGGAACATCCTGCTTTAGAAATGACAATATCTTTGCAGGCTATGGCCCCTTTAATGAAAGGGCTGTTTCCCATCAATGCAGCTGACAATCTTCCAACTGAGTTGGGGCACAGATTTTTTAAAAAGAGATATTCATTTGTCTCCCTCTTTCTCTGCTACTGTCACAAGCAGATGTGTGCCTCCTGCATAGGCCTATTATTGTTTATTTACTGATGGGGAATGACATGTTGTGACAACTGCAAAGGCATCCTGGTGACAGCCAGGAAAAGTGAATCTGAGCATTCAAATGAATCAGGATTCTTGCACAACTGCAATCGCTATGCCACCTACTCACCCCCCTGGTACTATCTAAGCATAATTGCTCAACTGGAAATAGCTACCCATTGTGTTTACCTGCGCCGTAATGCTTGGCTGCCACAATACTGGGAAAAAGGAGGCCAGAGGAATACAGAAAAACCAATGTTCCTTTCCCAATCTTTTGGATCAGCTTAAAGAAGGAGATGATCAGAGGTGGTATTCAGCAGGTTCTGACCAGTTCTGGAGAACCGGTAGTGGAAATTTTGAAGAGTTTGGAATACCACCTCTGACTGGCCCCGCCCCCATCTCTTCTCTGCCTCCCATTGAGTCCCAGCTGATTGGCTGTCTTCTTTGGTTGCCCTGTACAGGAGAACTGAGCTGGAAAGCAGGTTAGTGGGGTGGGGAGGGAATGGAATGGAGATTTTGCAGTATCCTTTCCGTGCCATGCCCACCAAACCACGCCCATCACATCACATCACACCCACCAAGCCATACCCACAACCAATAGTAAAAAAAAAAATAATCCCACCACTGATTCAGGGGCTTCAGAATAAGAAAGTCAAGATGGCAGCCAGTGGTGGGATTCAAATTTTTTTTACTACTGGTTCTGTTGGGGTGGCTTGGTGGGCGTGGCAGGGAAAGAATACTGTAAAATCTCCAGTCAGAGGTGGGATTTGCCAGTTCTCCAAACTACTCAAAATTTCTGCTACCAGTTCTCCAGAACTGGTCAGAACTTGCTGAATATAACTCTGAGGACAGCTGAGGTGATGTGAGGCATATAAAATTCAGGCAGAGTTTTGACTGCATCATCATGGCTGCCATCTTGACTGGGTATTGAAAGTGACCACACAAATTACCTTCTCTTAGTGGGTTCCCCAGTTGTATTGAAGAGATTTTCTCGTGGGGAAAAAGGGGTCCCCTTTCCTGCTTGGCCAAGGCCAGGGAGAAGTGTTTCCATTACTGCAATTCAGGCAAGGGAGATCCCAAAACAAAAGATGGGTGGATGAGACATTGCTGTCTTTGGAGAAATCCACCCTTTTAAATGTGTATCAGCTTTGAAAAAGTCACAGAAATAGTCGCCAAATAAAACAACACAATTCCAAAGAAACAATTTTTTTTCAGTTTGCATCACTTTATGCAGATTGCACATTGCAGATTTGTCAGAGTATATTCATGAACTGGAATAGAGCATGGTAACAAGGTCAGCCAATGAATAGGCATAGCAACTAAGTCACAAAATGAGAACTTTTTGGAAACTGAAACTAGTAGTAGTCTAGGAAACTGAAACTAGAAGTAGCCTAGGCATGACTCTGTATTAAGCTCTGCAGCTCTGAAGTTATGTTGAGCTCTAAGTCTGTCTATTGAAGATAAATCTAACTTGCTTGTTTAAGACTGGAGCTCTGCTCTGAACTTTGCAACATGTTTCTGTCTGAGTTTGCTCCATGTTGGAGAAATCCGCAACTGGTTTGTAAAATCTACTTATTATGTTTACAAAGATGTTAAATAAAGCATCAGCCATCTGTGT
Source organism: Laticauda colubrina (assembly GCA_015471245.1). NCBI lineage: Eukaryota > Metazoa > Chordata > Lepidosauria > Squamata > Elapidae > Laticauda > Laticauda colubrina. Next base: position 4,781,986 of record BLBF01000022.1, on the reverse strand, counting down.
TTATTTTTCTGGTGCTGAATTAATGCTGCACAACTCTGAATAAGATTCTATCAAGCTCAATTGCTAGTGTTGACTACTACTCCTTAAAAAGTAGTATTGACAATAATGTCAATTTTTTGTTAAGAGATAGTATGAAAGAACAATCAATAACCTATGAGAAAGTGCTAATTCTGCTTTATCTGAGGAAATCTTTTTGTGAAACATTATTAATGTTATGTTGTATTGGTTACAATCACTTTCATATTTTCAGATTCCAAAGAGCTTTGCAAAGCTACCCTTTGTGAATGAAGCTGGCTGCTTTCATTTATGCTCTGCCTTTTATTTATAGCTGTATTACTTTATTTATTATTATATTAAATATTATTATTAATGTTTGCTGAGAGATCAGCTGCTTTTTCAAAGTTTTATACGGGAGTTATATGAGAAACAAAATAAGTGCAGTGCACAAATGAAACTGTTTTGACAGCCCTGAAATTTTTAAACAGTAGGTTAAAACTCGATCCCCCTGAGGCAGTGTTTTGAGAATGCTAGGCTTAATACATAAAAGGAAAGATGATTCGAAGCAGATCTAATATTAAAAGTATTGTTCCACTTTAATATTCTCTCTCTTAGCTCTTCAAGTAGAAAAAGAAATGAGAAGTTGACTTGATGTTGCTTTTGATGACTCTGAAAAGGATATTAGGCAGCTACATATGGTTTTGAATATTTCTCTACCCAGCTAAGAGGCAGGGATTTATATGGCTTATTTTTATGTACTTGCTTTTTAAAGAGGGGGATCAGGTGGGATTCAAATTTTTTTTACTACCATTCTGTGGGTGCAGCTTGGTGGGCGTGGTGTGGCTTGGTGGGCGTGGCAGGGGAAGGATATTGTAAAATCTCCATTCCCACCCCACTCCTGGGGAAGGCTACTGCAAAACCCCCATTCAGCCAGTTCTGACAAGTTCTGGAGGACCAGTAGCGGAAATTTTGTGTAGTTTGGAGAGCCAAAAAATACCACCTCTGGTTGGCCCCACCCCCATCTATTCTCTGCCTCAGCTGATTGGCTGGGTCTTCTTTGGTTGCCTTGCACAGGAGAACAGAGCTGGAATGCAGGTTAGTGGGGTGGGGAAGGAATGGAGATTTTGCAATATTCTTCCCCCAAGAGTGGGGGCGAATGGGGATTTTACAGTATCTTTCCCCTGTCACACCCACCAAGCCACACCATTTCCACCAAACCACGCCCACAGAACCAGTAATTAAAAAAATTGAATACCACCACTGGACTAAGTGTACTGTTGTAAGCCAAGGACTACCTGTTAGAGATCATTCAACTTTTTCAAAAAAGAGAAAAAAAATCTTCCGTCATATGAAGAGAAGATGTAATTTTGTGACAAGTCTTTTGTTATGTCCAATATGCTCAATTTATAGCTAAAGAAAGAACGCTAAGTAGTCTCAATGGTAATGACCCTTCTTTGGATTCAGGTATTTTAAAAAGCCCAAGTCTTCCCTTCTGCATTCTCATCAAATTTCATTCCTGCTCCATCTCTATTTCTGAAAGCATTCAGAATGAAAAGAATTCAGTATTGCATCAGAAAAAGAACTCTGGGGCTTCCGGTTTGAGCTTCTTCAGTGACAGACCGAAACCTCATCTCTGCGAGGCTTCGATCCGTGCTTGCTGTTTGAGCACCCCGAGCCAGCTGGTTTCGGGGCTAAGCCAATCTGTAGAGGTGGTGAAGAGGGGGGAGACTGCCTGCAGGGTTTAGGAGAGCCACATCTCTCCTCCCCAGCTGGCCATTACTCCCTTTCCCGAAGGTGGTTGTAGCAGTGGTCAGAAATGGCCACCGCAAAGAAGAACTCGACCACAAAAGAATGTGCAGGAGGAATGTAAGAAGAGAAAGTTTTGGTTGACTGGGTCAAACAGCAAAAGCAACAAATAAGGTACCCTGGAATTGAAACTATTTAAAAACTTGTTCCCTAAGAAGATTTTTAAGCTGTGAAGAAGAGAGAAAAGGGAAAAGTTTTCTCCTTTTCCTATACTGACAGCTAAGAGAATTAAGCAAGAAATTGGAAAAAAATCCACTTTGATATCAAGAGGCATTTAATGTTGAAAATAAAAAGTCAAAGGGATAATAAAGATTTCTGGATAATTAAAAGCTTTTGAAAACAGGAAAGGAGAGAAAAAGAATAAAAGGGCAGGATCTGGAAGGGAGGAGACTGGAATTAAAAAAGAATTTACAGCAAAATCTCAACAAGACTTCCAAAAGATACATTCTAGTTGAAATGTCGCAACAAAAATCCCAGGAAGAGAAAGTCAAAAAAGAAATAAGAAGATATAACTCGGGACTATCTGGATTACTTGTTGATTTCTGTATTCTTGGTTATTGTTTTGAATGACTAAAATCAATTGGATGGTTGTTTATAACTGTTTAAAATGGCTCCACTTTTAGAAGAACTGAAAATGGAATTTAAAAAGTACAAAGAAGATGCACAAGAAGGGAGAGGTTCTTTTTGCTTCGTATTTCAGTTTTTAGAAGTGGAGATTTGGAATTATGAGAAACAACAGGAAGAAACAACAAGAACAACTGCAGAACAAGAAGATTGTGACAAAGAAGATGCCATCTTTAATGAACAAGTAATCTTAGATGGAGGGAAAAAAGGAAAGGGGGGAAAGAGAATGGAAAGTTTAAGATTGGGAAAAACAACTCCAAAAAAAAAAAAATAGAGTGAAAAATAAGTATAAAATGAGAAAGCAACAGAAGAGGGAAATGCAGAAGAGAGAATTAGAACTAGAGAGACAAGGGGGTAAAAAGGGGAGGGAGAAGATGAGAGGGAAGAAATAAAGGAAAAGAAGTTATAAAGGTCAGAAGCAAAATACAGAGAAGCAGGGCCTATTTAGAGATAATGGGTGAAAATCTAATTGAAAAAGGGATTCTGCAAAGGTACATAAGGTAGTATGGTTATATTAGAAACAGAAATAATTTTAGAAAACATGCAACTATGTATGATTAAAATGTCTGATAAAATAGCTATCATAATTCAGTGGAATGCTTGTCAGTAAATGAATGTAACAAAAGGTATATTTAATGATTTATAAAACATATGTGAAGAGAAATAAGGGAAAAATTAATTATGGAAATTATATGTGTTTTTAAGGAAGTATGATATTTAATTGAAAAGAAATGTTAAAGATGTTAAGATTTTAATGATTATTAATGAGAGAACTGAACTGAATTGGAATGAGGGTTTATAAGGGTTTATAATTACATATATTTACAATCCTTTTTTAAAAAAAAAAGAATATTGTGTGTGTTATAAGAATGTACCAAGCAGAATTCGATTGGAAGTTATGTATTATGTATTATATTGAAGGTCATAAACTTAAGGTATATATTGAAGTTTAAATAAGAGTTGAATGGATGTAATTAAAAGATATGAAGGTGTCATACTCCAATTAGTAACTAAAGGAAAAAATTTGTTTAATGAGAAAAGATAATATGAAATTGAAACAGAACAGACTAAAATATAAATATAATGATTTGAATTGAGATGAGATAATTAAAATAAAATTGAGAAAATTAAAAGTGGTGAAAAACTATGTCAAAAATGTAAAATAGTATAAGATATGGAATAGAATACAAAAAGGAGCATGAAATTGAGTTTTGTGTCTGTATAAAAAAGTTCTACCCAGGATCATGCTATTTTCAAAAAGATGTTTTACTTGTATTTTGTATGTGTGAAAACATGTGTGTGAAAACATTTTTTATTTAAAAAAAAGAAAAAGAATTCTATGATTATTCTAAGTTGTCTTACACTTTTCTCAGAGTTATCTTTAGATGACTAATGGAAGGTTGGGATATCTCATTTTATTATGTATCCATATAAGCCTCAAAGTTTTGTTTTCTTCCTCTTAGGATATTATGAAATTGGTTGTCAGTCTGAAGGCGTTATAGTCCACAAACATTGCACAGCATTTACAGATGGCAGATTTCTTTATTTTCTACTGCCTGGCTGGATATGAATGAATCTCCTGTATCTATCATTTACACACCTCCTCACTGCAATGTATCAAAATCATTTATTAACGATTTGTCATACACTTAGCAAATTTAGCAAATCTCTTTTGAGAGATTCCCCTCACAAGGCATCCCACACAAGACACATCAAGATTCAATCAAGAAAGCAGATTATGATATCACCAGACATATCCTTGAAAGGCAAACATCAACTGCATCTCAGTTACTTTGGCCATGTAATGCGAGGGAATTCACTAAAGAAAACAATGATGCTTAGAAGTGTTAGTAGTAAAAGGGATTGTTAGTAAAAGGAAACCAGGCCCAGCACGGTGACTAGAAAGTTCTGGGCACTGATATGCAATAACCCAAATAAATATAACAAGAATTTATTTATTTCTGCACAATCCATAATTTTCTTTATAATCTGTGGGACTACTCTATCATTTCCAATTTTGGGCATACATTATTCTAGCTGCTGTTAGTATATGTATTATTATATATTCAATGTCTTTCTTATATTCACCTCTGATTATCCCTATAACAACATTTCAGGCTTAAATTCTATTTTTAAACCAATAATTTTTTGAAACCAGATTCTTATTTTATTCCAAAATTTAGAAGCTGAAAGGACGTGTAATAACAGCAGAAATGATGAGAAAAGGACAAGGAAGATCAAAATTGGTCAGCACCCAGTGAAGATGAATTGCATAGTTTCTGGTTGGAAATATTTGACTAGCCAAGCCATTTAACAACATACTAAAAGGAGGTGAAATTGAAGGGTGGCTAATATCTGGCAAACTCTTTCTGATAATGAAAGATCCTGCTACTGGCCAATTATCTGCTTACCAACAACTTTCAGACTGTTTATTGGTGTGGTAGCTGATGCAGTCTAACAACATCTAGTTGAAAACAATCTCTTTCCATCTAAATAGAAAGGAAACAGCCCAACCAAGAAAAGGAGCAAAATATCAACTCCTGATTGACAAGATGATTCTTGAAAATTGCAAGAGAAGAAAGACTAACTTGAATGTACCATGTACTGATTACAAGAAGGCATTTGACCTTTAACAAGAAGGCATTTGACAAAAAGGCCTTATTCATGATTGGATAAGTGCCTAGAAATAACAGGAATCAGTAAAAACATCAGAGGCTTTGTGCAAAGATTGATGGCACAATGGAAGACACAGTTGCTGGTCAATGGTGATAGATTGGGAGAGGTTAATATCAAAAGAGGAATATTTCAAGGACAATAGCTATCACTGCTACCGTTGGTCATTGCACTGATTCCTGTATCAACAAAACTGAATAACTCATCAAATATCAAAAACATCTGCCAGCCTGTCCCATTTCCTTTACATGGACAATCAAAAGCTGTTTGGAAAACTGTCATATGAAAAAAAATCACTGCTCAACACTGTCCATATATACAGTGCAGCCATGATATTGCAATGGAATTGGGCTGGACAAATGTGCCAAACTCAGCATCAAACAGGGAAAATTAGTGAAAACTGAAGAAATCAAGATATTTCCATATGGAAATAACTTCAAAAGTCTTGATTAAGACAATCACTGCAAATATCTGGGCATCCTTCAGACTGACAGCATCAAGCACACTGAAGTCAAGAAAAAAGTTAAGAATGACTACAATTAAGAGAATCTTAACTTCCAAACTCAATGGAAGCAATACCATCAAGGCAGTTAACACCTGGGCAGTTCTATTCATTAGATACACAGCAGGCATAATTGATTGGACTCAAGCAGAACTAAAAGCCCTGGATAGGAAGACCAGGAAAATAATGTCAATGAATCATGCCCTTCATCCATGCATCGATGTTGACATACAATGTTAAATTGATGGATCTGGAGTGTTGCACATATGTCAGATGGTTGAAGAAGGAAACAGGGCATTGGAAGAATATTTGAAGGATAGTGAAGATGTACTGGAGCTACTACAGGTAGTCCTCAACTTACAACAGTTCATTTAGTAACCGTTCAAAGTTACAACAGCTCTGGAAATGTGACTTATGACCATTTTTCACAGTGATGACCTTTGCAGCATCCCTATGATCATGCGATCAAAATTCAGATGCTTGGCATCTGACCCATATTTATGACCGTTGCTGTATCCCAAGGTCACACGATCACCCTTTCCAACCTTCTGACAAGCAAAGTCAATGGGGAAGCCAGATTCACTTAACAACCAGGTTACTAACCAGGTCAGAAAATAGGACAAACCTTACTTAACAAATGTTGAGGTTAAACCTGTATAGCAATAGCACTTAGACTTATATACCACTTCACAGTGCTTTACATCCCTCTAAGGCCCTGTCACACTGCCCAACGGATGCAAAACGTTTGTAAAAAGGACACAGCGGATGAGAAAAATGTTCCATCCGTTGTTATCCGCTCTCAAAAGGGGCAAAAATTGCATAAGCAGAGCGGATAACACGGAAAGGAACGGACGTGGGGAGGACGCAGAGCGGATGGAAAACGGATGCAGAGCGGATGTATTGAGGATGCGTAGAGGATGCAGAGTGGATGCGTAGAGGATGCAGAGCGGATGCAGAGCAGATGCGTAGAGGATGCAGAGCGGATGCAGAGTGGATGCAGAGCGGATGAGCTTCATCCACTTTCATCCTTTCTCCATCCGTGCTACTAACGCTGTGCGTCCGTTCTGCTTCCTCCCTGCGTCCGTTTACCGCTGGAACGGATTTGAGTTGTGCGAATGCACAGCGGATGCCTAGAAGATATAGCAGATGCATAATGGATGCAGAACGGATGTCCCCCGTATGTCTAGAGGATGCAGAATGGATGCATTGGATACATTTTCCGCTCAAAGGTTTTGAGCAGCTCAAAACCTTCTGAGCGGATGAAACGTCTATAGACGGATGCTGGACGGATAGAGAGGAAGCAAAATGGAGGCAATGAGTACAGAACGGAAGCATCGCGTTAACCAACGGATGGCAAGTGTTTTTCTCCGTTTTACATCCTCTTTCCATCCATTGGTGCAGTGTGACAGGGGCTTAAGCAGTTTGTACCTAGAAGGGTTACTGAGTATTGGACAGACCAAACTGTCCTAAACAAAAGACCAAATGAAGAAAAGCAGTATGGAAAGACAAAGTATAACATGCACAGTGTATGCTTTTTTTAAAAAAAGGGGGGAGGGGTGACAGATAATAAAATATAATAACAAGACCTGGCAATGGCTAAGAGCAGAAAAGATGAAGAAGGGCTAATTCTGGCAGCACAAAAACAAATGCATTCAAAGCAGTGGTGGGATTCAAAAAAATGTACGATCGGTTCTTTGGGCGTGACTTGGTGGTTGTGGTGTAGCTTGGTGGGTGTAGCAGGGAAGGATACTATAAAATCTCTATTCCCACTCCACTCCTGGGGGAAGGTTACTGCAAAATCCCCATTCTCTCCCCACCCCACCAACCTACTTTCCAGCTCCGTTCTCCTGGGCAGGGCAACCAAAGAAGACCCAGGCGATCATCTGGGACTTGGGAGGCAAAGAATAGTGGGGGCGGGACTAGTCAGAGGTGGGGTTTGCCAGTTCTCCGAACTACTCAAAATTTCCACTACCGGTTCTCCAGAGCTGGTCAGAACTGCTGAATACCACCTCTGATTCAAAGCCACGATTGGGAAGATGGCAACAGACAGCAAGTGCTCCTGCAAAAAAGCTGAAAAAGGGTGGATCACAATAGTGATCAACAATATTGCATTGTGAGATCTACAAAAAATACCATTTGCTTGCAAGCAAGAACTGGCGAGACCATAAAACAGATAAAGTAATAGAAAATGACACGAATGTTCTCTGAGATTTTAGAATTTAAACAGGTAGGCACCTGCCACATAACACTCAGATTTAACAATTGATGATAAGTCAAAAATGCCTGGCTTGGGGATGTGGCAGAACCTGGAAATAATGGAAAGGGTTTGAGAAGATAGAAAAATACAAAAGGAGTGCAGAGAAGAGCAACAAAGATTATTAGGGGAGGCTAAAACATATGAGGAATAGTTACAGGAATTGGATATGTCTAGTTTAATGAAAAGAAGGACTGGGGAGGACATGATGGCAGTTTTCCAATCTTTGAAGGGCTGCCACAAAAAAGAGGAAGGTCAACCTATTCTCCAAAGCACCTGAAGGCAGGAGAAGAAGCAATGGATGGAAACTAATCAAGGAGAGAAGCAACCTAAAACTAAAGAGAAATTTCCTAAGAGTTAAAACAATTAATCAGTGGAACAACTTGCCTCCAAAGGTTGTGTGATAAGATCTCTTCCAACTCTGTTATTCTGCTTTTCTGCTCCAGCAAATAGAAATAGAATGACTGTGGCAAAAGAAAGCAAAGGTAGTACCAGGAGTAATCCGCAAACAACTGGATTATCATTTGAACACCACTGGCATTGACAAAATCATTGTCAGTTTTGCTCAGAATAGCTTATATCCTGAGACAATACATCTAATACCATCAAACATCCAATAGCAGAAGTCCGTGCATCTTAACATTGCCAAGTTTGAAAAACAGTGCTTTAAAAATGTTGGTTCCAACTTAAGAAGCAGTCAGAGGACAATGTAACCAGCTGAGAAAACCCTCAGCAGGCAATTGAAGCCTCTCAGCTTTCTCCAACTTTTGTCATAAATAACACATTGCTTAAACATTTCCCAACCAATGCATTTATAATTTCTGACATCACATTTCCAGTTCTGAAAGATGGTCAAAGTGGGTCATAAGCAACAGGTTCTTTGCCTTTATTTTAACCAGGAGCCAAGCGGAATTGTGTCTGGTTATCGCTACAAACTCTGAAATGCAATTCTAAAGAAGTCTCTGTCAAAGATTCGATGTTTGACAGGGTAATACTATGCTCTTTAATTAACTGAACACCTTCAGAATGGAACAGCTCACCACGACCCGAAAACCTTACTGTGTAAACAAGGGGGATAGGGAGGACATACTTCTTTTCCCTTCAATGGAAGCTAAGCAGAGAGCAAAAATAGCGAAGAATAGAGCTGGCAGAATTTTTCTCGCTTTCTCTGTTTTCTGTAATAAAGGCAATCATTTTGGATAGTATCGTCATTAGAAACAGTGGAAATAAATAGGGTACATATCAAAATGTAGAATGTTTGGAGCATCATCTAGAAGATGGCCCATTTCAGAGGATGCTCAAATGTGGCAATAAACTAGTCTAGTTGTAGCTGTCTGCAAGTTTTCAAGACCATGTCATCCTTCAGATTTTAGAAGCCCAAAGCACTACTACAACAAGGAAAGGAAGGGAAGGGAGTTGTCTCTCCCCGGTTAGATCCTCATCAGGGTTAAATGGTGACATGTCAATTTCTTTTGTCACCATCAAAGGCAGAATTGGATGCAGATCAAAATGTAAACATTGTCCATTAAGAAGATGAAAGAAGGCAAGCTCCATTACATCGAGCCCCATTATGTTCACTATTCTTCTTTTCACAGTTGCCAGCTAGAGGCTTCTAGGAAAGAGTTCATGGAAGAAAAGAGTCAGCTTCCCCGTTGCTTCCTGACAGATGTTATTTAGAAATACAGCCCTTCTCGTTCAAACATTCCATGCTGCCTTCTCATTTCATAAATATTTTAAACCCTTAATAGTGATGGATGTATCTATTCTCCTTAAATTAAGCCAATTCTCCATTAAAGGCTTCTTTGCTAGTGGGGCTGAATCAGTTTCTAATTTCACAATTAACATCAGATGGTTTTAATGGCTTGGCTTATGCTGATAAATTTTACAATTTCAAGGTACATTGAAGCTCATCATAGGGAAGAAAAGGTTGCATGCTTTGCTGGCCATTTTTGTATGCTCTTTTAAATACATGAGTAAATATTTAGGTCTGCCTATTTTTATTGTCCATTTATTCGTTCTATGTATTCTCCGTTCTAATTCTATGCTGATTGAAAGTATTTTGGAGGTCAGCAATCCAGTGTTTATTTTCATTTCTGAAAAAGTTCTGAAACATAATGCAAAGTTTAAATGAATGCAAGAAAACATCCATGCATATTGTCAGTGTCTCTAGCCAGGGGTCTATGGTATATGTGCAAAAATCAAGGTGTTTGCTGATAAATTTAAACAACAAAAGGGTACTAACAATAGAGGGTCATGATTTGCAGCTTGATTGTCATGCCTTTATCTGGGAGGGCAAAAACAAGTTACATTCATATTTCCAGAGATATCAAGTAAGGGATGCCCTGTTATTTGTCTGGGAGAGAATTAAGAAAAATCATTATATATATACAATGACGTGGGATAATACCCAAAGGAAGCTGAACAGCGCACACACACACACACACACACACACACACACACATATATATATATATATATATAAAATTTTCGCGGGTACTTACATGAATGCAGTTCAACTTCCTTTGGGTATTATCCCACGTCATTGTAGTGCTTTTAAAGTTGT
>BLBF01000022.1:4747518-4766567 GCA_015471245.1 Laticauda colubrina | reverse complement strand
CAACTTTGAAAGCACTACAATTCTTCTTCTTCTCTCGTGTCGCTACACTTTTCCCAGCCACTGTAGAACACTGTTGGTGTAGGTTGGTGTAGCGTGGTAGAAGGATTCGCAGGTAAACAGATACCTGACAGGGGCCGCGACGTGAACGCTCCTTCTATGGCCCCTAAGCACTACAATGTCGTGGGATAATACCCGAAGGAAGCTGAACAGCACACACACACACACACACACACACACACACACACACACACACACACACACACACATATATATATATATATATATATATATATATATATATATATATGTTTTCTTAGGTTTTCGCGGGTACTTACATGTGTGCTGTTTAGCTTCCTTCGGGTATTATCCCACGTCATTGTAGTGCTGTTAAAGTTGTAGCAACGTTTCAGCAGAATCTCATCTTGGGATTTTTTTGGGTGCTATGGCATAATTGAATCCTTTGGATAGGACATCTGTTTCTGTTTTGTTGAGTTCTCTGTTGGAAACGTTATGTACTAATTGTTTCAGGTGTTGTGGTGGGTTGTTGGGGATTTTCTTGTCATTTTCTAATTTTTTTAGTTTCTTTGAGAGTTTTTCATTTTTGTAAGTGGTTTCAGTTTCAGCTCTCCAAGTTGTAAGTTGTTTTATCCTATCCCAAAGGATATTCTAGGTCTAGAATTTCAAGTCTGCAACAAGCAGAGGAGTGGAGAACTCTTCTTGTGAAATATTTCTGGACTTTCTCAATTGTGTTAATATCAGATACGTAATGTGGGTTCCAGACTGATGAACTGTATTTGAGTATTGGTCTGGCAAATGTTTTGTATGCTCTAGTTATTAGTGTAATATTACCAGAGAAAAAGCTATGTCGGATTAGGTTAACAACTCTTAATGCCTTTTTGGCTATGTAGTTACAGTGGGCTCTAGCATTTAAGTCATTAGAGATGAGTACTCCAAGATCCTTGACCAAGTTTGGATCATCAACAAGGTCTTGACTATTCAGCCTGTATTTTATTTTCTGATTTTTTTTGTCAATATGTAGGACAGAGCATTTATTTGTTGAGATTTGAAGTTGCCATTTGTTCGACCATTCTGATACATAGTCAAGGTCTTTTTGAAGGGTAGTAGTATTGTCTGTGGTGTTGAATAGCTTTACATCATCAGCGAAGAGAACGCAGTTGCTCTTGATATGATCACAGTGGTCATTTATGTAGAGTATGAAGAGAGTTGGTGAAAATTCCAACCTGGTTATCAACTATGGAAGCAATGATATATCCCAATGTATTAGATATAAACAAGATTGTCAGACATAAAGAGTTATTGGATGAGCAAGGGGAACTAAAATCTAATCAAGAGTTAAAAGCGCAAGGAATAGAGATAGATTGGTGGCCATATTTGCAAACCCAGATGAGGTACAAAAAAGATTTAGAGCAATATGGTTTTTATAAAGATCAACAGGAATTAGATAAAATATTACATGGAGCGGGGGGGGTGATCACCACAATGTATAACTATATTTTAAGATTTAAAATGGAGGAAGAAACAGTTAAGGAGATCATGGTAACCTGGGCCAAACATTTTAGATATAGTATTGAATTGGAATATTGGGAATAATTTTGGGCGATAAATTATAAGCTAACAATGTCAGCAGCCCACCAAAATACAAAATACAAAACTTGTATAAAATGTTCTATCGCTGGCATTTACCCCCGGCAAGATTGGCTAAAATGTTCCCTAATAGATCGGCAAAATGCTGGAGATGTGACCATAAACAAGGAACTTTTTCCCATATGTAATGGATTTGCCCCAAAGCTAAGAAATATTGGCTCAAAATTAAGAATTGGCTAGAAGAAATTACAAAACAAAAAATTGAGATGAAACCAGAGACATTTTTATTGGGTTTATTATAATATCTGTACAAATTCCAATACATAATACTTCATATAATAACCATGGCCAGAACTGCCTTTGCCCAGAACTGGAAACAGGACAATACTCCTTCCGACATAATGATAATAAAAAAGGTTTCAGAATGTGCAGAGATGGATAGGTTATCGATGGAATTAAAAGACAGAGAAGAAATGGAGTACTATGAGTTTTGGAATTTATTGTACAATTGGTTGGAAGGTACAATGGGTTGGAAGCAAAATTGATAGGTGAAGGATATGTAGGAGCTATAATAAGATCAGATAAATACTGTTTGTTACACTTGTAAATATTTGGTTTATTTTGGATGCAGAAACAAATATGTAATATATAGTAGCAACCTACATCACCTACATCATCAACCTACAAACCTACAAACATTTATTATCAATGCACAACATGTGTACAATGAAATTGAAATCAAATACATAATTAGAAAGTATGTCAATGTGAGTGAACACCGATACTAGAACACTGGAATGAGTGGAAATGTGTTTTTATGATGAAAATATGATTAATAAAATTTATTTATAAAATGAAAAAAAATCAAGATGTCTGCCATAATGGTGCAATCAAAGTTGTGCCTGGTTTTTTACATGTGTGGTGGACATCCTGATTGTTAACTTAACTCTTCCTGAGCTCTTCAGCTCAACAAGTAGTTCCTCCAAATCCTTATCTCATCTTTGACTCACGGTACAATGGGTCAGTGCCCATGAAACTGTAGTTCGGGCAAGGTAAATCACTCTAATACTGTATATAATTTTTTAAGCTGTAATACAAGTGATATGAGGCCTTTGAACTCTGGTGCTGGAGAAGACTCCTGCACGTCCCTTGAACTGCAAGTCGATCAAACCAGTCAGTCCTAGAGGAGATCAACCCTGACTGCTCTTTAGAAGGCCAGATCCTGAAGATGAAAGTCAAATACTTTGGCCACCTCATGAGAAGGAAGGACTCCCTGGAGAAGAGCCTAAGGGTGGGAACGATTGAGGACAATAGAAGGGGACGACAGAGAATGAGGTGGCAGGATGGAGTCACTGAAGCAGTAGGCGTGAGCTTAAATGGACTCCAGAGAATGATAGAGGACAGGAAGGCCTAGAGGAATGTTGTCCATGGGGTTGCGATGGGTCGTACACAACTTTAACAACAACAACAACAACAATAACAACAACAGATGATTTGTACTGGAATGGAGTCTGCCCATTATGGTCGTAAAGATCATAAGATGTCCCTATTTTCGAACAACTAAATAATATTCTATAATCCTTTATTTCTTGAATAAACTATAGACCACTCAATCCCTTTAAATGGGTGGACTCCTGGGCCTAAGTCTCCCTTGCTATAGTCTGGTAGGTCCACAAATAGCTTCTGGTGGAAGACATGGTTGGAAAGGAGACTTACTAGGAATAGGATAATTATTAAAGGTACTCTAAACCTTGGCTGATGGTAGCCAAGAGTTGCTTTTCCTCTATTTCATTGTATGTTCTCATGGATCCAGGACAGAGGGGTCAAACTGGTGGCCATTGGGCCAGATATATCATGCATTTGACTGCAACGGGACATGGCAAGTTTGACACCCATGGTCTAGGATAGTGGTGGCTAATCTTTTTAGGCTCCTGTGCCAAAAATTGCATGCACCCAGAATGCAATGCGTGCCCACCCTCCCCAAGCCCCCTGCACATGTGCACACAATCCCCACCCCTTTACCTTCACTGTGCCTTATAGTTGACTTTTTCAGCCAGTTTGAGGCCCGTTTCGACCTCCCGGAGACTTGGAAAAAGCCTCTGCAGTCTTTGAAGGATGAATAATAGGCCTGTTTAGTTATTTCCAGTATTACAGGAAGTGACAAAACGGTTCTATTATTCATACTGCAAAGCCTGCAGAGGCTTTTTTCAAGCTTCTGCAAGGCCGAAAAAGGCCTCAAACCAGCCGAAAAATCAGCTGTGAGGTACGCATGCGCAGTGAGGTAAGTTTGCCTGCAGCTCACATGCCAGCACAAACGGCTCTGCATGCCATCTTTGGCACGTGTGCCATAGATTCGCCATCATGGGTCTAGGAAAACTTGCCACAGCTAACTCACTGTGGCCAACTTGCCACAGCCAACAGACCAGAGGACAATTTGCCATGGTCAACTTGCTGCGGGACAACTTGCTGCAGGACAAGAGTTACACGAATATCAAAGAAAGGGTAGAATAGAATCATTAAAGAAAGGATGCCAAATGAGGGACAAAATGAAATGTGAATGACCAAAGTTAAAATATTTTTAAAAATTATTTTAAATAATTAAATAAAATTGTTGAATTGTCCCACAGTGTGTTGACCTGCTGTCAGTCGGTTGCAGTGAGTTCTTCCACAGCAAGTAAAGTAAATGCTGGGTTTGGACAGAACAGTCCTAAAATGTGGGAATGTGACTCCAAGTTGCCACAAGTGGCCATAAATGCAGACCAGTGCCCATAAATGCAGTGCCCAAATACCTGAAATAGGACAAGTGACCATGGGAAAGGGGGAGTTGTGATCATCAGAACTTCCAATCCAGGTTGTAAGTAGCCTCCAAGTAGGTCTATTGTAATTTTGAGTCATTGCTTGGCAACTGGTCATAAGGCAAGGACGTATGGCTTACAGTCATAAGGCGAGGACTTATGACTTATGGTTATAAGTTGAGGATTACCTGTAGATCTAAACATGACTCATAGAATCATTGGGTTAGAAGGATCTTGGAGGCTAAGCCCCTGCCCAGGGCAGGACACCTCCTACTATCTCAAACAAATAGTTGGCCATTCTTTTATTGAAAACCTCCAGTATTGAAACACCCACAATCCAGGACAAGCTTAACAATTCTCTCTTTCAGGAAATTCCTCCTTATTTCCAAGTTGGATCCTCCTCTGACAAGTTGCTACCCATTGCTTCCACCCATTACTCAGGTGCTGTGGGAATAAATAGATGCCCTCTTCCCTGTGGCAGCCCTTCAAGTATTGCAAGACCGTTATCACATCTCCCCTCAATCTTCTCTTTGTTAAGCTAAACACATCTAGTTCCCTTAGCTCAGGGGTCAGCAACCCACGGCTCTGGAGCCACATGTGACTCTTTCATCCCTCTTTTGCGGCTTCCTGTTGCCAGTCAATTGATAGGGCTTTCAATTGGGACAGGCAGAGGAAAAAGGATGACACACTAGGAGGAGAGTCTATGGTGGGGGAACTGAATTTCCAGTCAGCAGAGGAAAAAGCACGGCGCTAGGAGGAGGCTCTATGGTGGGTGAACCAAACTTCTGATTGGCTCCAGAATTGAACCAGGGGCTTCCAGTTAGGACCTTTGCAGCTCTTTGAGTGTTTAAGGTTGCCAACCCTGTCTTAGCTGATCATCATACAATTTAGCCTCCAGACCTTTATCATATTTGAGCTGTGATTCATGGAAGGAGAGGATGCAATAATTGGAAGAGACCAGTTTTATGAGTTTTGTTTTGTTTTTATTTCATTCTTAATAAACCAAAGCAAGTTTGGAGTGCAAGTGTATTCTTCAAAAAGTCGATTAAATTAAATAGTTATAAGTGCACCTGTATAATTGTTTGTTCAAAAGCAAATGTTTTTGCTCTGTGTGATTATCTGCTCTACTGCCTCAGCCAGTTCAAAGGGCATATAATGGTAAACAGGACAAGAAAGGCAGTTTCCTAAACATCTACTTGCAAAATTCTTCATCAAAATCAGTTAAAAACAGTCCCTTTATGAAATCATGGGAAAACTATGAAAATAAACTAAATAATCTCTGTACTAGTACACTCGAACAGTAGTCACCATCCAGTGGGCCGGGGACAGGACTGCACTGCCCACATGGCCCGCAGGAACACAAAGCTTGTGTTGCTTGCATTGTGAACAATAGGAGGTAGTGAGGGGAAGGGGGAAAGGGTGGAGGGTGGAAATTTACCCCATGCTCCTGGCCTGGCCATTGGGCTGCTTCTTTCCGTTTCTTTTGCTTTTGGCTGCATGCAAGGAAAGCAGCAAAAGTCTGTCTTTCTCTCACTCCAAACTCCCCCAGAAATGAGTCTTTGTGACCCTGCAAGGCATCCTGCTCCAAGAGGCTGTGCTGGTGCAACAAGTCTCACAAAGACTCGTTTCTGGTGCAGTTTGGGCGAGAAGAAGAAAGGCTTCCTGCTTCTGCTTTCCTTGCATAAAGCCAAGCCCCCCCCTCTCTCTCTCCCTCTCTCTCTCTCTCTCCCGCCCCCGAGAATGGAACTGGAGACAGTATCCTGTGTTCCCAAATAAAGAATGGTGGATCGGTAGGAAAACGGGGTGGGGAATTTTCCTGCAGACTTTTGGGGGGATTTTCCCAGGGTCTCTGGTCTGCAGAATTTAAAATTATGAGTTTGGTGATCCTTGAAGTCCAAAAGGTTGACAACCCCTGCACTAGAAGATAGTTAAGCAGTGGAGGTGCAGTGGTTAGAATGCAGTACTACAGGCTACTTCTGCTGACTGCTGATTGCCAACAGTTTGACTAAGCCTTCCATCCTTCTGAAGTCAGTAAAATGAGCTCCCAGACTGTTGGAGGTAATATGCTGAATCTGTAAACCACTTAAAGAGAGCTATAAAAGCACTGTGAAGCGATATATGAGTCTAAGTGCTATTGCTATTGGAAACTGTCCATTTGCTGAAGTTCTTGTACCGTATCATTTTTTATATAGTAATTTAAAACAAAAAAAGACTCTGGGAGAATGTTGCTCTGAACATTCAATGTCTACCTGAAGCAAATTGCAAAGCCTTAGAAATGGGAAAGATACAAAAATTGCACAATTGAGTGGAAAAAAAGGGATTCCTCACTGTGTGCAGTTTACTCTCTGTAAGATGTGCTCCGATCCCATCTGGATAACTGATTTCACTTGATTTGGGCTGTTTGAATCAATTCAGAAATTCAGTTGGATTCCACACCCCAGCTGAAGCAATATTTCTCAACCTTGGTAAGACATATGGATTTCAACTCCCACAATCCCCCATCTAGCATCAGGAATTCTGGGAGTTGAAGTTCCCATCTTTAAGTTGCCATGGTTGAGAAATATTTGTGGTTCGCCGGCAGCCTCTGCAGACGACAGCGGAATCGGACAGTGGGGAAGAACGGGGACTGTTCTATATTAACTTACTTGAAATACCCTCTTCTGACTGGACCAGAAATACTACTTGCTGATTGGTCTAGAAATGCGATCCTGATTGGTTCACATTACCACCCTGTGATTGGCCCACCGGATCGGCAGGGGATTCAAAGAGCCGTCATTGGCCGCGAGCCGCTATAAAAGAGGCTGCCGCAGCTCCGTGGCCAGAGCAGATTCAAGCAACTAAATAAAGAGCTGAAAAGTCACACTGGTCTCGAGTCTCTTTTCCCGCGATCAAACAGGGACCAGTCCGGGAGTCTAGAGAGGACTCAGACAAGGGTCCTGCTTCCGATGCAGAGATGGGGCCAGGACCATCTGGGAGTGGGGTGCTAACTCTGGAGCCTTCGGAGCCTGGCAGCAGTGAGGCAAAGGACCCAGGGGAGTCTGTTCCCAGTGTGTGTATGCACAGACCTGCTAGAAGGCGAGAGCAGCTGAAACAAAAGGGGCAACTCAGGAGTAAGGATGGGAGTTGATCGTCTCTTCCATGAGGTATAAAGGATAGGCAAAGATGATGAAACTTTTGCAGGAAGCAAAGTTGTTCGTTCAGTTCAGATTCATTCTTGAAGCTCTTTGTACTTCAGGTTTTTTTTTCTTTCTTTGACACTTCTGCTATTGGCAGCACTTCACAGGAAAGAAAGGTGGGTGCTTATCTCAAGGGACTGTTTGAGATTCATTACCAGCTAGAAATGAAAACAATTCCCAGCACTGCAATAAAATAAGACTTGTTTTTAAAATAAGTGTGTGCGTAATTACTGTCTAGGAAGCCTTGGTCAGAACAACACTGAGTTAAACAACCATAATAGATTGATTCAAGTTTCTACAAATCAGATGGCATATGGAACTCATACCTTTGGATCGGGATTTCCAATCTAACTCAGTCGGCTTCCTGATTCAATCTGGAACATCATTTCCATTCAGAGATTTGATGGAATCAGTGCTTCATACATTCTTATGTGCTCCTGGCTATTTTCCTTTGTGACCAGAGACAAACTCACCTCACCAATAACAAGCCAAGACTCGGCAAAAGGTTTTTGTTTCGTTTATTGCGATAAGCAGAAGAAAAACTTTCAAAGTTTGGTTCTCTTCAAAATTTCAACTCATACCGTTCCCTTCTTTATACACCCATGGCCCGGCCACCATGTTACGTCTCATTCCCCATTGGCTGAAGTACTATGAGGTTACACACTTTCCACCTGCCTCCTAAATGTTTCCAGAGATTCTCCCCGAACATATTAAATTGTTATGTGTATTGTAATTGGCAGATAATATATGCAAGGTGTGTCAATTAATATGTAGTATTCTATTAAGCATGTGCTTTGCTTACTACTGTGATCCACTTACCTCTAAGTATCAGGTGATTTTTCACAATTCATATTTCCCTTTTTTTATGGCTAGCTAGGCTAACGATTTCCTCTTGCAGCTATTTTGCAGCTTAAATCTTTCCATTCCTCACTCTGAAGCCCCTTCTGGTGGTTATGCAATGGGTCCTTGGCAGAGGTGGTGTGCAGCAGGTTCTGAGCAGTTCTGGAGAACCAGTAGCGGAAATTTTGAGTAGTTCGGAGAACCGGCAAATACCACCTCTGACTGGTCCTGCCCCCATCTATTTTCTGCCTCCCATTGAGTCCCAGCTGATCAGCTGGGTCTTCTTTTGTTGCCCTGCACAGGAGAACGGAGCTGGAAAGCAGGTTAGTGGGATGGGGTGGGGAGGGAACTGGATTTTACAGTAACCTTCCCCTGCCACACCCACCAAGCCATGCCCACAAAATCGGTAGTAAAAAAAATTGAATCCCACCACTGGTCCTTGGAATTGTAGGTACTTTCCTGTTACTTAATTATTTACTTCTGCAGTTAAGCTAGTTATTTCTTCTTGCAGCTTGGTACTTTCTGAAGCCCCTTCACTCACATTCTCTGTCACTCTTTTGGTTTACAGTTTGAAAAAAATATGCTGGTATTTTGTTTTGTTTTTTCCCAGCTTAATGGGTTGTTTGTTTGTTTGTTTGCAAACAAATATAAACTCAGGGACTGAAATGGGGTGCTTGCATGATAAAGGGCACATCTAAAAGCCTCATTCTCATATTTCTTGTATCCAGGCCCAAACAATGCAAGTGAAATAGCCATGGAAACATGACTTCATACAGCACATTGTTTAAGTATGGTCTTCATTTCTAACAGCTCTGTATGAACTGCCACTTTGGGAAGGAGATTCAACAAACCTACAAAATAGTGTTCCTCAACCTTAGTAACATTAGTACGTGCAGAAAATATGCTGTCTGAAGAATTCTGAGACTTGATGTCAAGATTCAATCACTTTGCTTCTTTCAAACCTGAATGCTTTTCAAACTTGCCAATGAACTGGGGGGAGGAAACATGAAATGGTATATGGAGAATGTATGCAGAAATCGTGAGAGCATGGAAGCCATCAATTTCACCATTGCAGGTGCTTGAGAAAGTGATGGACTGTTCCCATGACTAACGAATGTCTCATGGTTGGACAATGTGATCATCCAGGAATGGGGAGAAGGAGAAAGTATTGTTTAACTGGGCAAGCGATTACATGGGAAAACCAGAGCTGGGTTTATTTCTTCAGTACCAACATGGCATATCCCATGAAGTTTTACTTTTGGGGATTCAATTCTCCCAAGAGTGTTTCCTTGCTTTGGGTTCACTACTTGGGCGGTTGAAGTCCACGCATCTTAATGTTCCCAAGGTTGAGAAAAAGATGTTACAGAAGATAAAACTTTCTAAAGCTTCTGAGTCTTGGTGACTACTCTTGTCTTCCACTGTTAAGACTCATCATCAAGGAGGACTGTGAGTGGAAAGCATTGGTGGGATTCGAAAAAATTTACTACCGGTTTTGTGGGCATGGCTTGGTGGGTGTGGTGTTGCTTGGTGGGCGTGACAGAGGAAGGATACTGTAAAATCTCCATTCCCTCCCCACTGCTGGGGGAAGGATAGTACAAATTCCCATTGCCTCCCCATTCGATTAACCTGTTTTCCAGCTCCGTTCTCCTATGCAGGGCAACCAAAGAAGACCCAGCCAATCAGCTGGGACTCGGGAGGCGGAGAATAGATGGGGCGGGGCCAGTCAGAGGTGTTATTTGCCGGTTCTCCAAACTACTCAAAATTTCCACTACCGGTTCTCCAGAACTGATCAGAACCACCTGAATACCACCTCTGGTGGAAAATATTTTGCATTCACATTCTTGTTCTGGATTTCCCTTGGACCTTGTGGGAACGATGGCTGAAATAGATAGGCCTTTGATCTGATCCATCTTTTTTATGTTTTTATGTTCACAGGGGAGTTGCATTAGTCTCATCCGTTCATTATTTGATTATTATGCATAACATCCTATTATGAGGGGAAAAAATTCTCTGGGGATGAAACATTTGTGGGAAATCTGTTTACTTGGCTCTTCCTCCTCTTCCTCCTCCTCTTTTGTGTAGATGAGATCCATGGAAACAGAACAAACAGGAGGGAAAACCGATCTTGCTGGAAACTTTGGTTCAAAAAGCATTTGACCTGGCTTAGTGAAGTTTATTGCTCCACCACACAAAGATACTTCAGTGACAGGTTTTTTCTTTCTTTCTTTCTTCTCTTTTTTGCATATTTCTTCTATAAAAAGCTGTTTCTTCTCAGGCATCAGCTGCAAAGAATCCTTCCAATTAAATTTTAAAGGGAAAAGAAACATTTCCCTTTATTAGAATGAAGCCATCTACAGATGAAAATATTGTGGCATTTTAACGGGATGAGAATTTTGATTTATTCAACTCTCTCCTTTTCCTCATTTCCCTTTCATCTCCTCACATACCCCCAGCCAGCCTCAATAAAAGGGATTAGAGTGATATCTGAAGAGATTATCTGAATGAATTACATACCGGATTAAGGAAGATCTTGTTTGCAGTAGCATTACAATAAAACTTGTGATTAAGAAGGGAGCCACATGTTTCTTTAAAAAAAAATAAATGAAATTGATGCTTGGTTCTGCACAAAGGCATCTGCTGGGGGGGGGATCAATCTCTTTTATTACATCTCCCATATTGTAGTTTGTTTGATTTTTTTTTTTTTTTTTTGGCAAACATGCACACTCATTGTGGAGTCAGTTCTGCATCAACCATCCTTTCTATACCTACCTATGACATTGTGGAATTTGTATCATGACATCTCAGAGTTTCCTCCTTTAAATTCCTGGGAATCTACCTCAGCGAAGATCTTACCTAGAAAATCAACACAACCGGGTGACGAGAAAGGCCCAACAGAGACTCCATTTCCTTAGGGTCTTGCAAAACAATAAAGTGGAATAGCGACTGATGACCTCCTTTTACTGGTCCACAATAGAAAGCATCCTCTCATATTGCATTATGGTGTGGTATGCTGGCTTGACAGCCATGGATAGAAAGACATTACAGAGGGTGGTGAGCAGGAGTGGGATTCTACCAGTTTGTACCTATTTGCTAGAACCGATTGTTAACATTCTAAGCAGTTCAGAGAACCGATTGTTAGAAGAAATTACTGGCCTAATCCTGTAAGGAAGGCAGGAAGGAAACATTCTGGTGTTGCTTGCAGAAACTGCCTCTCTGTTAACCCTGATTACATTCTTGGCAGGACTAGACTTCCTGTCTCTGGAACTTCTCTGGAGGTTTTTTCTTTTTCCTCCTTTGCTGGTACTTTGCTTGTGTGGAGTGACCATTCAAAGTTACAATGGCACTGAAAAAAGTGAATTATGACCATTTTTCACACTTACGACTGTTGCAGCATTCCCCAGTCATGAGAGGCCAGGAGAGGAGATGCATGTCTTGATGTGAGTGATGTTGAGTTGGCCACGCCCAGCCAGTCACATGACCACCAAACCACACCCACCAACGAAGCCACGCCTACAGAACCAGTTGTTAAAACAATTGAATCCCACCCCTGGTGTGGGGGGGCACACGTGCATGTGCAGAGTTGAGCAGCACATGTGGGGGGGGTCCTGCACACATGTGCAGGAGCATGGGGGTCCCCCATGTGCATTGCCTTATGGGTGATGGTGCGCACACGCACTTTTGGCCCGCAAGGCTGGAAAGGTTTGCTATCACTGGTCTAGCCTGAAGCCCTGGATGTGTCCTGTCTACCAAACCAGGCCCCGTTCTGCTTAACTGGGTCCAAGAAAGATAGCTGATGAAACTGTGAAGGTCAAATTTTGTACATAATTTTATAGTTGTCCTTAGCAGAAAATACTTTCATTGTCTTCATGACTTAGAGACGGTTGTAATCTATAAGTTCATCACATTCATTTTGTGTTGCTTCTAGGGAAAGCTTAGAGCATTCTTACAAGATCATGCAAGTCCTAGTCTGTTCATAACTGTCAAACTTTGCTTCAAGGAGTTTCGAAATATCCTGTCTTGAATGGATTTCTGCCTGCAGTATTTGCTTTGCTTATGAATAGAGCTATTTAGATACTTGTCTTCCTCTTTCAATAAGCTCTTTATCTCTTAAGTATTGGCATCTGCTGTGGGCTTTTAAGAAAGACTTGGGGGCTGCTTTCTATCCCTAAAAAACATGTTTCTCCATTTCTCCCCTTGGGAAAATATAATATTCTGCCTTTTTTGATATTTTTCCCAAAATATTTCATTGCTCTGGGATGAGGATGGGGGCTTCCCATGGTGTATGTGTATGGCCAGACAGCAACCTTCGTGTTAAGAATAGAGATATCATGAACACAGATGATCACCATACTCTGATCTCTTATAAAATAAAACAAAACATCAATGTGGGGGTCTTTCTTACAAACATATGATTTTCCCAGGAGAGAAAAGGTTATAGAAATGGAGCAGGTTTCCTTAAAAGTAGCTGACCTGGTCACTTTGCATAACCACAAGACACTCCTGCTTTTCTCCCGTCCAATTTCGCTGTGCTGAAATATACCTTTGTTCAAGCTCCACTGCAAAACCCCTTCCTTAGCCCCCACAACCATCACTCATGGCCTCAGGTAGTTCCTATTTTTCAGAAGTTGCAGTTTTGCGCTGCAGCGATGGATGCTGCTAACGTCACTGGGTGGCCATTTTCAGATATTTATCTAGCACAAAAGCAGCTGTTTCTTTTTGAAAACAGTGTGTGTAGTCTGGGTTTTCCAGCACAAGGTTGAGTTCTGGGAGTCATTTCCTGGACACTGGGAAAGTTGGTTAATTTTCTGGAAGACTTTCACCTGCATCTGGACTTCCTGTCAGACAGAGTCAGAAAATGTGCTCCTTAATTCAGTGCAGACGGTGATTATAATAAAATTATAATAAAACATGACATCTTTTGTATGTCTTGCCTAGTTAGAAATATATGTTTTGAAAAGCAGGATCAGTCAAAAAAAAGTCAAGAGGGCAGTTGTAGCTGCACAATTGAAACCCTACCTGTAAAATTTGGACGCTCGACGGTTAACTCTTTTCAATCTTTTTCAACCAAAGATGCAGCTTTGTATATTTGTGTATAAGACCACGATGACACTTTATTGAGTGAGACCAAGGCCCATTTTAGTCTAATATATTGTTTCTCAGCATAGCTGCCAAGCCAGGTGTCTCAAGAGTACTCACATGTGTTCCTCTGCAACTGCAAACCAGTGGTGGGATTCAGCCTTTTTAAAACCAGTTCTATGAAAGAGCACTTCGCGTCAGTGGTGGGATTCAATTTTTTTTTACTACTGGTTCTGTGGGAGTGGCTTGGTGGGCATGGCAGGGGAAGGATACTGCAAAATCCCCATTCTCTCCCCATCCCACTAGCCTGCTTTCCAGCTCCGTTCTCCTGTATAGGACAACCAAAGAAGACCCAGCCAATCAGCTGGGACTCAATGGGAGGCAGAGAATAGATGGGGGTGGGGCCAGTCAGAGGTGGCATTTGCCGGTTCTCCAAACTATTCCAAATTTCTGCTACTGGTTTCTCCAGAACTGGTCAGAACTTCCACCTCTGCTTTGCGTGCATGCGCAGCAGTTTAAAAAACCACCAATTTTGAGCTTCACAAATCAGCTGAGCTCAAAACCAAGGAAATAAAGGCCAGGAAAGGGCGGGGCCAGGTGGGTGGGGCCAATTTTTCACCAGCTCTACCAATTCATTAGAACTCGTGCAAACCAGCAGCATCCCACTACTGCTGCAAACTGAGATCCATACAAAATTATGCAGCAAAAATAGCAGTAGTAAAATTGGCGAGTCTCTAAAGAGACTTCTTTGTGGATAGTAATTTTATTCCTAAAGATGTTAACACAATTCTCTGCAAATTTACAAGATTGTTCAGGAAAGATATAAAGAGTCCTGCTGGCAGGTAACTGTTCCAGCTCAGGGAAGTTGTTTAAATCAGGAAGATGAATAGAATTTGGAAATTGTTTTAGGACTGGTAAAATGATTGCAATTTTTTTTACTCTTGCCAATAATAATTGGCTGACAGAACTTGATACCACTTGAAATTTCCAAACTATATCCAAGGATACCATCTACTCAGAGAATTGTCATAAGGTTATGACACGAATTGCTTTGAGGGAAAAAAAAATAGTCCAATCAATGAACAATTATTACAGATTAAACCTCAAGAATCATGATAGGACATGAATCTGATTATAATCGTCAATAATCCACAGCAATGTCAGACCAGAATATCTCACTTGGCACTTGAATTTACTCCAACTCTTTTTATTTTATCAAACCTCTCCTTACGTATTGGCAACATCTTTAACAAGGGATCATTAACACCTAGACCTTTCTTTGTTCACTTTTATTTTGTAGACAAAAAGAGAATTCTATAAACATTTGGAGAGTCTGCATAGTGAGTCACACTATTAGAAGATAGAATGTAGAATAACAGAGTTGGAAGAGACCTTGGGGGTCTTCGACTGCAGCCCCCTGCTTGAGCAAGGGACTTATATCATTTCAGACAAATGGTTACCCAGTCTCTTTGTGAAAACTTCCAGTGATGGAGCACTCACAACTTCGAAAGGCAAGCTATCCCATTGCTCTCACGGTTAGGAATTTTCACCTTTGTTCTAGATTGCTTCTCTCCTGGTTCAGTTTCCATCCATTGTTTCTTGTCTTGCCTCTTGGAAAATAGTCTTTGACCCTGTCCTTGTAGGAGCTCTCAAATATTGGAACAGTGCTATCCTAGTCCTTCCCCTCGTCCTTCTTTTCATTAGATTAGACATACGTAATTCCTGTAACCCTTCTCTGTATGTTTTAGCCTCCAGCCATCTAATCATTTTTCTTGCTCTTCTCTGCACTCCTTTCAAGAGTCTCAACATCCTTTTTTTTCTATTGTGGTGACCAGAACTGGATGCAGTATTCCTAGTATGGTCTTACTAAGGCTTTATAAAGCAGTACAAGAACTTCACATGATCTTGATTCTATCCTTCTGTTAATGCAGCCCAGGATTGCATTGGCTTTTTTTGGCTACTGCTCCACACTGTTGGCTCATATTTAAGTGATTGTCCACTAGGACTCCAAGAACCCTCTTGTAGTTACTGGCATTAAGCCAAGTTTCACCTAGTCTACACCTGTACATTTGGTATTTCTTACCTAAGTGTAAAACCTTACTTTTATCTATGTTGAATTTCATTTTCTTAGATAGAGCCCAACGTTCAAGCCTGTCAAGATCTTTTGGGATCTTAAGCTTGTCTTCTGGGATGCGGGCTATTCCTGCCATCTTAGTGTTGTCTGCAAATGTGATGAGTTCCCCTTCAATTCCCTCACTGAGATTGTTTATTTGGATTACTCTGGGATGGGACAAGCTCAATTGCCAAATTTAGAATAATTGCTTAAGCTTCAGCATTCAAAATTTACAGCATGTAGAAGAGGGGGTCAAACTCAAGGAGGGGGGGTTGGCATCCAGCCTACGGGGTGCTTAGATATACCCCATGGGGCTTAGATGTACTTTGGAAACAGTGAAGGACCAGCCCATAGTGCCTCTGCCAGTGAAAATGGAGCTCCGTTTTTTTCTGGCAGAGGACTGCAGGAGGCTATTGCAGCCCAAAACCGAGCTTGGGTGCTTATTTCTGCTGGCAGAGCACCCGGGCCATCACAGGCACCCCCGACACAAGTGATGACAATCTGGCCACGCCCACCCTGGCCCCGCGAAGTGAGGCAGCCCTCAATGAAATCGAGTTTGACACCCATGATGTAGAGCAAGTCAGGTAATGATGATTTCAGAGAAGTTCCATGCAAATCATTTCTGACCCTGCCTTCTCCTCTTCACAGGCCTGTAGCTGAAAAAAGTTTTAATTTTGCTTTCTTCAGAAAATTACAATCATCGTACTGCGCTATATATTGCATCCTAGAGTATCCATTTGGGCTTTTGCTACTAGAACACACTAGTAAACCAATGAATGAACATGAACCAGTAATTTCTTTTGGCACAAGCTTTTGAAGGCTAAAACCCATTGCATCAATTGCTGGCAGTGTTCCTCTGTGCAACAAGACAGCTATGAAAAAGACAACGTCCACACAATTAGGAAAGCAACTGAAAATAGAACTGCCATCACTATAGTACAGTGACTGGATTTCACAATCTATTTATTTATTGGAATATTAATATAGCCGCCTACTCGCTCATGGTGACACTAGACAGCTGTCAACCGTCCCACAGCATTAAACAACAAGAATATAACTTTGCTGAAAAGCCATATGGGTATAGAAGTAGAAAAACCAGTTCTGATGTTTTCGCGCGCAAACAGTAGAAGAAAAATTTTCTTGCCTCAGATGTTCCTAGTCCGTGTCCTTGGGATTTGGGTCTCTTTCATGCTTCCAGGTGGCACACTTGCATTCCAGAGTTCCTTCCCAAACCTCCCTTACATTCCAATGCCTTCCCTTCCTCCACTCTCCCATGGCTGTTGTCTGGTGGCAAGCAGGGCTGCGTAGTGAGTCAACCATGACAGTGGCTTCCAGAAAATAAAAACACAACGTAGAAGAAATAAAAATGAATACGAATGAAAATAGTAAAATAATATTTAAATGATAACCTTCCCATCCCCAACCCTCAGCAACAATGCACTCTCAAATCAGCCATTTAATGGGCTCTCATTCTCCCATTGCAAGACTTTGAAGCTGATTTGGGAAGCTGGAAAAGAGCCATGGTGGGGAAGGAAGGAAGAAAGGAGGGAGGGAGGGTGGGAGGGAAGGAGGGAAGGAAGGAGGGAGGGAGGAAAGGAAGGAGGGAGGGAGAGAGGGAGGGAGGGAAAGGAAAGGAAGGAGCAGCCAAGGAGGGCCTGAGGAAGTGATTGCACAGCATTGGAAAGCAACTCAAACTAACCCCACCTGGAGTTTGTTGAGGCTAAGATGGGAGAGAGAAGAGTATGGTCAGATTCCATCATTCTGCTCTACAGTACAGTGGTGTTCAGGGAATCCTTGCAATGTCTGTTGACCTGGCCCACCTCAAAGGGATGGCATATGTCCCTTATAAAAAGACTGGGGAGAAATTGACGCTGGAGGCTCCTCAAGGGACTTGGGAAACAAAGAATTGAGCAGGAGGCAAATCTGAGGAGAGGCTGTTGGTGACTGAAAGGGGCCTTTTGTTTTGGGAAATCCAAACCAGTGGTGAAGTTCAATTATTATTTTTTTGCTACCAGTTCTGTGGGCGTGTTTTGGTGGGAGTGGCAGGGGAAGGATACTGAAAAATCTCCATTCCTTCCCCACCCCACTAACCTGCTTTCCAGCTCCGTTCTCCTGGGCAGGGCAACCAAAGAAGACCCAGCCAATCAGCTGGGACTCAATGGGAGGCAGAGCATAGATGGGGGTGGGGCCAGTCAGAAGTGGCATTTGTCGGTTCTCCAAACTACTCAAACTTTCCGCTACCGGTTCTCCAGAACTGGTCCAAACCACACCTCTGAATACAACTGCTTTTGGTCACCTAACCTTCAGAGCATGCTGTAACTTTGCCCAGCTGTGGCTGAAGTGTATCAATACAAAGAGAAGACATAAAAATAAACACTTTTGAACCGGGACAGCTAATGCTAACTCAAGGCTGAGGATGGGATTATTGGCAAAGATGCTTTCCAGGCATTCTATACAAGTAAAATGCAGGACCTGTGGCAGCTCCAAATAATGCTGTGGAATATTTATCACTTCCAAAATACTACCTTTGCAAATCAAGGTTGTAAACAAGGTTGGCTTTTATTGCCATCTGCCTTATAGCTTTAAAAATGGAACAGCAGACTCTCTCTCTCTCTCCCTCCCTCCCTCCCACTGCACGCATGTGTGCATCCACGCAGAATAAAGCTATTTTCATGTTTACACCTACCCTACCCACCCCCAATGGTTTAGAATGGCTTTCTGCAATTTCCTCCCATTTCATTTTAGATTAACCTCTCTCTAAGCCAAGAGTGCTGTTTGGCAGTGCTGATACGGGCAAACAACTGCTTGCGTCATTCTTTTCCTAGGAGATGCTATTCAAAGGAAGTGTCTTTAACATATTTTCAGCATAAATTGTATATATGCTGGCTAGGTTTACCTATAGCACTAATTGAGGCCTGCCTGAATATACAGTAACACAAAACAAGAAAATTAGAAATGGATTTTGCTTTTGTTTTTTTAGACAAGTCGACACATGCTGTTGCTTCTGTAAAGTGCTTCCCCCACACACATTGAAATTGTTCTTTTTCTAACTTCTAAAAAGAAGACTAAGAATGTGTCAGAAGCCTTTAATGAGTTCAGGAACAAAAGCTTTTCAGGATCCTGTTTTCCCATCCTGCCATTTTTAACCCAAATGCAGAGAATCCTGGATACAGTATATTCTCAACTGATGCTGATTTATGGGGAGAGTCCATAGACTGGGATGAAGCTAAAACCCCAATTAACTACTTGGACATTAATTGTCCTCTGCAACATTGTAGATTCAGTGGCAGATAACGGAGGCATGGATTAAAATCCAAAGTACAGGAATGAGGAGGAGGAGGAGGAGGAGGAGGAGGAGGAGGAGGAGGAGGAGGAGGAGGAGGAGGAGGAGGAGGAGGAAGAAGAAGAAGAAGAAGAAGAAGAAGAAGAAGAAGAAGAAGAAGA
>BLBF01000022.1:4720620-4740061 GCA_015471245.1 Laticauda colubrina | reverse complement strand
CAGTATCTACCTACTGTGTCGATCTACCTACCTATCCACCTACTGTACCTACCTACCCACAGTATCTACCTACTGTGTCGATCTACCTACCTATCCACCTACTGTATCTACCTACCTATCTACCTACTGTACCTACCTACCCACAGTATCTACCTACTGTGTCGATCGACCTTCCTACCTACTGTACCTACTTACCTACCTACTGTATCTTCCTACCTATCTACGGTATCTATCTATCTATCTGTCTGTCTGTCTCTCTGTCTCTGCCTCTCTCTTTTCCTCACGGCCCGGCCTACCTCGCAGGGGCGTTGTGTGTGCGCGTGTGTGTGCATGAGGGAGGGAAACCCCGCCGCGAGAGGGATGGGCGGAGAACCCTCACTGTAAAAAAAAACCAAACAAAAGAAGGAGCGCCTTTCTTTCGCGAACGGAGTCAACCCTCAAAAGTCTTCACTGGAACCGTCTTGGGCGCCCTCAACGTTTGCCCCCCGCCCCCCGCCCCCACCCAAAGAAGAAGCCGGGAGGTCCTGCCTCAGTTTTCCCGCCCCCACCTTCTTCCTTCCCTCGAGAGGCGCTCCCCCCCACCCGAGGAGGTCTCGCGCTGCCCCGAGACGCCTCGGGGAGGGAGGGAGGGACGGGGTCGGCGCCGGAGGGGGGGTGGGGGGGGGGGGGGGGGGTGGGGGAGAGTCTTCAAGAGAGTCTCCCAGGCGCTGCCTGCCTTCTCCTCTGCCCCGCGCCGGTTCCGCGGCTCGCTCTCTTGAAGCGGCTCCGGCTGTGGGAAGAGACTCCCCGGGGCAGGCGGCTGCGGAGCCGGCATGGAAACTCCGCCCCTCCTCTCCCCTCTCCCCCCCCCCTCCCACCACAGCCGGTGGCTGCATCCACGCGCCGTGGAAACCGGAGCCCCGCGCCCCAAAGAGACGCGAGAGTTCGAAATAGTTTCGTGGAGCCTCCCCTGGTTCTCCCGTTGCCTGCAGGGGAAAGTTGGGGCAGTGGATTTCCCCCCCCCCCCAATAGGTTGGCTAGAAAGTCAACTGGGCAATGGGTGCCGCTGGCTTCGAACCTCGCCATTACAGGTTGTTCTCGTCTTACAACAGTTCGTTCAGTGACGGGACAAAGTTACAAGGGCACTGGAAAAAAAGGGGCATTTGAGACAGGGTTTCGCACTTACCACCGTTGCAGAGTCCCCCCTGGTCAGGTGATTTACATTTGGGTGCTTGACACCTGACTCGCATTTAGGACGGTTGCAATGTCCCAGAATCGTGTGACACTCCCTTTTGGGACCTTCTGAGGAGCGAAGTCCATGGGGAAATCAGATTCACTTTAAACACCATGTTACTCATTTTGAAGACCATCGGTGCTGAACAGCTGTGGCAAGAAAAGTCGTAAAACGGAGCAAACCCACTGAACAGATTTCTCACTTTCACAGAAATGTTGGGATCCGTTGTGGTTGTGAGGATTACCTGTATGTGGAGATCCTCCAATGGAGGGTTGTGTTGCAAAACTCCCATGCGTCAGTGCCAGTTAGTGGCTCCGGGTGACTTACAACAAAATTTAAGACTTTGGTACAGGTAAGTCCTTGAGTTAATACGGCCACAATAGAACCCAAAATTTTATGCTGCTAAGTGAAACATTCATTAAGTAAGTTTGTCCCCATTTTATGACTTTTCTTCTTAAGTGAATTGTTGCATTTATCAAATTAATAACCCGGTTGTTAAGTGGATCTGGATTCCCCATTGACTTTGTTTGTCAGAAAGTCACAAAAGGGGATCATGTGACCCCAGGACACTGCAACTGTCATCAGTGTGAACCATTTGACAGGCATCTAAATTTTGATCATGTGACTACAGGGATGCTACTATGGTGTGAAAAATGGTCATAGCTCACTTTTTTCAGTGCCGTTTGTAACTTTCAATGATCATTAATTCAACTGTTGTAAGTCGAGGACTACCTGTAAGCTCGCACAGTTTAGTCCAGGAGTCTCCAACCTTTAAGACTTGTGGACTTCAACTCCCAGAATTCTTCCTCTAGTCATGTTAGCTCAGGAATTCTGGGAGTTGAAGTCCACAAGTCTTAAACTTGCCAAGGTTGGAGACCTCTGGTTTAGTCTGAAAAGGGGTGACCAGGCAGCCCGTAACTACAGTACCAGGAGTGGGATTCTACTGCTTCTGTCTACTTCTGTAGAACCGGTCTGAAGAGCAGCAGACGTAGAACTGGTTCTACGTCTGCTGATGGTTTTGCCCACCCGCCCACTTGGGCTCTGACCTGATCTTTATTTCCTGATTTTTCAACTTCAGCTGCGAAGTGGAAAAATCAGGAAAAATCAGGCACAGCTGCAGTTAAAAAAACAAGAAAAAATGGCTGTTTCAAAGGCTGCTTCTCGACAGGCAGCGTGCTAATGATGATTTATGACGATTTACAGGCGGCACAGGCTCAGAGGCAGGGAAGCTCGTAAATCCCGAACTGAAAGTTAACCCTTTTGTATCCCACCCCTGTTCAGTACACAATAGAGCATTCCTACAACAGGTACTTTACAAAGTTGTGGTCGACTCAAAAATAATAGTATAGCAAAATAACAGAGTTGGAAGGGTCTTTGGAGGTCTTCTAGTCCAACTACCTGCTCAAGCAGGAAGCCTATACTATTCTGGACAGTTCTGGTTGTTCAATCTCTTTAAAACCTCCAGTGATGAAGCACCCACAACTTTCAGAAGTAAGGTGTTCCACTGATTAAGTGTTGTCAGAGCCAGGAAGTTTTATTCTTTGTTCTAGAGTGGATCTTTCCGTGAGAACTTTCCATCCCTTAACTTCTTGCCCTGCCCAACCTTGGCAACTGCAAGATGGGTTGACTTCAACTGCCAGAATTCCCCAGCCAGGAATGGGGAAAAGAAATTGTAACCAGCACCCACTATATTTGTTTATCTGTGTGTTTGAATGTGTGTGTGTGTGTGTGTGTGTGTGTGTGTAAAAAGAGAGAATGAACATGTATATTTTGACAGAGGCTTTTCTGGAGGTTGACAAGTTTGTAAGCTGTTGCTCCATATCTGGGATGACTGAAGTTCCAAGCAGGAGGGGTGGATTAGAAGTCCTCTAGTTTTCCTTCCAACTCTGTTATTCTGTTAATTCTGTTAAATTAGTGCAAGCATGCAGAGCCTGTTTCCTTGATTTTTCTCACAGCCCCTTTAGCAAGAGTGACCGCAGGAAGCTCTATAATTTCTTCTCAGTAGCCAAGCACTGAAATGGATTTTGCAGAAGTCTTGTGATTCTGCATAAATCTTGTGTTGCATTTTTTCTGGAGTTGTTTTTCTTTGCAGTCCTGGCCAGATCTAGCCTGTGTTTGATCCTGATTCATTTGGTACCTCTTTCCTTTACCAAATTTGGCCCCATCCTATTGACTGAAGGACAGCTAGTTCTGAGCTTCTTAATATATGTTTATCTCAAAGATGGACTGTCTGCAGGTTTCTTTGGTCCTTCTTGTGTGTCCCCAGAACATCCATGGAGCCAACAAGGACAAATTTTCCCAGCAGGACAGTAATAAACCGACAGTCAGGCTGGGGGTTTCAGTTTACTACTTCACTCGTCACAAATTTTAAAAGACTAATTTAAAAATACAATTAAAAAGCCCCAGCAATAATTTGGTGGGCATGCTCTTTACAGATAAATTACTTTTATTTTAGTTTGAAGATATAAGAAAGATGAGGGCTGGGGGGGGGGGGAGAGAAGGGAAGTAATGAGGAGGCAGCAAAAGATTGATGATTTCTAGGGTCAGAATGTAAATGGTACTTTATCTTATTAGAAATACCCTGGTTATCCACAGGATATGGTCAGAAAAGCTATGATGGCCATGATTATGCAGCTGAAGCTGTCTGTTTTTTATGTACATTAGGCAGAACTTTGGCTATACCATGGCTATACCATCTTGACCATATGAGATCATCCTTGCGAAGAGATGAAATCCGGATGATGAAGCCGAAAAAAAATCAAGTAGAAAGGTTTTTTTTCCAATGGTATATAACCTGTCACCATTGCCAAGAACAACATGAGTTGCTCCATTTGATTTGCCACAGGCAAGATGCAGAAATAGAGGAGACCCCCTATAGTTCTGTCTCTAATGAAATTGAGGGTTCGTTTTATTCAGTTGCCCTGACTCATTTATTATTTAAGTCACTACTATTTCATGGTTTCTCAACCTTGGTGATTTTAAGATGGTGGACTTAAACTCTCAGAATCTGGCTGGGGAAATCTGGGAGTTGAAGTTCACTCATCTTAATGTTGCCAAGGTTGAGAAACAATCTTGGATAGGACAACAGATGGAAACTTTTTCAAGGAGAGATCCAACCTACAAATAACAATAGATTTCCTGTCGGTGAGGATAATCAGTGAAACTGCTTGCTTTCAGAAGTTGTGGGTTTTTAAGAAAAGAATCATTGGAGGTTTTTATCAATTTCATCATTGTTTTTATCAATTTCATCATTGGAGGATTTTAAGAAAAAATTGGAAAGCCATTTGTCCAGAATGATATAAGGGTCTCCTGCTTGAGCAGTGGATTGGACTAGATGACCTCCAAAGTCCCTTCCAACTCTATTATTCTGTTTTAGGGATTACAGAACTGCAGAGTTTCAGAGGTCCTGCGCTAAATACATGAATTCTCCACCTCGCCCTTCGGGAGAAAGCAATTCTTGTGTGGGATTCTGCAGTTGTTGTCTTGACCTTTCTCGAAAGGAGAGAGAATAAGACTTCCTCAGCCTAAGAAGTTAAAAGATTGGCCGATTTGGACCACCCAGGCTGTTCTCCAAAAATGCATGTATTAGGACAGGAATTCCTTTGCAAGTGCTTCCAAATAAGTGGGAAGAGGATTGAGCTTCCAATGAGCTGTGCCGCGAAGCAGATTGAATTTGAATTTGGTAGCCCCAAGCCAACACAAACATTTATTCCTCTCAGTTAGGGCTTCTTAGACCCATTGTGAGGAGCACTAACATTTAAGCAGGAGAGGGGGTTGTGGGAAGGGTTTCCGCTCCCACCCAATGTTGCCTCCCCATGGCGAAAATAAGCACCAGTCCCTCTCCTTAAGGCAAGTTTAGCCAAATGCTTAGAACACAGCAAGCTTAGCCATTCTATGTAACTCATACTGGTAATGCATCTGGCCTAACCCTCTGCTTTTGTGTGGCCTCTTGGACGGGCTGTTTCTGAACCCAGGTCTAGTCTTTTTCTGAAAGGTTACTAAACCCAGGATCAGAGGGAGCTGAAGAGGGAAGCGAGTCGGAGGAGGGCATCTCCCAGAAGGTTTCTCATGAGAGACTGGTAAGGAAAGGAGTCCAGCTCAAATCCCAGATTCAGTGGCAGCTAGAAGTAGCTATTGGACAGCCAAGAAAAGCTTGTCCACTGAAGCAGATCTTGGGAATCACATGCGAGTAAGCCTGTGAACCTTTTTTTTTTTTTTTAAAGTATTGGTTTTAAAACAAACATAAACAAACAAAACATAAAAACATGAAGCCATCTTCCATATATATACATACAGTGTGCCGGTTGGTTTACAAATTGTTTTGTGCTACCATTTCGTAGTCTTCAATTACAGTTATATATCCTCTCATACTTTCAATCAAATATCAAGTACATTAATATCTTTATTAATCAATCATTGACTATAGTTTTATTCGTGTTTTATAAAATAATCATATTTTACTTAGGTCATTTTATAACAATTCATATTATCCTCCAAGATCTATCCTAGAATCATTTTGTAGATATAATTTTTAAAAAATAAAATAAAATACAACTTTATATATTTATTATTTTCTAAAAATCTACATATTTCATGACTATGTTTTGTTATCTAACCATTGATGGAATAGATCCCAAATTTTATAAAATTGTTTATCATCTTGTTCTCTAATTTCAAATGTCAATCTACTCATTTCAGCACATTCCAATATTTTCTTCATGATCTCCTCCTATGATGGTATCTTCTCATTTTTCCAGTTTTTAGCAAAAACAATCCTAGCTACTGTTAATACATTTACAATCAGATATTTCAAATCTTTACTATATATTTCAGGCAAAATTCCCAATAAAAAAATCTCTGGTTTCAAGTCTATATGCTTATTTGTCATTTTTTCCAGCCACATGTGGATTTTAGTCCAATATTTTTTAGCGTCCGAACATGTCCACCACATACGGTAATATGAGCCAGGTATCTGATGACATTTCCAACACTTTTCGGACTTATTCTTGAACATTCTTGCTCTTCTTGTCGGGGGAAAATGCCACCTGTAAAACATCTTATATAGATTTTCTTTATATGCTGTCGACATTGTCATTTTATAATTTTGAGACCACAATTTTTGCCATTTCTCTAAATCAATCCCATATCCAAAATTCGTCCCCCAAGCAATCATAGTTTCTTTAACTTGTTCTTCTTCTAATTTGATTTCTAATAAATATCCATATAATTTTTTAATCACCTTTTCATCAGCACCTGTCAAAATCTTATCTAAATCAATCAATTTATCATAAAAACCTTATTTTAAAATCTTTATCATACCTTGATTGTATTTGCACATATGCAAACCAATTCATCTTTATAACTTGTTCCTCTAATTTTTGCATAAATTCACCCTTTTCATTCAGTATTTCACCATATCTAACTGTTTGTTCATTTTTGTATATTATAGGATGAGAAAATGCTTCAATAGTCGATAACCAGACTGGAATTTTCAAATATCATTGTCTTTTAGTCTTCTCCCAATTTAACCACAGAGACTCCCATATATAATGTCTTCTAAAGTACCCCTGTGTTTTTGTTCCTTTATACTATAAAAAAGCATGCCACCCAAACAACAGATCATGTCCTTCTAATTCCAACAATCTAGTATTTCTTAATGTTATCCATTCCTTTACCCACATCAATTTCGTAGCTTGATAGTACAACTCCCAATTAGGCAAGCCAAATCCTCCTCTTATTCTAGCATCTTGTAAAAGTTTTAACTTTATTCTCGCTTTCTTACCTTACCATATACATTTCAACACAATTTTATTTAAATCTTCAAAATAATCTTTTCCAAGCCTAATTGGAATTGTTTGAAACAAATATAAAATTCTGGGTAATATATTCATCTTGATTGTTGATATTCTCCCTATTAGTGACAGTTGTAAATTTTCCCATTTTGCCAGATCTAGCGCTATCTGCTGCTTAAGTTTAATAAAATTATTCTCTTTTAGTATACTGCATCTTGCTGTCAAATATATCCCCAAGTATTTGATCTTATTTGTGACCTGGATTTTCAATAGGTCTGCTAATTCTTCCTTTTGTCTTGAGAACATGTTCTTTGTCAGAATCTTTGTCTTATCTTTATTTTCAAGCCAGCCACCTTTCCATATGTCTCTATCTTTTCTATCAATTTTGATGCTGTTTCTAGTGGATCTTCTAAGATGAAAACCAAGTCATCTGCGAATGCTTACAGTTTAAATTCTTCCTTTTTAATTTTCATTCCTTTTATATCCTTTTCTTCTTAATATTTCTGTTTAACACTTCCAAGGTTAACACAAACAACAAGGATGACAATGGGCATCCTTGTCTTGTTCCTTTTCTTATATCAATAGAGTCTGTCAATTCTCCCTTTATCATTACCTTTGCTGTGTGCTTATGATATATAGCTTCTATTGCTTGAGTACATTTTTTAGTAAAGCCCATCTGTTCCAGGAGTAACAACATAAATCGCCAATTCACATTATCAAATGCCTTCTGTGCATCTAGAAATATCAAAGCCATTTGTTTTTCAGGATGAGCCTCATAGCATTCCAAAGTGTCCAAAATTACTCTCATATTGTGCTTAATTTGTCTCTTTGGCAGAAATCCATTTTGATCAGGATGAATAAAACTGTTTAAATATTTTTAAGTCTTTCTGCCAATATTGAAGCAAAAATTTTATAATCTGCATTTAGTAAAGAAATAGATCTATAGTTCTTAATTTGTAATGGGTCACCCTCCTCTTTTGGAATAAGTGTAATATAAGCTTCTAACCATGTTTTAGGTATCCTCTTCTTTAACATAACTTCATTCATAACTTCTAATAATGGAAGGTTCAACGATTCTTGTAATGTTTTATAAAATTCTGCCGGAAGTCCATCTGGGCCCGGCGCCTTTCCATTATTTGCCTGTGAACCTTTAATCTGCTATAGGTACCTCATCCTACAGCCACACACACACACACCTGCTTTCAGGACTTGAGTTACAAGAAAAGCATGCTGTTGACTCCTCTTTCTCCAGGGTAGTCTCCCACTGCAGACTTAGAGGTATCACTGCCCCTGATTCAAGAGAAATCCATGGACCTGTAACCTGTCAGCAATTTCTCATGCCAAGCCCATCATTCCTCAGCTTTGGACCACAGCTGCAGAACCATCTGTGCAATTGTAGGAAAAGATACAGCTGTCAAAATGTGTTGCTAACCAGTGTTATATCAAGATCCACCTCCAGCCCTCTGAAGGGTCTTTTCCTTTGAAGTTGCATCCTGGTAGTTTTAGAAGAAGAACATTGGAAAATGTCATTTAGAGGCCTCCTGGGTGGGGTTGGTTCTTCGGGCAGTATGAAGCCTGTTCTCTGGTAGAAAGAGGAAAAGAGGGGGAAAGAAATTAGTGAAGGTTTACTCCCTTCTCCTGATCTTAAAAAGCTTGATTTTTTTTTCTTTTTAATTTGGTAAATTTATATGGCCATCCATCTCACACGAAGTGAATCTGGGCTGCTAAGAAAGTCTTTCAAGCAGACTTGAAGAAGAGAAAAATAGATCGCTCCAGAAACTGAAAAGGATGGAAGCGAGCCAGTGTCTGTTATTTTCTACCTTCCAGAAGGCAAGGTTAGCAAAATTATTTGCTACCTCGAAACCTCTGCCTTCTTAACTGTTCTGCATACAATTGACTTATGAGTCAATGTTTGCCATTCTTAATCATTGGGTGTCTTGGAGAGCTCCTTAGTGTTTCCATGACAATGTGACCCTAAGATTGTTCTGGTTATCATTCTGCTTGGACTTGATATTTATAGTCACACCGATGAATGGGGCGCCATGTTTATCTAGCTGAAGAGCACTTGCTTCTTCACCTGCCCTGACATCTTTACAGTATCTGATAGGGAGAAGCAATAGACTCTCTGCCTCTCACTATTGTTTACATTAGTGTTTCTCCTGCTCTCTGGGGAATTTCTGGCAATTGAAGTCCGTTCATACATCTTATTGACCAAGGCTGAGAAACACTGATTTATATTTTTTATTTTTTGTGAACTGATAGACTGGGCAGGGAGAGTGATTTCTCTCCTGGAGTGATTTTAAACTTCATGGATGAATATCTGGCATTTGTTTTAAGTCATTTACTCTGTATATTTACTCAGAGTATCTTAAGGCAGTGTACTTTCAGGGATAACTTATTGTTTTAAATTTTATAAAATATTTGTCTGCATTTCTAAGAACTTTTTCTGGAGTTGGACGTTAAACTAAATAAGGGGAAAATATTTTTTAGGAACTAGTTACCTGCCTAAACTTTGGCATACATGCAATCATATTTCAACTTTTCGTACATTCTTTTTTAGGATAGGAATTATGGAGTTGATCACATCTGGATGGCAGATGTTGGGGAAAGTTAATTTATGTGACGTATTTAATTGAATCTTTCATAAAGATATAGTTCTATCATTCCATCTGGTTTGTGCCTACAAACCAGGCATGGAACTATGGTAGAAGCAAAGTGTTACTCTGGAGTGACATACTGCCCCTCACTCATTTCTCATTGCTATGTATTTCGTAAAGAGGAAATTTAATTTTGAATCTGCTTCTAGCAAGTCTTGAACTGTTAAATGACTGTGCAGAAAGAGTGACTTAAAATGGAAGTTCAGGTTTCTTGTGCTTTAGTAAATGGGTTCGGAAGAATAACGGCGGCAATTGCATTCCCTGTCTCAATTTTTAATTTTTTTGCTTTCTCGCTGCCTTGTAGATTCCCTGTCAACTGCAGTGAGCAGGGCAGATTAGTTTTGACATCCAAGTGCAGCAGCTGAGCAGCAACAAAAGAGGAAATTGTAGGATGAAGACAGAGTAACAAGACTGAACAGACATGTGGATTTGAAGGGGTACCTAGCATCTGTTGGAAAACTTTGGAGTAGCTGTGTCTTTTTCTAGGCTCCTGGGCCTGCTGATAGACCTAATCCCAGGAACAGATATGCGTTGCCTCAGGATGTTCTCAACAGTGGTCCATGAGATCCATTACATTTGGCCTTTCGACTGTGCAGCCCTAACTGATAAGGAAGCATCTTCTGCTTTAACTGGGAAAGAGAACAACCAAAGTGGGTAAAACTAAATTTGTAGATGGTATTAATCCACAATCAGAGGAGCAAGGATTAGGATTAGGATGCTATCCCAGAGCAGTAACTCTCTTGAATTCTACTGTACAGTGCAATATTAATGCAATGTCAGGGGTTTTCAAATCAAATGTACAGAATGTGAAGGAAGTGTGCTGTGGTTATCTTCATAGTCATAATGTACAGTGAAGATGGTATTTAATTTTGTTGTATGAGGTGCAGTGACAGCGAAGTAAACTAGCTAAGGGCTTATCAAAAACTGGTGCCCTTTGAGTCAAGCTACTAACCTGGTGGTTGAAAAGGAGCCATTCGTGCAGTTTTCTTGGCAGCAGAACTGAGTTGGCTTCTACCAGGGTTTTTATTTTATTTTTTTTTACTTCCTACTATAGGAAAGGATGAGATTTCTGGTGGTCTCCCATCTGGGTGAGACCTTTGTTGGCTTTTTCAAGGTTGGGAGAACATCTTGAACTTTGCTTTTATTCCCTGCAAACTTGCTTCTAAGAGGTAATATGCATTTTCTCTGAGCATCCTTTTGTTATGATAAAAGGATGCTGTGATAATAAGCCGTTGTGTGCTTGTTAGGATGAGTCTTCAAGCAATAAAAATTCTTACGTATTATATATTGGTGATTCGGCAGAGTCTTAGTGTTCAAAGTTGACTTGACTCAATGGTCAATGAGATAGATTTGGAACATTACTTGGAAGGCATGAAGGGTGAGGAGTATATTTCATTCACACATACACACAAAATCATATTTGAGAGCAACAGTTTCTGGAAACAGATTCATTTACCTCATGGGTGTCAAATTTGCTGTGTCACATGGATGTCATGGGATGTATCGCAATGTTTTTTCCCTTCGCAAAGCTGGGGTGGGCGTGGCCTGTGTGTGACTCATCTTTTCTGTGGACCACCAATTTGACATCTCTGATTTAGCTGATTTTGCTTGATAGAATCAATTTGGATGATCTTTTCTTCACTCTACGGCATATGATCAGTCACTTTGGCAAATGTTGAACAAGACTGAAATTCTGCTTGTCTTTTGGTTGTTTTTTGAGGCTGGGATTTTAAAATGGTGCAAAACAGCAGGTAATTATTATTATTTTTTTTTTGCCAACGCAGCTCTTTGTCAGGAAAGCTCTCATTTGTTTTTGACCTCAGGGAGTAAAATGGATCTGTTGCAGACTCATCTTGCATTTTAAGCATCAAAATGTCAGTGATGATATTATTAATTAATAATTCAGTTTGTTGATTGGCATGCTGTATCTTAGCTGAGTAGTAGCAACATGTGTTGATGCAACAATTCAATTTTGCTAAGGTAGTTTACAAATTTCACCAGAAATCCTTGATGATCTAAATGTACTGTGCCATTATATACTGTCCAAATGGAAACAATTTGCATAGGGAATAATTTGCATAGTTAATTAATATTTAGAACTGCTTTGGCATTTAGAATACTCTACAGCATCAGACTTGAGATTCTAGGCTCAGACAACCTTGCACTATGCCGACTAAAGCCCCTGTCACACTGCACCAACGGATGCAAAGAGGATGTAAAACGGACAAAAAAGCTTGCCATCAGTTGGTTAACGCGATGTATCCGTTCTGTACTCACTGCCTCCGTTTTGCTTCCTCTCTATCCGTCCAGCATCCGTTTATGGACATTTCATCCGCTCAGAAAGTTTTGAGCTGCTCAAAACTTTTGCACAGAAAATGTATCCAATTCGTCCGTTCTGCATCCGCTAGGCATCCGCTAGGCATCCGTTCTGCATCCGTTACGCATCCGCTATATCCGCTAGGCATCCATTCCGCATCCGCACAACTCGCATCCGCTCAGACACAGGGAGGAAGCGGAACGGATGCAGAACGGATGCAGAACGGATGCCTAGCGGGTGCAGCATGGAAACAAAGCATTTAAAACGGAAAAAATGTTCGCAGAGGGGACCTATCTCGGATATTAAGGATATCTAGAGGATGCCTAGAGGATGCCTAGAGGCTGCAAAGGGACACCTATACTGCCTATAAAAAGGGGGAGCAACTCACCTGCATCTCGCTTTCAGACCAGCAGCCCAGCTGTGAAGACCTCTGCAGCCTTCATCTGACTCTTGCTCTTCCACAGCATCCAGTCATGTCCACCGTGGATCATAACAAAGTCCTTTTGGCAGCCACCATCCTTCTGCAACAGTGCGAAGCCATCTACAGGCTCTGTGAACTCTACTACGGGAAGAAAAAGAGGCAGCCAAGAAACGTCTGGGTACAAAGATGGTTCGCCAGAAGAGCAGAGGACGGACTGTACAACAAGCTGATGGTGGAGCTCAGGAACGAAGACACTCGGGCATTCCAGAACTTCATGAGGATGCCTCCAGCCATGTTTGACGAAGTTGTGCAGCGGCTGACACCCAGGTTGACCAAGGCAAACACCAACTTCCGGCCCAGCCTGGAAGCTGGGCTCATGGTGGCACTCACTCTGCGCCACCTGGCCTCAGGGACCACGTACACGAGCATGCAGTACGGCTGGAGGGTGCCACACAACACCATCAGCATTGTGGTCAGAGAAGTGGTACAGGCCATCATCGAAGAATACAAGGAGGAGCTCCTCCAGTGCCCCTCCACTGAAGAAGGATGGAAGAAAGTTGCAGAGGAGTGGTATCAGAAGTGGAACTTCCCACACACTGTTGGAGCCATCGATGGCAAGCACGTGGCCTGCAAAGCACCAGCCAACTCAGGGTCCTCTTATCACAACTACAAGGGCTTCTTCAACATCATCCTCTTCGCCATGGTCAATGCTGACTACAAGTTCATGTACATCGATGCTTCAGGCAACGGCTCATCTTCAGATGCCCAGGTATACAACGCAAGTGACCTCAAGGGTAGGCTGGAACGCAACCTCATCATGGGCTTCCCAGATCCAGAACCCCTGCCCAATGACACGCAAGATGTGCCCTACTTCATCATGGGGGATGACATCTTCTCCCTCACAACCTACCTCATGAAGCCCTACACCTCCAAATACCTCACCCGTGAAGAGAGGATCTTCAACTACAGGCTGTCCAGGGCAAGGCGGGTGGTGGAGAACGCCTTTGGCATCCTGGCCAACAGGTTCCAGGTACTTCTCACCACCATGCAGCATCGCCCAGAGACCGTGAGGAGGATCGTGGAAGCTTGCTGCATCCTGCACAATCTCATGCACACCCTCTACCCAATCTTGCAGAACAGGCTCGTGAACCTCCAACAAGGCAATGGGGACATGGAGCCTGGGGAATGGAGGCAAGGGCGAAACCTGATAGACACTCAGGATGTGCAAGGCCCCAACAGAGCCTCACGTGAAGGGAAGAAGTAGCGCAACCTCCTGAAACACTGGTGCAACTCTCCAGCTGAAGCAGTGGAGTGGCAAGACAGCTTAATGGATGCTTCCTTCAGCCTGTCTCATCACACGGATGAGATTGGGCCATGTATGTTGGGTGGCCCTACAATGATCAGGGCATTTAATAAAGAGTTGTGT
The DNA here is from genome assembly GCA_015471245.1 of Laticauda colubrina. Lineage (NCBI taxonomy): Eukaryota > Metazoa > Chordata > Lepidosauria > Squamata > Elapidae > Laticauda > Laticauda colubrina. The sequence goes on along the minus strand of BLBF01000022.1, from coordinate 4,726,235 downwards.
TTGTGTTGACATGTGTGGATGATTATTACATTATTATTGATAATAAAGGACCATAGGTGTGGCACCTGGGAGGATGGACCATACAGTCCCACTATGATTACACTGGAGGTTTATCTATCCCACAGCTATTACCCATCCCACAGGTATCCCTGCCCATCCCACAGGTATCCCTGCCCATCCCAAAGGTATCCCTGCCCATCCCACTGCTATCCTTACCCATCCCACAAGCATGCAAAGGCTTAAACCATTTCTAAAAGTTTCCAGCAAGACTTTATTAAAAAAAAAGAAATGAAGCAAGTGTATGAATCAAAAATAGAGTTTATTAACAAGAAGCTATAAAACAAAAATGAGTCTCTGGCACTCCTCTTGGTCGCTCAGTCTCAGGGGTGAAGGGTCCAGGTGCTGTGGAGGTGGCTGGTGCTGGAGTGCTTGTCATCAGCTCCTCCAGAAGCAGAAGCAGCAGAAGCCCCAGCCCCAGAAGAGCGAGCCCGTGCTGCAGAAGCCCCAGCAGAACCAGAGTGAGGGCCAGGGGGCGGGATGGTAGCCCTGTCCCTCTTGCAAGGGCTGGCAGCAGATAGCTGAGGCTTGCTGTGCTTCCGCATGGTTGTGGGGTTGCTGGCTGGCAGGGAGGCTGGCAGGAACCAAGGCTGGCAGGAAGGCTGGCAGGGACGCAGGTACCAAGGCTGGCAGGAAGGCTGGCAGGCAGGCAGGCACCAAGGCTGGCAGGCAGGTACCAAGGCTGGCAGGAAGGCTGGCACCAAGGCTGGCAGAAAGGCTGGCAGGGAGGCAGGGAGGAAGGCTGGCAGGCAGGCACCAAGGCTGGCAGGCAGACTGGCTGGCAGGAAGGCTGGCAGGCAGGCAGGCACCAAGGCTGGCAGGCAGACATGAACCAAGTCTGGCAGGCAGGCAGGCACCAAGGCTGGCAGGGAGGCTGGCAGCAAGGCTGGCAGCAAGGCTTGCAGGCAGACATGCAGGCAGGGCAGGCAGGGCAGGCAAGGCAGTCAATCCGTCCGACAGCAGGTCTTTCCTCTGAATGGCGACCTGCTTCCGAGCTGCTTCCATTATATCCGTGGGGCTGATGCAATGCACCCTCCCCGCATGTGCAATTAACGCTCGGCATCTGCTAGGCTTCCGCTGTGCATCCGCTGTGCATCCGCTGTGCATCCGCTTCATCCATTCTGCATCCGCTGTATCCGTTCCGTGTCCGTTTTGCTGAGGTCCCCCGGAAGCCTAGCGGATGTGCCATCCGCTCCCATCTGCTTCCATCTGCTAGGCTTCTGCTCTGCATCCGTTTTCCATCCGCTCTGCGTCCTCCCCCCATCCGTTCCTTTCCGTGTTATCTGCTCTGGTTATGCAAATTTTTGCCCCTTCTGAGAGCGGATAACAACGGATGGAACATTTTTCTCGTCCGTTGTTAACGTTTTGCATCTGTTGGGCAGTATGACAGGGCCTTAAGATTGGACTTTAGCATAGTACATAAAATCATATGTTACAACATCTTAAGACCCAGTCCCAATGGCCGACGGACGCAAAACGTATGCATAAAGGACACAGCGGACGAGCAAATTTTTGGGGGTGGCTCCATCCATTGTCATCCGCTCCAAAAAGTGGCAAAAATTTTCATAAACAGAATGGAAAAGAACGGAAAAGAACGGATATGGGTAGTACATAGCGGGGATGTTAAATGGATATTCATCGGAAGCCTAGCAGATGGAAGCGGATGGAAGTGGATGACACCTCCGAAGAGGTTCCGGGGGAGAATTTCGAAGCGGACGCATAGCGGATGAAGTGGATGCATCACGTACGCCTAAAGGAAAGAAAGGGGATGCCGCGTGGATGTATATCGGATGCAAACCGTTCACTGCGCATCCTTTCTATTTCCATGCTACTAACGCTGTGTAGACGTTCCATGTACCTTTTGTTTCCTCCCTCTTTCCGTTTTCAGCTGCAGTGGATGTGAGTTGAGGGGATGCCCAGAGGATGCAGAGAGGATACAGCGGACGTTTAACGGATGATAAACGGACATAGAACGTTTGTTGCTCGTATGTCACGGATTTACATCATACACAGTGGAAACTTCATCCGTTCACAAAGTTTTGTGCAGCTCAAAACTTCTTGCGTGGATGAAATCACAGTGGACAGATGCTCGACGGATAGAGCGTATGAAACACGTATGCAATGAGTACACAACGGAAGCATCGCATTTTCCAACGGATGGCAAGCTTTTTTTAACATTTTACATCCTCTCTGCATCCATAAGTGCAGTGGGACAGGGCCTTTACCAGTTAATGAATATTTCAGTTTTAACAACAACACAAGAGCACACAACAGATATAAACTAAATGTAAACCATTCCAAACTCGATTGCAGGAAGTACGATTTCAGCAACAGAGTGGTCAATGTCTGGAATTCACTACCCGATTCTGTTGTCACCTGCTCAAACCCCCACTCCTTTACCCTCAAACTAACCTCTATTGACCTCACCCCATTCCTAAGAGTCTGTAAGGGGCATGCATAAGTGCACAATCATGCCTACCATCCCTGTCCTATTGCCCTCAATTATTAGTTCCTATTTCTTGTATTTAAGCTTATGTTTATTCTTGTTTCTGTTATATTGTAAGCTTTTGACAAATAAATAAATAAAATAAACAGCTGTGTCCCTACAGTTGAAGTACTTGGAAGGCAGATGTCCGTGTAAAGCCAAATGCCAACATTTGCAAATGTTGGTAACCATCTTCACTGCTTTACCCTTACCCCTCTTTTATTATTTATCATGGACCTGAAACATCTTCTCATCTTGTCTTCCAACCTATAAAAGCTCTGAATAGCTATTTACAAGTCTGATTCAAGCTCTGTACCAACTACAATGAATAATTTGAAAAGCAGTTTATCTTTAGGTTTTTTTGTTCATCATGCAACAGTCATGAAAATTTTATGCATGTATTACAGAGGTTCAAAAGCAACTGGTATATCATCTGTAGAAATGTTTTTAGACAGCCCCTTTGACACAAATACAATGCTTACAGTTTGTCTGCTTAGTTGACATCTTGCAAACAGTTCCCAAACAGCCACAATTAGTTAATCCTGAGGTGCTTATTCCAGCATCAGTTTCAACAGTGCTAAAGAAAGAATATATTCCAAATTTCTAAACAGAACAAATTTTGCTAATGAATTCATTAGATAAGTTTGCAAAGAACTACTTTTTAGAACATAGCTGCATTCAAATATAAAACCAATTAAAATGTTAATTTGCATTACAAAAGATTATTGCCTTTCAGATACAAGGAAAGGATCTTTTGACGAGATGAAAAAATGTTTTAGAAAATCAGTTTGCACTTCTTTACTACCCTCACTACTTTCCTTCAGAGTCCAAGCTCATTTTTACTGATTGTAACCTGATCAACATTAAACCCCAGTTATATTGTGGGCAGCTGGCGAGAGATTTCATTTGTTCATTAAGTAGCATGTGCATCTCCATCTTGCAGGAAAGTCTTGAGTGCTGGCTAATAAACCACTCTTGAAATCTAAGAACATCTAACCCAGCTTTTCTAAGGAAGAGAGATCCTAATGATGGAAATATTTATTTATAATCTACAATCAGCTTTTTTTTTAAAGCTAACTTCCATACAAATGGTTTAAATGTTCAACAGGGCTTTTATCTAATTGCCCAGGAAGTAAAATGGAGTGCCCTGTCTTCGAGGTGACTGAAATCTTGATCCCACACTCTCATAACATCCATAACCCAAAGTCCACTTTGACCATGTGCTCCATTGTTTCATAGCCCTCCTTTTCAAATTCCATTTCTGTTGTTTCAAGAACAATTTCATGCACAGTTAGGAGCAGATTCCACTGGATATGGTAGAAATTACTTCTCTATAAACACATACAGGGTTATGTTGGTTAGATTCCCTCACTGGCATTCATATTCATATTATTCATATTTAACAACCCTTGATGAAATGGTGCAGAAGGGTATATAGATTCTGTGCATTTGATTGCCTAATACATGACCAAGAGTTTTACCTGAAGTGTCTTAGGGCTAATGTGATGACCCAGGGCGTGGCACAACAGCAACAAAGTTGACAAAAGTAGGTAAAGTCCCTTTAATAGCTCCAACTTGGCCCCCGATGTCCAGTTATCTTTGGCTGGAGAAAAAAACTCTCTCAAGAACAGTTTTTAAGGGGAAGAAATTCAGTCTGAACCCAAAGTACATATAAATTATAAATAAAAACCAACACAAACCATGCTGCAGGAATTAACAAGACAGGACAGGATAAGGAATTGTAGACTTCCAAAAGATCAGAAACACACAATTGGGAGGATGCCAGAACCCAGATAAGCCTCAACAAACAAAGATAATGCACACTTTGCTTCCAGTAAGTTTGCTGTGCGTAGTTTGCCTTTTTGAACAGTTTCCCCAGCTGCAGCTAATGAAGGGGTTCAGGGCCCTTTCCTCCCCCGTAATCCATGTAACTCATGCCCTAGGATGAAGAGGGGGTGGGTCTGGGTCTTCACCTGAATGCCCAGCCAGACTGTGCTGTTCCCCAGTTTCTTCCACAGCCACTGGAGCCACACTCCCTGTCAGCTGCTCAACCTCACCCTCAGAATCAATGCAATGTCCCGGGATCGTGGGATCCCCTTTTGTGACTTTCTGACAAGCAAAGTCCATGGGAAAGCCAGATTCACTTAACAACTGGGTTACTAATTGAACAATTGCAGTGATTCACTTAACAACTGTGGCAAGAAAGGTCGTAAACCAGACAAAACTCACTTAACAAACATCTCACTTAACAACATAAATTTTGGGCTCAATTGTCATAAGTCGAGGGCTATCTGTATGTTCTGAAATACATAGGTACGTCCTTTTAACCAGTGCATTCTGCCCCCTCCCCTTAAAAAAGTTTGAAAAACCGATACTTGTATTATCAGCATAATTTAATATGTTGCATAGAGGGCCACAAGAAGAGGCATTGTGATACTAAATAATTTTTGTTAGATTCAGATAATTGTCAGTGAAAGAAATGTTGAAGATATTATGATTTGTAAGCCATTCGGCTTGTTTATGTCTAACGGATTGAATTGTCTGGAATAAATAATATATGACTTGAGTCACAAATGAAAGTTACCATGCATGGCTCAGAGCAGGGTGTTAAACTTAAGGCCTGCAAGGTGTTTAAATCTGGCCTGTGGGTCTGGCTTGGAAACAGCAAACGACCAGCCCATGGTGCCTCTGCCACCTAAAACAGAGCTCTCTTTTCAGCTGCTACGGCCTCCTGCAGCCCTCTGCCAGCAAAAACAGAGGCATGGCTGCAGGAGGCCATCACGGCCGAAAATGCGGTGCAGGGTGTGGGTGTGTGCCCCTCCCCCAGTTTCATTTTCAGTGACAGAGGGCTAGCAAAATAAACTAAAAACAAAAGGAGCATGCAGGAAGGGAGAGGAAAGAAGAAAGGAAAAGAGGAAAGAAAAAGAAAAAGAAGGAACGATGGGAAAGAGAGCAAGGAGGGAAAAATAAGGAAAGAGGGGAAGGAAGAAGAAAGGAGAATGAAGAGTGGAGGAAAAGGCAAAGAAAAGGAAGGAAGGAAGGAAGGAAGGAAGGAAGGAAGGAAGGAAGGAAG
>BLBF01000022.1:4709302-4720610 GCA_015471245.1 Laticauda colubrina | reverse complement strand
AAGGAAGGAAGGAAGGAAGGAAGGAAGGAAGGAAGGAAGGAAGGAAGGAAGGAAGGAAGGAAGGAAGGAAGATAATGAGAGTGAGGATCTCAGGGAAGTCCTGCCTAAGCACTTGGCTACAACAGATGCCCCTAACATGAGTGACCTCAAGATGGCCACGCCCATCATGGCCACACCCATGTCAGCCACACCATGCACCCAGCCCTCCAAGGTCAAACACAAACCTGATGCAGCCCTCGATGAAATCGAATTTAACACCCCTGGCTTAGAGGATGTAGAGATGCAGGCAACTTGAAAGAAAATACTGGTTCCTCACATCAATCTGGTAGTGATTCGCATTTTAGGCCCTGCATGAAGTTGTGTTCCAAGACTCCTGTTAAAACGCCCTCAGGGTCTTGTATGAAAGGATAAAGATTTCAAGGAAATTAAACAGAGCATCTCCTTATATGCAACTATACAAAAGCTAAAGGCTAGGTCACACTGGCCGATGGATGCAAAATGTATGCAAAAAGGACACAGCGGACGAGCAAAATTTCGGGGGTGGCTCCATCCATTGTTATCCACTCTCAAAAGTGGCAAAAATTTGCATAAACAGAATGGACAACAACGGAAAGGAATGGACGGGGGTAGTACGTAGCAAGGATGGTAAGCAGATGTTCGTAAGAAGCCTAGCGGATGACAGCGGATGGAAGCGGATGACACATCTGCAGGGCTTCCGGGGGAGAATAGCGAAGCAGACGCATAGCGGAAGGAGCGGATGCATAGCGGATGATGCGGATGCATCACGGACGCTTATAGGATGCATAGCGGATGCGTAACGGATGCGTAGCGTATACAAAGCGGTCACTGCGCATGCGGAGAGGATGAATTGCGTCAGCTCCGCGGATATAAAAGGATGCAGCTCGCAAGCAGTCAGCATTCAGAGGAAAGACCTGCTGCCAGAGACATCTTGAGAGAACACCATGTGGAAGAAGAAGCCTGTGCCTACTTCTGCCAGCCCTGGCAAGAATGACAGAACCACCATCCCACCCCCTGGCGCTGACTCTGAAGCTGCTGGTGCTTCTGCTGCTGCTGGTGCTTCTCCTGCTGCTGCTTCTGCTGGTGGTGCTGCTGCTGGTGCTTCTCCTGCTGCTGCTTCTGCTGGTGGTGCTGCTGCTGGTGTTGCTGCTGGTGGTGTTGCTTCTGGTGGTGCTTCTCCTGCTGGTGCTGGTGCTGCTTCTCCTGCTGGTGCTGGTGCTGCTTCTCCTGCTGCTGGTGCTGCTGCTGCTGTGGTGGACCAGCCCCAAGGCCCTCAAAGCCCTGCTGCTGAAGGCCCTGAAGCCCCTGCCAGAGGGAGGAAGAGGCAAGGCAAGGAGAAGGGAGAGAGGAAACAGTACTCCATTTCCGAGGACCATGAGGAGGAGGTGCTGGAATGGCTGAGGGAGAATGAGTACTTGTGGAGAAAGGGCCACAGACTGTATCGCGACACCAAGAGAAAGCAGGCAGCATGGAGAGACAAGGCAGAGAGCCTGGGCTATACTTCAGATGTACTCCTGGGATGGTGGAAGCACATGCACATCTGGTATGGCAAGCTGCACCTGAAAAAATCTGGCCAGGCCGCTGTCAAGCTCACTGACCGGGAGATGTACATCATGGCCAAGTGCAGCTTCCTGGAGAGTGAGGTCTGCCACCGAGGAGCAGCCCTTCTGTCAACCCTCTGTCACAGACAGCCACTCCTCTTCCAGCCAGGAGACAGCTACCGTGTCCAGGCAGGTGTCTTTGGAGGGCCCCACGGCAGAGACCCCCCCGACAGCTGCACTCCCCATGCCAGAGGACATGGAGGTTCCCCTGTCTCAAATGGAGCAAGAAGAAGCAGCAGCCAGAGACCAACCCACCCCCACCCCCAGCTCCACCTCCACAGAAAGCAGGCAGAGAGGCAGACTGGAGGGCCAGAGCCACACTGTCCTGCTGGAGATCAGGGACACAGTCAAAACCAGCACAAATCTTCTCTCTCAGCTGGTCCACAGCAATATACCATCCTCAAACCGCAAGCCCTTCATCACGTACGTGAGCCAGACCCTCATGGAACTGCCTGAGGTCCAGTACCAGGTGATGAAGGAGAAGATCACAGCACTGCTGCACCACCCTCCAGGCCCAGCTGAACCTGCTCCGACCCACTCCAGGACTGCTCCTCCACCCCAGGCAATGTCACGGCCCTTCCACAGCTTTCAACAGCCCTTCACCTACCAAGGCTACAAGTACCAGGACTTCCCACAGCAGAGGCAGCCCTTCCCAGTCTAGGCCCAGGTACATCACATGCCACAGACGCCTCACCTGACCCAGCGACAGACTAGACAGCCCCACTACACTCCTCCTTTCTCCACCCCACAGCCAAGCCCCTCAACAGAAAATCTGTCATCAGTACTGTGCGTGACATCCCAGGTCCTTGAGGAAGGGCCTCTCAACCTCACAGGACTGAGTCAGCTCTCTGAGAGCTTCCTGAACACACCATCCCCTGTTGTACTCTCAGGGCCAGGTGCCCCAATGGCGCCTCAGACCAGCACTCCAGCCACAGCCACCTCCACAGTCCCTGGCCGCTCAACAGCTGAGACCATGGACATGCCTCAGAGTGACTGAGAATAGTGCCAGAGACTGAGTTGTTACCTGTTCACTTTATCTTTGCTTAAAAGACACTTTACTTGGTTCATTTGCATTTTTAATAAAGTCATACAGTTTACTTAAGACAGTTATTAATAAAGGTTATCTTTGCTTCACATACTTGGTTCATTTTTTTTTACTTCATAAAGTGTTGGTGAAAACTTTGAAAAAAGGGTCAAGCCTTTTCATGGTTGTGGGATAGGTAAGGATAGTTGTGGGATGGGTAAGGATAGTTGTGGGATTGATAAACCTCCAGTGAAAGCATAGTGGGACTGTATGGTCTACCCTCCCAGCTGCCACACATATGGCCCTTTTTTATCAATAACAATTTATTCATTGATCAACACATTTCAAAATAAACAAAGCTCTTTATTAATGCCCTATTCATTGTAGGGCCACTCAATATACATGGCACAATCTCATCAGTGTTATGAGACAGGCTCAAGGAAGCATCCATTAAGTATCTACCATCCTGTCTTGCCACTCCACTGCTCCAGCTGGGGAGTTGCACCAGTGTTGCAGGAGGTTGCGCTGCTTCTTCCCTTCACGTGAAGCTCTGTTGGGGCCTTGTATATCCACAATGTCTATCAGGTTTCGTCCTTGCCTCCATTCCCCAGGCTCCATGTCCCCATTCCCTTGTTGACGGTCCACAAGCCTGTTCTGCAACACTGGGTAGCAGGTGTGCATGAGATTGTGCAGGATGCAGCAAGCTTCCACAATGCTCCTCACAGTCCCTGGGTGATGCTGCATGGTGGTGAGAAGTACCTGGAACCTGTTGGCCAGGATGCCAAAGGCATTCTCCACCACCCGTCTTGCCCCTGACAGCCTGTAGTTGAAGATCCTCTCTTCACGGGTGAGGAGTCTGAAACTGTAAGGCTTCATGAGGTAGGTTCTGAGGGAGAAGGCGTCATCACCCACAATGAAGTAGGGCACATCTTGTGTGTCATTGGGTAGGGGGTCTGGATCTGAAAAAACCATGATGAGGTTGCGTTCCAGCCCATCCTTGAGGTGACTGGCATTGTATACCTGGCTATCTGAAGCTGACCCGTTGCCTGAAGCATCGATGTACATGAACTTGTAGTCAGCATTAACCATGGCAAAGAGGATGATACTGAAGAAGCCCTTGTAGTTGTGATAAAAGGACCCTGAGTTGGCTGGAGCTTTGCAGGCCACGTGCTTCCCACCTATGGCTCCAACGGTGTGGGGAAAATTCCACCTCTGATACCACTGCTCTGCAACTTTCCTCCAGCCTTCTTCAGTGGTGGGACACTGGAGGAGCTCCTCCAGGTATTCTTCAATGATGGCCTGCACCACTTCTCTGACCAATTTGCTGATGCTGTTGTGTGGCACCCTCCAGGGATACTGCATGTTTCTGTATGTGGTTCCAGAGGTCAGGTGGCGCAGAGTCAGTGCCACCTTCAGTCCAGGGTCCAGGCTGGGATGGAAGTTGGTGCTCGGCTTGGTCAACCTGAGTCTCAGATGCTCAACAAGTTCATCAAACATGGCTGGTGGCATCCTCATGAAGTGCTGTAATGCATGAGTGTCTTCATTCCTCAGCTCCACCATCAGCTTGTCATAGAGTCCAAACTCCATTCTTCTCCCGATCCATCGTCGGACCCACACAGCTCCTGGACGTCTCCTTCTCCTTGCGTAGAAAAGGTGAAACAGTCTGAAGAGGGCTTAGTTCTGGTGTTGAATGATGGCAGCTACCATAAGGAGTGTGTGATGATCCATGGTGGAGATCAATAGATGATGTGGAAGAGCAAGACCAAGGGTGGTGAAGAGGTCTGTACACCATGGCTGCTGGACTGATAGTGAGATCCAGATGATTTCCTCCCCTTTTTTATAGGAAATGTCGGTTTTCCGCTAGGTGTCCTTCCACATACTCTAGGCATACTCCAGACATCCTAAATATCTGAGATACGTCCCATATACAAACATTTTGTCCGTTTTAATGCTTTATATACGAGATGCATCCGCTTACATCCTTTCTATTTCCGTGCTACTAACGCTGTGTGGATGTTCTGTGTACCTTTTGTTTCCTCCCTCTTTCCGCTTTCAGCTGCAGCGGATGTGAGTTGAAGGGATTGCCAGAGGATGCCGAGAGGATATAGCATACGTGTAACTGATGACAACAGACGTAGAATGTTTTTTCCCCTTTTTTTTCGCTCATGTACATCATACACGGCGGAAAGTTCATCCGCTCAAAAGTTTTTGTGCAGCTCAAAACTTTTTGAGTGGATGAAATAGCAGTAGACGGATGTTTGACGGATAGAGCGTATGAAACACGTACGCAGTGAGTACACAACGGATGCATCCCGTTTTCAAACGGATGGCAAGCTTTTTTGTCCGTTTTACATCCTCTTTGCATCCGTTGGTGCAGTGGGACATGGGCTTAAGATAAAAAGGGCTTCTTGGAATCTTATTTATAGTAGCTGGTTGCCAGCAAGGATTTCCTCATCGTGCAGCTGTTTGCATCCGGGAGGGAATGAAAAAGCAACAAGAAGATTGCAGACTTTATATTGCAATGTGTGCATTTTTGTCATCTTACATGTATGAATGCAGACAATCCCTAATTGTCTAAGAATCAGGGTATTATAAATATTGATAACTAAAGAAGGGAGTTTTTTTTTTTCATTGAAAGAGTATACTTCACAGGAGTTTCTGCAGGCTGTGTTAAAAAATACTGAAGAAAATCAGGATGGTGCAATCAAAGCTCCAATTTATTTCTGTGTATGTCACAGTCCTATATGACACATATGATTGCACTGGCACAGCCACCCACTGAAGGCACCCTCTTGCAGTTTCCCTTGCTTCATAAATATATTTTAGTTGTGTCATCTTTGTAACCTATTGATAAAGTACTCCCTAACTTTTACTGTAAATGAGCAGGGGAAACTTATCAAAGCTCTTTGTGATGCAGTTATTTAAAGGGATGTGACATTTTATGCTTCCTTGGTGACATTTTTTGAAAGTCATCCCATTAGCAAGACAAATTTAATTATTCCAAGGCCATTTCTAATAAGAAAGTTGTAAGAATAAGGTGCTTCAGTAATTCATTTTATTACAACTCCTTCAACCTCATGTGCAGATTAGTGCAGGCAACCAAGTAAATAATTATTTAACCACCTTTTGAAATTACATTTCAGACTAACAAAATCCAGCTATCGGTGCCTTTTTGAATTAGTGCTAGGAAGAAATGATCATATCTTATCATGAAATGGAAGGCCTGACTTATTTATTATGAAGGGAGATATTCAATAACAGATACCAGAACTGAAAGTACCAAAAGTACCAAAAGTTAAATTCGGTCTCATTGATTTCTGTTCACAGATTAGACTGACACGGAAAGAGCTGAGGCACATCAAGAACATATTTATTGTATTTTTCATAAATATAGTTGTAAAGATACGCACATAGATAATATAATTTATCAGTGCTTCCTGTCCGTTGTGGAAGAGCATTGTTAGGCATTGGCTGGGTTGATGAAATGAAACAAAACATATTTCCAATGTCCTGTTATGTGTAAATCTCATGATGGGTGTTCTTTAACCTTGAGATCTTGCTGTGAAAACAGCCAGCAGGGATGGTTTGGAAAAGTCTCACTTGTTCAGTTGAACTAGAACTGCCAAGGCAACAAACAGAATCCATTACAGAATGGAGTTAAAAATGCTTCAGGGACGTTTTGCTGTCTCTCTCAAGCCTTTCCCATTCTTTTGAAATAAATCTCAAATCGATTGATCTCGTCCAGGATTTTCAGAGGTTTCAGCCAAATATGCAATATTTGTAGCTCGAGTATAGGATGAAGGAAAAGTTTGTTCTCCGAGCTTGTGAGTTGGTTTCTGAACATTTCATTATCAGGCTGGGTAACATCTTCAGCGTTTTTTCAGCAGAAGATGTTACTTAGCCAGGTAATGAAATGTTTGGAAACCAACCCACAAGCTCGGAGAATAAACCTTCACCCTCAAATAATAGTACTTCCAGCACTTGCCTCTCACACAGGTCAGGATCAGTTGTAACGAGAAGCCATGATTCTATCTAATGTATCTAGATAAGCCTCTATCTTCCTCCTTTTTTCACAGGAAGTGCTCAAAAAATTCAGCTTCTGAAATGAATCCTTCATGACCATACCACCCAAACACTGGAGCTGTGGTTTTTATTTTATTTTATTTATTTGTTTGTCAAACATGTACAGGATAAAACAAGTATTTATGAACATAAACAAGAACAAATGAAGTAAATACAGAACAATGGGGATAGTAAGACAGGGACGGAAGGCACGCTGGTGCACTTATGCATGCCTCCTTTAAGGATATCTTAGGAATGGGGTGAGGTCCACAGTAGACAGTTTGAGGTTGAAGCCGTGAGGGGTTGAGGCTGGAACAAGGAAGTCAGGTAGGGCATTCCAGGCGTTGACCACTCTGTTGCTGAAGTCGTATTTTCTGCAATCGAGTTTGGAGCAGTTTACCTTAAGTGTGTATTGGTTGTTTGCCCGTGTATTATTATGATTGAAGCTGAAGAAGTCATTGACAGGCAAGATGTTATAGCAGACAATTTTGTGAACGATGCTTAGATCGGACTGCAGGTGGTGCAGTTCCAGATTGTCCAGGCCCAGAATTTCAAGCCTGGAGGCATGGGGAATTCTATTGTGAGTGGAGGAGTGGAGTACTTTTCTCGAGAAATACCTCTGAACTCACTCAATTGTGTTAATGTAAGGTGACCAACTTTTTTACAATGAGAAGGAGGACACAAATAAATTGAAGAAAAAAAGCCACTTGCGCGTGGCGCACTCTTGCACATGGCGCACTCTTGCACGCGACACACTCTCTCAATACAATTTTCCTGTGTGGAGCACATGCATCTCATAATCGTGTCTCACCGCATTGTACCTTGATGAATCGCCATGTCAAATACAAATACGTCAGATCTCACACAACGGATCGGATTGGCATCGATCAAATACAGATTTACAGATTAGTCTTCAAATATCAAAAAGGAGGACATGTAGGAGGATACTTTTTGAGAGAGGACAGAACTTTACAAAAGAAGGACTGTCCTCCCTAAAAGAGGATGGTTGGTCACCTTAGTTTATGTCCGATATACAGTGTGGGTTCCAGGTGGATGAGCTGTGTTCGAGAATTGGTCTGGCAAAGGTTTTGTATGCCCTGATTAACAATTCAATGTTGCCGGAGAAGAAGCTTCACAAAATAAGGTTAACAATTCTTAAAGCCTTTTTGGCAATGCTGTTACTGTGAGCTCTGGGGCTTAGATTGTTTGACATAAGTACTCCTAGGTTAGTGAGGAAAAAGTTAGAATGAAACCCTAGGTTCAGAGCCCATCATAATTTAAAATAAAATACAGGGAGTCCTTGACTTACAACTATTCAATTAGCAAATGTTTGAAATTAGCAACAGCACTGTGGAAAGTGACTTACAACTGGTCTTCACACTTAAGACCGTTGCAGCATCCCCATAGTCACATGATCAAAATTTGGGTACTTGGCATGTATTTATAATGGTTGCAATGTCCAGGGTAATGTAATTGCCATTTACAACATTCCCACGTGACAAGCAAAGTCATTGAGGGAAGCCATGATTCATGTAACTGCAGTGGTTTGCTTAAACATGGCAGAAAAGGCCATAAAATTGGGCACAACTCATTCAGCCCCCTTGCTCAGGAACAGAAATTCTGCTCCCAGTTGTAGTCATAAACTGGAGACTATAATGTAATCCGGAGAGAAAGTTTCGGATTGGCTTTAAATTAGAAGAGTGAAAGATGCATTGGAAATCCCTGGGTGTCCTAGGAATTGCTTTTCTGATATTAAACCATAAATGAGTAATTATCCTTGGTCAGGTTCACTACAGATAAATTAGTTTGCACTCTAGAGTTTTCTTCCCCCATTTTTGCTGTTTGTGTCTTGCTAAGCTCCTGGGGCAGGCAGTAAATCAACAAGAAGTCTTGATTGCAGAGGCTATAATGTTGCTCCTAAAGATCTTTTTTTTTTTTTTGAATGACTTCTTTCTGCTCAACCCAAAATCAGCAAATGACTTATGTGTTGTGGTGTAGCATGAGAATCCAAGTAGGGATAACAATAGCACTTAGACTTAAATACCACTTTACAGTGCTTTATAGCCCTCTCTAAGTGGTTTACAGAGTCAGCGTATTGCCCCCCCCCCCAACAATTTGGGGCCTCATTTTACTGACCTTGGAAGGATGGAGTACTGAGTTAACCTTGAGCCGGTGATATTCGAACTGCCAAATTGCAGGCAGCCAGCAGTCAGCAGAAGTAGCTTGCATTGTAATCACGGTGTCACCACAGCTCTTGGAAATGCAACAACAACAAAAACAATAGGAGGAGGAAGTATTTTTACAAAATACATCAAGAATTTGCAGCCTCCTGCAATAACACCAGTGGAATTGCAAAAAACTGTGCTACTCAGAACATCGTACATTTTAAGAAGATATTTGGCTTGATACCTAGGATGCTGGCAGCAACCGTATCAACCATCAGCGCCAGTTAATGATATTTGTGACACATTTTTAAATGTATTTGTTGTTTGAGTTTCATGTTTAATGAACAAAAGTTTATAATAATAATAATCACACAGCCAGGCAGATGTTCAGACTGGGCTTGGCACTTTTGTCTACCTATCGAGTCCTTACCAAGGACCTAGGATAGGCAAATCTGGATGTTTGATGGTGTTACAAATATTGCCGCAGGATGGAAGCTGTTCCAAGTGAAGCTGCCTTCTGCAATTGACTGATGGCAAATTTGTCAATGCCTATGGTGTCCAAGTAGTGCTCTAGTTGTTTTGGGACTGCACCTAAGGTGTCTATTACTATTGGTTCTACCCTTACTTGCCTTTGCCATAGTCTTTCTATTTCTATTTGTAGGTCTTTGTATTTTGTTACCTTCTCCATTCTTTCTCTTCCATTCTGCTGTTTCCAGGCACTACCACATCCACTATCCCAACAACTGTTAAGTGTTATGTGGCAGGTGCCTCTCTGTCTGAATTCTGAAGTCCCACAAGATCATTTCATTTTCCAGAATCTTCTCAACCTGATGTTCCCAGTAGTTGATACCATACTCAAATCCAAACTCTTGGCACAGTTTCCAGTGAATGATTTTAGCAACTCAGTTACGATGTTCTAGGTAGTCAGTTTGTGAAATTTTGCTGCACCCTCTGATTAAATAGTCAACTGTTTAAATAGTCATTAAATAGTCATCTTTCTCCTTACAGAGGCGGCATTTGCTGTTGGTGGTGACATGCTGAATCTTTGCCTTCATGCAATTTGTGGCTAGGGCTTGTTCTTGGGCAGCCAAAATAAAGCCTTCAGTTTCTTTTTTTCAGTATTCTTGATTTTAGCCAATTCCAAGTAAGCTTTTGATCAGCTTTGCCTTCAATACTTTTCAGGTATTGGCCGTGCATAGCTTTACTTTTCCAATTTTCAATTCGCTTCTCAATTAATTCTTTTTTGTATTCAGCTTTTGACTTGGTTGTCTTCAAAAGGCCTCCTTTATGTACTTCCTGAATCATTGGCTCTTCATTTTTCTGGATGTAATCATTCAAGCTGTGTCTTTCTTCTGTAGCCTGCTTTACTTGTAGGAGACCTCGACCACCCTCTGCTCTTGGTAAATATAATCAATCACCATCACTTTTAGGATGTAAGGCATGATTCATAGTCATAAGCTTCCTTGTTTTTCTGTTCAAATTGTCCAGCTCCATCTGGGTCCAGTCAATTATTCCTGAAGATTATCGAATCACAGGTATAGCCCAGATATTTATTGCTTTTATGATGTTTCCACCACTCAGTTTGGACTTTAAAATCTTGCCAATTCTTGGAACGTGCTCGGCTGAAGTTGATTCCTTGACCCTATTATACATTAAATCAGAGGCTTCTAAAATCCCTAAGTACTTGTAGCCTGCTTCTGGTTTCATTGCCTCTATCATTTCTTCATTTTCAAGTTCTATTCCATCATCTTCTATGTCCCTGCCTGTTTTGATTGCCATTGTTTCACATTTGTCAATTCAAAGTGCATGCCGGTGTCCTGGCTAAATTCTTTTGTGCTTTCAGTTAGTGGATTCAGTTCACTTTTTGTTTTACCAAATGGTTTCAAATCATCTATGTACAACAAACGCAAAATTTTCAATCCTTTCTTTGCAAGTTCGTATCCACAATTCACCTTCTTTAAAATGGTTCTGTCAGCATTGACAGAATAAATAATAGGGGTGAAAGGGATACCCTGGAAGATGCCTCATTTAACTTCAACTTCACCCGGTTCTTCTCTATTAGCCCTAAGCTTTATTTTCCAGAGGTTCATTGAAATTTCCATGAATTTTCGAATGTTGCTGCTGATGCCAAAGATTTCCAGCATTTCTTAATCCAGCTGTGGGGGACTGAGTCAAACACTTTCTTGTAGTCTATCCAAACCATGAACAGACTGGTTCATTTTTTCTTCAAATTCTTCAGAATTAGCTTATCAGTCAGCAGCTGGTCCTTTGGTCCTCTTCAGATTTTGCAATATCCTTTCTGTTCCATTGGCAGCAGATCTTTCCCTTTCAAGTATCCATAAATTTGATTTGCTATTATTATTATTATTATTATTATTATTATTATTATTATTGTTGTTGTTGTTGTTGTTGTTGTTGTTGTTGTTGTTGTTGTTGTT
>BLBF01000022.1:4674938-4709292 GCA_015471245.1 Laticauda colubrina | reverse complement strand
TTGTTGTTGTTGTTGTTGTTGTTGTTGTTGTTGTTGTTGTTGTTGTTGTTGTTTAGTGAGATTCACATTCTTTGGAGCTGGTTGATAGCTCAACAGCTCAAGTCTTAACCAAGGAACTGTTCAGATAGCATCGGAGGACATAAGATGTTCCAAATAGGGTGTTTTTTTGTAGAATCAGGGTATTCAAGTCTGATAAATTCAGAAATAATAATAATAATTGTGATTATTATTATTATTATTATTATTATTATTATTATTATTATTATGTTAATTAATATTAACTCCTGATGAGGCTGTAGATACATCTATGCTATTTTTTGGGTAACTAAACAAAAGTGACTTGCCCAGTGATGTCTGGATGGTTAGGGTTAGGGACTCTTCTCTGTGAATACACAGGGAGAGGAGACCTGCAGGGAATCAGAAACATCAAGATGGCAGCAGTGGTGGGATTCAAATTTTTTTACTACCGGTTCTGTGGTTGTGGCTTGGTGGGTGTGGCAGGGGAAGGATACTGTAAAATCTCCAATCAGAGGTGATATTTGCCGGTTCTCTGAATGACTCAAAATTTCTGCTACTGGTTCTCCAGAACTGGTCAGAACCTGCCGAATACCAATTCTGGATGGTAGCCACAATACCAAACAAACCTCTTCCACTGTTCTATGCATATCACAAAAAGGGCCAAGCCTGTGATTGTGCGATTGCAACCAGTTTTTTGACTCTTCCCTTGAAACACCTCTGTACAATCAGTTGTTGCGATTTCCGGTCTGATTTTTAGTTCTTCTAAGCATTTGATCAACAGGATACCTTCTGTGCTGGAGGCATTAGACCTTTGGTGCTCATTAGCCTCCTCCTGTAAGCATGGAAAAACCCAAGCTCCACTGTGAATATTTGAGAATTTTGAAAGTTTCCCTGGAGAGAGCTGAGCTGTTTATTTCTGCTTATTTTTTACGCCTTTAACAACTTACCTTCCTTTTTCCTGCCTCTCCCAACCTCTAGGTAAAATTAACTGTTAAAGAGGAAGATGAACAACAGAAATAAACAATGGGTCCTGTTGCCAGGGAAAGCTTTTAGATTTTCATTTGCCCATGGTTTCTTTTCGCTTTAATCGTGAATAATTTAGAAGTCATTTGATCCCATCTCTCTGTTCAGAGCATTTTAATGGAAATATGAGCATTTCTGCTTTCTGATCATCTCCACCAGGGAGCTGCTAGCTTCATGGTGACTTATGGATTGATTGATCACTTCTTTGAATTTATGGTGTTACTCCATCATTTCCGTACACCTAGCTTCTTTATGTCCATTTTTTAGTGCTGTAGATTACTGCTAGAAAACAACATTACTTTTATCTGGCCTGATCCTTCCTGTCAAAAAAAAAAAATCCCTTATGATCTGGTCTCATTTTGTCAGTACCTCCCTCCTTAGAATTAATCTCCGTTGTGCTCTTTATCTGTATGTATTCTTGAGCCCCAGAAAAGAACATTATTTTCACTTACTCATTCTCAGCTGCAAGTTCACTAAGCATGCTGATTGGTATCACCTTTGTCTTCTAACATTAATCCAGGTTTGTTTGTTTTTTTGCTTTCCATTTTTATTTTATAATGAGAATCTTCTAAATCTTCTGTTTTAATTTATTTTCAGCTAATGAAATAAATTATTTTGAACTCCAGTTCTGGTTCCAACTGTCATCTCCTCAAACCTGACAGTACAATAGCTGTAAATTAACACAGAAAAAGATCCATTCTTGAGCAAATCTGGATGGAGAGAAGCAAATGATATTGCAAAATCACAACATTGTGCAGATTCCATAAACGTAGCATTTGCTGCATAATAGGCTACAATGATGACATCATGTTGTTGTGGTTTCCAATGGGCACCCATATGCTTATTTTCCTCATTCTTTTATTCTGTTTTTCCAATTCCATTCTTGGGGTACCTGTTTTACACTAAAGATTCCCCAGAAGAATGATGGCTGGGTCTGGATGAATGTTAGTCTTAATAGCAATGGCACTTAGACTTATATACAGCTTTATAGTGCTTTTACAGCCCTCTCTAAGCAGTTTACAGAGTCAGCATATTGCTCCCAACAATCTGGATCCTCATTTATCGATCTTGGAAGGATGGAAGGCTGAGTCAACCTTGAGTCTGGTGGGATTTGAACTGCCAAATTGCAGGCAGCCCATAGCAGAAGTGGCCTGCTGTACAACTCTATCCACTGTGCCACCAAGGCTCTAATATATGCCACATTAAAGCATGATCTGCACAAAGGCTTTGCTGTAATCAATGAAGAAATGACAAGCCTTCTTAAATCATTAAATAATGAATAATAATATGAACGTGTTCATATTGTAATCCAAAATGCCTGGGAAATTTTAGAAGTTTGAAGCCCACACATCTTATAGCTGCTGAAGTTGAAAAAGCCTGGTCAATGCCAATTCTACGGCATGGACAAATTTTTCCTGAAAGATGAACCTACATGTATTTATTGAGTAGTGAATCCAGCTGTACTCAGTGTCTTTGGAAGTTGAAAATTGTGGTCACTAAAGGGTAATTATTTTTATTTAAATGACTTTGACAACAGCTGTTATTGGGGATCTGTGAATTGTGTCTTGCTTTTCTAATGTTCTGTCTTAATGAAAGTCTTCATGCCTAAGAGTTTTCCAAAACATTATGCAAAAGCTGTTGTAGATTTCTGGACCAGTTGAGATTTATATGCATGTGATTTTTACATCATCCAAAGTATAGTTTTGAAGAACACATCTGAGACAAGGGTGGGATCTGGAGAACAGAAGAAAAAAGACCCACATATTTATGGTATTTGTCAGTTGTTGCTTGGCTCTTCCAGCCAAGCAACAGGGTGTCCTTATGCTTTCCTTGCTCCCTGCAGAGGGTGAAGAATCCCAATATAAATCTTAGAGCCATCCTTGATTCTACAGATATTCATTGGCAGGAATTGCCCACATGTGGGAGTCAGGATTATCTTCCTCCAAGCAGAAATGTGTTTCCCACCTTGTAAAGTTGGGTTTGTATGGTTTGTACTGTAAGTTGCAATGTGAGTTTTCCATGAACCATGAATTAAAAGGTTCAACCATCTTGATAAAAACCCATAAAGATTTTAAAAAAACCAACCCTTAATTTGAAGCCCATATGTGGTACCAATAAAGGAGAATATTTATAGCTCAGGTCTGAAATGAGCTTTGTTGCTGCTAATCTGAGCTTGGTTGTTTTCTTGTGCATATTTCATTAACTTAAACCAGGTAACATCATCAGTGTTACTGATGCTGTTAGCTACTGCAAAAGTTAGCTACTGCAAAAATTCACTGCGCTTCATTGAAAGAGAGGGTCCGCAAGGGTACATTAGATAGTATTGTTATACTAGAAATAGTAATGAGTATAGAAAATATGAAATATAGGTGATTAATGTGATAGATAAAATTGGTACTGTTATGTAATGGAATGTTTGTTAATAACTAAATGAAATAAAGAGAATAAGAGAATGAAAGTAGGAAAGGATGGGAATATTTTAACTGTTATCAATGATTTATTAAAATACAGTTGAAAAGAAATATGAATATCAGATGTTAAGATGAATTTGAATAGAATAACAACTCTATTAATTACTTTACTTCCTTTTCTGTTTAGAATTTATTGATTTTTAAGGGAAATGTACCAAATAGAACTTAGTTAATAAATTATATGAAATGGAATGTTATAATTGTATTTTTAGAACCTAGTATGTATTTTTAAGGGAATGTACCAAGCAGAATTCAGTTGATAAGAGTTATATGTTACAAAATAGAAGCTAGAAAATGAATGTTACAATTGTTAAGATATAAATTAAATCTTAAATGAGATTTGAATGGACAGTAATTTAAAGATATAAAGGTGTTACACTCTCGTTAGTAATTACAGGGGAAATTTTGTTTTATGAGAAAAGAAAATACAAAATTGTAAATAGGACAGACAAAAGTATAAATATAATGATTAGAAAGATACTGAAATTTAGAAAAAGATGAATATGTAATCGAGTTTATGTCTGTATAGAGGAGTGATAACCTGGAATCATGCTATTCTCAAAAAGATATTTTAATTGTATGTTTTGTGAAAATCCAAATAAAATTTTTACAAAAAAAAAAAAAGAATTTACTGCACTTCTGCAAGAAAACAACCAAGTGTAGAGAGCACCAAGGACCCCTCAATTCAGTGACTTAATTTCTTCAGTGACTCTTTCATATGGGTTCTATTGTATGAAAGAAAAGCTGTGTTAATGAAGATTCAAAATGGTTAGCTATTAGAATGAAAGCAAACCCATTGAACTTCTCTGCATTATGTATGTGCAATTTGCAGTAATTCATTTCTACTGTACAGCGTAAAATATGGGTGCTTTTAACCTAAAACGTCAAGCCACTCTTGGTAACAATAGCAAATACAGGGTTTAATTATACAGGATTTTGCATTCCCTATTCAGCAACCCTGTAGGAAATCAGCAAAAATGGTTAAATAGATTTAGGAGAAATATCTGCATAGACCTCCAAAGCCCAACCCTTATGAAATCTCACAGAAGTACAATTTGCAGTTTTGTTTTCGGCCACTTCAGAATTTTGGAGAGAGACTCATAAAAATATTTATGGCCCTGGGCTTCTGCAATGGTCATAAGTATGAAAAATTGTCACAAGTCACTTTTTTCAGTGCTGTTGTAACTCTGAAACTGGTAAATTAAGGACGACCTGTATTATGTGAAACAGCACAATGGGACTGTTTTGAAGGATCATCATCCTTCCAGATTTTTAAACTTCTAAGTCAAAATGATCTCTCTTTCATCCACCAATATTCCCTGGTTGCAAACTGCAGTTTTAAAACTGCTAGGATACTGGTCCCCATTTCAGGCTCACTTGAATCTACTCATCCTTACATCATCAGACATCCAACCTTTTTAATCTGATCAAATTGCCCAAATTTTCATGTCTATGAGTAGTTCATTTCCCACTACAATACTGTTCTTTTCTTTTGTCTTATTTTAAAAAAAAAAAAAACCACCCTTTTTTCCTCCCTTTGTTAAAAAAAAACAAAACTCAGTCAGCCTCGAGAGATTCTATGTTTTTTCAAGTATGTGCTGATATTTCTGAAATGGTTTTGTGTTAGAGATTATGTTCTGATAGTGCAAGGGGGGGGGAGCTGTGGTTGATAATTAAAGAATAACACATCACGTGCACAAATTGCACATGGAGACTTTTTTTTGTGCAAAGGCTAAAACAGATAACTCTTTTCCTTCATTTAAAAATAAAATACTGATGTGAGATTTGAAATATCAAAGGAGAGTGAAAGTAACCATCAAACAAAAAGATTATGACAAACCACAAGAGAATAAAGGGCACAATGCTGGTTAAGTGTATGAGCTGGAATGACTTTCACTTTTAAAAACATTTTGTGGATTCACAGCAGCCCTCCCCAACTCAATGCCTCCAAGCTGTGTCCATTTAAACTCCCAGAATTCTCAGCAGTGGCCACATGGGGAAGAGATTTCTGGGAGTTGAAGTCCATAATTCTGTCACTGTCCAAGATGAGTGACATGAACTCTGAAGTTTCATTTTGTACAGCATCCCCAGCAAGTTTTATTATAAGTCTATTTGGAATTGGATCATTAAGAGTTTGTATTTTGTGTACATGTAATCTTCAAAATTCCATAAATTTACCATTAAAGAAGGCCAGATTAGCTTAATTCTTGTTTCCTTCATGAACATATTCTTCTTCGCAGCAGCTTGAGAGAGCAGTTTACCATGTTATTTTGACTTACCAAGATGGGATTTCCTCGTGGTCTCCCATCCATGTTTTGGCCAGCCCTGACATTGCTAGAAGTCCAGTCAAGGTTATGCCTACTTGCTAATGTCATCCTTTGGATACCCTTTCCTGAACCAAATGCCAAATAAGCAAGGGGAAAAAAATATTTTGTCAGTTTAATTAACTCGTAAGAACTTTTAGTTCAGAGCTGTCTGTGGATGAAAAAGAGATAATTTTCCTCCTGAAGGGTTTCAAAGCCGAAAGATTTGGTAGGACTAGAAAGGGTAGATAAATATTGTAGGTTGTCTGAAGCGTATGATTAATAGATGGTAAAACTTATTTATTTTGCTCTGGTCAGATAATCAGAAAGTAGAATTCAACCTAGCTTGAAAAACCAGTAGCATTTATTTCAGCAAACTGACCAAATTACAGGAATAAATCATTGAGATAGTAAGTAATGTAGCATGCAAATAAGTAATTTGTGTGATTTTAATGGATTTTAATGGATTCTGGAGAACTGGTAGCAGAAATTTTGAGTAGTTCAGAGAACTACTATCACCTCTGACTGGCCCTGTCCCCATCTATTTGCTGCCTCCCATTGAGTCCCAGCTGATCGGTTGGGACTTCTTTTGTTGCTCTGCACAGGAGAACGGAGCTGGAAAGCAGGTTAGTGGGATATGGAGAGAATGGGGATTTTGTAGTATCCTTCCCCCATGAGTAGGGAGCGAATGGAGATTTTACAGTATCCTTCCCCTGCCACGCCCACCAAGCCATGCCCACAGAACCGGTAGTAAAAAAGTTTGAATCCCACCACTGCCATCATCCACCACTATATTGTCAGTCCATGTATCCATTTCATTCCATGAGGTACAAAGGCAGGGCCAGGAGTTTTCTTGGTTAAAAATACAGGAGTGGTTTATCCTACGGGAAAGAAAATGCAAAGACAGAATTACAGTAGACGCAAGGAACATAAGGAGCAACTACTAATGCAAAAGAAGATGAGTTTTATGATCAGTTTCAATCTGAAATCAACTGAATAGGAAAACCTGAAGTGCTGCTTGTGATTGTGGGCTGCAGTGCCACCGTTGGAAAACATTCAAGAGGAAAATGAATTGGACTGCCTGGCTTAAGAGACCAAGATGACACAGTAGACTGACTTGTTAGTTTCTGCCACTTTAATGATTTCTTCATTTGAGTGAAGTCTTCATATAACCAAAACATGCCGGCATAGATGAACATTACCAGATGGATTATGTTATTGCTAAGATGTGGTGTGGGGAGGCTCAATGACAGCATCAAAGACATGGTGCTGATTGTGGAACAGATCAAGAACTGCTCACATCCAAATTCCAAATTAAGCAAAAGAAGAAAAAGAAAGGCAGATAGCTATGATCTTGAACACATACCCACCAGTTCCAAGAATAGCTTTGAACCCCATTGACAGAGAACCAGAGAAACTGGAATGAACTTAAAGGGGGTCATTAAGGATAAATATGAAAAGAAATTGCCAAAAATGAAGAAAGAGAAGAAAACAAAGTAGACATCACTGAATATTGCCAAGAACTGAAAAGAAGCCAAGAGCATTAAAGAATCTCAGAAAAGAACTTAACGAAGAGTTTCAAAGAGCTGTTACAAGAGACAAGAAGCAGTACTACAACATCTGTAAAGACATTGAGGATGGAAACAGACATGAAAAAACAAGATCTCTAAACTCAAAATGAAGTTTCAATCTTGAATTGTTATGCTAAAGGACATCAACGGGAAGATTATAAACAGTTCAAAAGAGATCTAAGCAAGATGGAAGAAGTACACTGAAATACTATAGAATAGAGATGTCATCATCCAGTATACCTTAGAATATTTTTTTATTTATTTATAAAAAATCTCTAGGATTAGAAGATGAGATTTCATCAACAATCTGGCCATTATCAAGTTGGAAGGCTACAGGGACTGGTGGAACGCCTACAGAACTATGACAAGCAACAAAATAAAAACCAGTCAAGGTTACAACCAGAAGTGGTATTCAGCAGGTTTTGACCAGTTCTGGAGAACTGGTAGCATAAATTTTGATTAGTTTGGAGAACCGGCAACCACCTCTGACTGGCCCTGCTCCCTTCTATTCTCTGCCTCCTGAATGATCGGCTGTGTCTTCTTCGGTTGCCCTGCGTAGGAGAATGGAGCTGGAAAGCAGAATAGTGGGGTGGGGAGAGAATGGGGGCTTTTACAGTATCCCTCCCCTGCCACGCCCACCAAGCCACACCCCCAGAACCAGTAGTAAAAAAAATTGAATTCCACCACTGGTTACAACCAACCTAAGCCAGTGAATCTGGAAAATGACATACAGTGGCCAATAGATTGTTTCTTTTCATATTTATCCTTAATGACTCCTTTAAGTTCATTCCACAATTTCTCTGGTTGTCTGTCAGTACATCTACATTGTCTGTCAGTACATCTACCCAAAAAAAAAAAAAAAAGATTTGTAACACAGTCTGCAGTAGATGTATGGCAAATAAATCTTGTTGCCAGATTGGAGAAGTATTTGGTAGCCACGCAGGCCACTTTGCCTATGTGTACACATGAATGCAGAGGCACTATTTCAGTCAGTAAAGTAACTATAATTGAACCTGAAATTACAGTTGTTAAGTTTTACTTATTTTATTTAGCTTATGGCATCTACAAAGGTTATGCAATCACTGATACACAATTTCAGTTTAAATAAACCACCAGTATGCCTATCTATCCATCCATCCATCCATCCATCTATCTATCTATCTTATCTATATCTATCTACATCTATCTATATCTGTCTTTATCTGTACATATTTATAGCTATCTATAGTTATCTATATCTATATGGATATAGATAGATATATCTATTTATATCTATTTATACATATAAATCTATTTATCTATATTTATCTATTTATCTATATGTAGGAGATAACATTTAAAATTATAGATGAAACCATAATAAAATCACCATAATATGGAGCCATAGAACTGCAATGGGATGGGTGTTATAATTCAGTATCTAAAGAAGCTAACCATCTAATTCAGGGGTGTGCTTAGATCTGGCCCATGAGGCCACCCTGGAAACAGTGAAGAACCAGCCCACAGTGCCTCTGCCAATGAAAACAGAGCTTGGGAGGGCCGCAAGCTCCTTTTTCACTGGCGGATGGTTGCCGGAGACCGTCACAACCAAAAACAGAACTCGGGAGCCCATTTTCTCAGGCAGAATGCTCACACCCCAGAGGCGCCCCTGACACAAGTGACGTTGAGCTGCCCACAGCCACACTGTCCACACCTACTCTGGCCCCCCGAGGTCAAACACAACCCTGATGCGGCCCTCAATGCAATCGAGTTTGACACCCCTGATCTAACTGCTTCTGGTGTGGCTGCAATTAGATCATCCCAGGTGCCTTGAAATTTCCTGAGGAGACGTTCTTGAATTATATGTGTTCATGTAGTTTGTTCCCAGAGCACCACAGTCACATAACGGACACTCGGCCATTCCCTACTTAAAGGGTTTTGCCGTAGTTCTGGCATGCCTTGTCCTGATTTTATTCAGGTGGCTCCGTATTTTTCCAGGCAGCTGCATTCCTAGAAGTGGTTTTGTTGGATTTGCATGAACTGTTTGGTTGTGGTTATTAAAAGTCACCCATTTTAATCGCCATTCTTCATCTAGATTGTAAGACTGTTCAGTATTGCAGGCTGACTCTGCCAACTGCCATCAGCTCGATTGTGACTGACTCAAGGTTGACTCAGGCTTCCATCCTTCCGAAGTCAGTAAAATGTGGACCCAAATTGCTGAGGGCAATATGCTGACTCTAAAAAACCACTTAGAGAGGGCTATAAAGCACTGTGAAGCGGTATATAAATTTAAGTAAGTGCTAGTGCTATGTTATCCCAAATTGGTTTCCTAGACTTAAGTCTTGTGAGAGGAAGAGAATCTCATAATTTATGTATTGAAAGATTTCTAGGAGTTGATGGCATGTTTCAGAGTGTCTGTCGTTGTCGCCTGAGATCAGGAAGGAGAATGTTAGAAAGAACATGAAGTTGTGATTGAGCAGTGTGCATTTAAGGGTTCCAGATACTAGTCTCATTGCGTCATTAAGTTGAACATCAATCTTGCTGACATGACAACTTCTTCCCCGTACAGGTGCAAAGTATTCGGCAACAGAGTATATTGACGATTGTGCCACTATACGCAATGTTTTTGCTTATGCTCCCCAGCCTGTTGCTGCCGTTTTTCTCATCAGGTTGTTCCTAGTTTTAATTTTTTGTCCGATTATTTCAAGACGTTATTAATTGTGAGTCATGCCGATCATTAAGCAGGTCATGCAACTGACCTAACTGTATGACTTTTCTTTTGCTGTACTTGTTACATAAATCACCATGGTCATTAAATGAATGTTGTACTTGTTAAGTGAACTCATTGTCTATAATAGGATTTTTTTTTGCCAGAAATCGGAAGTAAATGCCAGTTTCCAGCAAAAAAAAAACCCTCCATCATAAATCACAGTCACATGACTGTGGGATGCTGAAAATGATGTAAGTGTGGACCAATTACCAACTGCAGAGCTTTCTTTCATAACTTTGAATTCAGGTTGAAGTATCATTCTGGGAGATTCATTGGAAGTTGGGATGGCCTCAAAGTAACTGCTCATAAATCAAGGACTACCTGTATTTCAGTCTGGTCAGACCATAGCACTAAATGAACCATAAACAAGTTATGAGACCAAGTTTTGCTTGGAGTTTTTTTTGTAAGAGAAAATGTAAGAGATGGAGATTCCATAATTTGCTCTGTTTATGTTCATAATAGACTATTTTTGTGGAGTCCAGCAGAGATAATGGCATGCAAACTATTGCTTTTATTTTCAGACTCCTTATTAATCCAAATTTTTTTGGTGGAAAAGTCTCCAAATTTGCATGTGTTTTCATGCCTTTGCAATGAAAACTTTGCAGTGTTATGGATAGTGATATGAAGTGTTTCTGTTGTTTGGCATAAATTCTGTAAGAAACAGTGTGTTGTGTCTAATCCCATTATATGTCTTGGCTATTGCAGAAGAACACGAATAGGAGTTGTTTATTTCCTAGGATTTTTAAAAGAATGGTTTGCAGTTCTGTCTTGGTAATGTTGATACTTTACATCTAACTAAAACTAAATACTTTTAATTGCAAGCATGGATTTCTAATAACATGATGTTCCATACTGGTTTTAGCTCTAGATTAGCTTTCCTTGTTTCTTTTAGAGAGCCATTTTTTCAAGCAAGACTTTTTCCTACAAAGCTAGAAAATTCTGTTTACCACAAAAGGAAGATTAATTTGGTCAGATGCATTTTGTCTTGCAGAATCTTGCCAATGAGAAACTAACATTTAAAAAAGGTCAGAGAAACACAGCTGAGCCCAAGCTCTGTCAAATATGTGCTTGAAGCTACTGGCAATTTTCTTTATATGTTTTTGTCACTTACAATGTACTTTATTTTAAATTGTTCAAAACTGTATTCAATGCTTATTTAAAATTGTGGCTTGTTGAATGTTCAAATAGATCATAAGGCTTGGAATTTTTTTTGACATAAATCCTTAGAGCGTTCCTCAAATAATAAGATATGAAAGCCATCTTTTCACATGGTAAATGCATTGGTGAAATCCTGCAGAGGATGTTGGGAAGTAAAAAGTATAGAACTAAAGCTTTCTTTGGCTTCTGAGAGCCTTCTGGCCCCATAATAGTTTTTATGGCAATAGGTATTTCATGGCAAAAGTTCAGATTGCTGCTGAATTTTTCCAGGATTTTTTTTACTTCTCATTCTGAGCTGTCAGATTTCTTGGTGGTCTCCCATCCAAGTATTAACTAGGCCCAACTCTGCTTTAACTTTTTGAGATCAACTTTGACTTTGCTCTTGTCTTCCTCTGGGATTTTATATTTGTTACAATGCCCAAGAACTATGGCATTTCCTGGTGGTCTCCATTCCAGATACAAACCACCCTCTAGTCAGTAGGCCATAAAAAGCTGCAGGGGTGGGATCCAACCGGTGTAACTACCGGTTCGGTGATTTATGATTTGCATGTGCGTGTGAATCGTCATCAGCTTGCTGCCTGGACAGCTGAGCAGCGTTGCGCGTGGGTGCGGTTGAAAAAGCACTTTTTTCCAGCTTGTTTAATCACAGCTGTGCCATGCAAAGCAGCTGAGGTTGAAAAAGCAGGAAATAAAGGTCAAGTGAGAGCCCAGGCGGGCGGGTGGGCCAAAACAAAAGCAGACATAGAACCGGTTCTATGTCTGCTGCTCTTCAGAGCTCTCGGTTCTACAGAGCCAGACTGAAGCAGTAGAATCCCACCCCTGAAAAGCTCCTCCTGCTGAAATGGCCGCTAAGAGACATGACTAGAAATGCAGTAACACTCAGCCCGTAAGAAATGGCTTCCTTTGAATAAGACACCCTTGTTGGTCTTTCCTCTTAATTTTGAAGCTGGAAAAAATTAACCACTCGATTAAAGAAGAAGAGAAGGTTTGCTTTCACATGAATTTCCCTCTCTCTGCAATCAACTGTGATGAGTTAATAACAATGTAGATGGAGGCTAACGTAGAGGCCTGGGCTTGGTCAGTCTGCTTAACTTGGAGAGATGTCAAAATGGCGGCCCGTGGGCCAAATACAGGCCACAGGGGTGGGCTGCTATCGGTCCTACCCAGTTCAAGTGAACCAGTAGCTAATTTTATAATTTTTAATTGCCATTTCGCCAAACCAGCAAATCCAACCCCTGGCTGGCCCCGCCCACCCACCCCCTCCCAGGAGTCTCCACGCGACCTGTTTTGAATCCCAGAAAAGTACAGGGCCCACATGGAGGCTCAGGGTGGGTGAAAAACAGGCCTCCCAGAGGCTCCGGAAGGGGAGAAACAGGCCAGAGGAAAGCCTCAGGAGTCTGGGGAGGGCGAAAATGCCCTTCCCCCGCCGTGGTGCAGGAGGCCAACTAGGCCACGCCCACCTAGCAACCGGGCAGAGAACTGGTTGCTAAAATTTTTGGAGCCCACCCCTGACAGGCCACGCCCACTCCAGTTCAGCAAAGGGAAAAACATTGTGAAACATCATGTGACGGCAAACATGATGCCCCCCCCCCATGTTTGACACCCATGGCGTAGAGGAAGTCAGAAATCGCAAGAAAGTGGAAGCAGCGTGTCCTTGTGTACGGTTCTGCATCATATATATTTGCAAAAGGAACAGGGCTTTTATTGCAATGCCATACCCGGCATCTTCAAGACATCCCATTAAGCTGACAATATGAGAAGTGGAGCCTTGTAGGAGATTCGCAGAGGGGGAGGAAAAAAAACCCAAGAATTTTGTTTTTCTGTCCAATAGCATGTCATAGGAAGTGTTTAAAAGCTGCCGCTTCAATGTCTTGCACATTTTTAATCCTCCTGTGGATGCCCCTCTGAGTCTGTTGCAGCTGTGAGATCTTGTTTGTTTTCATTGGCAGTGCTCCTCTGCTGTCTCTGCCTTGCACATCAAAATGGTCTCTGAAAGTTTCCAGTTTGGTTTTCGGGGCATTGTTGGAGTGAGAATCATGTGCTACAATTGTCCAGGGAATACAACTAGGAAGATACAAATGGGAGATGTTTCCTTCCTGAAGAAAAGTTGTTGAGCCTCAGAAATCATCCAGGCTTGTCTGTCTGTCAGAAGACAACTCATAATTGTTTTCATTTGAAATGCTCCCTCTGATAAGATTTTACAATTGAATAGTGGCTGCAGACATGCCAATCCTTTTCACAAAGGCAAGAACAATAATAATATCACTGGCAAAGGGTAGCAACTTACTTGTGGCTCCCTTGACGGCTATAGGGCTGGACTCCCCCCTCATAGTGCCAAATATATGATAGCTTCTTCAGCTGACTGTCTTTCAAGGTTGGAAGT
Organism: Laticauda colubrina; assembly: GCA_015471245.1. NCBI lineage: Eukaryota > Metazoa > Chordata > Lepidosauria > Squamata > Elapidae > Laticauda > Laticauda colubrina. The sequence goes on along the minus strand of BLBF01000022.1, from coordinate 4,695,616 downwards.
TGAATGGTTTGCTTTGAAAAGCATTGTTTTGTTTCTTGCAAACCAGAGAATGATTTTCCTGTGGCTGAGCATGTGTGTGCAGGAGAAATAGGGTATCCAGAGCCATTTGCAAGAGCACATTTTTTTTATCTCGTGATGGAAATGATTATAAACCCAGCTGGGCACCTTACATGTCAGGACATAAAAACCAAGATATGTGGACTTCAATTCCCAGAGTTCCCCAGCCAGCCTTGGTTGCTGGGGGATACTGGGAGTTGAAGTCCATATATCTCAAAGTGGTTTGAGAAACATAACACTGACAGATCATCAGAGTTGGAAGGGACTTTGTATGTCATCTAGTCCAACCCCCTGCCCAAGCGGGAGACCCTACACCATTTCTGACAAATGGCAGTCCAATCTCTTCTTGAAGGTCTCAAGTGATGGTGCTCCCACAACTTCTGAGGGCAACTTCTGTTCCATTGGTTGATTGTTCTCACTGTCAGAAAGTTTCTCCTTGTTTCCAGATTAAATATCTCCTTGTTCAGTTTCCATCCATTATTCCTTGTCTGGCCTTTGGGTGCTTTGGAAAATAGCTTGACCCCTTCCTCTCTTTGGCAGGCCTTCAAATATTGGAAGACTGCTATCATGTCTCCCCTGGTCCTTCTCTTTATTAGACTAGCCAAGCCCAGTTCCTTCTCTTTATTAGACTAGCCAAGCCCAGTGGGATTCTAACATTTGTTGTATGTTTTTGCCTCCAGTCCCCTCATCATCCTGGTTGCTCTTCTCTGTACTTATAGAGTCTCAACATCTTTTTTATAATATGATGAACAAAACTGGATGCAGTGTTCTAGGTGTGGTCTTACTAAGGCTTTATAGAGTGGTATTAGTACCTCACTTGATCTCGATCAAACATAGGTTCTCTCTCTCAAATAATTTCACCTTCTGTTGAGAGATCTTTCAAGAATCACAGGTGGCATTTAGAGATCACCTAGTCCAACTCTCTACCTTGTCTATGATTACAGCTGGATGGCCATCAAACCCACCACTTCCTATTGTTGAACAGTAAGAAATTCTTATTATGCAACTCTTATGTATTTTCTAACTCATTGTTTCTTGTTGTGTTGTCTAGAACACATTTAACAATTCTGCTCTTATCTTCTAAGCATCAGCCTTGAAGACTCTTGAAGAGAATCATAGGTAGTTCTCAACTTACAACCACAATTGAATCCAAAATTTCTGTTGCTAAGTGAAACAGTAAGTGAATTCTGCCCCATTTCTTACCACAGTTGTTAAGTGGCCCACTACAGTAATCAAATTAGAAACATGGTTATTAAGAGAATCTGGCTTCCCTGTTGACTGAGTTTATCAGAAGGTCACATATGGTGATCACATGACCCAGGACACTGCAAAAGCCAGTTGCCAAGCATCTGAATTTTGAATACTTGATCATGGAGATGCTGCAGTAGTTGTAAGTGTGAAAAACAGCCATAAGTTGCTTTTTCAGTGTTGTGGAACTTTGAACAATCACTAAATGAACTATTGGAAGTCAAGGACTACCTGTACAAGTCTCCCATCTGACTTATCTTCTCTAGGCAAAATCTCCCCTGGGATGCTACCAACCCTTCTTAATTTTTTCTTTCCACCTCCTTTCTTCTCAGTTGATCTCTGGATTGGCTTTAGTTTCCTTGAAGGTGTTTGCATCTTCCATATTCCTGTACACTTTAATGACTACAGAATAAAAGCAGGGGGGAATGCTTATTCTCTTGTTTGTAACACTTACGATCATGGCATTATAGTGGTCTGGTCCAGTGGTGGGATTCTAACAGTTTCCGTATTGGTTCGGTGATCACGCACATTGTGCGTGCGCAGCTTTAAACACCAGCTGAGGCTCTGCCACGCCAATCAACTGAGAGGAGAAAGAAAAGAAAAGCGCAGGGGCGGGTGGGAGGACAGCTTTTCTCTTCTTTCTCCTCTCAGCTGATTATTGGAGCTTTTTTTACTACCAGTTCAACCAAACCAGTAGCAATTTTTGCTACCGTTGAACCGGGCTGAACCAGTAGCATTTCACCATTGGTCTGGTCTATTTAGTGGGTCTAATAGCATGTGTGAATCTTCTTCCACAGGTTGCATCTCATATTGTTAATCTGCATTTTTACCAGTAGAAAAAAAATGACATAAAACGCCCTTCTTTCTTTCCTCTGGAGACTGCAGTCTCTGCTTCAGAATCACTCCAGAATCAGAATGCTTTGTGTTGAGTTTCCATTGAGACCAATGGCCCTCAAGACTGATTTATGGCTCTAAGGGAGAGGTCAATCTGGCAAGCTTTTCAGATCAAGGGTTTTTTGGTTTGATTTGCAGTGAGTGGAATTGGGGGTAGAATTAAAAAGAAGTTTATGGAAAGTGGGAACATTTTTCTCCAGGTTGGATCCACTGCATGAGCTTAAAGAAATAGGCCAAGCCATCCCTCTTCTCAAATTCTTTTTCATGAACTCTTGATCTCTTAATTTCCTCTCCAACATGTCCTTTAAACCTGATCACATTGGGCTGGGAAGAAGAATCAAAAGCTTGTGGCTTCCGTTTTTGAAGTTGAGGTTTAGCAGATTGTTCAGCCCTACCTGAAGCATACTTGGAAAGACTGATTGGCGAGCAACCTGATCAGCACAAAATGGAGGAAAAACAAGTAAGAATTCCCTATCTTGCTTGTGGATAACCAAGGCAGTCTAGACAGAGAAGATGAGCAGACATCTTGGCATGTTAACACAGGAAAGGTCCCCTCTTTGTTTAGAAAAACCTCCAGTCTTTGGTTCTAGCACTAACACAGAATCCAGAACTCACTGCTTTCAGCAAAGGCATCAGAGTGTTTGCAGCATGACTACAATTATGAGACAACCCAGAAGCAAAATGCAGCACCCAGAGTCACATTTAACGGTGATTTATCTACAAGACAGTTATATACAGAAATATATATGGTAGGCAAAATATCTTGCAAGCAATCAATCTTCTTCTTAACTCTACATGGAGAACTCTGCAATGAATACCTGATACGAGGAGAGAGAATAGCCCTCTAATGACTGCCTTAAGCCCCTGTCACACTGCACCAACGGATGGAAAGAGGATGTAAAATGGAGAAAAACACTTGTCATCCGTTGGTTAACACTATGTACTCACTGCCTCCGTTTTGCTTCCTCTCTACCCGTTCAGCATCCGTCTATTGACATTTCATCCGCTCAGAAGGTTTTGAGCTGCTCAAAACTTTTGAGCGGAAAATGAATCCAATGCATCCATTCTGCATCCTCTAGGCATACGGGGGACATCCGTTCTGCATCCATTACGCATCTGCTATATCCGCTAGGCATCCGCTGTGCATCCGCGCAACTCAAATCCATTCCAGTGGTAAACGGACGCAGGGAGGAAGCAGAACGGACGCGCAGCGTTAGTAGCATGGATGGAGAAAGGATGAAAGCGGATGCAGCTACGCATCTGCGTCATCCGCTACGCATCTGCTCTGCATCCGCTCTGCATCCTCTACGCATCCGCTCTGCATCCGCTCTGCATCCTCTACGCATCCGCTCTGCATCCTCTACGCATCCTCTACGCATCCGCTCTGCATCCACTCTGCATCCGCTTCCATCCGCTTCCATCCGCTAGGCTTCCGTTCCGCATCCACTTTCCATCCGCTCTGCGTCCTTCCCCCGTCCGTTCCTTTCCGTGTTATCCGCTCTGCTTATGCAAATTTTTGCCCCTTTTGAGAGCGGTTAACAACGGATGGAACATTTTTCTCGTCCACTGTGTCCTTTTTACAAACGTTTTGCATCCATTGGGCAGTGTGACAGGGCCTTAATATAAACATCTGTGGACTCATTTTTCATCTTAAAAGGTGTCATGCCCCTGTTGGAGTCTGAATCTGAGGAGGAAGCCAAACAGCTGACAGGGGATGGGAATGTTGTTCCGTTGGCTGTGGAAGAGGCTGAGGAAGGGCAAACTCCAGCTGAATAGAGCAGAGGAGAGATAGAACAAGAGAGAGGGAGTCCAGAGGAAGACCCAGGTCCACTCCTTCTTCATCCTAGGACAGCTGTAGGGATGAATGGAGAAGAGAGCAACATGGCTTGCGTGGCTTACGGGGGAGGAAAGGGCCTTGATTCCTTTCATTAGCCACAGCTGGGACGACAGTTAAGGCCCGGTCCCACTGCACTTATGGATGCAAAGAGGATGTAAAACGTTAAAAAGAGCTTGCCATCCATTGGAAAACGCTATGCATCCGTTGTGTACTCACTACATACGTGTTTCATATGCTCTATCTGTCGAGCATCTGTCCACTGCGATTTCATCCGCGCAAGTTTTGAGCTGCACAAAACTTTGTGAACGGATGAATTTTCTGCCGCGTACAATGTACATGCATGACATATACGGGCAACAAACGTTCTATGTCCGTTATCATCTGTTAAACGTCCGCTGTATCCTCTCAGCATCCTCTGGCCATCCCCTCAACTCACATCCGCTGCAGCTGAAAACGGAAAGAGGGAGGAAACAAAAGGTACACGGAACGTCTAGACAGCGTTAGTAGCACGGAAATAGAAAGGATGTAAACGTATGCATCTCGTATATAAAGTATTCAAAATGGACAAAACGTTTGTATCTGGGATGTATCTCGTATATTTAGGATGTCTGCAGTATGTCTAGAGTATGTAGAAGGCCCCATAGCAGACAACCGATATTTTCTATAAAAAGGGGGAGAAAATCATCTGGATCGCTGGGATGGTGGACCATACAGTCCCACTATGGTTGCATTGGAGGTTTATCTATCCCACAACTATCCTTATCTATCCCACAAGCATGCAAAGGCTTAACCATTTTTTCAAAGTTTTCACCAACACTTTATTAAGTAAACAAAATGAACCAAGTAAACTAAGTGTCTTAAGCAAAGATAACCTTTATTAACTTTCTTAGGTAAACTTTATGACTTTATTCAATAAGCAAAATGAACCAAGTAAATTGTATTAAGTGTCTTAAGCAAAGATAAACTGTATTAAACAAGTAAACAACTCAGACTCTGAGATTATTCTGAGTCAGAATAGACTATTCTGCGTGCGTGCTGCATCCTTTTATATCTGCGGAGCGGATGCAATTCATACCCCCCGCATGCACAGTGAACGCTTTGCATCCAATATACATCCGCGTGGCATCCCCTTTGTTTCCTATAGGCATACGTGATGCATCCGCTTCATCCGCTATGCATCCACCCCTTCCGCTATGCGTCTGCCCCTTCCGCTATGCGTCCACTTCAAAATTCTCCCCGGAACCCCTTCGGAGGTGTCATCCGCTTCCATCCACTTTCATTCACTAGGCTTTCAATGAACACTCATTGAACATCCCCGCTACATACTACCCACGTCCGTTCTTTTCCGTTCTGTTTATGTAAATTTTCCCCATTTTTTGGAGCGGATGAAAACGGATGGAGCCACCCCCGAAATTTTGCTTGTCCACTGTGTCCTTTCTGCATACGTTTTGCGTCCATCGGCCAGTGGGACCTAGCCTTTAATCAGAAAGGCAGACTGTGTGTGGCAGTCTGCTGGGAGCAAACGTGACTTTATCCTGTGTTGTTGTGGCTTATCTGTGTTCCTGGAGTCTTCCCAACCATGTGAGTTTTGCCGTGCCTTCAAATCTGAAATTCTTGCTCCTGCCCTGCCAAACTAATTACTTCAATTTGACTTGTTTGGACTTTAAGTTAGAATTTTTCTCCATCCAGAAGGTAACCTGGACATTGGGAGCAAGGTTGGAGATAATAAAGGGACTCTTATTGTGATTGTGTTGCCTTTGTGCCACACCCCGGGTCATCACAAAAGGCCACGTTTTATTCCTGCACATCCCCATCCCAAGTTGTCGATGGGAACTTCTGCCCCCCAAATCCAATTGAATTCTCCAGCATACTTGTGAGTCCCCATACGGTGTGCTCTTATGACCCTAAAAATAACATTTTAAATCAGAGAACAATTCAGAACTTATAGCAAGAAACTCAAAGCAGATTGTGGTCTGAGATAGATTGCAGACAATTTTTATTTTAACTTTGTAGGACTGACCTCTTGAAGCCATAATTGTGTTCATGCAGAGCTAGGGATTATCCTAGAATTGTTAAATAACTACAGCTGAACTAAGTCCAATCCCCCTTGAATACCAGATGACTCTTCTCTGACTACAGCACAGAGTGGTCCTTATAACCACAATCAAGCTCAACATTTCTGTTAAGTGAGGCATTTGTTAAGTGAGTTTTGCCCCAGTTTACATCCTTTCTTGCCACATTTATTAAGTGAATCACTGCAGTTGATGAGTTAGTAATGCCGTTATTAAATGAATCTGGCTTCCCCATTGATTTCACTTGTCAAAAGACAGTCCCATGACCTTGGAACACAGAAATGTAATAAATATGAACCAGTGGCCAAGTATCTGAACTTTGATCACCTGAGCATGGGGATGCCACAAAGGTTGTAACTGAAAAATGGTCATAAGTCACTTTTTTAGTGTGTTGTAACGTTGAACATCACTAAATTAATTGTTACTTCAAGGACTAACCAAGTGTATAACCAAGTGCTAACCAGGATGGATAAAAATGATTTTTTTTAAATTTAAATTGGATTTTTTTAATGTAATTTTATTGATTTTAATAAAATGCTTTTTGAGTAAAATTATCGAAAGATAGTTTTCTATTTAAGATACATTCATAATTTAAGTTTATTCAGCATGAAATGGAGTTTAGTTATGTAGCATGAGTGTATATTCTGCAGTATTGGGACTATCAGTGAGTCAACAGCAGGTCAGAAGGGGAGCTGCTGTGGGACAGAGTTGCTCTTTAAAAATTATGATTTCATCAAGTTGATTTAAATCAAGCCTTTTTACCAGTGATTTAAATCAAATCCACCCTGGTGCTAACTCTTAGTTGAAAAGATTCCTAGGCATAGGCTTTTTAGCAATAAATCAGTTAAATTGATGTAGAGCAGTGGTGGCTAACCTTTTTCAGCTCCCGTGACAATAATTGTACGCACACTCTTGTGCCCGCACTCACGTGCCAGCACCCAGAAGGCAATGTGTGCTAGCCCCCGCACACCCCCTGCACATGCACGTGCGATTCCCCCACCACACACCATGTGTCTGTGCATGTGCACATGATGCCCCCGCCGCACACCATGTGTCTGTGCATGCGCGCGCTATCATCCCCGCATGCCATCCATTTGCACATGTGCACAAGATCCCCCATGCATGGTGTGCATCTCTGCACACGCATGCATGTCTCTCACGCAACTCCACAACCCCACGCATTTGCACCAGATACCTAACAATCAGCTATCAGGCGGTGACGGCGCATGTGCATGCCCAGTGGGGTTTTTCCAGGCAAGCTCTCGTGTGTTGGCAGAAGTGGCTCAGCGTGCCACAGGTTCGCCAACACGGATGTAAAGTCTGTCAACTTCATTGTGAGGGTAAAGAGGGTAAATTCATTGTCGTGCTGGCTGGGGAATTCTGGGACTTGAAGTCCACATGTCTTAAAAGTGGATGAGGTTGAGAAATACTGGCGTTTTGCTTTGGATTGTGGCATGAGAGGTTACAATGCTACCATTCTGCAAATTTTGAGACAGGTCCGCATGAAGACTCATTCCATTTTCTATGTATTGCTTGCCAGGCCTTTGTGATGCTACAGTAATTCTGTTCCTTCTCTTCAGACATGTCTTCTTGACAGCATGTTCCTCTTTTTCTTTTCTTACCTTTGATTCTTTTTCCTTATAGTTTTAGGTTCATTTACAAACTTCTCATCTGTCATTACACAGAAGTTCTGGTTTGTCTTGTTTGACAGAGTAGCACAAGTTTCAATTCATGGTATCTGCTTTTCCAATGGCATGCATTAAATAAGGATTTTTCCCCCTTTTTTCTTTCTTTTTGATTCTGAAGTCCGAAAGGGTTAAAAAATAAACCAGATTGGAAACCGCACATTTAACTCAAGGCATAACTTCTCCCCTTCGTGTACCTTGTCAAAGGCTTTCCCTCCTGATCCTGTTTCATCCTTAGTGACATTTTGAGGATATTTATCATGCTCTGTGCCATGTCCAGATGATTTAATTTATTCATTTAAAAAAAAATTGTGGCAAAGAAATGCAAATCAGATTTGCAAACCAGATTTAAAGTCTGTGTATCCCAGATATACATTTCTTTTGATGGCATTTACTTCTGGGTTTTGGCAGAAACAATCCATAAAGACCAATGAGTTTGCTTAACCACTAAAGTGTTCACTTAACAACTTCTGCAAAAAAGATAAAATCTGATCTGTCACATGGGTGACCCACTTTAAGACCATCATGGCTTACAATCATAATGGACATTACAGTCATAATATCAATAACACTTATATACTGCTTCGCAGTACTTTACAGCCCTGCTCGAAGCAGTTTACAGAATCAGCCTATTGCCCCCAACAATCTGGGTCTTTATTTTACCTACTTCGGAAGAATGGAAGGCTGAGTCAACCTTGAGAGCCAGTGAGGATCGAACTGCTGACGTTTAGCAGAATTAGCCTGCAATACTGCATTTTAACCAGTGGTGGGATTCAAAAATTTTACTACCGGTTCTGTGGGCATGGCTTGGTGGGCGTGGCAGAGTAAGGATACTGCAAAATCCCATTCCCTCCTCACCCCACTAACCTGCTTTCCAGCTCCATTCTCCTGTGCAGGGCAACAAAGAACATTCAGTCAATCATCTGGGACTTGGGAGGCAGAGAATAGATGGGGACGGAGCCAGTCAGAGGTGGTATTTTCCGGTCCTCCAAACCACTCAAGATTTCCGCTTCCGGTTCTCCAGAACTGGTCAGAACCTACTGAATACCACTTCTGATTCTAACCACTGCGCTATCATACTAAAATAAGAACTAATAGTGGCCAATCCTTGCTTATCTCTGAATTTTATATCTTGGGAAGCTTTTCTTTTGCATAGATGGTATCCTTCCCACCCAAGTGCAACATCTGGAGCATTCACACAGGGCTACCTCCCCAGAGTACTGGGCTTTATGTAGAAACATGAGTTATGGTGCTCCTGGTCAGTGGCACAAGTCATAAGACTGATGGAGCATAGCAGAGGTGGTATTCAGCAGGTTCTGACCAGTTCTGGAGAACCGATAGCAGAAATTTTGAGCCCACCAAGCCATCCCCATCATGCCACTCCCACAGAACTGGTAGTAAAAAAATTGAATCTCACCACTGGAACATAGGATACGTGGGGCAGTCTAAATATAGGGTTGCCTATAAATTGAAAGGAAAATGAGATTTTTGAATGCTGAGTGGACAGTGGCAAACTCTCCAAACCATTGCTGCAGAAAACAGAAAACGTATGCCAGATTGCAGAGATGGATGTTTTTTTCACAACCTTAAGGTATTTTGAGTGTAATATGTGGGTCTGGGGGTCCATTAGTGTGGGGCCTCAGGAGGAAAGTCATTTATGGATGAACAAAAAGCAACACCCAAGAGCCATACCTTTTGCTGGCTAATGCATTGCTCAAGGTGTGTTTGTAGTATAAATAAACCACACTTATAGGTACAAATAGTCTAGAAGATCTTGTCTCTAATCCTCCACTTCTTCAGCTCCCCTAAAATGTCCTGGCCTTTTATAATTATATTTATTCATTTGTGCTTGAAGATAGAAGCTTAATGAGATGGGAGTGCTTTTTTCTCCGCAACGCTACTTAAATGTATTTTACCAAAATATTTTGCTAAATTCTTGAGAAAAAGGCATCACACATGAGTGCCTCTACTCACAACAATCCTGCAAGGTAGAACATATAACTCACCTCAGGTTCTGAGACTTAAATAGGGAACATTGGAAGTCAAATGGGTACTTGTCCAGCACTTTAACCATTATGCTTTGTTTGCTTGGCTGACTTTTCTGGCAAGGTAGACGAGAAGAGGGGCCCTTATAGAAAACTTGATGGTCTCCTCTTACATATCTGAAAATATGAATGCTGATGCACAAGGTCCTTTCTTTTATTATCATTTTATTATCTTTTTATTACCATTACTATTGTTACAGGTGCAGGGGTGTCGAACTCAATTTCATTGAGAGCTGCATCAGGGTTGTGTTTGAATTCAGGGGGACGGGATGGGTGTGGCCAGGGTGAACGTGGTCACTTGTGTCGGAGGAGTCTGTGGTGGCCCGAGCACTCTGCCAGTGAAAATGGGCTCTCAAGCTCTGTTTTCGGCTGCAACAGCCTCCTGCAGCCCTCTGCCAGCGAAAAAGGAGCTTGGGGACCATGCACAGCCTCCCCGAGCTCCATTTTCACTGGCAGAGGCACCGTGGGCCATTCCTTCGCTATTTCCAAGACAGCCCCATGGGCCAGATCTAAGCACTGCACAGGTTGCATCCAGCCTGCAGGCCTTGAATTTGACACCCCTGGTGTAGTGGTATAGAAACTGGAAGACAGTGAATTCTAGTCCCACATGATGCCAGCTGGATGACCTTGGGCCAGTCACTTTCTTTTGGTCCTGGGAAGGAAGCAGTGGTAGACTATTTCTAAAAAAATATTGCCAAGAAAAGTGCAGGGACTTGCCCAAGACTGTTGGTTGCTATGAGTCAACACCGACTCAAAAGCACCCTATATTGTGGTCTGCCGGCGGCCTGCGGACCTGGCAGCAGAGTTGGACAGTAGGGAGGAACATGGGCCAGTTCTGGAGCCTTGGGAGGGCTTGGACAAGGGATCTGCGTCTGACACAGAGAGGGGGCGAGGACTATCTGAGAGTTATGTGCTCTGGAGTCTCCAGAATCTGACATCAGCGAGGCAGAGGAACAAGGGTAGCCTGTTCCCAGTGCATGCTTGCACAGAGATGCCAGAAGGCAAGAACAGTTAAGACAGAAGGGGCAACTCGGGAGTAAGGCTTGGAGATAGTAAGGCATAAAGGAGGAGCAAAGGGACATGAGCCTTTGCAGGAAGTAACTTACTTTGTTCCTGTTGGTTTAAACTCTGAAGCTCCATGTTGACTTTGTGCTCTGTTTGGCCTTGTACAGCTAATTGGCAATTTAGTCATTGGCAGCATTTCAAGGGAGATAAAGGTGGGTGCTTATCAGCCTTATCTCGAAAGACTGTGGCAGACTTCTGTGGGACTATTTATAAACTCTTTGGGACTCATTACGGGTTGTAAACACATAGAATTCACAGCCGTTGAAATAAAACAAAAGGTTTTTGGGAACAGTGTATGATTGTTACTGTCTCAGGAAGCCTTGGTCAGAACACCCCCAAAATAAAATAAGATATACCCATCAGTAGGCTCTCTTTCTCTTTGAAGCAGCAATTCACAGTGTACAATAATTGAACAGAATAAAATTCATGCCTGGGTCATATTTACTTTATAAGTGACGGGTGATTCATTCCATTCTCCCATTTGCAAGTCCTAAGATGGTTACTGTCAGCTGAGATGAATATAGGGAAATGTAATAGGATTCAGGATATAAGGAAGGGTGGGGGGAAAGGTCTTTATTTCTAAAGAATGTTTTCCTTATTTGCAACATAAACTGCTGTTGTCAGTTCAAGGGTGATTTTCACCATGACATTTGCAATTCATTAGTTTGTTGTTCCATTTCAATTCCTCTCGGCTTCTCTTTATCTAGGCTTTATGAGGGCACATTTTATGATGGGAAATTCAGCATCGAACATGAAACGCGCCCATTCAAATGTTCAGATCAGGATTACACACTTTTCAAGACTAAAATATTCAGGTCTTCTCTTGGCTGTAACTTAACAATAGTTCCAGTCCCGATGGACAACCTGTAGCCATCCAGGCAGGAAAGATTCAGCCAAAAGGGAAGCTCAGGTATTTCTATATCCACCCCACCCCATTTTATTTTCTGTCAAAAACTATTATGATAGCCGTTTATGCCTAAGGACATCAAGGCCACATTATTTGCCAGATAGTTTTAATTTAAATCAAGTTGCAGGGGTGGATATCAACTGAAATACAACTGCCTGAAGGTTAAATCCAAATTAGGTTTAGTTTTTGGATGCATTTCTCGCGGTGGTGGTTGTCCCCAAGGATAAACCATATGGGTGTTTTTTTAAGGTTGAATCAACTCAACATCTGGTAATTTCATGGGTTCATCCTTTGAGTTTTATTATTTGTTTATTACATTTATATCCTGCCATAATTCAATTAAGGACTCTAAGTGGTTACATGCAATGCAAACGTCCACAGTTTTTTTAAAAAATGGAAAAATTAAGAATAGAATTATAAAATAAGAATAAACAGTACCAAACCTCAAACAGTTTTAAGCTGTTTGTGGAAGACAGGGAGAAAGCCAACCAAATTACAGCAGTTCCAAAAAACCAGCCCTTGTCACAAGCTTTATACCCTGGAAAAATAATATAACTTCCAGTTCTGAATCTGGCCTACTCCTAACCATGGAAAGATTTAAAGCAGTATTTCTTGACTTCCAAGGAAGCAGTGGCGAACTAAAGATAATTTCATGATAAGAGGAGCTAAAGACCGTGGCAAAGAGGGTAGAGAATGAATCTGTTCCTGAATTCCTCCTCTCTGGATGAAGGAGAGAACTTGAGGTCACAAGAGCACACAATAGATACAAACTCAAGGTAAACCACACCAAACTTGATATGCAGGAAATATAACTTCAGCAACAGAGTGGTCAATGTCTGAAATACTCTACCTGACTCTGTGGTTTCTTCCCCAAACCCCAAAAATTTTAACCTTAGACTGTCCTGAAAGGGTTACTACTCACCCCTTTCCTAAGAGGTCTGTAGGGGGTGTGCATAAGTGCACCAATGTGCCTACCGTCCCTGTCATATTGTTTCTTTTTTATTCATATCCATTTCATGTATTCATAACCATGCTTATACCTGCTATCTAATACTTGCTTGACAAATAAATAAATAAATACAAATAAAATAAATAAGAGTTAGCTTTGCCAAAACCATGGGACACTGGGTTGATCCACTTCCTATCTTAATTACTTTTACTGGGAATGGCTTGTAAATTGCTTTTTGGATATTACGAACCTTCAGAAGGACAAGTTTTATTACACTGGATGATTTTCATTCAACCCACAGCAAGGAAGTTTTATATAAGTTTAAAAGAAAATGTTTTATTTGGAACTAAGCACTAAAATTGTAATTAGAATAGTGGTTTTAGAAAGCCCTTAAATGGGTAAAGCAGTCAGGCTGACGGGAAATATGATTTTGAAATTCTTACATGAATACTTCCTGTACTTTAAAAAAAAATCTTATTATGAAGATTTTAAATGTTCCCTCCCCTCCCCCCAAGGAAAATATTCTGGATGAGAGACTTCTTTTAAGGCAGAATAGCAGGGGTGAGCACAATACAACGCAACACAACACAACTCAGCAGGCTCCCTATTTTACAGTAGAGGAACTTCAGAGAACTTGTGCTGAAGCTTTGAAAAAAGTGTGCTATCCCACCTAAAAATAAACCCTCTTTAAACAATCGTTAAAAAGTGAGGTTTGTTTAAAGATCAATGGGACCATTACTTTCTGAGCCCTTGATTTTCTTATCTTGTTGACAACTATTCCTCTTTGTGGGAAGATTCAGAAATCTGCCAAGTAACAACTTCTTGCATCTTGTAACTCCCAGGGTTTTCATACTCAAGATCATTAAATACAAATGTCTGATCTTCATCCCTTTGATCATTTCCTTTCTTGGCAGCCAAGTCTGGCATGATTTCTTTATTCTTGGCAAGCCAACCTCTTAAGGGAATAATGCAGGACATCCATCTGCAAATCTAGTGTAATATACATTCTCAAGGTCTTGGATCATGATTGAAATCACTGTACACAAAAACCAAGCAAAGCTTTGATTGGCCCATTGGGGCCTCTTTACCTTTTTTGGACCACATTCTGCAGGTCAATTCAGAACTCCCAAAAAATTAGTCTTGGAGTTGTGGCTTGTGTGGCTCTGTTAGGAATTGGATAGAATTAAAGAAAGAGGATGAAACCCAAACAGAGAACATGTGCCCTTCACCAAAGCAAGAAGAAGCAGTCTTGACAGGCACGCTTCTATAGAAGTAATCAAAAGGCTGATTTCTCATTGTGAGATTCCAACTTTGGCAGTAGTTTTTCACACTTAAAAAGCACAAAAGTATCCAGATGTCCACCAAATTTGCAGTATATCCTCAAGGCTCATCTTGCGATATTGGACTTACTTCAACACTTTGAATCACCTTGATTTGAAGATTCATTTCAATTCGATCCCTCCCTTTAAACCTTCAAGGAACCTTACTTGCGGAATGATCTGCAGTTACATTAATTACTGCTGCAATGAAAGTTGTCCAAGTTTCTCAAATCAAATCAGAAGGACCCTGCCAACATCGTTTCCAGCTTAAAAACTTTTTATGAAAAGACATAGACCTTCTTGAGCTATAGCTCAATTTATCAGATGTATGAAAGTCCTACTTCAGTCTAGTCCCTGCACCTGCCTTTTCATAAAACGTGTTAATCGGAAAATGTGCAGTCAGAAACAAAGGATCCCTTGTGATCTGTTGGCCAACCTACATTTAACATGGCTCTCCTCCTGCAATGTGCCTATTCATATCAGTCCCAAAGTAGTGAACTGCTCCCTTTTTTTTCATCAAAAATGTTTTATGTTCTCTCATCGTCTCCACAACAAAGCTTTCTGATTTTCTGAGGATTTGTAAGCTTGTTCTTACAACCATAGAGTTCAGTGGTGGGATTCAAATTTTATTACTACCGGTTCTGTGGGTGAGGCTTGGTGGGTGTGGCTTGGCTTGATGGGCATGGCCGATGGGGTGGGGGAAAGTTACTGCAAAATCCCATTCCCTCCCCACCCTACTAACCTGCTTCCCAGCTCTGTTCTCCTGTGCAGGGCAACAAAAGAAGACCCAGCCGATCAGCTGGGACTCAATGGGAGGCAGAGAATAGATGGGGGCGGGGCCAGTCAGAGGTGGTTTTTGCCGGTTCTCCAAATTACTCAAAATTTCTACTACCAGTTCTCCAGAACTGGTCTGAATACCACCTCTGATAGAGTTGGATGTGAGCCTTGGAGGTTTCTAGTCCACCCTTCTGATCAGTGCAGGCATCTTCATTAAAATATCCCTGACTGGTGGCTATTAACTCTGCTTTAATACATCCAGGGAAACAGAGCCCACAACTTCTCTGGTTATTGGTAGCTAAAATATTCCATTGGAATCTTCTTTCCTCTGTCTTTGGTTCATTATTCCATGTCCGGAACGATCAAAAACAGGTCTGCAGTTTTCGTGTGGACAGCCTAAGTCTCTGTATAAGACTTAGCAACTTGATCATCCTGGCTCCTCTTCTCCAAACCTGTTCTGGGTTCTTTGAATCTATTTTAAAGTCCTATTTCAAGTGTATTCTTTGGGAAACAAAGTGCTATCACATTCATCTCCCTGTTGCCTTTCCTCAAAATGAACCATATCTCGCCTTTCAATCTTTTGTAGCTCCTTCATCATCCTAGTTGTTTTTCTCTGACTCTGATCCAGTTTCACCAAATCCTTAAAACAGCATTTCTCAACCTTCATAACTTTTAAGATGTGTGGACTTCAACTCCAGAATTCCCCAGCCAGTACGTATAGAACAAAAGGAAAGGGGTATTTTATGTAATATAGAAATTGTCCTTTGTACTGTACTTATTTATATGAAGCAGCCTATGCAGTGGTGGGATTTTAAAAAATTTACTACCAGTTCTGTGGGCATGGCATGGTGGGCATGGTGTGGTTTGGTGGGCATGGCAGAGGAAGGTTACTACAAAATCCTATTCACTCCCCACCCTACTAACCTGCTTTCCAGTTCCGTTCTCCTGTGCAGGGTGACAAAAGAAGACCCAGCCAATCAGCTGGGACTAATCACCCAATGAGGTAGCCTAGCAAAGGAGAGGAGGGACTGACTGAAAGTTTCCCATGAATTTTCATGGCCGACTGAGCTGTGAATTTTACTCTGCCCACGTAGCTCTGCCCACATGGCTCTGCCAAAAAGTAACAGCTTCGCCAATGTGGCACTTGATTATTTGTTGGATTGTATCATGAGATATCAACAGTCTGAAGATGTAAGCTTGGAGAAGCTCAATTTCCAATTTTGTTGGCCCTAGGATGGCAATTGTAGATGGCAATAACCACTGCAAGGATTGTTGAGTTAACGATGGGAGCTTATTTCTATTGTTAGAAATAGATACTTAGTACTATATTTATTTTCTATTTGTATAAATACATAATTATGAGTGCATTTTATGGTTTGTTAGGAAAGCAATTATTCCGTAATTTTAAAATTTGAGTATGCAGAAAAGGAGATAAACTCTGCTTTCCAGTAAGCTTTCAAGGTTAAATTCCCAAGGCAGCAGATTTCTCATCCAATGTTTATAGAAAATGAAGCGACCAGACTTAGGGTCGATTGAATGAGCGTAGGCCTTATATTAGGACCTTTGTGAGGTGGCCAAGAGCTCCCTTTGATGTTTTCTTAAATATTATTAAAAACTGTTGTGCTTAATAGCAGCCAGAGGCCTTTGAACATAACTGCTTCTGTTTTAACACTTTCTGGTTAAGCCATTTTCATTTCCAAAGATTTGTTTTACGATACTCTGTGCCCAGAACTTCATTCACCTTAACTCCTAAAAGCTAAGCAAGGATGACCTTCATTAGTATTTGATTGGGTTGTCCAAAAGTTCTGGCCTGGGGCGGTGGGCCTGCAGGGGAGGGTCAAAAAGTCAACATGGTTGTGACAATTCTGCAGATTAAGCACCACACCTGAAGCACGTGAACATGTTTTCTTTAAAAAGAGGCAAGGTTCAGACTCCTCCCCAAGATGGATGCTGAGGTATAGTCTCCTCCCTAAGATGGCTGCTGTGTTTACTGCTAGAACTCCATCTTCGGCAGCCTTGTCCCCTGGATAAATGACCCATGACAAGATGGACAGATGCGGAGCCACCTGGGTGGGGGAATCTTCAATATTGCAGCTCCCTGTGGAAGCAGTCAAAAAGTCAATGGGTGTTTCCATCTTCTGGCAGAACATTATCGTAAGCGTGCCTGGGATTTTTAAGTCCATTTTTTGAACTTTTGTTTTTATTTTTAAAAGTTCATTGGCTGGCTGAATGCAAATTTCTTTCAACCCCTGCTGCATTCTTTCTATTCTTTTTTTTTTTCATTTTTTTCACATACAATAAATCCATTTCATTTCAATCATGTGTCAATTAGGTACATATTTCATGTGGTTACAAATAATAATAATAATACTCTTTTGATCAATATAACAATATCACAATAATCACATTCCTATATAAATAATATAAGTACTATCCAATATATCTACTTCAACAGCTTCTCTTACTGCTTTATAACCATCTAATCTATTTTATTTTTTTTTATTTTCTTACTATTGATAAAACAAATCCCATACCATGTAATATTCAGATTCTTCCTTTTCTTTGATTTCTAATATTAAGCCCATGTCACACTGGCCAACGGATGCAAAAAGGACACAGCGGAGGAGCAAAATGTTCCATCCGTTGTTATCCGCTCTCAAAAGGGGCAAAAATTTGCATGACCGGAGCGGATAACACAGACGCGGGGAGGATGCAGGGCGGATGCAAAGCGGATGCGGAACGGAAGCCCAGAGAATGGAAGTGGATGAGAGCGGATGGCACATCCGCTAGGCTTCCGGGGGGCCTCAGCAAAGCGGACGCGGAACGGATACAGCGGATGCACAGCGGACGCGGAACGGATGAAGCGGATGCACAGCGGGTACACA
Organism: Laticauda colubrina; assembly: GCA_015471245.1. Classification (NCBI taxonomy): domain Eukaryota; kingdom Metazoa; phylum Chordata; class Lepidosauria; order Squamata; family Elapidae; genus Laticauda; species Laticauda colubrina. The sequence goes on along the minus strand of BLBF01000022.1, from coordinate 4,677,876 downwards.
GCGGAAGCCTAATGGATGCCTGGCGTTAATTGCGCATGCGGGGAGGATGCATTGCGTCAGCCCCGCGGATATAACGGAAGCAGCTCGGAAGCAGGTCGCCATTCAGAGGAAAGACCTGCTTCCAGACACATTGACTGCCTTGCCTGCCCTGCCTGCATGTCTGCCTGCCAGCCTTGCTGCCAGCCTTGCTATCAGCCTTGCTGAAAGCCTCCATGCCAGCCTTGCTGACAGCCTCCCTGCCAGCCTTGCTGCCAGCCTGCCTGCAAGCCTTGCTGCCAGCCGGTCTACCTGCCAGCCTTGCTGCCAGCCGGTCTACCTGCCAGCCTTGCTGCCTGCCTTCCTGCCAGCCTTGGTTCATGTCTGCCTGCCAGCCTTGGTGGCTGCCTCCCTGCCAGCCTTGGTGGCTGCCTCCCTGCCAGCCTTCCTGCCAGCCCTGGTGCCTGCCTGCCTGCCTGCCTTCCTGCCAGCCTTGGTGCCTGCCAGCCTCCCTGCCAGCCAGCAACCCCACAACCATGCGGAAGCACAGCAAGCCTCAGCCATCTGCTGCCAGCCCTGGCAAGAGGGACAGGGCTACCATCCCGCCCCCTGGCCCTCACTCTGGTTCTGCTGGGGCTTCTGCAGCACGGGCTCGCTCTTCTGGGGCTGGCGCTTCTGCTGCTTCTGCTTCTGGAGGAGCTGATGACAAGCACTCCAGCACCAGCCACCTCCACAGCACCTGCACCCTTCACCCCTGGGACTGAGCGACCAAGAAGAGTACCAGAGACTCATTTTTGTCTTATAGCTTGTTGTTAATCAAGTCTATTTATGATTCACACACTTGCTTCATTTCTTTTTTTTTATAAAGTCTTGGTGGAAACTTTTAGAAATAGTTTAAGCCTTTGCATGCTTGTGGGATGGGTAAGGATAGCTTTGGAATGGGTTAGGATACCTGTGGGATGGGTAATAGCTGTGGGATGGGTTAGGATAGCAGTGGGATAGATAGACCTCCAGTGCAAACATAGTGGGACTGTATGGTCCACCCTCCCAGGTGCCACACCTACGGCCCTTTATTATCAATAATAATGTAATAATTATCCATACACATGTCAACATAAACACAACTCTTTTTAAACGCCCTGTTCATTGTAGGCCAGCCCAACATGGCCCAATCTCATCCATGTGATGAGACAGGCTGAAGGAAGCATCCATTAAGCATTTACCATCCTGTCTTGCCACTCCACTGCCCAAGCTGGGGAGTTGCACCAGTGTTTCAGGAGGTTGCGCTGCTTCTTCGCCTCACGTGAGGCTCTGTTGGGGCCTTGCACATCTTCAGTGTCGATCAGGTTTCGCCCTTGCCTCCATTCCCCAGCCTCCATGTCCCCATTGCCTTGTTCATGGTCCACAAGCCTGTTCTGCAAGACTGGGTAGCGGGTGCGCATGAGATTGTGCAGGATGCAGCAAGCTTCCACGATCCTCCTCATGGTCTCTGGGCTATGCTGTATGTTGGTGAGAAGTACCTGGAACCTGTTGGCCAGGATGCCAAAGGCGTTCTCCACCACCCGTCTTGCCCTGAACAGCCTGTAGTTGAAGATCCTCTCTTCACGGGTGAGGTATTTGGAGGTGTAGGGCTTCATGTGGTAGGTTCTGAGGGAGAAGGCGTCATCCCCCACGATGAAGTAGGGCACATCTTGTGTGTCGTTGGGCAGCGGGTCTGGATCTGGGAAGCCCACCATGAGGTTGCTTTCAAGCCCCTCCTTGAGGTGACTGGCGTTGTATACCTGGGCATCTGAAGATGAGCCGTTGCCTGAAGCATCGATGTACATGAACTTGTAGTCAGCATCGACCATGGCAAAGAGGATGATGCTGAAGAAGCCCTTGTAGTTGTGATAAGTGGACCCCGACTTGGCTGGCGCTTTGCAGGCCACGTGCTTGCCATCGATGGCTCCAACGGTGTGGGGGAAGTTCCACTTCTGATACCACTGCTCTGCAACTTTCTTCCATCCTTCTTCAGTGGAGGGGCACTGGAGGAGCTCCTCCTTGTATTCTTCGATGATGGCCTGCACCACTTCTCTGACAACAAAGCTGATGGTGCTGGGTGGCACCCTCCAGCCGTACTGCATGCTCCTGTAGGTGGTCCCTGAGGCCAGGTGGCACAGAATGAGTGCCACCTTGAGCCCAGGTTCCAGGCTGGGCGGGAAGTTGGTGTTTGTCTTGGTAAACCTGGGTATCAGGCGCTGCACAACTTCGTCAAACATGGCTGGAGGCATCCTCATGAAGTTCTGGAATGCCCGAGTGTCTTCGTTCCTGAGCTCCACCATCAGCTTGTTGTACAGTCCGTCCTCTGCTCTTCTGGCGAACCATCTTTGGACCCAGATTTTTTTTGGGTGCCTCTTTTTCTTCCCATAGTAGAGTTCACAGAGCCTGTAGATGGTTTCGCAATGTTGCAGAAGGATAGTGGCTGCTGAAAGGACTTTGTTACAATCCACGGTGGACATGACTGGATGCTGTGGAAGAGGAAGAGCCAGATGAAGGCTGCAGAGGTCTGCACCGCTGGGCTGCTGTTCTGAAAGTGAGATGCAGGCGAGTTGCTCCCCCTTTTCATAGGCAGTATAGGTTTTCTGCTAGGCATCCTCTAGACATCCTTAATATCTGATATCGGTCCCCTCTGCGAACGTTTTTTCCATTTTAAACGCTTTGTTTCCATTCTGCATCCGCTAGGCATCCATTCTGCATCCGCTAGGCATCCGTTCCGCTTCCTCCCTGCGTCCAGGCGGATGCGAATTGCGCAGATGCGCAGCGGATGCCTAGCGGATATAGCGGATGCGTAACGGATGCGTAACGGATGCTTAGCGGATGCAGAACGGACAAATTGGATACATTTTCCACGCAAAAGTTTTGGGCAGCCCAAAACTTTTGGAGTGGATGAAACGTCCATAAACGGATGCTGGACGGATAGAGA
>BLBF01000022.1:4652514-4663172 GCA_015471245.1 Laticauda colubrina | reverse complement strand
TATATATATATATATATATATATATATATATATATATATATATATAATTTTACTCAAAACAACATTAAAATACAAAATACTCCAAAGAATTTAAAAAAAATAATCAAAAAGAAAAAGGACCAAAACTTAGAACAATTAAAAAGAAAAATTTGCATCAAAGAAACACATATACACATAAATCTCTTCTAATTGAATACTGATTAATAGATTACCACAAACATTAATTCCCACCCCTGACAAAACAAGTCCTCCCCAAAAAAATAATACACTAAATCTATTTACAAATTGTTGACCTGTCTTCTGTAAATCATTTTAGTAACAAAGTGATAAACAGGAAAATAATAACACTCAAACAGAACCAAATTAAAGTATCAAAACTCTCTGATAATAAACTGTTTTTGTAATCCACTCATAGAAAGCATATGATAGTCTCTTATCCAGGGGTGACAAACTCAAGACCTGCGGACCAGCCCGACCCAACCTGGCCCATTTAGATCTGGCCTGTGGGGCCACCCTGGAAATGGTGAAGGACCAGCCTGTAATGCTTCTGCCAGCAGTTGTGGGATGCCATTACAGCTGAAAACTCGGGCCACCACAGGCGCCCCCAACACGAGTGATGTTGACTTGTCTATCACGCCCTCCCGCCCCCTGAGGTCAAACACAACACTGATGCAGCCCTCAAAGAAATCGAGTTTGACAGCCCTGCTCTTACCTATCCCAAGTCATCTCAAAAGTTATAAATAATTTGTCCTGGATCAAATAATCCATGTTTGTTCCTTAATTAAATATTATAAATTCAGTCTTCAGAATAAGCCAATCAAGGTCCAAATAGAAATTAGTAGTTAACTGGATTAAATCCATCCAGTCTCTCTGAGTCTTTGTCACTTCCCTTCTTAGTCAAAGAACTGATAATGTTGGAATACACAGACTTAAACTTTGGAACAACAGATGAAATTTCATCTCTTACCCTCCAGCTGTGACAATATCTCTTTGATCTGGAACTGAGTCAGAATCCTTTTGTATATCTTCTCCAAATATTTTTGCAAAATCAGTATCGTGTCATCAAGCGTTCTAAAAAGATATGAGCTAGAAGCTGCCAAATTCAGATTTTGACAAACTTGAACAATGAACCCTATTCAACAAAATGAATTTTAATGTGAAGGAAAAGCAAAGCTTTACATTTAGGCAGGGAAAAATCAAAGGTATAAATACTGATTAGGCAAGACTTGGCTTAAAAACAATAACTGTGAAAGGGATCTTGGAGTCCTAATGGATGATCATTTGAATATGAACCAACAATGTGCAGCCTCTGCCAAAAAAGCTAACACAATCCTGGGTTGTATAAATAGAGACATAGAATCAAGATCACGTGAAGTATTAGTGCCGCTTTACAAAACCCTAGTAAGACCACACCTGGAATACTGCAACCAATCTTGGCACCATGCTACATAAAAGATGTTGAGACTTTGGGAAAAAAAAGTTCAGAAAAGAGCAACTAAGATGATCAAAGGCCTGGAGATTAAATTTATATGAAGAACTACTGCAGATTTTGGTTCTGGCTAATCTAAAGAAAAGAAGAATTGGGGATGACATAATAGCAGTATTCCAGTATTTGAGGGACTGCCCATAAAGAAGAGGGAGTCAAATTATTATCCAAAGCACCAGAGGGCAGGACAAGAAATAATGGTTGGAAACTAATCAAAGAGACAAACAACCTGGAATTAAAGAGAAATTTCCTAACAGTGAGGACAGTTAACCAATGGAACAGCTTGCCCCCAGAAATCATGGATGCTTCCTCACTGAAGGTTTTTAAAAAGAGACTGGACAGTCACCTGTCTGAGATGGTATAGGTTCTTCTACTTGAGCAGGAGGTTGGACTAGAAGATCTCCAAGGTCCCTTCTAGATTCTATTCTTTTCCTTTCTTAGGTTTCAGCCACTGTTCAGCCATGAAATTTTATTAGGGAACAAAGAACATATTTTTTCTTCTATATTTCAATCCAAAATTATATTTAAAAATTCAATAGAAGTAGAAATAAACTCGAAATATTTTGCAAATTCAAAAAATACAGAAATGCACTGGTGAGAGAGGTTTTGGTTTTTTTTTAAAGAAACTTCAGGGGGGGGCAATGCTACTCATACTTCCTTATTGGAAAAGGAGAAGTTATCCAGAATAACATATATCAAAAAGAAGGAAAAAAAACAATTAGAGTCCAGCAAGGGGTTGAAATAAATTAGCATTCAGCCATTATTCAATGTTTGAAGCCAGAAGCAAAATAAACAATAAATTCAAAAGTTAAAGTTAAAACTCAGCATGCTTAAGATAACAAAACTGCTGACAGGAAGATTTATATGGTTCACTTGCAAAAATCATCTTGGGTCATTCCTGAATGCTCCCCTTCAAAATCAGACACCAGGTACTGCCAAAGAACCAGCTTTGGCAGCAAAATCAGATCATTGGTAAAGGGATGTGCAAAAGCGCACCAACATGCCCACCGTCCCTGTCCTATTGTTTCTTTTATTTTTCTTATATCTATCAATGTATTCATAACTATGTTTTTACTTATATCTATTATCTTGTAAGCAAATGACAAACCAAGCAAAATGAAATAAATAAAGGGTAAATCCATCTTGAGAGGAAGTCGGAAGAAAATATCTTTTAGAGACATCATGGAATCTCCATGGACTTTTCTTAGCAGCGCCACTATTGTGTTGGCTGGGTTCAAGGTCATTTTTTTTGTATCATTCTTGTTACCATCTGATCTTGAAAAAAAGCTAACTGAATTTCATTTGAGGGCTTGGGATCACTTTCCAGTGCCCAAGTAGCAAAAAATAAGTCTTCTGGATTTATTTCTGCCATCTTCTATGCCTCTTCTATGCTAAAACTATGCTGGAACAGTTAATTAGAATTAGAATTCTTTTATTGGCCAAGTGTGACAAGCAATTTGTCTTGGTGCATAGGCTCTCAGTGTCCATAAAAGAAAAGATACATTCATCAAGAGTCCAGAATCATAAGGTACAACACTTAATAATAGTCATAGGATACAATAAGCAATCAAATCATACTAGGAAACAGTCCATATAAATTGTAAGGATACAAGTGACAAAGTTACAGTCATACAGTCACAAGTGGGAGGAGATGTATGATGAGGAGTGATGAGAAGATTAATAGTAATAGTAGGGCAGACTTTGTAAATAGTTGGACAGTGTTGAGGGAATTATTTGTTTAGCAGAGTGATGGTGTTCAGGGAAAAACCTGTCCTTGTGTCCAGTTGTTCTGGTGTGCAGTGCTCTATAGCAGCATTTTGAGGGAAAGAGTTAAGACCCACACCTTAAGAAACTTCCAAGTGAGTTACCATTCTGAGCATGGCTTTCCAGCAGGAAAGAAGTTAGAAACCTAAATCATACAGACATCCAGAGAATTGCTTTTTTCCAGATGTTTGTCTCATTTAAGAATGTGAATAATCTAGTTACTCCTAGCAAAATGCTCCCAACCAGTGGGAGCTCACTAGGAGGGGCAGTGAAGCAGCAGGGTGCCTACTTGCTAGGTGGGTGATTTAAATGCATCAGAGCAGTTAATTATCAAACAAATTGCTGTTGCAAATTGCCTTCTACCAATTGCTGAGATCTAAACTTGCTGAGAAAGTTGGGCCCTCGGGTCTTCCCTCTCTGTCATTGAGTGAGTGTGTGTGTGTGTGTGTGTGTGTGTATGCATGCACATCAGACTCTTCAAATGGCATCACTGTGCTTTTTAAAGTCCTTCTAGCTGGGAGTCTGGGTTGGTCATGTGAATTCAACCAGAGTCCACCATTCTCTGTCTTGGGGTCATCTTTCACCACCCAATGTCTCCTTTGCCCTACTTGGTTTAGTAGCCAAAAATATCCTGCTTGGAAATTTGTGCCACGATGAATAAAGATAATCTGTGGCGATGTTGGCCATCAAAGCAGCAGGGCTTCTACTTACATCTATCCTGTTTTGTTTCGTTTTTTGACGTAACTTCCCCCAGGTTTCCTTATCAGCCACAGGCACAGGTTTTTTTTTGTTTATTTTCTTTGGTTACTTGGAGAAGCTTGGATGAGTGGTGCGGTGGCCTAGAGGTGGAGCCCTTGCCTCACAATCAGGAGACTAATTGTGAGTTCGATCCTAGGTAGACGCAGATATTATTCTCTCTGGGCACGATGAGAATATATCTGCTGAACAAAATTCCTCATTGGCAACAGGAAGGTCATCTGGCCAGTAAACACTCACCTCCATTCAGTTGCCCAGACTCCACCCCGCAAGGGATTATGAGGTCATTAAAAGAAGATGATGACTTGGGGAAGCTTGGAGATCCCCCTCCCACCAAAAAAAACCCATACAAGAGGAAACAAAGAAATAGGCTCAAGCTTAACTTCAGGAAAAACTTCCTGATTATACACATTTTTGGCCTGTGAAGCAATTGCCAGTTGAAGTGATGATAGGTCTTCAAGCAGAGGCTGAATGGCCATCTGCAGGGGGTTTTACAGCTAGTCCTCGACTTATAGCAGTTCATTTAATGACCGTTCGAAGTTACAACTGAAAAAAGTGACTCATGACCATTTTTGACACTTATGACTGTTACAGCATCTCCATAGTTACATGATTTACATTTGGATGCTTGACAGCTAGTTCATATTTATGATGGTTGCAGTGTCTCAGGTCATGTGATCAGCTTTGGCGAACTTCTGACAAAGTCAATGGAAAAACATTTCCATTATTATTTTAGGAAATCCCAAAGAAGCAAACCCTAAATGCACATGCCCCAAAGGCACCTACAAATCAGACCAAAATTTGTAATCAAAAAGCTAAGAAGGTGGTTGTAACAGTGTGACTGAACACATTTAAAATTGATCTTTTTTTTTAACCACACCACACAAATGCCTTGCTAGGAATTCAACTCTGCATAAAATTGTATTCATCAGTGGAATATCTCCAGATATTTCACAGAGCGATTCCAGAACATTTCTTTGTAAACCTGGGTTAAAAACAGCTGAAATCCAGCTGGTAGCCAAAATGATCTGTTTAAGGGAGAGTAAAAAAAAGGGGGACGCGATGGCTCAGTAGCTAAGATGCTGAGCTTGTCGATCAGAAAGTCGACAATTCTGTGGTTTGAATCCCTAGCGCTGCGTAACGGAGTGAGCTCCCGTTCCTTGTCCCAGGTTCTGCCAACCTAGCAGTTCAAAAGCATGTAAAAATGCAAGTAGGAAAAGACAGACCACTTTGGTTGGAAGGTAACAACATTCTGTGCACTTTTGGTGTTTAGCCATGCTGGCCACATGACCACAGAGACGTCTTCGGACAGCGCTGGCTCTTCGGCTTTGTAACGAAGACAAACATCTCCCCCTAGAGCCGGAAATGACTACATGTATGTGCGAGAGGAATCTTTACCTTTAAAAAAAACACCTGGCTGCAACACAAATAAAGAAGACCTAAGGCTTCAATTACATAGGTGCAGCTACCATTTTGACCCATATCCCATATCCACCCTTCTCAGGATACACTCCTGTGTTTTATAGCAAAAGATTTATTTGCTATATATAAACAGGAACAATGCCTTATCGATGCATTTAATACTGATAAGACAAGATCTTGATCACACAGCTGCTTAGTTCAAGAGATTAAACTTAAAGACAGATGTTATCAGAGTTAACAACATCTAAAATGCAGACATTTTGTCTTACGATCAAATCCTTTAAAAAAAAAAAGTTTTATATTTAAATTCAGATAAAATACATTTTTGTATTTAAACTTGCCCAAGCAGATGTTGTTTTTAAGGAACAGATGGAGAGCCCACATAATGGCCTCATTGAACAAATTGCTATTTTAAAATTGAGTGCTCACTTTTCAGTACATAATTTTTAATGAACCAGAGAAGGCACTTTATGGACAAGTGGTATGAAGAGAGACGATTCAGTTCTGAGAAGAGCTGATTTTCCACTCAGGATATTTGTGAATCTACAAGTGACTTCTAGCAAGTCAGAAGTGAATACAGTATTTCTTTTGACACCAGTTGGGATCAGAACTTCAATGTCTAAGCAAGGTAGTTATTAAGTGAGTTGTGCCTCATTTTTACAAACATTCTGCCAAACTCCTCAAGTGAATCAGCATTAGCACTTGGACTTATATACAGCTTTACGGTGCTTTACAGCCCTCTCTAGTGGTTTATAGAGTCAGCATATTTCCCCCAACAGTCTGGGTCCTCATTTTACCCACCTCAGAAGGATGAAAGGCTTAAGCCTGGTGAGTTTTGAACTGCCAAATTGCAGGCAATTGGCAATCAGCAGAAGTAGCCTGCAGTACTACACTCTAACCATTATGCCACCATGGCTTGTATCAGGCTTCTTCCAGAGATTGTTTAGCGGAAGCCAACTGAGCAGTTTGCAAATAGCACTGCATCTGTTGTAAATACAGGCCATTGCAAGGCACCAAATTTTTTATCCTATGACACTGTTATGGTCATAAGCCCAAGGACAGACAAATTTGTAGGTCTTTCCCCCCCCCCTCTGCTGTTATAACTTTGAATGGCTGTTAAATGATCAGTCGTAAGTCAAGGATTACTTGTAGTCCCTTCTGTGTATTTCAGAGTCATGCAGTAGCTTATAAGCCAAAACAGGCAATTTTGTGAGCAACCCCCAGCTTTTCTGTGGTTTCTTTGCTTTCTTTCCATCACCTGAAATGCTCAATCACAAGCCATTTGTTTAATCATTTTCCTCAGTCTTTTTTCTGCCCACTAAGTAAAAAATCCAAAGAGATTCCTTATGTATTTGACCCATTGTCATTGTTTTCATTCAGAAAACAAACATTCTGCATTTTTTTTTTTCCCCAAAATGTAAAACTGGGATGAGGTGAAGAGCAGGCACTCATTTCTTCAGGCTGTTCCACTAAAGATAAGACTCCAAAGGAACCACCTCCAGCAATTATTTAATGTTTATAAGAGCACACGGACAAGAAAATGAACGTGAAACTGATGGAAAAGTTGCCCTGACTCTATAAAATTGGGTATTGAGAAAAATTCACCAAACTAATCAGATGAAGAAAAATAACCAGATCCAAACTCTGCATGTCCACACAATATTGGGGATTATGATTGAGCAGAAGCTGGAGGTCCACCATGTTGTACGGTGAAATCTCAGTGCCTCAGCTGTGAATTAGCAGAAAGGAAGAAACATTTTTTATTATAAAATCATAGAATAACAGAGTTGGAAGGGGCCTTGGAGGTCATCTAGTCCAAACCAGAGGTGGTATTCAGCAGGTTCTGACCAGTTCTGGAGAACCGGTAGCGGAAATTTTGAGCAGTTCAGAGAACCAGGAAATACTGCCTCTGACTGGACCCGCCCCCATCTCTTCTCTGCCTCCAATTGAGTCCCAGCTGATCGGCTGGATCTTCTTTTGTTGGCCTGCACAGGAGAATGGAGCTGGAAAGCAGGTTAGTAGGTTCAGGAGGGAATGGGATTTTGCAGTATCCTTCTTCTGTCATGCCCACCAACCCACACCCATAGGACTGCTAGTAAAACAAAAAACAAAAAAACCCTGCTTGAGCAGGAGAGTCTATTCCAAATATTAGCCTCGACCTAGGGTTGAACTCACAGCCTCCTGATATTTGAGGGGAGACCTCCACCTCTAGGCCACCAGAGCCCAGGAGACATTTTACTTTAAGTCAAAGTAAAGTAGTGTCAAAGTAAATAAATACTGGAAAGCCTTACAAAATGCAGCTCCCCCTTTTTTCTGTTTTCTCTTGAAAAAGTCTATGCTGCCTACACCTATCCACATTTTTCTGGAGCATGAATAGCTTTAGAAAGAAAACCGACAGGTGTCAGGTATCTTCATAGATTTCACTGTAGCATCTCTGAACTGTTTGCAAGCCAACATATAACACATACAGTCCTCCTGGCTCATTTTGGGGGGAAAAAAAACAGAAGTTGCTTTTCTAAGACAGCTGAAATAATAGTTTTATCAGTTTCAAGTACTGTTTTTATGACTTTTGTTCTCTTCATTTTTTTTTTCATGAGAAGAATCTTTGTTTCTATAATTTTGCAAATATTTGTTTCCAGTGCTAAATCTTCAGAGCAGCAAATGTTTGCCAGGATTGTGCAACACATGAACTACATACACTGCTTTGGATTGTGCTAAAGTTTGGTACAAGCAAAGTATCACATTATTGTTATGTGTGGGTAATCTACAATCGGATTCACAGTCTAAGACTGGTGGAAACTTAATAATTTCATGTTCTAACCCAGGACCTAAGAATTATAAAGGTAGCATCGAAGAATTTAGGCAGTTCCAAGCAGAGTGGAATTTGTAAATTAGGGTACTGAGGTCTGATAAATTCAATATTTCCAGATATCAAGGAAATCCTTTAAGTGGGGGGTAGAACAACTCGCCATGGTCAACTTGCTGTGACAACTTTCCATGGCCAATTTGCCATGAGACAAGTTGCTGCGGGATAGGAGTTACAATAATATTGAAGAAATGGTGGAATAAAATCATTTAAAAAGGGTGCAAAAAGAGGGACAAAATGAAATGGGAATGACAAAAATTAAAAGATTTTTAAATTATTTTAAATAATTAATTTGAATTGTTGAATTGTCCTGTGATGAATTATCCTGCGGCGATTTGGCCATGGCGAGTTGTCCTATTCCACCTTTAAGTATCTCTCCGAGAGCTCCAGTCGTGATCACTATAACAAGGGATTTATTTTTTCAAAAGTGCTGACCTTCAATCTGCAAGCCCCAGTATTTCATAATTTTTCCCAATTGTTTTTCCTCTATCCTAGTGACTCCCAGAATAGCAAAATCAATGAACCAGGCCTTCTTCTTTTCAAAAACTGTGATATTTAGCATGTTATGAACAAAAGGCCTGCCAATCTATTCTCCAAAGCAGGGGTGTTCAAACTTGATTACGTTGAGGGCCACATCAGGGTTGTGTTTGACCCTGGGGGGGGGCATGGCCAGGTGGGCGTGGCAGCTCAGCATCACCCATATTGGGGGTGCCTGTGGCGGCCCGAGTGCTCTGCCAGCAAAAATGGGCTCCTGAGCTCCGTTTTCAGCTGCAATGACCTTCTGCAACTCTGCCAGCTAAAACAGAGCTCGGGAGGGAGGGCACGTGCATCCTTCCCAACTTCCATTTTCACTGGCAGAGTCGGTCCTTTGCTGTTCCAGGTCAGCCCAGCGAGCCAGTTTTATCCTGTGGGTCTTGAGTTTGACCATCTGAAACCAATGGATGGAAATTAATCAAGGAGACATCCAACCTAGGACTAAGGAGAAATGTCCTGAGAGTGAGACTAACCAGTGGAATAGTTTGCCTTCAAAAATCGTGATGCTCCATCCCTGCCATTAGAATAGGGTCTCCTGTCTGAGCATGGGATTGGACTAGAAGACCTCCAAGGTCCTTCTAACTCTATTATTATTATTTTCTGGTCTTTTGTAGTTGACAGATGGACATTTTGTCAATGTGCTGATTTTCTAAGTGTCATCCAAGTTTTTTGGTTTGTGCTGATAATGATTTGGATCACCATGAGTGGCTTATGCCATAACCTTTCACTTTCAATTTTTAGATCTTGATACTTTTGTCATCTTCTCTAATTCTTTGTCTTCTATTCTACTATTTCCTGGTATTATCTAACCTTTTATTTAGTATGTGTGAGTGTGTGCATGTTTGTGTGTGTGTCATACACACTTAATTTTCCTATCTCCTATTTTCCCCACAGCAACATACTCAAGAGTTGGATTAGACTGAAAGAGAGTGACTGACCCAAAGTCACCCAGCTGGCTTTCATGCCCAAGGGAGGACTAGAATTCACCATCTCCTGGTGAATCCTAAGCCAGCATCTTAAACACTATAGCAATTGAATGCAGAATTATGTAGTTTATGCCAAGGAAGAATCACTTTGCAGAATCCAAATTTTTATATTGAGTAGTTGAGCTGCATAAGAACGAGTTGTGCGCTACAAAAATGTTTTACTGTGGTTTTAAATCACTATTATAGTACTCAGCCACAGATTCTCCTCTAGGATAGGAATTTAATAATCAATAATAATATATCACAAAGAATTACCAAGATTCTTATATATTGTACTTTAACAGAATAATAGATTATCACACTGCTTTCCTGTCTCAGTTAAAGATATGCAGCAGTTGCAGATGAGGAATAAACAATACTTAATGTTAAATGCTGAAATTAAGAGAAGCATATCATAGGCATCTCTCTTTTTAGCTTGTCATACCCTCCTCCTCTAAGACACTTTAATTCAGTTTTATATATATATATATATATATATATAAATATATATATAACTATATATATATTTGTTTTTTTAAGCTTTCGCGGGTACTTACATGTGTGCTGTTTAGCTTCCTTCAAGTATTATCCCACGTCATTGTAGTGCTGTTAAAGTTGTAGCAACGTTTCAGCAGAATCTCATCTGCCATCATCAGGCTTCTGTATGGATGTGGGTCTCACAGCTCCTGGTTTCAAATTCGAGGCTGGTCCATTCTGATTGGCTAGGAGCCCGGGTCTGTGTTCATTGGACTTGGAGTTTGATTGATTGGTGTTTCTGGTTTCTTCTGTCTGTTTTGTGGCTTTGATTGGCTGGCAACACTCTGTTCTTGTGTTGGAGGCTTTCAGTGCAGCTTGGCTTCATGTG
>BLBF01000022.1:4597651-4647514 GCA_015471245.1 Laticauda colubrina | reverse complement strand
AGTGCCCATCTGAGAAACTTAAATTCTTAAGGGAATAGGAAGAGAACCAATAATACTGAAGATGTACTGAAACAACATTAGAAAAGAGGGGAGAGAAAGATAGAAGAATAAAATTGAAGGATATATGGAAATTTGCTTGTCATTTCTAAAACACTTTATGGCTTTAAGTAAAACAAGAAAAAAGGAACTTCAGTAACATAAAATGTCAGTTAAAAACATAAAAACATTGGTAACTTAAAATGTATCAGAATATTCCACTTGTCACTTTAAATGTACACTAATCAGCATAAGATTAAAAAGAAATTTTAATGCATACAGTTCTCAAAAGGTCACCACCTCCAATATACACTACATAAACATTACAAATAAATAAATGCATAAATAAACATGCATATACCCACATACTCACATATATTATATGACACAGAGAAACAACACAGTCTAATTCGGATGTATACATGCACGTGAGGAGAAAAACGAATCTCGCGAGTTTACCAGATGGATGGCATGGGGAGCAAAGCTGTTACAGAATCTGGTAGTCCTTCTAGAAAATACTGTATAAAGGGGTAGAATTTCCCTTCCAAATATTAAACTAGATTCCTTAATCTAGATCACTTCAAGTTTCTTAAATGCTGATTATCTGCTAAGACCCACACTAAGATCCATGGGACTTTTCATTGTTTTGATCTGATTTTGCACCCAACCAACAGATATTTCAAATCCGTATGGAAAAATGGCATTTGTTATTCTGAGCATCCTGCATCTTTGTTGTACTGATGTTTCTACTGCTTTGACCACAAACTTTGTAGACTTGGAATCCTTTGAGCTGATTCCGTTCCTCCTCTCTTACTCAACGTAATAGAAGAGTTAACTGTAGTTCAACTAGAAAATTATTTCCTTTGGTTAATTGTACTTGAGCAACATAAACCTTTTATAGAAAGCCCTCCTATGGAGGAAGTGAAAAGATTCCTGTAAATAGAAATGTGCTGGGTTTTTAAAACCGAGTTAGCGATAGGCAGCTTCTGAAAAGAAAATTGATCCTATTTGGAAGAAGAAAACGCTTAAAATTCAATTAAAAAAAAAAACAAAACGATTTGATCCAAGAGCTTTTTGCTTCTACATTTCTCTATTCATTGAACCAATACTATGAATGTGAAAATGCTTTTGATCTCATCCTCGATGTCATCTCTATCCGATTGTAAATGACTTTCTGGAGAACCTATACAGAAGAAATGTAGGACAGAAATGAAGCAGGCTGTAAATCTAATTAGTAGATTTATTAGTAATTAGTAATACATTTTAATTAGTAATACATTTTACAAAGCATTGCTAGAAGCAGAACTCTGGGTAAAAAAAACAACAACACATATATTGGAATGCAAAACTAGGGAATAGCTTGGCAATCCTGTATTTTTCGTAGGCCAAACTCTGCAATTGGCAAAATTATATTGAGCAATTTTTACTCGAGCTAAACTGCCACAGCTTGAATGTTTCAAAAAGAAACATTGGATAAAGAAAAGGGAGAAAATTTTCTTTAATGTTGTCTAGTTTCTTTAGTCTTTTTCCCACCAAATTATTTTTTTTCAATGGATGGCATTGAAACATAGGATTTCCGAACTGCATTCTTTAGGCTATGTGATGCAAAAGAAGCTCTCTGCTCCCAGTTATTTGCCTTTTCAAAGAAGCCATGGGACAGGAAAAACTTCAAGAAACTTCATCTATACCAGTGTTTTTCAACCTCAGCATCTTGAAGATGTGTGAACTTCAACTTCCAGAATTCCCCATGCTGGCTGCAGAATTTTAGCAGTTGAAGCTCACACGTCTTAAATTTGCTGACATTGAGAAACACTGGTTTAGTCCATCCCATTTCAAAGATTCCAGGTTTCACAGAGTCCAAATTTCCCCTTCCCAGCCATGGCAGTGAGTTAGTCTGTCCAAGTTTTTGCAGTGTGTCTGTGTTTATTTCTCTTATCGATGGACATCAGTAGCAATAGCGCTTAGACTTACATACCGCTTCATGGTGCTTTACAGCCCTCTGTAAGTGGTTTCAGAGTATTATAATTGCCCCCAACAATCTGGGTCTTCAGTTTACCAACATCCAAAGGAATGGAAGGCTGAGTCAACCTTGAACCGGTGAGAATCGAACTGCCAAATTGCCCGCAGCCGGCAGCCAGCAGTAGTAGCCAGCAATGCAGCATTCTAACCATGATGCCACCATAGCACACCACACAGAACATCAAGATGTACTATCTGTCACAGGCAGATGTCCCTTCTTCTTGTTCAAGCTAGGCAAGGTGGGTGCAATGTTGCAGGAAGTCGCATAGGAGTCTGAGCATGCTGGCTTCACTTTTGGAAAGAGAAGAAGCAGAAGCAGAGGTAGAAACATGGATCATTGTAACCAGTGGTGCGAATCAACCGGTGTAACAACGCACATGCCCAGCATTTGGAAAAGACCATTTTTAGCTATCTTCTGCTGCAGCCCTGGTGAGTAAAACAGGTGGTGTGTGGCAAACTGCTCTGCTGCACAAATCATCTGTGCTCAAGAACAAAGAAATAAAGCACAGGAAAAGGGCAGGGTTTACCAGAACTACCGGTTCATGTGAACCAGTCTGAACTGGAAGAATTGCACCACTGATATTTCACAGCTTTAAGTGCCTAATTAAAGGAGCAGGAAACAATGCGTCAACAGTCCCTTTCTAACACCAGCTTTCTCTTCTCTTTCTACAGCAATTACAGTGCACTGTTAGGCGTTTGGGTCTATGGGTTTTTCGTTGTAGTCTTGCTGGTTCTGGACCTTTTATATTACTCCTCCATGAACTACGACATTTGCAAAGTTTACATGGCCCGATGGGGAATCCAGGGGAAATGGATGAAACCGGAAACAAGCCGGTGGATTAAACCAAATCAGGACTCAAGGCGAGTAGAGACTCAGGCGCATTCTCAGCCTGCCTCTCAACCATCCCAGGCTGCCCACACTTTAAAAGGAGAAGCTTTAACTCCACCACTGATGTCTTTCCCAAGCTCAACTGCCTGGTAAGTTTCTCAGGGCATTCTTCTCTTTTTTTTCTTACCCTAATCTTTTATCTGATAGATAGTTCTTATCAGATGCCTTATCAAAGCAATGTGATTTTGTTTCAATGGTTGAAGCCTCCAGAGATGATCATGACCATTTGATGCCTGTTTCCTTCAGTGTCAGAAGATAAGCTCCATATTTGATTGGAGCAGCCACAGGGCATAATCAAGATGGCAAGGCAGACTAGGAAATCAAACAACATTCCAGAAGAAAGCAGTACAGTGATGGTATTCAAAAAAATTTACCGCCGGTTCTGTGGGTGTGGCATGGCTTGGTGGGCGTGGCTTGGTGGGCATGGAAGGGAAGGATACTACAAAACCCCACCCCGCTAACCTGCTTTCCAGCTCCGTTCTCCTGTGCAGAGCAACAAAAGGAGACTCAGCCGATCAGCTGGGGCTCAGGAAGCAGAGAATAAATAGGGGCAGGGCCAGTCAGAAGTGACATTCCAAACTACTCAAAATTTCTGCTACCGGTTCTCCAGAACTGGTCAGAACCTGCTGAATACCACCTCTGAAGCAGTGGCTAATAGTTCTCTGCATCTGCCAAGAAAACCAGCAAAGCAAGTTTTAACAAAGAGCTGGTAGATTGGTTAGAATAAATGTAGGAATCCCAAGCCACCTGGCTTCAAGCATCATGAGAGAATAAGTAGAGTTGCATGTCTCTCTCTGAGACTTCCACAAGCGTCATCATGGTTCCCAGGACAAGAGGCCAGAGACAATTTCAGGACACATACACCCCACTTCCCAAACCCTCAGCAGGAGAGAGGCTAATTGATCACTGAAGGCAAGCAGTGTGGCCCAAAGGGAGAAGTGTACAGAGATCCAAGGTCAGGAGGCAAGATCATTGGGGGCGGAGGGGTGTTTCCATATTTTACTCCAGCATGGCTCCAACCATAAGGGAGTTAATGTCCTGCTGCCTCTGGGGTCTCCATCCTACATGAGCTGTTTCTTTTTAAAGATAGTTTGGTCAGAAGCTAAGTGCAGGTTCAAGGGGCTTGCCCAGCAACTTGCAGGCTCAGGCAGAAGCATCTCTAGGTAGCCACTTGAGGGTAGTACCAGCAGCCCTTACTTGAGTTCTACTTCAGGCTCTGAACATGCATCAGTTGGACACCAGGCCACCTCATTCACCCCCAAAATCCCATGAGGGCACATCCAATGGTTTGGGGAGGAAAATTCTCTGCACTTGGACAATCATTCAGTAGTCAGCATTAATGAAGCTGTGGACATCGAGGCCTTCTACCTAGGTGGCCTTTGGGATTAAAATGGGTGTGGGTGGGCGTGCGTGTCAACAAAAATCAAACTAGTAGGCATATATAACTGTGTAATGGGAACTGACAGCCTTAAACTTAACTCAAGAGCTTAAACTGGAAGAGCCATAAACTGGCCGTGGAAATCTAGGATTAAACCACTGTTTTCTTCAGTTTTAAAGGGGGATAGAACTTCTTTAGAACATTTGTGGCCTTCATCTTGATAGTGATGATGATACATTTTAAAAGGATATAGAAAACAGTAGAAATACCAGAAAATGTGGGTCATTGCTTTGTGTTCCTTTTTTAAAAATGGCAACCCTCGATCATTGCAAGGAGAAGAGGTCAATCCATGTTGCTAGGGTTTGGGGTGCTTCCAGGAGTATCCGAAGAGCAGAGTTCAGAAAGGTAAGATGGCAGCCACAGTGCCCATCAAAACTGGGTGGAGCTTCCCTCACACCATCATAGCCACCATGTAGATTTTCTGGACACCATTGAAGGCCTCAATTTTCCTGCTGCAACAAAAAAGGAAGGTGGAAGACATGTGGGTTTGAGGGGAGTTGGAGGAGTTGGAAGGTTTGCCTTCCACAAAAACAAAATCACCAGCTTGATCCACAAAAACACACTAAGACATAACAGAGACCTAGAAGACCAACAGACCTATGGAACAGCTGTCTTGCCCTACATAAGAGGTACAACAGATAAAATCAGTAAGATACTACACAGGCATCACATCAAGACTGCCTTCAAAACAGACAAAAAAATAGCCATCCTTAGAAACCCCAAAGATAAAATTGACCTGGAAAACCAAGGCATATACGAAGTCCCCTATGCTTATGGCCAGCCACATACATTGGACAGATCAATAGAAGAATAAGTACCCACCTGGATGAACACAAAAATTCATTAAAAAAAACTGGAACACACCTCCTCACTAGTCCAACACATGAAAGCCACAGGTCACAGCATCAACCTCAGTGGCACCAAAACCCTGGCCACTATAGAAAACCCCAACCACAGAATCATCAGAGAAGCCATAGAGATTGAAAAAAGACCTGAAAGCATGAATAGAAGAGATGATTCCACCAGACTGTCAATCATTTGGAAGCCTGCACTCTCAAACCGAAAGATCTCCACACCACAAGCCAGGCAAACACCTGGGCACAAACAGACTCCCTCTGATACCTCCAGCTCAAACAAACCCCAACCAGGCACCCAGATGAAACCTAGCTTCCCAATAGATGATAGCCGTCCTTTCACGTGAAGCCAAGCTGCAGTGAAAACCTCCAATACAGGAACACAGTGTTGCCAGCCAATCAAAGCCACAAAACAGACAGAAGAAACCAGAAACACCAATCAAACAAATTCCAAGAACAATAAACACAGACCAAGACTCCCAACCAATCAGGATGTAGAAAAAAACATCCTGGCACAGCAATAGGCTAGCCTCAAATTTAAAACCAACGGCTGTGAGAGCCTGACCCACATACAAACTCAATACAGAAGCCTGATGATGGCAGATGAGATTCTGTCGAAACGCTGCTACAACTTTAAAAGCACAACTACAAGGACGTGGGAAAATATCCGAACTAAGCTGAATACCATACACACACACACACACACACACACACACATGCACGCGCACGTGCACGCGCACACACATATATGAAGCTGTGTCATGAATTCTGGAAAGCCATTACCGATCAGAAGCGTAATGGTAAAGATGACATGATTAGTTTCCTAAACATTACAATGCTGAATGTTTTCCCCTGAAGGAGCTGAGACTGGCCTCTGTAAAGGTATTGAAGAAAACATTTTTTCTGATATGCTCTGTCCAGGGTTGATGAATAATTAATCCATGTGCTGATGAACGACCTCTATAATTGAAGAAAGCTTTTTGACATGGGTAGCCAACTATCCATTCCCCAGGTTAAAAAGTACCCATACATTCTCAGTGCCCATTGTGGTAATGTAGAAAAAGGAGCACTTCCAGGCCTTCATGTAGCCTACATAGACCTTGTAATGGGAGAAGTGATTTTTAAAAAAAGTGTGATGGCTTTTAGCTAAACAAGCTCTGCTCCTTTTCATCCTCTGCAAACTTAATGGCCTAGATTCTTGCAGGAGAAAACCTACAGATATTTTGTGCGTAGCGTCAAGTTATAAATGGCATTTGTTTTGAAGTTCCCCAAGCTTCCTTTTAAATAGAGGACTGATAATATTCCGGTGAGTTTGCTAGAGATGTTTCCCATGCTAAAGAATTGTATTAAAAAAATAACTGCTATGACACAGCTAATTCTGTTTCTCCCCAAGTTTCCTTTTCCTACCAGCCTGCATTTGCACATTTCTAAATATGCACATGTATTATATTTCAGTATATGCCTGACATACATACCGGTAGGTACATCTATCCAAGGGTGGTCTGCTACCAGTTCAACCCGGTTTGGGCAAACCTGTACCAAACCAGTAGCTAATTTTATGGCCGGTTCAGTGAACCAGCAAATCCCATCCCCGTTGGTCCCACCCACCCTACCCCTCCCCTCCCAGAAGTCGCCATTTTGGATCCCAGGTAAGTACAGGGTGGAGGCTCGGGCAGGGTGAAAAAGAAGCCTCCAGAGAGCCTCCGGAGCCCAGGGAGTCCATTTTCGCTCACTTGGGGCTCAAGGAAAGCCTCTGGACCCCGGGGAGGGTGAAAAATCCCCGCTGCCCTGGTGCAGGAGGCCAACTAGGCCACACCCACCCAGGCCACGCCCACCTAGCAACTGGGTAGAGAACTCTTTCCTAAAATTTTTGAAGCCCATCCCTGCATCTCTATCTGTTTACCTTGTTCATTGAAAATATCCTCAAAGTTTATACAATTGCAGTTTGGGCTGATTTTTTTTTGTTGTTGTTGTTACATGTGTTCATACTAAGGTCTATAATGGGACAACAATATTTTCCTTCTTTCTTTCTTAATTATGGTTCATTCTTTAACCTTCTGGATCATCTTTATCTTATTATTTATCATTGTTATGCAGAGGTCTTGGCTGATTCTTCCAGCCTTCTTTTTACATTACTTTTTCATAGCTACTCTCTCATCTTCTCCCCAGGTCCTTTCCTACTGAATGGGCCCAGCCAAGTGGCAAATGTTCCTGTTAGCTGTGTTGCACACTCTTTGTCAAAGGAGATGAATGGATCCACAAAATGTTTACTCCCATCCTTGTAACGGGGCTTGTTTATTTCTGCAGCTTTCCTTGTAAAGTAGGGAGCGTGTAAACAGTTCATTGATGCCGAATGACTGTGGTTCTCATTGGGCTGTATAGGTTGATTTGCAAAAAGTTGAGATGGTAGGATTCTCCCCAGGGGGAGCTTGTCAGACCCAGAAGCAGTTTGCAGGCGGGAAAAGAATGACAGTGATAAGGAGGCAGATTGTGGAAGAAGAGGAAAGACTGAGTTGTGAAGAGAAGGCAGAAGAAGCTGATAGGCATAGATGGGGAAACCAGATGAGAGAATCCCAAAGGTGCTTTTTCAGGAGGCACATGGACTTTCTTTTTTTTCTTTGAAGATGTTTCGCTTCTCATCCAAGAAGCTTCTTCAACTCTGACAGGACAGTTGCTTCCTGAAAAAGCACCTTTGGGGCAACCATGACCTGGATGACCTAGAGAATCTCCACAGACTTTCAGATGAGATAATGAAACATCGGTCAGTAGACAATCCTCATCCACTCCTTCCGATTTCCTTATTCTTTTTCTTCTCCTCTTCCATCTTCATAAGTTCTAGATAGTTAAGGTGACCAACCATCCTCCTTTAGAGAGAACAGTCCTCCTTTTGTAAGTTCTGTCCTCTCTCAAAAAGTGTCCTCCTACATGTCCTCCTTTTTGATATTTGAAGACTAATCTGTGAATCTCCATATTTGATTGATGCTGAGCCGATCCGTTGTGTGTGATGCGACATATTTGTCTTTGACATGGCGATTCGTCAAGGCTCGGTACAGTGTGGTGAGATGCCATTATGAGACCCATGGGCTCCACACAGGAGAATTGTTTTGAGAGAGTGTGCCATGCGCAAGTGTGCGCCACGTGCAAGTGGCTTTGTTTTTTTTCTTCAATTTATTTGTGTCCTCATTGTAAAAATGTTGGTCACCTTAGGATAGTTCATTAATGCCTTTTCATAAATGTGTGTATGTATGTGTGTGTTCATGTGTATGTGTACATATACTCACAATGGCAACTTCAAGTATATGCTGAGTAAATCTTCAAAAAAGCTAGCTGTTTTTTGTGTTCATTTTTATGACCACACACATTATTAATATCCATCCCTGGTTTAATACAGGTAGCCCTCAATTTTTCAGCCAAAATTTGAGCCCAAAATTCCTGCTTTTTAAAGCAAGCTTAGCCTCATTTCAGGACTTTTCTTGCCACAGCTGTTAAGGGAATCACTGCAGTTGTTAAGTCAGGAACAACAGTTGTTAAGTGAATCTGGCTTCCCCGTTGACTTTGCTGGTCAGAAAGTTACAAAAGCTGAACACACGACCCCAGGAAAATAACAACTGTCATAAATGTGAATCCGTTGCCAAGCATCTGAATTTTGATCGCATGGCCACAGGGAAGCCTCAATAGTCATAAGTGTGAAAAATGGTCATAAGTCACTTTTCTCAGTGCCGCTGTATCTTAAAACGGTCACTAAATGAACTGCTGTAAGTCAAGGACTACTTGTACAGCGTTTCATGCATGAGTGGCCACCGGGTCATAGTGTATTATTTCTAATACATTGTTTTTTGCTGATGTTTTTTATGTATTGGAAAAGTCTTGGAGACAACAGAAGGAATAAGCTATAAATGAAGTCCACATTGTAACTCAGTGGAGTTTTACGTAGAGTTAGGATTACCATTACCATTAGGCTAAAAAGACAATAACAAATGGTATTTTTATCAGATGTGCAATTCTTTCTAAATGCAGGAGAAGATCTATTTTCCCTCACAACCGCCTGTGAGGTAGATTTGGCTGAGATAGAGAGAGGCTCTAAGTGACATGTGAGCTTATGTGACAAAAGGTAGACTAGAATCCGGTCTTCCTGCTTTTTTCAACATTAGCTGTCACATCACACTCAATATTTCTGTACTGTTGCCATCAAAAATATGAGCTACACATCAGCTAGCAGTACTTAACCCAGTGTGACTCAATTTCAGCAATTTTAGCTGTGTCAGACCTGGTTAGCAGTTGAAGGTCATGACAAAGTTCTTCCATTCTTCCAAGAAAACTACCTGAAATCACCACAGGCTCAGCTGAACTCAACTCAGAAAGTGTTACCTTTCTTTTTCCAGTTCACATTGCTCCCATGAGCTATTGAAATGTGAATTTTGTGAATCTCCTAGAGGAAAAAAATCGAAAGGAGGTTGAGGAATGAAACCAAACAGAGAGTCACCAGGAATTATGCTTGCATGAGGAAATATAAATACGAATGGGAAACATACGGAAAAAAAAACCAAGTTAGAAAAACCAAGATGGCAATCAGAAAAGCCAAGAGGGCAGGTCACAACACACAAAAAGAAAGGCTTTAATCACCTGACTGTGGACGCCATCTTGACTGTTTTGACTCTCTTGTAGACACTCCTGGAAAAAAAAAAACATAAAGTCAGGAAAGAGACGGTCAGGTTTTGGTGTGAAGCTTTCTTCAAACTAAACAAAACATTTTACAGCAAAAGCTTTACCAGAATGGAAGAGTTTTGCCTCATTAGCAAGAAGCAACATAAATTGTGGGTCCTACCAGGGGTGGGATTCTAACGGTTCTGTCCGGCTCTGTAGAACCGGTAGCTCTGAAGAGCAGCAGCACAGAACCGGTTCTGTGTTTGCTGATGTTTGGCCCACCCG
The DNA here is from genome assembly GCA_015471245.1 of Laticauda colubrina. Classification (NCBI taxonomy): domain Eukaryota; kingdom Metazoa; phylum Chordata; class Lepidosauria; order Squamata; family Elapidae; genus Laticauda; species Laticauda colubrina. The sequence continues at coordinate 4,637,349 of BLBF01000022.1, read as the reverse complement.
CCCGCCTGGGCTCTTGCCTAACCTTTATTTCCTTTATTTCCTTGCCTGACCTTTATTTCAACCTCAGCTGCTTTGCACGGCATAGCTGCGGTTGAAAAAAGCAGGAAAAAAAAGTGCTTTTTCAAACGCTGCGCACCCATGCACAGCGCTGCTCAGCTATCCAGGCAGCAAGCTGATGATGTTTCACATGCACGTGCAACAAAATGCAGATCACCAAACTTGTAGTTACACCAGTCGGATCCCACCCCTGAGTCTTACATTGACTTTGGCCCACTCAAAATGCACCCAGAAGAAAAAAGTGACATTGTGGAAAGTGCATCCTTCAGTTGGTATTTGATAGAGGTTTCCGTCCCAGTTACTGCTTCTGAAATAAAACCTTTTGATTTTGTTAAAAGTGAACCATATCCTCCTTTCACCTTCTCTTTTTCAAATATACAAAGATGAGGGATCAGAATATTTATATTTGCATACAAGTTACAGTAAAAGAGTAACAATTATATCAAAAGTGTTTCTATCTCATTAGTACTTTTGAGTGCAGTGAATGCCTATTCGCTAATTGAGTTGCCTTCCTTTCATTGTTTTCTCATAAATACTATGAAATATTTCCAGGGGTCAGTCCTAAAAAGTTAAATAAAAATTGGTTGTAATCTATCTTAGACCATCATATGTTTTCCAGGACAAAGATGAATACAAATGAAAGTGGCTGAAGTTTTAATAACTAAAAGAAACACACAAATAATAAATCAGAATAGATAGTTGGATGTATGGTTTTCAACTTGGAAGGGTGGCTTGGACGACTTTCTTATCTTGGATTTACCAAATAAATGTTTATATTATGAAGAAAATTCTAATAAAACATGCAGAGAAAAGGAAAAGAAATAAACTTTTGGGACATTACTTAAAAGGAGTTTTTAAAGGAAAAAGAAGAAACATAAAGTTGGTTTATTCAATCAGGATTAAAATATGTTTTTTTTCTAGTAACTTTTAAAGAAAAATTATTGATTAGAACTGAATGACAAGCCTTTAACAATTTGTTTATAGATAAGGTATGGGAAGAATATTTTTTTGTTCCATTTTTAGAGAAAGTGGATATGGTGTTACAATTGAAGGAAAAGTGTTAAATTTGCGAAGGAAATTTAGGAAGTGGAGATGAAGAAAAAATGATAACTTATGGGATGCTATTTGAAGAGCTTAAAGATCAAGATTTTTAAAACGTTTCTGGTAGTTCTTAAATTGATTTTCCTTGATTAAGTTTCAATTATGTTTTTGTGTATAGATATAAATTATGGGAAGAAGAGATATTTTTGTTGTAAAGAAATATGAAATTGTTTTATTTGTTTACAGATAGATAGATAGATATGGAACGAAAAGGTCTTTAGTTGAAATGTTAGAGAAGGTGATAAATTATTGAAAGTGCTATAGTTGTCTTGAACAAGAGGAAAATCATTTCTATATACATCTTTTTCCTTATATTTTTCCTTCCCCTATCTTTTTTCTATTTGCACATTTTATTTTTTATATTTTTCATATTTTGTATCTTTGTATTTTCAACCTTTAATAGGAATTCTTATTTTAAAAAGAATGTGGTTACTGTATTGAAAGTTATTTTAACTTAATACTATAATAGTAGTCTGATTTTACAGTCAAACAAGGTTTCTTTGTAATGCCAAAACCAGAATGTTTATGGTAAAATACATGTCCATGCAGTTTTCCATTTTCTGCTTTTCTAACATGGAGTAAGATAAATAATGCAAGGAAAATCTATACAGGTTTACTTTTCAGCTTCTGGATTTCCTTGGAACTTCTAAGGTTTTCTTCTCTATCCGTGGTCATCTTTGAGGTTAGGGTTAGCATTACAGCCAACCAGGCAACTCTTGAGTTAGGGTTAAGGTTGAGAAATATGTATGAGGCAAGCTACTATGTTATTAACTTGATTTTGTGTTTTGTTTTTAATTTGCTTTCTGAAGTATTAAACAAGGAACGTGTGTTAGGATCAGGTGAGCATATATAACCCATACAGATTATATACTTCCAATTATATCTGTGATGGAGTCCTCAACCCCTCTGGTTTTCTTCCCCAGGTGCCCTCCTCTTTTGTACAAGAAAAGTTTGTGTATGTGTATTTCCTTTATGTTCCCCCCCGCCCCCCATTCATCTGTCTGTCTATCTACCTACACACATACATGCATACATGCATATCCACACATATACATACCTACTGTTCTGTCCTAGGCCCCCCAAAAAGCACTAAGTGAATTCTGAACCCTAGCAAAAACCTCTTTTATTACATTAAGGTGAATTTATTTCATTCACAGTCAGCCAATAGCTTGGCAAACAGTCTTGCGAAGGTATACTAATTAGCTCAGACGTTTATCAATCCTGGAATGCTACCCGGTAAAATTCCATACTCAGTGCTGACAGGGAAGGGCTGGGTTATACAGACAAATCTGCACGAGGCTGGAACGAACAGATGAACGAACGAGTCAGTTGTTTCCTGCAAAAGCCCCTTCCCCTTTTGCTTCTCTTTTAATCCTGATGGGAGGGGCCATTCATTGTCCACATGTGGCCTTTTACTCCTGCGTCAACCCTGAGTTCTTAATTGTGCCTTCCTTTTGGCAGCTCTGCGCATGCACAGGCTAGGAACTGGTTCCAGAAGCTCCCCCGCCTTACTGCTGTCTGAGCCTGAAGGCAGCTGATGACTGCCAGCCTGCCCTGGCCCCATCTCTGCCTCCGATGAAGAGCCCTCGTCCGAGTCTTCCTCAGCCTCTAGGACTGGCCCAGGTTCCTCCCCAACCTCCTCATTACTGTCCCACTCTGCTGCCAGCTCCACCAGCCACCAGCGGCCACAATACTTACATACACTCACATATATAGGTACTCCTTGATTTTTGACCACAATTGAGCCCAAAATTTATGTTGCTAAGTGAAACATTTGTTAAGTGAGTTTGCCCCATTTTACAATTTTTCTTGCCACATTGTTAAGTGAATCATTGTATTTGTTAAGTTAGTAACATGGTTGTTAAGTGAATCTGGATTCCCCATTGACTTGGCTTGTCAGAAGGTCGCAAAAGCTAATCACATGACTTGGGACATTACATCAGTCAGTTGCCAACCAGCTGACTTTTGATCATGTGACCATGAGGGATGCTGCAGTGGTCATAACTTTCAAGAAAAGATTGGACTGCGATTTGTCAGAATTGGTGTAGGGTCTCCTGCTTGGGCAAGGGGTTGGACTAGATGACCTACAAGGTTCTATCCAACTGTGATTATCTGTTATCTGTTATAAGGGTGAAAAACTGTCATAAGTTACCTTTTCAGTGCCATTGTAACTGAACGGTCCCTAAATGAACTGTTTTAAGTTGAGGATTACCTATACACACACTCACGCACACACACACACATATTCCGCCATTCATCCTTTCTTACTAGGTTTGGTCAAAAGAGGCATCACAATTTCAATATCTTTTAAAACAAAATTTGGGCAAAGTTTTCTATTGGTTTCCTCTTTCCCACTGAAGCAGTATTATGCACATTGGTAGGAGCCCATTTTATCCCAGGTTACCACATTCCATACAAGAAAGGATTCTAGTTTGTTTGTTTGTTTTTAAATTATGGCAACCTTCGGCATAATTGAGTCATTCCTCTGTATGATTTCAGCCCTATAATGCCATACTGGTTTCAGTGACAGAGACTGAAATCTGCATAGTTCTCCCATAAAAAAAAATAATAATGATGCTCGCTACACTCCACAATACTGCCTTCATTTTTTTTTTTTTCCTGGTGTAAGCAACACTTGCATCCATTGGTAGGTCAAAACAATCAATATTGTAGCCATGCCCATGGCAAACCCTCCCCCACATTTTTAATGTGCACTGATAGACAGTTGACACCTTTCTCTTTTAGGTGTGACGAACGAAACCATAACTAAACACTCTCAGGAGCTTTGAATTCCCCAAAATACAATTTTATTGGACATAGTATCAATTTTGGTACTGAAGAATCAAAACCAGTTCTAGTTTTCCCACGCAAACGCTTGCCTAGTTAAACAGTAGCTTCCTTTTCTCCCCGCTCCTGGGTGATCACATTGTCCAATTATGAAACTTCCTTTTGTTATGGGAACAATCCAACTCCTTCTCAAGCACCTGCAGTGGTGACCTTGATAGTTTCCAGGTTCCTGTGCACAACGTCTCAGCACTCCATCCCACCCTTCTCTCCCCACCACTTCATTGGCAAGTTGAATAGCGACAAGGTTTGAAAGAAGAAGCATCGCGGTTCAATCTTGACAAAAGGGCTTCAATCGCATCGTTGCAGTTGCCATTTTGGCTGTTTTAACCCCTTCCTCCTTGTACATCTCATTTTATATTTGGGAACCAAAACAGGCTGAAGAAGTGGCAGCTGTGGCACAAGAACAGTTAAGAAAGATGTAGAACTACTTTTAAGAATTTCAAGTGTTTTGCATGCTTAGAATGCCCTGTTTGAAGCTCAAAACCATTGTTATTGTTTTTTAATTTGGTGCTAGTGATTCCTACCTACCTGGAAATGTTCGAATCATTCCTAAAAGTTCAAAACAGCCATTCCTGGCTTCTGGAGTGGTAGAAATGAAAGCATAATTCAGGGAGGGCACTTTTGAGTTTAAAATCTTTTTTTGCACAATCCTCAACACTACTTACTTCTTGTAGATATGATTTATGTCATGACAGACCAAAAGGGACAGGGCTTCAGTTGCAAGATGGAGGTTTTCACCTTGCCTTTTTTCATAAATAAGTATTCCTGACCCAGAAGCAATACAGTAGTAACTACTTACAAGCCTGCATAGGATTACATTATTTAAGCCTATTCTAATGAAATCTGTGAGGGTAAATCCAGTCAGCCGCTAGTTTTCAGGTGGCTTTTAATTAATACATAGAACATCAGCATGGAATTTTACTATTAAATGGCTTTTAAAAAAAAACAAACTATTTATCACATATCTATAATGTGATTGAGATCGGGAAGGGAGTTGGTTCTTCTCCCCAGATTCATTTTATGCACTTCCGCAAATGGAACGAGCCAGTACTGAATGGAAATAAGTGAAGTTTGCTCTCGCTATTGAAGAAGTTGATTATAAAGCCTTTTCAACAGCTGGTTCTATGAAATAAGGAAAGAAGAGAAAATTATTTTTGTTGTTGTTGTTGTTGAAACAAAGTTCTCTTTTGGCACAGAACAGAGCTGTGCCAAAACAAGAAGCACTTGGAACTCCCCTGAAGGCCATCTCTACCCTTCAAATTTATTTCTTCTTAGTAGAAGAAAGTCACCAGTGCTTGAGGAATTGTTTTATTAAAGAGTGCTTAAAGCAGCAGGAATCTCTTTTCAGGTGTGTGTAAGGTTGAAAAAAGTGGGGTTGCTTTAATTAGGAACAGAGGGACCCTATGTTCCTGCAGGTAGATTGGTCTAGGTGGGGTTTCTAATCATGCGTCACTCATAACCAACTGCAACCAAATACAAAATGTTCTGGAAGCCCAGAAAATGCATATTTCAATCAATATATTGCCAGGGTTTTTTTTTGTTTTTTTTTTAGTAAACAAATTATACTCTCAATTTCAACGGCTAGTAAAATGTACCTTCATTGGCAGCATTCTCTTATGACATAACATTGTTTCTGATTCTCATTTGCTCTAGTTCCCCTTCACTATGCAAATTTTAATCCTAATCAATGCGAATTTTAATCCTAACCAATGCAAATTTTAGAAACAGCCTGCTTCTTGCCAGGCAAGGATTCAGGGGCCAACATAGCAATGGTCTTTTTCCAGAGTCAGATGAGAAGAGCATTGAAACTGTAAAAGGATTCTAAGCCAGCATGAGCACCCCAAATATTTCAAAACTTGCCTCAACAAAGTCCAAGTTTTAGTGGGATTTGCAAGCTTAGTGTGCATTCTCTCAATATTTTCTTCCAAAGGTATCCCCAATTGCTTTTGAAACTGCCCGGAATATTTTTATTTTTAAGGGTTTTGTTTTTAGTTTCAGCTCGAATGCTCCTCAACCTGGAACACATTGGTTAATTTGTATGGCAATAACTTTGGAAGAATTCATAGAGCATACAGTAATAGAATTAGAAGGGACCTTAGAGGTCTTCTAGTCCAACCCCAGACCCTACATCATTTCAGACAAATGGTTGTCCAGTCTCTTATTGAAAGCCTCCAGTGATGGGTCACCCTCAACTTCTGAAGGTAAACTATTCCATAGGTTGATTACTCTCACAGTTAGGAATTTTCTTCTTCGTTCTAGATTGTTTCTCTTCTTGATTAGTTTCCATCCATTATTTCTTGTCTTGCCTATTGGTGCTTTGGAAAATAGGTTGACTCCTTCTTCTTTGTGGTAACCCCTTAGATATTGGAACCCTGTTATCATGTCTCCCCTAGTACTTTTTTTCATTAGTCTTGACATACCCAATATCTGTAACCATTCTTCATATATTTTATCCTCCATTCCCCTTATCAATCTAGTTGCTCTTCTCTGCACTCTTTCCACTCTTTCATGAATACTGCAGCCAGAACTGGATGCAGTATTCATGAAAAATTTTGCTGGTCCTCAAAGTACTTAGGAGAATCATGTGTGATTTCATGTGTGATTTCCCCCACTTAGCCTGAGCGTCTAAATTGCACAATGGCAGAAAAACCAATGTGCTATAAATTCCCAGACTTCATTTTAAAAAATAAGCTACTGTCTTATATTTATGTTTTTATCCACAGGAAATGAGACTTGGAAGAAAGCAGCCCCCCTTACAATGTTTCATTGGATGTTCAGAACGGGCTGCATTTAGAGAGAACAAAACTCAAGATACCTTGGGAGTTCAAGCCATAGGGAAACACTAGGAATTCAACAAAACCCCTTTTTTTTCAGTTCTGAGCCACAATAACAGGTGGCGTGGTAATCCATCCTGACTGCTACCTACCATCCAATTTACAGAAAAATTGGTCAGGAAATGACTTTTTAATTTAAAAAAAACCATTCATAACCCTTATAGAAAACATTCTTTTTTTAAAAAAAACTATTTTTATTATGCTTTTTCAATTTACACACATCTTTAACAAAATTTTTGACAACACTGTGACATCGCTGTTTTATATACATAAGCATCTACACATTAATCCTTATTTCTACTTTTTAGACAATTGTACAATTTGTCCCAGACCCCATAATATTCTGATTCTTCTTTGCCTTTTAATTCTAACGTGAAGCTTGTCCATCTCAGCACATTCTGAGCACATCTCAGCACTTTCTGTATTACTAATTCCACAGATGGTATATTTCCAGTTCCGTGACCATTTGTCTGTGGATTAGATGAGAATAATAGGCAGCGTGGGTTTTCATCTATCTACCAAGTACATTTAAAGAATAGGAAGGAGGGTTATGGGTTTGGCCTGTTTATTTTGCAATCTTTTTTTTTTTCAAACTTAGAAATCTCTTAGAACACATTTGAAGTGGCCATTTTGCCCAGCCCTACTAAGGGCTTGGCTAAATGTAATGGCAGTGGCTATACTTGCCCTATAATTAATTTTTAAGCGATCACTGCCTGTCATTTCTCTTTCCACATATGTGAATAAATCAGCAGAAATTACATGACATCTCTAAAAAGTTGGTACCTCTGATTGATGATTGATTGATTGATTAAAAACATGTATAGGACATGTGCTGTCCAGAGGATACCATATACAGGTAGTCCTCAGCTTACAACATTTTGCTTAGTGACCATTAGAAGTTACAACGGCCCTGAAAAAACTGACTTATGACCATTTTTCACAGTTTATGACCATTGTAGCATCTCCATGGTCAAGTGATTTATATTTAGATGCTTGACAACTGATTCACATTTATGATGTCCTGGGGTCATGTGATCACCTTTTGTGACCTTCTGACAAAGACATTGTGGAAACCAGACTCAACAATCGTGTTACTAATTTAACAACTGCAGTGATTCAGTTAACAAATATGGGAAGAAAAGTTGTGAAATGGGACAAAATTCACTTAGCAGCAGAAATTTGGGGTCATAAGTTGAGGACTACCTATACAACATCCACACTTTACTTCCTATTACAGGTATGAAATTACCTTTGAGATTCCTTTAGCCTAGGCCTGTTAACATTTATTTTAATGAAATTGAAAAGCATATCTATATACTGTATATAAAAGCGAAATACCACTCACGCATCAACACAAAATCTCCAGAATCGTGAAGCCTACAAACTTGAAATTTGGTATATATGTTCCTCTTGGCTTCTAGGTGCTCACTAAGAAAGGATTTTTTGAAATGACCATCAGAGCATTCGTATTTCGTATATTATTATTAACACGCTCTGATGCTAAGGAGTTCTAGTCTCCCTCCCCACCTGAAAAGAAATCTGTTCCAAATGCAAAACACAAGCAGAGGAGAGGAGTTTCTGTTTTAGTTTCACAGCACCAAGGAGTTTTAGTAGAGAACAGTTGAGCTAAGCCACACCCAGACTCCTTTCTGTCTCCTCCTTACTCACACAGCAATTACTGTTTCATTTTCCAAACAGCCCTCAACTCTCTCGCACACTGACAGGATGCTAGCCAGATGAATACAGATGGATGCTAGTAGGCAGAGGCAGAATTTTTATTTCCTTATTTTCCTCCCCAAAAACTAAGCCCGACCATGTAGTTTAGTAGCGAAGCATGAGTATCGAGCTAGTCTAAATATAATTGAATTTCTGTGAATGTAGGTTTTAGATTCATAGTGGTAACTCGGTTGAAGCAGGAAGTCCTTTGCAATTCATGTTTGCAAATAGTTTTCATCTTTCATTCCATCTGCAAGGACAGTATGCTCTTCTCCAAGGAGTTCCAAAAACAAAGGTGCCTGGAATTGCTAGGATTTTTTTGGTTGGAGCAGGCCATTGTATTTATTTGCATGAAAAATAACTATAATTAAAATATTATTCTAGCTGGGGACTCTGGCGTGTATCATGTGTTCCTGGTTGCTTGGTGCTAAACTTTTACGGAGGAAGAAGGAAGAATAAGTTCAACAGCCATAATTTTGACTTTGAAAAGCTGTAGCATAATTCCAGCAGCAAGTAGAGTTACAGACTAATTATAGCATTTCTTTCTCTCCGGTCTGGAAACCATTTGAGAGCAGCGTGATCTGAAACAAGATTCTGTTAGGTACTTTTCCACAACATAAATCAAATACCAATACACTAAGCTTCTAGTCTCATAGAACATCTATGTTCTGCTCTATGGTGATTTCTCCTAAGCCATCTGCGATCAGTGGTCTTCAAACTTGACAGCTTTAAGACTTGTCGACTTCAACTCCCAGAATTCTTCCTCCAGCCATGTTAGCTCAGGAATTCTGGGAGTTGAAGTCCACAAGTCTTAAACTTGCCAAGTTTGAAGACCCTTGTGCTAAATCTTGATATCACCAAGTCCCAACAATGGATGAAGCATAAAGAGAACAAATTTCTGACAGAAAATTAAGTTCAGTTTTTGTACAGTTGCACAAAATAAACCAGCAGAGTAGAAAATCAGTGAACTGCAATTGTCATAGACAAAAACTGAGGACAGCTTTTTCTTGAGAAAGTCTTGATGTTCTCTGACAACTTCTGCTTTTCCAGGAGCTTTCAGATCTGAGAGTGACATGCAAATAGCCCTGCAAATGAAAGCCAGAGCTGATAGGTGCCAAGTCTCTATGGCTGTGATGGCAAACCTGTGCCAGAGGTGGCATGCATAGCCCTCTTTGTGGGCACATGAGCCGTTGCCCCAGCTCAGCTCCTGTTCTGACCCACGCCTTTTTCCAACAAATCAAACACATTCCAAAAGGAACAGAAGCCTTGTAATGTTTTTGCAAAATAATTAGCTGTGATAAGCACAAGCCTTGCTAAACTGTGCGAGACTTTTCAAAAGATAACAGACAAGAAATAATTTTCAAAATAAGAATCTTCAAATGCAAACTCAGGATACTGGAATGTCCACGAGGCTGGGGTTTCAAAACGTCTTTGCCTTCTGCAAAGTACTTTCCTTTCACAGCTGGCTTTTATCTTCTTGAAGGAGGGGCCGTTACCTTGCAGCCTTAGTCCTGAGTCATCCATGCTGTTGCAGCTGCTCTTTCCTATGAGCAATCCTGCATGCATGCGCACTTAGCAGAGGCTCCTCGGGAACCTCCTCATCGCTGCTGCCAGCCCCTACAATCTCGGAAGGCAGCAGTCCACTCCCTAATGGTCCTGGCCCCTCATCTGAGTCCTCGCTCTCCTCAGCCGTCCGCACCTGCTACTGGCTAACAACAGCTCCGCTGCGCATTGCACGTGCCTCCTGCTGACGAACTGCTCTTTGGGTCTCTGCCATGCATACACGGGGGGCGGGTACCAAGAATTTGATATTTGTGGGCTGTCAGAATTAAAGGCTGCTTTTCTCTTTGCAAAGAGGTGTTTCAAGCCATATTCTCATTAGATGGCTTGAAACCCTCTGCCTGTGTTAAGGAGATCTCATCAGTTGCTTAACTTGTCCTTTCCCATACAGGGGTAAAGTGTTGACAAGGTGGGCTGGTAACAGGGTCTCCTATTTTAGGAAGTTGGGTTTTTTTAATGCTTGTTTCATCTCAGCTCTAGAGGAATAGATTCTGTAAGGGAAACAATCTGGTTAAAGACCACCATTAAAAAAAAAAAATCAAAGAGATTTCTGCAGTAGCCATCTGCTTGTACACATTCTCCTGGCCAGTCAAGACACGTGAAATGTTTTATTTTTGCTTTCTTTGTAGATTGCAAGATGAAAATCGGCTTTTGTGGAGAAGCCTCATTAACTCTGATAAAATCACTGGGGTAGAAGATGAACTTTAAGAGAGTCTCAGATGCCAACTTGCAGCGATTAAATTGCAAATCAATAAAATACACCTTTAGGATGGGCCTCCAGAGTGTATTTTCCTCAGCTGACAATTTTTGTCAGTATAAGAACATTCTTTTGTAATAGTTTGTGTTCCCGTATAGAGACACTTTTGGAGTGTGTCAAAGAATAAAACAGGAGATATAGGAAGCAAAGCCAGGGTCATCCATGAAGGAATCAAGATTAAGGGACAAACTTGAAGTACCAGTATATGAGGGCAGATATGATATAGTTGCCATTACCGAAACTTGATGGGATGAAACTCATGATTGGAATAGCAATAGCACTTAGATTTATATACCGCTTTATATAGTGCTTTACAGCCCTCTCTAAGCGATTTACAGAATCAGCCTCTTGCCCCCAACAATCTGGGTCCTCATTTTACCTACCTCGGAAGGAGGGAAGGCTGAGTCAACCTTGAGCCTGGTGGGATTTGAACTGCCAAATTGTAGGCAGCTGGCTGCAGAATTAACTTGCAGTACTGCACTCTAACCACTGTGCCACAGAGGAATGTACTCCTAGAAGGATATAACTGTTCAAAAAAAAATAAAAATCCCAGACCTATCTAAAGAGGAGATGAAGTTGAATTATATGTAATAAATCACTAATTCATAGAATAACAGAGTTGGAAGGGACCTTGGAGGTCATCTAGTCCAACCCCCTGCTTGAGCAGAAGAATCTATTCCAAATATTAGCCTCTGCCTAGGATCGATTGCTGCCTCCTGACTGTCACAGAAAAGTGCACGTAAAACCAAGAAGACAAGCCTTTTTGAACGCATATGCATGAATATAAAAGAAAAAAAGAATGACATTGCCATAGATGTATGCTACACCCAACCAAACAGAGGAAATAGATGAATTGATTTTTGCTAATCAGTTAGCTCATGCCAGGAACACATCACAGTAGTAATGGGGAACTTTTAAATATCTTGATATCAACTGCGAGACAAACTCTGTACCAGATGGGAGATCCAATAAGTTCCTGATGAACCTAGCTGACAACTTTGTCATACAAAAGATAGAGGAGGGAAACAGAGGGTCCAGCTACACTGGATTGAATTCTTATTGACAGAGATGAAATGATAAAAGGAGTTGAAGTTGTAGAAAGTTTGGAGAGAATGACTGTGCCTCACTGGAATTCACCATAACACAGGCACAAGTAATTGAACAAACTACTTTCTTAGCTTTAAGAGAGCTGACTTCAACACATTAAGAAAGAGTTTAGGAAAGATTACATGGATGAAAATCCTAAAGGGGAAAACAACTCAAGATGTTTGGGAAATTCTGAAAAATGAGCTTATAAAAGCACAGTTTAACACTGTGCTACAGAGAAAGAAAAATAAGAGACCCCTGACAAAGCCAGCATGGTTGCGTAAAAAACTGTGGCAAACTAGAGGAAAAAAATATTTTAAAAATGAAACATATAAAAATCTCCATATAAAAAATAGAAAGAGGAACAGATAACCAAAACAGAATGCCAACAAATAGCCCAAAACTGCAAGGGCAAAGTCAGGAAATCTAAGGCTCAGACTGAACTAAGACTTGCAACAGATGACAAAAATAAATAATTTTAAATGATTCTTTCGACATAGAAGAAACAAGAAAAATGTCAAGAAGGCAGTTGGTCCGTTAATAGGAGGAGATGGTAAGGAGATGATGGGTAGCAGGGAGAAAATAGAACTACTTCATTCATTGCATCTGTCTTCACACACACACACACACACTCACACACACACACACACACACACGGAGCACCATGGGAGACAGGATAGAAATGCAAGCCAAAATAGGCAAGAAAATGGTAAAAGAACACCAGTCCATCCATTCTACATGAGTTCAAATTGCCAGGACCAGACGGATTACATTCCGAAGTTCTGAAGGAGTTGACAGACATAATGTCAGAACCACTGAACGTAATCATTCAGAGTTCCTGGAGCACAAGGGAACTGCCAGAGAACTGGAAAAGAGCTGATGTGGTTCCAGTCTAAAAACACATTCTCCAAAGCAGAGATCTCCAACCTTGGCAAACTTTAAGACTTGTGGACTTCAACTTCCAGAATTCCTCAGCCAACAAATCTTAAAGTTGCCAAGGTTGGAGATCCCTGCTTCAAAGGACCTGAAGGAAGGACAAGAAGTAACAAGTGGAAGATCATTAGAGAGGTCCAACCTAGAACTTAAGGAGAAATTTTCTGACAGAATAATTAAATCAGTGAAACCTGCCTCCGGACTTTCTGGCTGCTTCATCACTGGAGGTTCTCAGGACAAGACTGGACAGCCATTTGCCTAGAGTAATGTAGGGTCTCCTGCATGGGCAGGGGCGGGTAGTAGAAGACCTCCAAGGTCCCTTCCAAACCTATTATTCTATGTTCTAAGATGGGCAAGATGCACTCCATGTAAAAAAGACATGGATCTTTGACCATGTGGTGGCTGCCACCATGTTGTGGCTGCCACCATGTTGAGTTTTCTGAAACACCCCTGGATGTCCCTGCTTCTATATAATATGCTACTTTTTTGTCTGGTTTTTTTTTAACTTTCTTTTGGTTTCAGTCAGTTGTTGTCTATGTTACACTTGGGCCCATATGTAATCCATCCTTTCTTTGCTCCCTTCATGAAAGTCTCAGGGGTGGTTAACCAGGGCGAACAGCCTCAGTTTCCACAAGGAGATTCCATATGATCCCAGACTTTCATTACTCACATTTCACCCTTTCCAACACGCAGATATAAGCACATGATATTGGCATCTGCATCTGTTGGTCATCAAATCTTGAGAAGTTTAAGGACATAAGATAGTCAGCTTGAAATCCACTCTTCAGAAAGGCTTGAAGGTTAAGTCGATTTTGCGAAGAGATGCAATAGTTTCAAAATTTAGTCTACAGAGAGGTGGCAAATATGTTGAATATTTAATGTTCAATTTCAATTCTAAAATCACTTTAGCTGTGTTTGCAGGGTGTGGTCAAAACAGATGATAGCCACAATGGTGTTTCCTGTTTCAGATATGTGAAATGGGTAGCCCACATGACAAATGGGCAGAGCTTAATTTCACTGTTACATCCACCGTCTTAGCTTTTTTGACCATACCCCAGGTAAAGTCTTGGCCACTTTTGAAGAAGAGGATAAGTAACAAGAGATGTCCTCACACCAATAGGTTGTGCCATAGCAGTGAATTAATACGTGATTTTGTCAGGGCAACCTGGTCTACCCAATTATGGGACAGAGCATTCTGCTTCCATTTCTTTGCCTGTAAAACATAAATTCAACACAGTGAATTAAAGCTTTTTTACTGAAGCAAAGAGGAATATGCTTGGTTTTGTAAAGGCTCATTGTATGGTCCTGGAGTTTCTCAGTGCAGCAGTTTCCTCTTGATTTGGCAAGGTCACACTGGAGAAGGCAGAGAGGATGGTTCTCTGAAACAGCTACCCAAAATTTCAGCTAAGCATGTGTTGAAGCAGATGAGCATGGCATCTTCTTCAGCCTTCGGCAGGCTGGCTGGAAGAAGAGAGCAGGGCCTTCTAAGACCTCATTTGCCCAAGCTTGGCTAAGAAGTTTTCAGGGCTGTGGAGCAGAGCCAAACAAAAGGATGTCTCTGCTTTGTTCTTAGAAATGAGATGGTGAGCAGCTTTGAGTGTGTGCTGTCTCAGACCTTCAGAGTGAAGTGCCCTTCAAAACATTTGCAGAGCCTGAATGGTTATTTATTACCTTTATTGAGCCTACTTTTCCTCCCAGGCCTCAAGGTGGTTCCCATGGGGACTGTCCTACATTTTAGGTCCACAATATACCTGCAAGGTGAGTTGGGCAGAGAAAGCATGGCGGGCTCAGTCACTCAGTAAACCTCCACAACTGAGGGTAAACTTGACTCTGCGGTCCACAATCCTTCAAGATTTTCTCTCATCTCACTAGATAACTTTGTCCTATTGGATAACTTAACCTCAGCCATCTAGATGTGGAGCCTAGCAAGAAAGGAACTTTTTTCAGGAATTTGAGTGAATTCAGCCTTCTGGTGAAGCAGCTTCAAACATTTATAATGCAGGAAGATGGATGCTCAACAGTTGTGACTGAAGGGATGTATTGTGGGCAAAGATAAATGTTGTTTATTTCAAAGCCATAACAGTGGAAAGCAAAAAAAAAAAAAAACGGTGCTAAGAGAGGAAGAGGATCGAATAAAGAAACTTGCAGCCTGGGATCATGGGAACTGATTGTATTATTCCCGGAAGAAAGAGGACAGTATGTTTTTCTGTTGAGAAGTTTACAGCTGTACTCCCACCATAAGAGAATTCACAGCTTGGATACCTGGTTACTGAAAAGCACAGAAAATGAAAAGCATCCTGCTGGCTGATTTTCTCTGTCATAAAACATCTTGACAAATCCAGGTTAGGCTCAAGAGAGGCCATAAAGCACATCCGTTTACAGCATTACCAAATCTCAGATATTAACCCTAGACTAAACTTTTCTGTGATTTTTGATTATAGATTCCTGTTTTCTATGACAGGAATCTTTCGCTTTATTTCAACAAAGGTTCTCAGTCATCCAGGTAAAAGTTGTCTGGAAGTTGAGTCAAGCGAACTGGACTTTTCTCTTCTTGTTTGGTTTGAAACTTTTCACTGCTTATCCAAGTAGCTTCTTCAGTTTGAGCCAGATTGGTTGAGGGACCCTACATATGTCCTCCAGGGTGATTTCATTTCTCACCTAATCTGAACAGGCTCTCAGCAAAGAATTATGAAAGGTTATTTTTAAGTGTGGGGACAGGTTGTATCTGAAACCTCCATTTTTACACTTTAGCATAATTGGATTGAGAAATGGTATTCAGCAGGTTCTGACCAGATCTGGAGAACCAATAGGAGAACTTTTGAGTAGTTCAGAAAACCGGCAAATGCAACCTCTGACTGGCCCCGCCCCCATCTCTGCCTCCCATTGAGTCCCAGCTGATTGGCTGGGTCTTCTGTGGTTGCCCTGCACAGGAGAATGGAGCTGGAAAGCAGGTTAGTGGGCTGGGGAGTGAGTGGGGATTTTGCAGTAACTATCCCCCAGGAGTGAGGAGGGAATGGGGATTTTACAGTATCCTTCCCCTACCACGCCCACCAAGTCACATCTACAGAACTGGTAGTGAAAAATTTTGAATCCCACCACTGATTGGATTCCTTAGCTCCTCTCGCAAACTGCCTGCTGTCCAAAACGTGAATATTATTGTCCTCAAAAGAGTACAGTGCAAATGGCTAGATTCTGTGCAGCACGCACTGGGGATTCGTCGGAAATATTTATCTAATCCACCACAGCTATTTTATACAACAAATGTGGCAAACCCTTTGCACTACTTATTCCTTTCCTTTTTAGTATTAAACGGACAATGCACTACACAGTTTATGGGTTGTAATTTTAATGTAGTTAGACCATGTATAATTGACAGACTGGGTTTTATCATAGATTATTATTTTACACCAGAATTTTTAATTGTATATTTACTGAGTGTTTTTATTTGTTCTGGTCTCTGTTCTGTTACTGTGATGGTGATGATGATGATAATAAACAACTTAATTGGTTGGTTAAGTGAGTTTTGCCCCATTTTATGACCTTTCTTGTCATAGTTATTAAGTGAATCAGTGCAGTTGATAAATTAGCAACCCAGTTGTTAAATGAATCTGGCTTCCCCGTTGACTTTGCTTGTGAGAAAGTCGCTCAATGTGACACAACGCGCCCCTTAAGTTTGAACCAATTGCAAAGCCTCTGGATTTCAGTCACGTGATCATAAGGGATACGACAAAGGTTGTAACTATGAGAAATGGTCCTAAGTCACATTTTTCAGTGCCATTGTAACTTTGAATGGTCACTAAACAAAGTTGTAAGTCAAGAACTCCCTGTATGTGAGGTGTGTGGTTCCCCCAGTTTTTATGCTGCGCCTGCATCAGTCCCCCAGGAAGATCAAGATTCACACGTTCTTCAGAAAGGTCACACTTAATGACCCATCTAAGAGAAGGATTTAGGAGCAATTATATTTAACAACTGTGCCTCCCCATCTAAAGAGCCTATACCAATAGTGGCTAACCTTATCAGGCTCCTGTCCCAAAAATTGCACACACACAAGCATGAGTGCACTCATGTGCCAGCATCCAGAAGGCAATGCGCATGTGTCCCACACGCCCCCTGTGCATGTGCACACAATCCCCCCCACGCCACCCCCTTAACTGCACTGCACCTTACAGCTGATTCTTCAGCTGGTTTGAGGCCTTTTTCGGCCTCCCAGAGGCTTGAAAAAAGCCTGCAAGGCTTTTCAGACCAAATAATAGGCCCATTTTGTCACTTCCGGTATTACTGGAAACAGGCCTATTATTCATCCTTAAAAGCCTTGCAGAGGCTTTTTCCAAGCCTTTGGGAGGCCAAAAAAGGCCTCAAACCAGCCGAAAAATCAGCTGTAAGGCATGCACATGTGCAGTAAGGTAAGTTTGCCTGCGGCTCGCATGCCGGCACAAATAGCTCTGTGTGCCACTTGTGGCACACGTGCCATAGGTTCGCCATCACGGGCCTATACAGATATGTGAAAACAGAGACTGAAGAAGCTATTTGGATAAGTAGTAAGACATTTCAAAGCAAGAAAAAGTCCGCTTGCTACAATTTCCAGATGTTTTAATTTATTCTTTTTTTCCTATCCATTTTTGAGGTTCATTTACTCTAGTGACGTTACTTCAAAGCACTCTGGCAGTGTTAATAAGGGATGTGTTCACCTTCTCCCCACCACATAAGAAACACATTTCCTATTTTATGGAAAGGAAGAGGGGTTGAAAAACGAGGGGTTTAAAAGAACCATGCCAAGCCTGAGAAAAATCACTGCATAAACATATCAATGACTGCTTATTTTTTCTTCACCCAAAAGGAATATGGATTCTGACATGAACAAGCACTTTAATGTTTCTGCATCAATGGGGTATTGAAGGAACCTGATATTTCCCATTTTGGGTCTCAATTTCAATTCCAAAATTGGCTCTACTTCAATGCAGAGTTTTGCATTTTTAAGTTAACACCTGTGCTACTTACAAATGCATAACGTGAGCGGAACCATCACCAGACCTGATAAATCTGCTTCCTCTTATTTGATCATGCTTGGATGGGAATCATTTATGCACATCCAAAATGAATTGATAAGGGGGAATGGGTTCTATTCTAGTGCTCTAAAGCAGTGGTCTCCAATCAGTGAGCCAGGGACCACTGGTGGTCTGCGAGAAAAAATTGGAGAAATGCCTACAGAGAAATGTCACCCCCAAAGCAATTAATCCAGGCTGCATGGGAACACAAGGCTTGTGTCTCTTGCATTATGAACAACACCAGATAGTGAGGGGAGGGAGGAAAGGGCAGATGGGGGGAACTTGCCCCATGCGCCCCACGCACCTCGCCTGGCCACCAGGCTGCTTCTTTCCGCTTCTTTCTTCTTCTGCTTTTGGCTGAATGCAAAGAAAGCAGCAAAAGTCTTCCTTTCTCTCCCCACAACTCCGCCAGAAATGAGCTTTTGGGACCCTGCAAGGCATCCTGCTCCAAGAGACTGTGCCATTCTGGTAGTGTTTGGGAGAGAGAAAGAAAGACTTTTGCTGCTTCTGCTGCTTTCCTTGCATGAAGCCAAAAGTCTTTCTCTCTCTCCTTGAGAACGGAGCTGCGATCCCAAATAAAGAATGATCGATCGGTAGAAAAACAGGATGGGGGATTTTCCTGCAGACTTTTTGGGGGATTTTTTTGAGGGTCTCTGCTCCACAGGATTTAAAATTATGAGTTTGATGGTTCCTGAGGTCCAAAAGGTTGACGACCCCTGCTCTAAAGCCAAAAGTGTGACTCACATCAAGAGGCGAGGGGTCTTCCCCTACATGAATCTCCCCTTTCTTCTTGCTTTCTGCCCACTTGAGAGATGCATAGGCAACAGAAGAAGCAGGGTTGCAACTCATGCCAAGCTTGGCCCCTCTTGACTCCAAAACAGAGGTGGTATTCAGCAGGTCCACTACGGAAATTTTGAGTAATTTGGAGAACCGGAAAATACCACCTCTGACTGGCCCTGTCCCCATCTATTCTCTGCCTCCTGAGTCCCAGCTGATGAGCTGGGTCTTCTTTTGTTGCCCTGCACAGGAGAACGGAGCTGGAAAGCAGGTTAATGGGATGGGGAGGGACTGGGATTTTGCAGTAACCTTCTCCTGCCACGCCTACCAAGCCACACCTACCAAGCCACACCATGCCCATCAAGCCACGCCCACAGAACCAATAGTAAAAAAAAATTAAATCCCACCACTGCTTCAAAACCCCTGCATTTTCCTGGTAAAGTTGAGAGTTATGGATTGCTGTGGCCTCATTGCATGATGTCCTTGGAGCTGGCCAGTTTAGCCTATGAACTTCCATCCAAACCCCACCAGGCATAGCTTCCAAACTACCCCTTGTTGACTTGTTCCATTGATGATAGCTCCATCATACCTTGCAAGAACATTTGTTACACTTTCCATTCTGTATTATTGCATCGAGTAGTGTGTGTGGGGGGGGGGGGGGGGGGGGGGGGGGGGGGGGGGGGGGGGGGGGGGGGAGAGAGAGAGAGAGAGAGAGAGAGAGAGATATTTTCAACTTTTGTTACAAGGTAAGGTAGAAATTGCCAGTCATTTCTCTGTTTCACCTTCAAGTAGATTGCTATTGCCTTCCTCCCAGTGTAACCTACAATGTTGGCCATCTCCCATCCAAATGCTGATCAAGACTATTCCAGACCAGGCATCAAATGCTGCCACTAGCTGGGGCCCATCTAGAAAGAAACAGGGGGAAGAAATCTTGCCAGGGATTTGGCTACAGGTAATGGAGACTTCTTTGCTCCAGGAAGGTCATGTAGACATGATCCTCTTCAGGTCCTGAACTCCCTCACCATCCCTGTAGAAACAACTCCCATAAGGAATTTCTCCTGTGAAATTGGGTTTGGAAAGCCCTGACTGGCAGATATATGGATTCAACAGGCGAGGTCAACTTGCCCAAGTGTTTATATGGAACTCCATGCTCTATTGTGTGTTAAAAATGATGCCCAGGAACAAAACTCATCCCAGAATATCGTGATTCTTTCATAATTCAGCCTGGTGATATTAGGCATCTCTGGAGCCTTGCTGTTCTTTTATTTCAACAATCTGATGGAGAACTTAAAAAAAAGAAAAAACTCATCGGTGATCACCCATTAGTTGAGTTATTGAAAGTGGCCAGTTTTCCCTCCCAGAGAAGGAGCTACCACTTAATCTCTCCCAGACATATTTTCCTCTTTCTACACCACTATTGGTCATATTGCAACCTGTTCCAGTGCCAGTTATGGCAGATGGGAGTTAGCACTGGGCCCAATAAAAGGTTGGCTGTCTCTGTAAGGGAGCTGTCAGTCATCAGCTTCTGGAAAACACATAAGATATGAGATGTGTCTTAATCCTTGCCAATTAAAAAATTTGGCAGCTTCGGGCAAGGTTCCTATGCCCTGCCCATGCTCAGTTGTGATGGTTACATCATTTGCAGAATAGTTGCAAATAATTTTGTCTTTCCTGCTACTGGTCCAATTGCATCTCTTTTGAGTTGAGTTGACTGCTGGCGGCTTCATGGACATAGGGTTTTTTTTTTTTTGCCAATGGTAAAGTAGTTTGCTGGTAAATGCTAAAATGACTTGCTATGATCTTCTAAGATGATGGGTGTTTTTTTTTTTTTTTTCATTTTTCCAACTTACCCTCAGTCCTGAAATTTTCTCTAGGAAATTTCCTCCTGCCCAAGTTGTTGGGTTTTTTTAAAGTTAATGCCACTCCACTCCATCCAGTGTAATAATCCCATGGTTGACATCAAATTGTGACTTCAGAAAATGATACTAGTTCTTTGGTTCCCTTCAAAATCACGCAGATAACTTCGTCACCAAAAGAGGAGGAGGCTATGTTTCCAATTTATTAAAATAAATGCACTTAGTAAATTGTGTGTTTGTGGGGTTACTCACATTGCTGGTGTTTGGGATGGAATAAACACTGTCATGCAACAATTTTGAAACAGAGACAGTGGCATTCATAACAAGTGACTGCAGTGTCAGTGTGATGAAATGTGGACAATGACATTATCTCACAAATTCTCCAATTATGGATTCACAGCATAATACCAGATGCAAAGGCATCTGTTGTGTTTGAGTTGATGTTGTCATATTTGTGTTTGTCATATCTGTGTTCCATCTTGCTCCCCCTAATTCAGCTTTTTGTATCTCTGGATAAGTAAGATTATCATGTAAACAGAGTTTTATAAAATAGATGCCTTAGTTGGGAGTGCTAAAAGATTTGTTTTGTATCCAACAGTCCACATCCAGATTTGACCCCAAGATCACACTGACTGTTTTAATCAGTATCAGCAGTAGTATGAAACAGTGTTTCTCTCTTTTTTTAAATAACTATTGATTTTCAAAACAGAAAATTTAAAAATTAGACAAGAAAAATATTTTAAAAAAGAAAAAAAATCAAGAAAGAACAAGTGCAAAAAGAAAAGGAAAATCTATAAAAATAGAAAAAAGAATGACTTTCTTTGGTACAGATATGAATTAAAAAATAATACAAACTCTTATTCTAAGGTTAACATTTGTTTACATTGTTTCTATAATTCCAGTAATTAAATCTCAAAATCTTTAATTTCTTTCATTTTCTTGCAAAAAATCCAAAAGTGGTTTCCAAGTAGAAATAAAATTGATCATTATTTTCCCCTTTAATCAAGCTGTCAATCCCAATGCTGGTTCAAGAATTCTGAGAGTTAAAGTCTACATATATCTTAAAGTTGCCAAATTTGAGAAACATTGGAATAAAGCATTCATCTTATCAAACAAGCACTAATAAGCTTGGAAGTGGGTGGTAAAAGGCTTAATGTTTCACCGTATATCTAAATATGACTTTAAAAGATTTTATTCTGAAAAGACTTACAATCAGAATGATGAAGTTAGAGTCTAGAGGGTTTTGGATTATTAGAGGTTAATTCTAGATAGAAAGTCGTGAAAAATCTATCTTACTAGAATTTCAGGATGTTGAATAGGATGTCCAGAATTACCTTGTACAAGAGATAAGCAACATAAAAATCAATAAATAAGTCACGTATCTTTGATTGTGTGTGTTTAAAAGATTGTCAAAGTTATTATAGAAAAGTTGTGTCTATGGTGATAAAAAATGAGGTATCTGGAGCACTAACCTAGTTATAAGCTGCATAAATTTCATGAAATGCAAAAAGCTAATCCTTTTTAATTACATTTGTTAATTGGGAAAGGAGCATTTCAGAACATATAGTTGGTGTATTTTATTGAACAACTAGAAGTGGATACAAAACTTACAGCTTCTAAAGAGACACTTCGCATTTCTTTGGAGAAGTAAAGCCCAACTACTTTTAACATGTTTTTAAGTTGTATAACTGAGGCTCTCCTCTTCGTTTAAACATGTAAATCTAAAGCCACCATACCAAAAAATAGAATCATTTTAACACCAGCAAATGATCTTTGTAGTAAATGCCTTTTGCAAACCCTCTGGCACAACAGATTTAGTGCACAAATGTGCATATTTTGGGGGAGAAGACCGCCTCTGGCAATAACAAAATTTCATAAAGACTAATTAAAACATCATCTCCCATTCTGCCAAACCAATGGGCAGAATCCTTTCCATGGAATTCAAAGGCGCTCTCAGCGCCATGTAGCCAATACGTCAATTTCCATTATATTTTTTGAGGCACCTAAACATCTGATGTTCAATTATAATAAATCTGTGAGTTGCTTTAAAAGCTGTTGCTTTGTTTTGTTTTGCTTTAATTTGATAGTAAGCCTGGAAACCAGCCCAGCCATCTTCAGAGACTCCTATCATCAACCACTGAATTTCAAAAGGAGAACATTAGTCATTTGGTCCTTGGCTTTCAAAACCTTTTCAGAGACAGCTGAACTAGTTAATTTCATTTTTACTTTACATATAAAAAGAGGAAACAGCCAGTGATGGTCATCCTTAATTTAAATATATGAGTGCAAATAAAATGAGTAAATCAGCCTGGTCATTTTTTATACCCTTTTGGGTGTAAATTTTCTACTGCTTCAAGTTGTGAAAATAATTGTTTACCATAGTCAGTCATTTAGATATAAGTGGTGAATGACACAAGTGGGAGAAAAATCTGTTTTTGTTTATCATTCTGGAGTTGCTGGAGTACTCAATGGGGCAGCTAAGCTCAGGTTGTGGTCACCTATGCTTTCCGTGGGGGAGTCCTCCAGAAAACCTGAAGACCATCAGCTGATTAGCTGATGAGGAAAGAGCTTGAAGGATTCCAGCTCCCTGTCTGTAATTATTGAGTGCCTGCAATTCTCCCTTTTGGTGGTGGTGTGTCATTTGTCATTCAGGCATATGCCAGTCAGAGGTATTCATCAGGTACTGACCAGTTCTGGAGAACCGGAAGTGGAAATTTTGAGTAGTTTGGAGAACTGGAAAATACCAGCTTTGACTGGAGATTTTACAGTATCCATCCCCTGCCACGCCCACCTACAGAACCGGTAGTAAAAATATTTGAATCCCACCACTGATGCCAGTGATGTGGCAGTAGGGGCAGTGCTCCTCCAAACAAACTCACAAGGGAAGCTACAACCCTGTGCATACATCTCGCACTAAGTTTCCAAGGCAGAAGAGGGCTGAGCAATCTGGAGGAATTGCAGCTTTACAAAGTTCGCTGGACTCTCCTCGCTTGAAAACAATTCCTACAAGGCAGCAAAGTCCCTTTTGAAATCTGGACCAACCATAAGAATTTGGAAACACTTAAAAAAAACTCCAGCAAAAGTTATCCCCTAAGCAACTCAAGATGGGTTCAATACTTCAACTGGTTCACCTTCACCCTTTGCTACCACCCACAAGAGGGAGGAATTTCCTGACAGATGCACTGTCCAGGATGCCACAGTATAACAGTGCCCCAGAGGAAGTTGTCAACTTAATCGTCCCTTCCAAGCAAATAGCCTCAGCTGCCCTCACAAGGCAGCAAAAAAGCCTCAAAGGAACAGATAGCTGGTGACCAAGTGCTGAAGAGGCTGATAAACGGGCTATAAATGGGACAAAAACGGCCAGCAGAGTGCTGCATGAGGCCATGAAGAGTGAAAACAAGGCACACAGGGGCCACGTGCAGAAAACCCCCCCCCCATGTCCCATTTTGGCCTGCAGGGTGCTGCAGGAGGCATCCTTCCTCACAGTTTTTGGAGACCCCACATTTCAGCAAAAATGGCACTTCATAGGTTCACCAGCACCTATCCTATGTGTCCAATAAATTGAGCTGCAGTTCACAAAAGATCTTGCCTTTCCATACTGTTAGAAAAGGAAATAGATGAAGTAATTGTTCCAGCCTTCCTGTTGTAGATTGGCAGTAATTACTGAGGTGGACACGGAGCTAACAGTCTAGTAACTTTATCACAACGAACAAAGGGTTGCCGTGACTGCCGGGCTAACAGGCAGTCAGCTGGCGGCAACAGCTGATGCCGTTTGACAGCTCCTTTTATAGCCGGCTGTCAAACGGCATCAACCAATGGGAGCAGTTCGCACTCCCGCCAGAAGCACGGACCGGAGTGAAGACCGCGGATGAATGCAACATTCCTTTCCCCTGGCAAGGAGCATGCATAGTCTTTCAAGTAGGCCGGGCACCTGCGCAGGCAGCCGGATCACCTTAGCCTGGGTGGAGCTGCAGCAGGGAAGAAGTCCTCCGCTTCCTGAGCTGCGTTGGAGCTTGAAGGGACTGGAGCCTCGTCGTCGGGTGACTCTGGCAGAGGGACAGGTGATGCTCCAGGTAGGTCCCCTCACTCGAAGTGCCACGGGAGAGCCTCAGCAAGCGTCATTGGGTCCGTGTCACTTGGCGGGCAACAGGGGTTGTCGATAGCCACTCTCCAGCGCCTCCTCAGCTGGTCGATATGCCGGCACCAGGTACATCCATCCTCCAGCAAGACCCTGTAGGACTTAGGCCCAGTTACTGCCACGACTTGCCCTGGCACCCATAAGGGGTGGCCTGAGTAATTGCGAGCGTATACTTGGCCATGCAGGGCAAACTTCCTGGTCTGGCTATCAGACCCCAAGGGGGTGACTGGGGCATAATGAGGATGTAGCCTATCCAGGGTGGTTCTCAGGCATCTGCCCATAAGGAGCTCGGCCGGGGACTTGTTGGTAGTGGCACAAGGGTTTGTATGTTGGGTTAGCAGGTACCTAGAAAGCTTAGAGTGCCAGTCAATTTGGCCAAACCTCTCCAGGGCCTCCTTTACAGACCTGACCGCCCTTTCAGCCATCCCGTTACTAGCAGGGTGAAAAGGAGCTGTAAGGGCGTGCCTTATTCCCAGGTTGGCTAAATAAGCTTCAAATTTGCAGGAGGTGAATTGGGGCCCATTGTTGGACACAACGGTGTCAGGGATGCCATGGGTAACGAATACCCTAGTTAGGGTCTTTGTAACGGCTTGAGTGGTTGTTGAGGGCAGCAGGGCCAAGTCTATCCATTTTGAGAAGGAATCTACCATTACCAGGAATGTTCGCCCATGCACAGGGCCGGCTAGATCAATGTGCAGCCAGGACCAAGGGGCTCCAGCGTCTTCCCACCTGCCAGGAATTGATGTGGGTAGAGCTGGCCTGGTAGCCTGGCATGGCTGGCAAGCATTCACCCAGCTGGAGATCTGGGCATCCATGCCAGGCCACAGCACATAACTGCGAGCCAGAGCCTTCATCCTAACAATGCCAGGATGGCCTTCATGCAGGATCTTCAAAACTGAGTCCTGCAGTTTGGAAGGGATGACCACCCTCATTCCCCACAGTAAACAGCTCTGCAGAGATGATAGTTCTTGCTGGCGAGTCTTGAAAGGCAGGGATTCAGGGGCATAAGGAATTGCTGGCCACCCCCTTCCCACCCAGTCCAGAACTTGGGCGATTACCTTGTCCTTTGAGGAGCGAGTAGCAATGTCAAAAGCAGTAATGGGAAGATTGAGATCGTTGATCTCAAAAACAGCATTGATTGGTGCAGGATCTTCAACAGGAACAGGCAGAGGGCAGTGGCTGAGAGCGTCAGCATGGTAAAGGTTTTTTCCGGGTCGATGGATCAGCGTGTATGAATAAGCAGGCAGAAATAAAGTCCATCTGGTCATCCTTGGGGACAAAATCTGTGGGGTTTGTTTTTCACCAGACAAAAGGCCA
This sequence comes from Laticauda colubrina, assembly GCA_015471245.1. Lineage (NCBI taxonomy): Eukaryota > Metazoa > Chordata > Lepidosauria > Squamata > Elapidae > Laticauda > Laticauda colubrina. The sequence goes on along the minus strand of BLBF01000022.1, from coordinate 4,611,325 downwards.
AACAGAGGCTTGTGATCGATGATTAATTCAAAAAGGTGCCCAAAGAGGAACTCATGATATTTTTTGACAGAAGCAACTGCAGCCAAAGCCTCCTTGTCAATCTGGCTGTAGTTGCGCTCGGCTGAAGAAAAGGTTCTGGAGAAAAAGGCAATGGGTGCCTCAGAACCATTTGGTAGTCTATGACTCAAAACAGCCCCTATGCCAAAAGGAGAAGCATCTGCAGCTAGCACTAAAGATAGCTGTTGATTGAACTGTATTAGTACTGCTTTGGAGGTGAGCAAAGATTTGACAGCATGGAAGGCATGGGCTTCCCTAGGTCCCCAATGCCAGGGGGATTGTTTGTCCAAAAGTCTGTGCAGAGGCTCTGCAATGGAAGCTTTGTGAGGGAGGAATGCAGCATAGAAGTTGAGAAGCCCTAAGAAGGCCTGGAGCTCAGTCTTGTTGGAAGGTGTGGGTGCCTCGTGGATAGCCCTGACTTTGGACTCAATTGGGTATATACCAGAGGCATCAATTCTATAGCCCAAAAAATCTACTTGTTTAGTGGCAATGGTGCACTTGTCTTTTTTAAGTTTGAGACCATGTTGTCTGAAGCGATCAAGAACTGCTCTGACTCTTTGTAGCAATTGTAGTTTGTCGATGGCTGAAATTAAAATATCATTGAAATAGGGGACTATGCCTGGGAGTCCTTGGAGTAGCCTCTCCATTAAAGATTGGAAAATCCCAGGGGCTACGCTCACGCCAAACTGGAGGTGCCTGCACCTAAAAGCGCCCCGTGCGTTACTATGGTCTGTAGTTCTGCAGCTTGGTCATCTACAGGAAACTGTTGGTAGGCCTGTGACATGTCTAGTTTTGCAAAAATAGTCCCAGGCTCAAAAGAATGCAAAAGGTGTTGTATGACAGGGACTGGATAGGCGCTGATTTGTAGGTATCTATTCAGGGAGGTCTTATAATCAGCGCAGATAATCACGCTACCATCTTTCTTAAGTGGGGTAACTATGGGGGTCTCCCATTTTGCAAAGTCCACAGGCTCCAATACCCCTTGTTTGATTAGTTTGTCTAGTTCCTTATCCAACTTGGGTGGGATTGCAAAGGGCACTCTATGAGGCTTCAGGCGGATTGGTATTGCCTGAGGATCTACATTGAATGATATTGGAGTGCCTGAGTAACACCCCAACCCTTCGCTGAATACATCAGCATAGTCCTTGAATAAGGTATCCACTTTGGTATTTAAAATAGAGTGGATGCCTGTTACGTTGAGGCCAAGAGCAGGGAACCAGTCTAAACCTAAACAGGCTAGGGAGGGCACCATCCACTACAACTAGAGGCAAGTGACCTTTAAAGTTTTTGAATTGAATAAAAAACTTGCCTTTTCCGAGGACTGGGATGGTTCTGCCTTGGTAATCACGCAGTCAGGTGGCAGTCAAGGAGCTTCTTCTTTGATAGTCTTGGTAGTAGTCTCTTTAGGGTCTCCCAGGAAATGATGGATAGAGCAGAGCCTGTGTCAACTTCCATCTTGCAGGGTTTACCTTCTAAGGAAACAAAAATACTGATTTTGTTGGAGCCTTTGTTTGTCTGATTGGAGTGGTAGCAGGTATAGCAGTCTTCAACTTGCCTTTGAAAGATGGGGGATGTCTGAGGCCTCTGCGTAAAAGTTTTCCCAGCTTAGCAGACCCTGGCTAAGTGACCTTTCCTTTGGCAATTCAAGCAGATGGCATTCCTGAACTTACAGGATGCCCTGAGGTGGTTTCCTTCACAACTCAGGCAGATGGGCTGCTGCCCGGGGGGGGGGGGGGGGGGGGGGGATTGGTTTTTGGCTTCATTTCCTCCAGAAGGGGTTTCTGTTGTCTAAGGCGATTTACATTGTTCGATTCCTCAGAGCCTTTCTCTGGAGAAACCTCGTCAAAATGGACTGCTGAGCTACTCTGTCTGATGGGGTTTCCCTGGATTTCTGCTGCAGACAGTGCAGATAGCTCAGCAGCCTGGGATTCTTCGATGGCTACTGCTAGGGTTAGGTCCCTTTTGGCTAACAGCCGCCTTTGCAGCCTTAAGTCCCTAACTCCACAGACTGTTTGGTCTAAAAGCATGTACTCTAGATAGTCTCTAAACCCACAATGTAAGGCAGCTGACCTCAGAGCAGCCATATATTCAATGATAGTCTCTCCCTCAGCCTGAATTCGTCGCCTGAAGGCATTTCTCCTTGAAATTTGAGACGGCTTAGGGGAATAGTGACTGGAAAGGATCTCTTGTAACTCCCCCCAAGGGATATCCCTGACAGAACGCAGAGCTACCAATGCCGTGGCAGTGTCAAATACTGCGGCTCCGCAAAAACTTAAGAAATAGGACTTTTTCCTATGGGCTGTAGCTTCAGCGAGGTCTATAGCGTCCAGGAAGCAGTCAAAACGGTTCCTATAGGACTCCCAAGTCTCAGCCGTCGGTCTGAAAGGCGGGAACGCAGGGTTTGAAGTCATCTCGTATCGGCGGTGTCTGTCTCCTCAGCGGGGAGGTTGAATTTCGTGCTCGCGAAATAGTGCCTGTGACAGTCAGCTCGTAGTGACTTCGGCTCTTTTTGAAAGTGACTGAGCTCAACTGTTCTTCTCCAGCCGCCTCTTATTCGGATCCCACCTTAATCGCCAGTATTGTAGAGCGGCGGTAATTACTGAGGCGGACACGGAGCTAACAGTCTAGTAACTTTATTACAACGAACAAAGGGTTGCCATGGCTTCCAGGCTAACAGACAGTCAGCTAGCGGCAACAGCTGATGCCGTTTGACAGCTCCTTTTATAGACGGCTGTCAAACAGCATCAACCAATGGGAGTGGTTTGCGCTCCCGCCAGAAGCGCAGACCAGAGTGAAGACTGCAGATGAATGCAACACTTCCCTTCAAAGCAAATCTCTTGATTAACATTTAAGCCTCAGTTTGATATATTAATCAGCACCCCCTTACTTATCCATCTTTTTCACACACAAAAACCTAGGTCGCCTCTGCTCCTTTTTTTCCAAAATGCTCTGGTTTAATTATTTTCTCAGAGTACACTTCATTTTTGGCATAAAATTACTAAAAATGCTAAAAGAATATTTCTTTCTGCATTCAGATGAGCAGATAATTTGAGGTCAGTTGATATTCATTTTGTAATATGCATTTTTTAATTAAGCAGAGTGCCAAATTTGGTGACATAAAGGGACAACAGCTTCAATCCAGCTCAATCTAACAAATACTTCTGGGCTAAATCACTTCCACTTCCAGAATATATATTTTGTCGTGCAAATTCAAGACCCCGGATCATATCATCTTAGGAAAAGTCTAACCCCGTGATGGCAAACCTATGGTTGTGGCATGCGAGCTGCAGGCAAACTTACCTCATTGTGCATACGTGCACCTCACAGCTCATTTTTCTGCTAGTTTCAGGCCTTTTTCGGCCTCCTGGAGGCTTGAAAAATGCCTCTGCAAGGCTTTTCAGGTTGAATAGGCCCATTTTGTCACTTCCTGTAATACCGGAAGTGACAAAATGGGCCTATTATTCGGCCTGAGAAGCTTTGCAGAAGCTTTTTCCAAGCCTCGAAGAGGCTGAAAAAGGCCTCAAACCAGCCAAAAAATCAGCTGTGAGGCGCAGTGCAGGTAAGGGGGTGGCGGGGGGGATTGTGTGTGCATGCGCAGGGGGTCGGGGGGCTGCACACTGCATTCTGGGTGCTGGCATGCAAGTGTATGTGCGCTAATGTGCGTGCAATTTTTGCACAGGAGCCCAAAAAGATTATCCATCACTGGTGTAGCCAAAGTACAGTTACGTTTGTTTATTGCCCTAGAGCCTTTTCCCACTGGCACCATGTTTACCAGATTAGGTGGCCCTCAAGGAAAGCACTTATTTCTAATTCCTTGGAGTACTACAAGCAGTCCTTGAGTTACAACATTTCGTTATTGACCATATAATGTTACAAAAGCACTGAGAAAAGGTATTTTATGACCAGATCTCATACTTGCAACTGCCACAGAATCTCCACAGTCACATGATTAAAATTTGGGCACTTGCCAACTGGCATGTTTTTATAGAGAGATTGCAAAATCCTGGGATCCTGTGATGGCCATTTGTGACCTTCCCAGATGACTTTCAGCAAGTAAGCCAATGGAAATTCTCTTAACGACTGCATGATACATTTAAATGATTTGCTTAACAACTGTGGCAAAAAATGGTGGTTAAATTTTAGTCACTGAACAGACATTTAAAAGAATAACAGTTGGAAGGGCTTGGAGATCTTCTAGTCCAACCCCTGGCTCAGAGAGGATATCTTATTTCAGACAAATGGCTGTCCAATCTCTTCTTAAAAACCTCCCATGTTGGAGCATCTAAACTTCTAGAGGCAAGTTGTTCCATTGATTCATTATTCTGTCAGAAAATTTTTCCTTACCTCTAGGTTGGTTCTCTCCTTCATTCATTAATTTTCATCCTTTGGTTCTATCTTGCCCTGCTTTTAGGTGCTTTGAAGAATAAGTTGACCTCCCCTCTTCTTTGTGGAAGCTCCTCAAATATCAGAACACTGCTGTCTTGTAACAACCAGCCCAGGGGTCTGCAACCGTAAACACTCAAAGAGCCATTTGGACGCATTTCCCACAGAAAAGAAAACACCAGGAGCCAATAATGTAAACACCTGTGTGACTGGGTGGGCGTGGCCAACTCAACGTCACTCATTCCCACCCAGTCACCTCCTGCTCTGAAATATGGAGCAAGTCTCCATCCCCTGACATCACCTTCTCAGGCCAGGCGAGGAGTGACGGTGAGGGGAGGGGCCAGCCAGTGATGGGATCAGCCAACAGAGAGCCGCAGCAAAGAGCCAAAAGAGCCGCATGTGGCTCCAGAGCCTCAGATTGCAGACTCCAGCTCTGTCCCTTCTGTTCATTAGACTAGATATATCCTTCTACAGATTACATATTTTTACTTAAAGGTGGCCTTCCAGAGAAGAACAGAGGGACATATGAAATAGTTAACTGGTTGGTTAATCATCAAGCGAAGACTTCTGATAACTTCAAAAATACATCTATGTAGCTTTGGAAAATTATAATACAGAAATTATTTTGCTGGGTGGATGGATGAATGGATGGATAAATATGTGGGTGGATGATGGATGGATGGATGGATGGGCAGCTGGATAGGTGGATTTTAACTCCAGTCTAATCTCTTCCAGACTTTCCCTCATGATTTCCAGATTACAGATTTTGGGGCTTGGGGTATCAATTGGCCCTTACTGGTAGCTGATGGAGGGGGGCTGTGTTTGTTAGCTACCCTTCCCTACTGGGTACCATGTGCTTGACTGAATCTTGTCTCTTTAACCTCATTTAAATCTATTCTGCAAGCCATGTAGAGTCATTTCATGACTAAAACAACAGGCAGGTAGGCCGATATTTTTAATTTTGCTCTATCTTCCATGCTTTATGTCTCGCTGTTTTTAATACTTTTAGGAAGCTAGGAGAGAGAAGTGAAATAATAGGCTTAGGTAAATTAAAAAGAATAGCTCAAACTTACATTCTGCTATATCCAATCCACTCAGAAGAATGACAAACTGAAATTCAATGGGGCTTGCTCCCAAGTGAAGAAAGGAAGCAAATAAATATGCAACTGTGGTGTATTATTGGGAATGAGCAAACAGGGGATATTCATATCTGTAGTTATATTTTGTTAGCGGCAAATCAAAACCACAAGTCTAGAGGGGAAAAAAGAGAGAATATTTTTTAAGCATCCAGGACATAAATGATTACTTACAATGTGTCCTCTTTTTTCCAGAAAAGAGAAGACTTTGACGTGCCTCAAGATGGAAGAGGTAACATTACAGCCCAGAAAGGCAGCTTTATCTGAAAAGCACAATGGAAAGTTGTTGAATGATTAGGAACATGGGTCCAAGGAGATGGGTTATTCGAATCTCCCCCATTGCAAGCGATGGTATCCAGAGATCAAGGTGAGGCAATATTACTCAAATGATACCTTGGAAACCCAAGACATCCGTCCTGAAAGAAGAGAGAACTTGAGGGAAGACCATGCCCATGGATATCCAACCTAGGATGAAAATATACTACAGCACCAACTATTGGTTAATACACTTGTTTTTCTTCCCCATTCATTAAATCTCATTTGAGCCAACACCTATGGATCAAAACAAGAATGTGACTTTTCCCCCAAAGTTCTCTTGTGAATATTGTCACAATAGGCCAGATGCAGATTGGCTTAATCTCTTTGTGTCTTCCTGGTTTTCCTTCTTTGGGAGACAGAGGAGAGAAAAGCTATAATTTGAAATGGGAAAGTATTGTTTGAATGGGCGAAAAAAAGTAGCAACCTCACAATTTCAGTTTCTGAGCAAACCAAAGTGGCCTCTCTTACTTGTGTAGATGGGGCATTGGGAAAACAGCATTTCTTTTTTCTGGCCCCAATTGGGGGAAAAAAATTACAGAAGAATGGAAACACTTGTAATAAGTGAAAGCAATAAAACAGCTGCTACCTGTCCAATCAGGCCATTATCTCATTTGTTCATGCAAACTAATCTTTGCCTTCTGGCTAATCTTAATACTTATTAATAATCCCTCAGGAACCTGCTGATGTTCTTGATAAGAGAACCATGGGGATTCCTTGGTTAAGGTTCAGGATTGTGGGCAAGCTTTGTGCATTCTGAAAGAACTTGATCAAGACAAGGAATATCACTTGAAGAAAGAGCATAGCTGATGGTTTGTTGTTGCAAAATTCCATTAAGCGCCACCATTTCTATAGAGCAATTTAACAACTATTGGAAGAGCAGTTCCATTTAGCAGATATTTTTTTTGTTAGGCTTTTCCTGGAGATTTTTTTTTTTCCCATCCGTATAAGCCTTTTATCCTTTGATTTTTGGGCTGATGTAAAAATTGACCATTTTTCCGCAGAATAGCTGGTGGAAAAGGAGTACAGAACTAGAAATACACACATTGTATACTTTGGGTAGATCCAAGAAAGAATGTAAAAAAGAATGTAAAATTATTTTCACAGAGACACCTTGCCTTGCACACAAAGATTCCTCCTCAAAAAGTGAGCATCAGAATGTTATGCTGCTCCTTGTCATGCAGCGATCCTGCCTTCCTGCTGAAACAGCCTGTTCAGATTATTCTTGCTTCTCCATTCCTTGTGAGGAACCTGAAATAACTAGAGGAGAATTATTTCTGTCCTCAAGGCACTGCGTCTTTCCTAACTCTTGCAGCAACAAGGCATGAGCAGTGTTCCTACGTATTCCATCTCTCCATAAGGAGACTTGGTAGGTTTCTAGGATGGTTTCTGCCACTGGATGCTTTATTTAACACATTGCCAATGTTTTCTTAGAAGTGCAGTGGTCACATTTTTAGACCAGCGCAAAGAAATGATGAAACTAAGGATTTGCAGCAAAAGGAAAGACAAGTGAAAACACACAAGTAGAGATTATATCAACTTGTATATGGTTGATGGATTATGCAGTCTGATGATCCTCACGTGTGGTTGTGTTACTCGGATTGATCCCTTAATATTTCTTTAGTATTCAAATAGATTTAAAGTTGTACATGTGATCCTTTTGAATTAATTTAGGTGATGTGAATTACCTTAAATAACTTGGCTTGCTTGGAGTTGCAAATATTTCCCATCATTTGACTTAGTACTAAAAATTAAGCCACTTGGAGATGTAAGAACAAATACCACCACAGATTTCTAAACCAATTCCTGCACTTCAGAGTTGACAGCCTGAAATATTGTTGTTGTTCAATCCATAAGTCATGGCCAACTCTTCACAACCCCATGGACCTAGCATGCGAGGCCTCCCTGTCCTCCACTGTCTCCTGGACTTTGCCCAAACTCATGTTCATTGTGTCTATGACACTATCTAACCATCTCATTCTCTGACGTCCCCTTCTCCTTTTGCCTTCTTTTTTCCCCAGCATCAAGGTCTTTTACAATGAGTCCTCTCTTCTCATTTGGTGGTCAAAGTATTTGAGCTTCAGTATCTGTCCTTTGAAAGAACAGTCGGGGTTAGGGTTCGTGTGTATGTGTTAGTTTTAGAAGGTTTAGGTCATCATAGAACAGGTCAACTTCACTCTTCGGCATCAGTGGTTGAGACACAAATTTGGATTACTGTGATATTGAATGGTTTGCCTTGGATTTGAATCGAAATCATTCTATCAATTTTTTTAAGATTGTACCACAGTACGGCTTTTCCAACTCTTTTATACTGTCTATGAGGATTCCTCCCATTTCTTCTAAGGCATAGGTGTCAAACTCAAGGCCAAGGGGCCAGATTCAGCCTGCAGGGTGCTTAGATCTGGCCCACAGGGCCATCCTGGAAACAGTGAAGAACTGGCCTGTGATGTGGCCCTCTTGAGTTCTGTTTTCTCTGGCAGAGAGTTGCAGGAAGCCATTGTGGCTGAAAACAGAGCTCGGGAGCCCATTTTCCTCTGACAGAGCTCTTGGGCCACCACAAGCGCCCCCAACATGAGTGATGTTGAGCTGGCCACACACACCCTCGCCATGCCCATTCCAGCCTCCCAAACAGTAGTGGGAGTAAAAAAAATTTTACTACTGGTTCTGTGGGCGTGGCCTGGTGGGCGTGGCAGGGGAAGGATACTGTAAAATTTCCATTCCCTCCCCACTCCAGGAGAAGGATTCTGCTCCATTCCCTAACCATTCCTGGGGAAAGGTTACCACCAGTTCTTCGAACTACTCAAAATTTCCACTACTGGTTTTCCAGAAGTGATCAGAACCTGCTGAATACCACCTCTGCTTCCAAGGTCAAACACAACCTTGATGGGATGGCCCTCAATGAAATCGAGTTTGACACCCCTTTTTTAAGGATTCCTTGCCCACAGTGGTAGAGATAATGGTCAACTGAATACAATTTTCCCGTTCGTGTCCTCTTTAGTTCACTGATTCCCAAGATGTTGATGTTCAACCTTGGCCATCTCATGTTTGACCACATTCAGCTTACCTTAACTGATAGAGCTTACATTCAGGGTTCCTATGCAAGATTGTTCTTTATAGCATCAAACTTCCCTTTCACCATCATACATCTCCACAGATGAACATCCTTTCGGCATTGGCCCAGATGCTTCACTCTTTCTTGAGTTATTTGTAATTGTCCTCCGCTCTTCCCCATTAGCATATTGGATACCTTTCAACCATCTTCTGGCATCTTTTAGCCTTTTGGTACTGTCCATGGGGTTTTCTTGGTAAGGGATAGTGAAGTGAGTTGCCATTTCTTTCTCCAGTGGATAAAGTTTGTCAGAATTCTCCACTATGACTTGTCTGTCTTGGGTGGCCCTGCACAATTTAACTCATATCTTTGAGCTGCACAAGCCCCTTCGTCACAACAAGGCAGTGATCTATGAAGAGGGACAGCCTAAATGCCATGTGCCAAATCTTGTAAATCCTTTCTCCCATTCAGTAGCATAAATAGGATGTTTCCTTATATTGCATTGGTAGTTTTTGCAGGAGGCAGAAATTTAAGAATGTGAGAAATGAGTAGTTTGAGTGCAACAACTACTGAAATAGTAGAACCCCTAGGCATTGTGAGGGCTGGGCACATTATGACAATATCACACAAATGACATGAGTTATATAATGCCCAATGGTACACATGACATCAAGAGACCTGTGATAGAGGAATGTATAGAGCATAGGTCATAGACACAACCAGGAATCTCAACTAAATTAGCTAAAACAATAATAACAATTGACAGAATTTGTTTAAATTGTGCAAGGCACAGAATTGAAATTGCCTGGAATATATTTTGATTTATTTTTGTGTGAGGAATAGAGACCTGACCATTAAGTTTAATCATGTTACAAAGAACAGATTTGTGGGGCAATACAATATTGCAATTCAATCTTAAGTAACATTTTCAGCAAGTAAAATTTATCTAGCAAATGTTTGTTGAAACAAGTTGTTTTCTGTACATATCCACTGGGTTTTCTTCCAAATTAACACTTTAGAAACTACACGTTTAAAATAAACCAACGATCTACTTTAATTGTGAACATTGTCCGAGACCTTTGTGAAAAAGCTTGTGTTTATGAAGGAATTTGTATTAGACCATGGTTTGTATGACTCACTGTACTTTGTAAGGGTTTATTTCCCTTTGGGAATTGTGTGTTTTAATGAGCAGTTTTATGCTTCTAGTTTGTGTAATGTTGTAACTGATGTGTTGTTTTTTTTCCCGACTCTCTGCAAGGAGTAGATTGATATTTGATTGATAATAACTGTCTAAATTTTTCATATTGCCAACAATATTTGCATATGTTAATAAAACCCATACTATATTAGAACAGTTTACCTATGGTGATAACAAAATAAAAGTAATTTGCTCTTTACAAGCTGAAAGTTGGCCTGAGGTTTAGTATTGCATTTCAAACATGGATTTTCATCCCACATCATTTGCTATCCTGTTGTTCTGACCCAAACCTTGTTCCAAGGAAATAAACAGGAAACAGAGGTAACAGCAAAATCTTTTAGTGATTTACGAATTCCGTTCCTTCACGGTTAAAAGGCTGTTTCAAACTAATTGTCCCTGTTAAGAACAATCCTTGCCAAGGTTGTGCAAGGCTGCCAAGAATACTAGATAAAGCTACAAAGAAATATTTCAAACACAAAGAATCTCCCAACACCAATCAAGATACTTCAAACGTCCACAAGGCTTGAGTGCAACAACTTCTTTGCTTTCTGCAAAGAACTCCGCTTTCTCAGCTGGCTTTTATCTCTTAAGGGACAGGCCATTACCTCCCAAGTTGCCCGTGCTGCTGCAGCTGCTCTTTCCTTCGAGCAGCCCTGCGTGCATGCACACTGGGCACAGGCTCCTCAGGAACCTCTTCATCACTGCTGCCAGCCACCACCATCTCCAAAGGCAGCACTCCACTCCCTGATGATCCTGGCCCCCCATCCCTGCATCACCCACAGGCCCCTCATCTGAGTCCTCGCTCTCCGAGACCTCAGCCGTCCGCACCTGCTGCCGGTGTACCACAACACCTATTTTTGCCAAGTATAATCATCCACCAAACCATCAAAAGCACCACCAGAAGGTTGGAATCAGAATCCAAGGTTCAAGGAGTTTTTACATACATTCATTGGATGTTTCCCAATTGCAGGGCAGTAGTGGGCAAGTCCATTAAGCTTCAAAGAGGATATGTTATAAACAGTGGTGGGATTCAAATAATTCAACCACCAGTTCTCTGCCCTAATGACCAGCCGGGTGGTTGTGGCCCTGGTGAGCAGGGCCAGGGACACCTCCCTGGGAGCAAAAACAGGCCATGGGAAGGTGCACTGCCCCCCCATGCCTTGTTTTGGGCCTAGTAGGCCTCCCTGCAGCATCCTGGGAGCAAAAATGGGCCACAGAAGGAACATCTCTCTCTCTCTCTCTCTCTCTCACACACACACACACACACACACACACACACACACACCGTTTTGGGCCTAGTACTTGGGAGTACTTACCTGGTACCTGCACTTATCTGGGAGCCAAAACAGGACATGTGGGGACCCCGGGAGAAGTGGGAGTGGTGGGGCCAGCCAGTAATCTAACAACCAGTTTGGCCAAAGTGGTGCAAACTAGTTGAATCCCATCACTATAAAATATTCACTATTATAAAATAGCAAATAGGTGGGAATCATGATTAACCTCTCAAAACCGAAATCTTTCTTTAGCCCGTGCTGAAGCACTTCTCTTCTAAAATGCAATGCAAGCTTTCTTCACTTCACTTTAACACCTGCAATTACCCAGCTCCCAAACAGGAGATGATTTATTGCATATTTTCTTCATACATTTTAAAGTTGCTAAGGTTGAGAAACACTGGCCTAATTCCCCCACACACACACGCACAAACACACATTCTGCTAAAACTCACACCATGATAGGGATGAGAGAATATCATCATTTGATTCACACAGTTCCTTTTTAAATGATATTTAGATGGGTGTTTATTTTATATATTTGTGGAAGTGTTAATCTATGCAGAGCCTCCCAAATTCAGATTTGCAGGTAGTCCTGACTGTTCGAAGTTACAATGGCACTGAAAAAAGTGACTTATAATCATTTTTCACACTTATGACCATTGCAGCATCCCCTTTAAATTCGGATGTTTGATAACTGACTCACATTTATGACAGTTGCAGTGTCCCAGGGTCATGTGATCATCTTTTGCAACCTTCTGACTAGCAAAATCATTAGGAAATTCAGATTCACTTAACAGCCATGATACTAATTTAAGAACTGCAGTGATTCACTTAACAAATGTGGCAAGAAAAGTCATAAAATGGGGCAACAAATTAACAAATTTCTCACTTAGCAATGTAAATTTTGAGCTCAATTATGGTTATAAGTTGAGGACCACCTGTATTTTATTTCAAGCACTGGAAATCCTTCCCAACATTACCGTCTCCATATGAAAAAGACCAGTAAGATAATAAAAGAGATTACATTTGCAATGCCAAATACTAATATTCTTTAAAATGAAATCTATTTTAAAAGCTCCCAAATAGATTGTGAGTTGACATCAGTATTAAAACTATATAGATGACTATGTAAAAGGTAAGCATGTTATCATAAAGATAAAAATTGAGTGAACATTACACTAAGCTTTTTATAAATATAATACAGAGTTGTTGTTAGAATGCAGTGTTGCAGGCTAATTCTGCCAACTGCCAGCAGTTTGATTCTCATCAGCTCAAGGTTGAGTCAGTCTTCATCCTTCTCAGTAAAATAAGGACCCAGATTTTGGGGGCAATAGGCTGACTCTGTAAACTGCTTAGAGAGGGCTGTAAAGCACTGTGAAGCGCAAGGGTGAGCTACTGGGGGGTTGCAAGGAGTTCAGGAGAGTCCTAGCTAAGATTCTGTGCAGTTTGGAGAACCTCCAAATCCCACTCCTGGCTGGGCCCCCCAGCCCCCCTTCCCAGGAGTCCCCATTTTGGATTCAGCTAAGTATAGGGCACACGCAGAGGTTTGGGGAGGGCAAAAAACTGGCCTCACAGAAGTTCAGGAAGGCTGAAAATGGGCCTCTTTCTGGCTTCCGGAGAGCCTCCGGAGCCCGGGAAGGCCGTTTTTGCCCTTTCAGAGGCCCGATAAAAGCCCCCGGAGCCCGCGGAGGGCAAAAACACCCTCCCCGCTATAGTGCAGGAGGCCAACTAGGCCATGCCCACCATGGCCATGCCCACCCAGCAATCAGGCAGAGAACCCATTGCTTAAAATTTTGAAGCCTAACTTGGTGAAGCGATATATAAGTGCTATTGCTATAATAAAACATGATACTGCGCTAATAGGCAATAACAGCAAGACATAAACAAGATCAAACTGAAATACAGATCTTATAGAAACACCATAGTATAGTTAAATACATGGAGCTTCCGTTCAATGTATTTATCTTTTATCAGCAGTCAATTTCCATCAAATTTTACAAACTGCTATACAATTGAGCAGTACTCTATACTAGATAAAGATCTAATCTAGTATAGATTAGGAGGGGTGGTGGGGAGGGATTTGCTGATCAGAAACAGGTCCTGTGTAACCTGGAGAAGCCTCCATGTCAGAGATGAGATCTGGCCAACAGAACTGTCAAAAAATAACAGATTACATAACAACAACAAAACAACAACAACAACAACGATGACGATGATAATAATAATAATAATAATAATAATAATAATAATAATAATAATAAT
>BLBF01000022.1:4566776-4583391 GCA_015471245.1 Laticauda colubrina | reverse complement strand
CCCTGCTTTAGAGAGACAGATGAAAAGAGAGTTTTCACCACTGCAAACTTTCCAACTAGCTTCTCTCCCCCTCATGTTCTTCAGGCACTTTCTGGTTTTGTGATACATTGCACTTCCTTCCTAAAGAAAAGATCTTCCCTTGGCCCCTCCTCCTTCCTTTGGCCCCACCTCTTTCTCTTAGCCCCTCCTCCTCCAACCTGGTTTGTGACAGAGATGGGGCTCTCTGGTCTGAGCAATTATCAGTAAACCTTCCTAATTATGGTGATGATAATGTGGAGAAGGAAGAGAGAGAATTGAACTTTATAGAATTTTGCTACGGTCAACCAACAAAGCACTCCAGCAAAGTAATTTTGAGGTTTGTGGACAGTAAACAGCAGCTGTCTCCTTTGGAGGAGATTAAAACTAAGGCATCCATCTTGACATTTAAAAATCAATGTTTTTGACAGTAAGAAAGCAGACATGTAAAACTTAAATAAAGGTAGAGGTTATAAAATCTCTAGGCAAGTCCAACCACCAGTGCCTGCAGGGACATCTAGTTATGCACAATGGCAAGCATGACATCTGTGTGTGAAAAAGAAGTGTGACTCCAATCACAATATTGCAACCAGATTAAGCCTACTTAAACTTAACTACAGGACTAGATTAATTTAATCACACTTAGCTTCTTTTAGTATCACGATGGGGAAGAGATTGAAGATTTCATATTGAAAGGGATACATGTGTGCCCACGACAAGTTCTTTAAAAAAAAAAACCTAAATATTCTCCAAATTGGGAGAAGAAATGAATCTGACTACAATAAATAAAAAGAGATATGTCTTTCATTTTAAAGATGTCTAGCTTCCTTTCGGTATCCCTTTCGTGATAAAAATGTCTATCTTCCTTTCAATATTTCTTTCATTACAAAAATGTCTATCTTCTTTTCAATCGTTTTCAAGGTCATCTAAAAAAGGCATAAATTCATATCAGACATACATCATCATCACCACGTCCAGTGCTAAGCACAATTGGGCTACAAGCATACCTCACAATTTTCAATCTGCAACTACAGTCTCCAAATCCTTCCATTTTTAGGTTCATGTTTTTGTAGAGAAAAGTCAGGTTTTACATGAAAGCCAGAAAAACCAAATGTACAATTGTAGAACCTCGCTCAACAGCCGAAACTGCAAGAGGGATCTCGGATTTCTCATGGACTAATCACTTAAATATGAACCAGCTGTGTGTTGCAGCTGCCAAAAAAGCCAACACAATCCTAGGCTGCATTAATAGAGAGATAGACTCAAGATTACATGAAGAGTTCATACCATTTTATAATGCCTTTGTAAGAGCGCACTTTGAGTTTTGCATCCAGTTTTGGTTGCCATGATATAAAAAAAGATGTTGAGACTCCAGAAAGAATGCAGAGAGGAGCATCAAAGATGATTAGGGACTGGAGGCTAAAACATATAAAGAACGGTTGCTGGAATTGGGCATATCTAGTCTGATGAAAAGAAGGACTGGGGAGATATGATAGCAGTATTCTCAATATCTCAGGGGCTGCCACAAAGTAGAGGGAATCAAGCTATTTTCCAAAGCTCCTGAAGGCAGGATGAGAAGCAATGGATGGAAACTAATCAAGGAGAGAAGCAACCTAGAGCTAAGGTGAAATTTCCTGACAGTTAGAACAATTAATCAACAGAAAGAGTTGTACATGCTCCATCACTGGAGGTTTTAAGAAGAGATTAGACAACCATTCGTATGAAATGGTATAGAGTTTCTTGCTTGATCAGGCTGTTTGACCTCCCTTCCAATTCTGTTATTCTGTTAAATGTTTGTTTGGCACCAAGTTTTCTTTGCCCTTCCTTTTCTTCTCTGACCATCTGGTGATATCCAATTGATTCTAGTTTTTGCTGGACATTGTTCATTCATGCAGAGCACATGTCCAGCAAAGCACATTCTATGTTCTGTCATCATCTCAGAGATTTTGGGGGAATTACTTCTTTGTAGAATTTCCTCATTTGGGACATGGGCCCGATATGAGTTACAACAAATCTTGAACACCCAACATTGTTGGAAGATGTTGATCTCATGAACAATTCTTGTAGATTTCCAGATCTCACTGGCATAGATGGCATAGTTGGTACGACAATGGCATTAAATAATCTGATCTTGGTTACTGTTTATAGCAGATGTAGTCCATATTGAGTGCGTTTGTTGGAAGATATCAGTTGCTTTATCTAATCAGCATTTCACATCTGCTTCTGTAACCCCATCAAGGTAGTTAAATTGTTCCACTAATTTTAATGCCTGTCCTCCTAATCTTATCAGAGTGTTGTCTTGATCATTGCCAACTTGCATCAGCTTGGTCTTGTTTCACTAATTTTTAAGTCCACTTTACTTGCCTCTGCTTCAAGCCTTAGTGTCATATCATTCAGCTGTGTCTTAGTGTTTGCAAGTAAAGCAGTGGTGAGATTCAGCCAGTTCACACCAGTTCAGGAAACCAGTTGTTAACTTTCTGAGCAGTTTGGTGAGCTGGTTTTTGGAAGAAATCATTAGGGCAGAGAACCGGTTGTTAAATTATTTGAATCCCACCACTGAAGTAACGCAATGTCATCAAGAAAATCTAGGTCAGTCCAATTGCCTTGTTTATTCCACAGAATGCTGAAATCCAATGTATTCATTGCCTTTTTTGTGGTGTAGTTCATGATAATCAGGAATAAAAATGGAGATAGGACACAACTCTGCCTTTCACTGATATTAATCGCAAAGAAGTCAGTATTGCCATTTTCAGCTTGTGCAGAGCACTGGTTGTTGTTGTAATGGTTTTTAAATATGTTAACATATCTCTCAGGGATACCATATGTTTGTAGTGTGTTCCATAATGATTCTCTGTTGACAGAGTCAAATACTTAGAGTCAAATGCTACAGCCTCAGAATCCTGAATTGATTGGGATCATTACTGGGAACCATGAGAGACGCTTTTTCTCTAGTAGTCTGGATCACATTCATTTTGGATCGCCATTGTTCAGTACAGCACGATACAACGCAACCCACACAAACCCTAAAAAGAATTACACCGTCATACATCAAGAATATCTCAGACACCACAAAGAGACAACAACAACCACATGGAATCAGTGTATCACACAAGCCAACGGAAACCCTTCAAAATATCCGAAGCAATCCATAAGACCCAGCAACCCCAGAAGAAAAAAACAGGAGTCATCTACAACATACAATGTAAGAACTGCAACATTATGTCCCATTATATAGGACAAACAGAAGACTGGAAGAACACATCCATGAACATCAACTGAATCATAGAATAACAGATTTGAAAGGGACCTTGGAGGTCATCTAGTCCAACCCCCTTCTCAAGCAGGAGAGTCTATTCCAAATATTAGCCTTTACCTAGGATCAAACTCACAACCTCCTGATTGTGAGGCAAGTGCTCCATCTCTAGGCCACCTGACAAAGGGCAAAGAGTGTTGCATTGGCCAGGAATCAAATGTGGGCCTCTCACATGGCAGGCGAGAATTCTACCACTGAACAACCAATGCAAAACATGATGAAAATCCTCATGGCTTAATCCAGCCTCCCTTGCTTTGCATTTTAACTGCAGAATTTGTTGGACTGGGAAAGGGGAGGTCTATATTAGACTAAAATTAGACTAAAATTAAGTATTACAGTCAGATGTGGCTGATTCAGTGTCTCTGATTCAGCCCAGCGTGCACCATGTTCTTCTTGTCCAAGAAATATCTGCCCATTTTAATCTCTGATCACATTAGTTGTTGTTTGGTGGCAAGTCAAATCTCTGATTATGTGGAAGAGCATTTGTTTATCATTTTTTGATGCCACTTCTTATGTTTCCATTTCTTTCTGTTCAAGCCAGTCTGTCTTATCTTTTCTGCCACTGGGTCAGACATACAATTCCAGATGAATTGTTTTTTTCTAAATAGAATGGATGAAATTCTGGGGAAGGGGACAAGATTAAAACCTCCCCTTTCCCAATTCAACAAATTATGCAGTTGAAATGCAAAGCAAGGTAGGTTGGATTAAGCCATGAGAGGTGATGTCATGGCCCTGTCAGAATCTGAATCCTAGGAGAAAGACAAAAGCTGACAGGGAGTGGGAGTGTGGCTCTGTTGGCTGTGGAGGAAACTGGGGAAGGGCAAAGTCTGGCTGGGCAGAGCAGGGGAGAGATAGAACAAGGGAGAAGAAGAACCAGGCCCACCCCCTTTCATCCTAGGGCACGCAGGGTTGAATAGTTGAAGAGAGCAACATGGCTTGCCTGGCTTACGGGAGAGGAAAGGGCCCTGATTCCCTTCATTAGCCACAGCTGGGAAGAAAATTTAAAAGAGATGCAAGCTGAGTGCGGAGTCTGCTGGTAACAAACATGAGTTTATCTTGTGTTGACTTTGGTTATCTGCATTCCTGGCATCCTTCCAACCGTGTTGAATTACTATTGTTCCTTCACATCTGGAATTCCTTCTCTTGTGCTGTCAGACTAATTACCTCAACTTGCCTTGATTGGACTTATAGTTACAGTTTTTGTTGACCATGTTTTGCACTTGATTCTTTGCAGCTAAAGGCTATTCCTGGGAGAGTTTTTCTCCAGCCCAGAAGGTAACAGGATATTGGGGGCAAAGTTGGAGCTAATAAAGGGACTCCTACTGATTATCTGACTGTGTTGCCTTTGTCATCACAGGTGAAGACCAAAGGAGGGGAAGGAACATCATTTGAGCCATGACATCGTTGTGTGATGTTGTCATCATTGTGTGGTGATTTCAAGGAGAGTAAGGCATCCTAGTGGCTTCTAATAAATGCTAGCAAGAGATGCCCCAAACTAGTAGAATATGAATAAGGACTTCATGCATATTGTTACATTTTCGAGGAATTTGCTCTTTGAATAAAATATTGAAGAATTGCTGCTTTTTAAAAAATCAGATGCATTTCCAATACATATTCTCAATCAGTGCCTCATTGCCTCATTGCCATGGTTATGCCAGATGAATGCTATGATAATGTCATTATTCAAACATCCTGTGGTTCACAATTTAATACTAAGAACCTCCGTGAAAATTACAGAGAATTCTGCAAAATAAGTCTAACAAAAATTTTACACAGATGATGTCCAGGCCATGTCAGGCAAGTGATTTATTTACCATCCAAGAAAATGACTACATTTTGATTCCACAGACAATATTTCCAAGACAACCAGGTTAAATGAACTTCATTGACTTAGTAATCTACTTTGGGGGGATGCCAACAAAGACCCGATTCCTGCTTACTGTATTCTTTTCCACAAAAGACAATGGGGAAGATGAGAAAGAAAGATTTTTTTAAAAAAGAAAATACTCTGAACAAGAAGAAAGATGAAGTAATGAAATATCAGGAGAAACATGATTGTGCACTATGCAATCAAAGGATTTGAAACATTTGGTGTTTCTCCTTTTAGAAAGGAGAAAAGTTTCCATAGTACGTTCATTGTATGATACACTCAAATTCATATTGTGTTGGACAATATCACTGAACACTTCTAAAGTAAAAGTGCCTGAGATGATACGTGGGGGGAAAAAACAAGAAAAATAGGGAATGCTGTGCCTATTTCATATGTGGTGTCATAAAACAGGGGTGACAAACTCATGTTGTGATTTGCCGGCAGCAGGTGTGGATGGCTGAGGTCTCGGAGAGCGAAGACTCAGATGAAGGGCCTGCGTGTGATGCAGGGATGGGGCCAGGACCATCAGGGAGTGCTGCTGCCTTTGTAGATTGTGGAGGCTGGCAGCAATGATGAAGAGTTCCCCGAGGACCCTGTGCCCAGTGCAAGTGCGCACAGGGCTGCTGGAAGGAAAGAGCAGCTGCAGCAGCAAGGGCGACTCAGGAGTAAGCCTGCAAGGTAACACCCCCTCCCTTAAGAGATAAAAGCTGAGAAAGCGGAGTTCTTTGCAGGAAGCAAAGAAGTTTTTGCACTCAAGCCTTGTGGACATTTGGATTATCTTGATTAGTGTTTGGAGACTTTTTATGTTTGAAATATTTCTTGGCAATTTTATCTAGTGTTCTTGGCAGACTTGTACAACCTTGGCAAGACTCATTCTTATCAGAGACAATTAGTTCGAAACAGCCTTTTAACCAGGAAGGAACGGAATTCGTAAAGAATCATTAAAATTCTTTACCTGCTGTTGTCTTGCTTTACTTGCTTGTCTTGCTGTTACTTCTGTTTGGTGTTTGTTTCCTTGGAACAAGGTTTGGGTCAGAACAACTCAAGGCCCAGGGGCTGAACCTGGCCCATGGGGTGCTTAGATCTGGCCTGCGGGAAACAGCAAGGGTGCCTGTACCAGCAAAAACAGAGCTCAGGAGGGCCACATGAGGAGGGCCTCCCAAGTTCCATTTTCCCTGGCAGAGGTTTGCAGGAGGCCATCGCAGCTGAAAACAGAGTTTGCAAGAGCTGTTTGTGGCCTTCCTGGACTCTGTTTCACTGGCAGAGGGTTTCAGGAGGCCATCACAGCTGGAAACGGAGCTCAGGAGTCTGTTTTCACTGGCAAAGTGTTCGGGCCACCAAAGACGCCCCCGACACGAGTGATGTTGAGCTGGCCACGCCCACTCTGGCCACACCTGAGGTCAAACACAAGCCTGATGTGGCCCTCAATGAAATCAAGTTTGACACCCCTGTCATATGGCATGACAAGGAGCCCTGAAGAAAAGACTGTATACTCCATACGTTTCCACAACACACAAGAGGTAAGATGGCGCTCATGAAGCATCTCTCATTGCCAGGCCTACACGCCAAGGAAAAAAAAGAAACCAGGTTGAATCATGCCAGATCAGCCTCCTACTGGAAAAGAAAGGTTACAGCAAATAGCTCAAGTATGTTCATTCCTATCAACAGATTTCATCCCCCAGTACATCTAAGTTTCTTCTAGTCATGTGCAAATATAGACTCATTTTGAATTAAGACGTTTGAGTGCAGCAATTCTGTAGTCATGGAAAGTCTAACAAAAGTCCATGAGATTGAAGGATTGGTACTATTTCTTCACCCCAACTCATTTTTAAAGAATTAAAGCGAAGAGAAATGAAGGACGAGCTCTTGTAAATCGCATGTATCTTTATTGTAGTCATAGACAAGCATAGACCTTGTACGTCAGGGCAGTCAAACTCATAGCCTGCGGGCCAGTTGCATCATCCGCTGGCCATGTCCACGCCCGGTTTAGCAAAGGATTAAAAAGTTGTGATACGTCATGTGATGAGGCCATGATGATATGAATTTGACACTCCTGCTGTAAGTAATGCTTTTAAAAATTCCATGCCATTGGACACTCCATGAAGGGTCACTTAGCTTTCTGGGCCCAAGCTTTTACCCACAATTCCCTTCCCCAAGTTCCTAGAATTATTTGCTGCTAGGACTATTGGTTCTGAGTTACAAAAATCTGAACAGCCACTAGATGGCAGCAACTAGTTTTCCAGATCATTTTTTTTGCTCTCTGGTGGTCATTATGGTTGTTGCAGTCCTGATTTGATAATGAGGAAATACAAGGTGGAACCAGGGTGGAAAAAGAAATGCATCTTTGCTTTATAAGTGTCAATCAGTGGTAGAAGAGAAGGATTTAAGGAAAGACAGACCACACAAGATGAAAGCCAGGTCCTTCCTCCTCTCTGGAACCGTTCAGTGTCCTCTGCTAGGCGAGATCTGAATCTGTCAATGAGTGAAATGTGCTTTCAATTGGGGATGATTATTTTCGTACGTCAACATTGTGAAGTCTTAAAAAGCAAATCAAATGGGCTGCAGAACGATAGCAAGACAAGCAAAGAAGAAATGGGGCCTGAAGATTCTTCTTCCTCTCCAGGAAAGGCAAGGAAACTGTCAATAAGAGCCGAACAGAAGCCAGAATTTAAACAAAGGCTCACTTGGGCAAAAAATAAATAAATAAATAAATCTGGTACTGCCAGGCCATTGAACAAACCAGAGCATCTGTCTCATCTCCTGGCAGGCTCCTTTTTAGAAAGGTCACTGAGGACATCCAATGCAGCATCATTAAATGCCATACTTGTCCTCCCAGGGAACCCACAAGAATGTCAGAGATAGCAATTTAGAATTAATTGTCTGTATCGAGTTGCCATTGCAGAGACACTAGATATGAGTGCCGGAGAGTACTGGGGAGCAGGCTGAAAGGAGACATGTAGAGGGCAGAGGGAATGGCCTTGAAGGGCAGAAGCAGAACCGGGTCAGTCGGATAAGAGAAGGTTGAGTCCAGGTTATTTTCTCAAGTAACCTGAAAAAAACATACCAGGCAGGCCCCTCTCTAGCTCACACAAAGACATGGGCAGGGATAGAGATTCCCTACAATGACTGTCCCTCTTTTCCACTGCTTAATCATGTCCACTGTGTTTAGAGATTAGTGAGAGCCCCCAGCTAAGATTTTGCACAGTTCAAAGAACCCCCAAATCCCACTCCTGGCTGGCCCCTTCCACCCCTCCCCTCCCATCTACCACACAACCCATTTTGGATGCAGGTAAGTGCAAGGCACGCGCTGAGGCTCAGGGAGGGCAAAAAATGGGCCTCCCAGAAGTTCAGGAAGGCCAAAAATGAGCCTGTTTCCAGCTTCCAGAGAGCCTCCGGAGCCCGAGGAGGCCATTTTCACCCTCCGGGAGGCCTGAGCAAAGCCTCTGGAGTCTGGGAAGGGCAAAAACATCCTGCCCTGCTATGGTGCAGGAAGCCAACTAGGCCATGCTCACTCACCAACCAGGCAGAGAATCAGTTGCTGAAATGTTTGAAGCCCCCCCCCCCAAAGGGGGGAATTAAAGGTAGCTGGGGTTGTGTAGTCAAAATGAAATGCTTTCTCTTGGGAACCAAGGACATTCTTACACCTGGCTGGAGGAAGGTGGAATGATGTCACCAGACCAGCAGTTTGGTCCAGCACCAATTCTGCCTTGATTGAGCCATGTGACATTGTTTGGGGTTGAGGGCAAAACTTTAACTTTTAATGAGGTGAAAACCAAGGACTCCTCAGAGTTGGTTTTCACCAGTTATGTGCCAATATAATATTTCCAATAAAGCTATTCTTTGAGGAATCCACCTGCCTCGGAGCTTTTGCTTGCGATGGATCTATTACTTGGAATCCTGACAGTTAACTGAACCATGTGCCCAAAATCTGGATGACCACCTGAGTCACTATATATTTGGCACATCTAATAACCATCCAGATTTGGCAATCCTCATCTGGTCATTCTCTCCTACCACCGAAGACAAAGGCTCCATTCAACCTTCATGACTTTCGCTCATGGCTTTGTGTCCTGCAAACTCATTCACAAGCATCTAACAATGCCTGTCTACAAAGCAGGAACGGATGTCCGACCTTCCATCTTTAAAAAAAAAGCATTGAAACCAGCAACAATCCTTACTTGCTTGAGGAATGAGTTTGAGCCCTTTCAACCATTCTGTTCAATCAGCCTCCCATTTCCTAGAGTAAGCTAGAATTGAAGGATCACAAATTGTGCCCAAGTGGGTGGCACTTGGAAAGTGAAGCAAAGCCCATCTTGGGTTGGCTATCACAAGAAAATGCAGGAGGGGAAAGGAAGCAGTGGCAAAAGTATGGTTGCCAAAACTACATAGTTGCATCCAGTGGTGGGATTTTAAAATTTTTACTACTGGTTCTGTGGGCATGGCTTGGTGGGTGTGGCAGGGGAAGGATACTGTAAAATCTCCATTCCTATCTCACTCCAGGGAAAGGTTACTGCAAAATCCCTTTCCCTCCCCACCCCACTAACCTGCTTTCCAGTTCTGTTCTCCTGTGCAGGGCAACAAAAGCAGACCCAGCCAATCAGCTGAGATTCGGGAGGCGGAGAATAGATGGGGGCGGGGCCAATCAGAGCTGGAAATTGCCAGTTCTCCAAACTACTCAAAATTTCCACTACCAGTTCTCCAAAACAAGTCAGAACCTGCTGAATATCATCTCTGGTTGCATCCATTAGACAAGGAACAATGGATGGAAACTGAACAAGGAGAGATTCAACCTAGAAATAAGGAGAAATTTTCTGACAGTGAGAACAATCAACCAATGAAACAGAAGTTGCCCTCAGAAGTTGTGGGAGCTTGAGACTTTCAAGAAAAGATTGGACTGCCATTTGTCAGAAATGGTATAGTGCAGAGGTGGGATTCAGCAGGTTCTGAAATATTGAGTAGTTTGGAGAACCAGCAAATCCCACCTCTGCCTGCCCCCACCCCATCTATTCTCTACCTCCCATTGAGTCCCAGCTGATCAGCTGGGTCTTCCTTGGTTGCCCTGCACAGGAGAACAGAGCTGGAAATCAGGTTAGTGGGGTGGGGAGGGGAGAGGATTTTGCAGTAACCTTCCCCCAGGAGTGGGGAGGGAATGGGGATTTTACAGGATCCTTCCCTTGCCATGAACACCAGGCCACGCCCACAGAGTCGGTAGTAAAAAAAAATGAATCCCACGACTGGTGTAACGTCTTCTGCTTGGGGGGGGGGGGGTTGGACTAGATGACCTACAATGTCCCTTCCAACTCTGTTAATCTGTAAAAAAATCTGTAAGAAAATGTAATCCCGAGGAGTAAATCTCTGATGGAAGAAGAGTGTCTTTAAAGATTGTTTTTAAAATAATGTTAAATTTTGAATAATTATTATTATTTCAAAATAGTGCATTAAAAATTCATCTACCAGATGCACCCTAGCTGGGGTTACTTTTTCTAAAATAATTCATTGTACTGTTTCTGTACAATGAATTGTTTCTGAATCTGTCATCCATGTTTCAACCCATCTCCTTATAGCTATTTTCTCACAGAAATCCTTCAGCTGATCTCCTGTCTGCTTCTATAATGGCTTTTCTAAAAGAAATCACACAATGATTTCACACACATAACAGGTAATCCTCAACCCACAACAGGTCACTTAGCAACCATTCAAAGTCATGAATGGAGGGATCTTGGAGTCTTGTAGACAACCAGCTAAATATGAGTCAGCCCTGTGCAGCAGCAGCCCAAAAAGCTAATGCAATCCTATGTTGCATTAACAGAAGATACAATCAAGATCAAGTGAGGTACTAATACCACTCTATAAAGCCTTAGTAAGACCACACCTAGAGTACTGCATCCAGTTTTGGTCATCACAATATAAAAAAGATGTTGAGACTCGAGAAAATGTGCAGAGAAGAGCAACCAGGATGATTAGGGGAGTGGAGACTAAAACATACGACAAACGTTGCAGGAACTCGGTCTGGCTAGTCTAGTGAAGAGAAGGACCAGGGGAGACATGATAGCAGCCTTCCAATATTTGAGGGGCTGCCACAGAGAGGAGAAAGGGGTCAAGCTATTTTCCAAGGCACCTGAAGGCCAAACAAGGAATAATGGATGGAAACTGAACAAGGAGAGACTTAACCTGGAAGTAAGGAGAAATTTTCTGACAGTCAGAAAAATCAGCCAATGGAAAAAGCTTGCTTTCAGAAGTTGTGGGAGTTTCATCATTGGAGACTTTCAAGAAGAGATAGGACTGCCATTTGTAAGAAATAGTGAATTTGGGCGGGGGGTTGGACTAGATGACCTACAAGACCATCAACCAAAACAATACAAGAGCCCAAAATAGATACAAACTAAAGATAAACCGCACCAAACTTGATTGCAAGAAATATGACTTCAGCAACAGAGTGACCAATGTCTGGAATATTCTACCTGACTCTGTGCTTTCTTCCCCAAACCCCAAAATCTTCAACATTAGACTGTCTACTTTCCTACTCACCCCTTTCCTAAGAGGTCTGTAGGGGGCATGCATAAGTGCACCAAAACATGCCTACCGTCCCTGTCCTATTGTTTCTTTTTTTTCTTCTTATTCATATCTATCTCATGTATTTATAACCATGTTTATATTTATACTTGTTATCTAATAATTGTTTGACAAAAGGAAGGAAGGAAGGAAGGAAGGAAGGAAGGAAGGAAGGAAGGAAGGTCCCTTCCAACTCTGTTAATCTAATCTTATGACAGACCTTCCTGGGATACTTAACTCTTGTTCTGGTGGTGCCCCCACTCCCCTGGGATACATTACCCCATGTTGAGCCATTTGCCATGTTCCAAACTCATGTGACTACATTTTATGATGGTTTATGTCATCCAGCGTACGCAGGAAATGGGTCTTCTCTTCCCTGCTTTCTGGAACATTATTCCTCCAAGACTCATTGGGCTCCCATCCCGCTCTTCAAACCTAACTGTACACTCGGGTTTTGGGATTAGAGGAGGCTGATGGACCTCTTGGGTGATGTTTGGAACTTCTGAACAGTTGTTGGGTTTTTCCAGACAGTTTTCTATGCAGCAATGCCTTTATTGAATCATTATAATCTTAAGGTCGGAAATGGTATGTGGCCCAGAGGTGGAGTTCTCACCACACAATCAAGAGGCTGTGAGTTCAATCCAAGATAGAGGCAGATATTTCTCTCTCGGGGCACGACGAGAATATATCTGCTGAACAAAACTCCGCATTGGTGACAGGAAGGGCATCCGGCCAATAAACACTCCCCTCCATTCAGTTGCCCATACTCCACCCTGCAAGGGATTATGGGGTCATTAAACGATGATGATGATGATTATAATCTTAAGGTCGGTCTTCCAGTGGCAATTATGAGAGGGTTTCGAGCAGCGGTCCCCAACTTATGAGCTGCAACCCCTGAGGGGATTGCAACTGGGCCACGGAAACATTTTATTTCCTCTTTGCTCTGTGAGCGCTTCCCAACCCTTGATTCTATGCAAGTAGCGCAGTGGTGATTCTTTCCCAAGCCTTGTGTCAAGCCCGAAATTGACATATGCATAGCCATTTTATTTAGCATTATTATATATTCCTTTTCTTTCTTTCTCTTTGCTGGTTGTGGAGACCCAGTCATTAATCCTGGATCTTGCCTGGTTAGATAAATGGCACCCAGATATAAGCTGGCTACAGGAGAATTAAATTAGCACTTGGTCCTGACCAGGGGTGGGATTCTACCAGTTCGCATCTATTCGCTAGAACTGGTTGTTACCATTCTAAGAAGTTCGGAGAACCAGTTGTTGAAGAAATTGCTGGGCTAATCCTGTAAGGAAGGCAGAAAGGAAACATTCTGGTGTTGCTTACAGAACCTTGTCTCCCCATTAACCCTGATTACATTCTTGGCAAACTAGACTTCCTGTCTCAGGAACTTCTCTGGAATTTTTTTTCCCCCTCCTTAGCTGGTACTTTGCTTGTGTGGAGTGACCATTCGAAGTTACAATGGCACTGAAAAAAAGTGACTTATGACCTTTTTTCACACTTACGACTGTTGCAGCATCCCCACAGTCATGAGAGGCCAGGCGAGGAGATGCGTGCCTCGATGGGAGTGATGTTGAGTTGGCCATGCCCAGCCAGTCACATGACCACCAAGCCACGCCCACCCACTAAGCCACACCCACAGAACCAGTTGTTAAAAAAAATTGAATCTCACCCCTGGTCCTGACCGACCTCCTGAACAAGATAACAGTCAAATTGACAGCCCCAAATTACAGGGGAGCCAGGAGGACCCACCAGTAGCATTGGTTGATCAAACCCCAAGGATTCCTGAAATCCCAATCCAATACCGTGATCTGGCTCAAGTCTTCAGTGAGGAGGAATGCAATGTGCTACTACCATCACCCCAGGGCCATTTCCTGGGTGTGCCAAATGACAAAAACCAAATTTTCTTTTCTAAATAAAAGAAATTGTTTTGGAAGATGGACTTTGTTCCTTTCTTTTTCAATGGACTTCATCACTTGGAATCGTGACACCTTGACTCTTTGCAAGAAGCACAGTGGTGACAAGCAATAGGAAACAACTTCCATGTGAGCTTTTTTGGGAGGTGGGGGAGAACACTGTGATGGCACCAACCAGGCTAGCTGGACGCAAAGAGATAAATGAGTTTTTAAAATGTAGCAGGAGAAAGAGAAGGAGCTTTGGAAGAAATCCTTTGAGGAAGAATCTTTTTGCTGCAGGAGCCAATGAGTTGTGAGGGTCACCCTCAGAGAATTAGATATAATGCCAGAAGTTCGGCTGGGTGACAGGACTTAGTGTCCTAGAACTTAAAAAAAAAAAAAAAACTGATAGCAGACACAAAGAAAAGAGCCGGTGGTGCTCCAGCTGAGCTGAAAGAAAGAAATGGGCACCTTTGGAGCCACTGCTCAGAATCCAAAGGAAAGCATCAGGCATTTGTCTTGGAAAACAAAGGGGAAAGAAAACTAGCATCCTGGGGGGGGGGGGGGGGAATGCTATCTAGTACATGAAATTGTAATTTAAACAAACAGGTGTTGGAAGTTATAATCCACCCCACCTAGAAAAATAAAATATTTTAGGATATGCTAAAAAGGTAGAATATTTCCCCTAAAAGAGAAGTGGAAAGTCAGAGAGGCAGAAACTCCCCCCATCTTTATCAATGGGCCATTAAGGCCTGACCCAGTCTATTTTACATAACAAAGATCTACCTCTTTCAGGCAGAGCCATAATAGGAATTGCCCAAAGCCCTTTCATTACATCATCATCCAGCAAGGCTCAACCAAGCCTGGGACTCAGGACAGCCTTCAGAGTTGCCCCTGCATGGCCCCATGGGAGTCTGACAACCAATCAGAATACAGAATCCCATTCAAATCCCAACAGAGAGGGCATAAAACCCAGGGACTCTCAGCATCTCTTCCCTTTTCACCCAGGATCTCCAAGCCATGTGGTCCTGCCCACCATTAAACCATCTTTCCAAGTAGTCACCGTGTTTCCAGTGTTTTTCTTCCCCACTTGGAACTGAACCCAGAAGGACACTTCTTCCAACACAGGACATGTAAAACCCAATAAAATCCCAAAGATAAAGCAGTTTTGGGACCATAGAATATCCAACCTGGCAAGAATCTCAGTGTTCAAAGTTTTGCAGCACTTGAGAACTCATTCTAAGCCCTCCATGAGATCCTGGGGGAAGGTTGCGTTAGAATCCCAGCAAATTAAAGTCCAACACTGGACTGTGCATAGCCCTAAAAGCTTGTCAGAGGAAGATCCAAATTCAAAATAAGGACAAATTTCCCGACTGGGAGAGCTGTGAAGCCTCCCTCCTGGGGTCTTGGAGCTCCATCGTTAGAAGTTTTCAAGCAAAGGTATCATCAACCTTTGGTGCAGGACAGTCTGAAGATTCCCCTCCAGGGTGAGGATGCATCCAGTTTAATGAAAAGAAGGACTAGGGGTGACATGATTCCAATATCTCAGGGGCTGCCACAAAGGAGAGGGAATCGAGCTATTTTCCAAAGCACCAGAAGGGCAGGACAAGAAGCCATGGGCGGAAACTAATCAAGGAGAGAAGCAACCTAGAACTAAGGAGAAATTTCCTGACAGTGAGAACAATTAACCAGTGGAACAACTTTTCTCCAGAAATTGTGAATTCTCCAATGATGGAAGTTTTTAAGAAGAGATTGGATAACCATTTGCCTGAAATGGATAGGGTTTCCTGCCTAAGCAGGGGATTGGACTAGAACAGAGGTCGCCAACCTTTTGGACCTCAGGAACCACCAAACTCATATTTTAAATCATGTGGACCACTAATATGAATTTTGACTGATGGTGGCTTGCTGACGTTGGTGGGAAAGTTGGTCCCATATTCCAGAGCTGCAGTAGTCACAGGACTGGCCCTTTGGTCATCCCAGAGCAGCTGTTCCTCCACCCGGGTACACCGGCCTGCCATGGACTGGAGTAGCTACTCCGGGATGACCAAAGGGTCAGTCCTGTGACTACTGCAGTTCTGGAATATAGAACCAAATTTCCCACCAACGTCAGCAAGCCACCCTGGGGTAGATTTCTCTCCCCCTCCATTGCTCTTATCTTCCAGTTCCAGCTCGTGAGGCTCTACTCAAGGTAAGGTTTGCACTCGGCCAAAGGTAGGGGCCAGCGGATGGGCGGGCCATGTGGACGGCACAACCTTGTGTTCCCACGCAGCCTGGATTAATTCCTTTGGGGGGGGGACATTTCTTGAGAACCACCAGTGGTCCCTGGCCCTCTGATTGGCAACCACTGCTCCAAAGCCCCTGGGGGCAGGACAAGAATCAATGGGTGGAAACTAATCAAGGACAGAAGCAAACTACAACTAAGGAGAAATTTCTTGACAGTTAGAACAATTAATCAGTGGAACAACTTGCCTCCAGAAGTTGTGAATTCTCCAACACTGGAAGTTTTTAAAAAGAGATTGGATAACCATTTGTCTAAACAGAGTGTTGGACTAGAAGACCTCCAAGGTCCCTTCCAACTCTTATTCTATTCTATCTTTTATAGGGGTCACAAAAAATAAATTCAAACTAAGGAAACTTTGTATATTGGAGGGTACAACAAAAGCACTCTTCTGCAGGAGTGCTGAAAGCTAAGAAGCCTTTTTGAACTACGATGTGCTGTGCTTCCCTAAATACATGTTGTCATCATTTGAAATGTCATTCTATCAGTGGGAATCGTTGATGGTGCCAATGTCTTATTATTTTCACTTCCATTATTATTAAAACTATTAGCTGAGTGTATCTTAAAAGCTACTAATGGTACAGATAAGTCAATTCATACAAAGCATTTATTGGCGACTACATTTATATATTGAAAAGCCACTTTCTGTTAACACCATAGCATTATTGTTGCTTTATATG
>BLBF01000022.1:4509495-4546776 GCA_015471245.1 Laticauda colubrina | reverse complement strand
ACACAACACCATCAGCATTGTGGTCAGAGAAGTGGTGCAGGCCATCATCGAAGAATACATGGAGGAGCTCCTCCAGTGTCCCACCACTGAAGAAGGCTGGAGGAAAGTTGTAGAGCAGTGGTATCAGAAGTGGAACTTCCCCCACACCGTTGGAGCCATAGATGGCAAGCACGTGGCCTGCAAAGTGCCAGCCAAGTCGGGGTCCACTTTTTTCAACTACAAGGGCTTCTTCAGCATCGTCCTCTTCGCCATGGTCGATGCTGACTACAAGTTCATGTACATCGATGCTTCAGGCAACGGGTCAGCTTCAGATGCCCAGGTATACAACGCCAGTCACCTCAAGGAGGGGCTGGAAGGCAACCTCATCATTGGCTTCCCAGATCCAGACCCCCTGCCCAACGACACGCAAGATGTGCCCTACTTCATCGTGGGGGATGACGCCTTCTCCCTCACAACCTACCTCATGAAGCCCTACACCTCCAGATGCCTCACCCGTGAAGAGAGGATCTTCAACTACAGGCTGTTCAGGGCAAGACGGGTGGTGGAGAACGCCTTTGGCATCCTGGTACTTCTCACCAGGTTCCAGGTACTTCTCACCACTATGCAGCATCGGCCAGAGACCGTGAGGAGGATCGTGGAAGCTTGCTGCATCCTGCACAATCTCATGCGCACCCGCTACCCAGTCTTGCAGAACAGGCTCGTGGACCTCCAACAAGGCAATGGGGACATGGAGCCTGGGGAATGGAGGCAAGGGCGAAACCTGATTGACATTGAGGATGTGCAAGGCCCCAACAGAGCCTCACGTGAAGGGAAGAAGTAGCGCAACGTCCTGAGACACTGGTGCAACTCCCCAGCTGGAGCAGTGGAGTGGCAAGACAGGATGGTAGATGATTAATGGATGCTTCCTTCAGCCTGTCTCATCACACTCATGAGATTGGGCCATGTATGTTGGGTGGGCCTACAATGAACAGGGCATTTAATAAAGAGTTGTGTTTATGTTGACATGTGTGGATTAATGATTACATTATTATTGATAATAAAGGGCCATAGGTGTGGCACCTGGGAGGGTGGACCATACAGTCCCACTATGCTTGCACTAGAGGTTTATCTATCCTACAGTTATTACCCATCCCAAAGGTATCCCTGCCCATCCCACAGGTATCCCTGCCCATCCCACAACTATTACCCATTCCACAGGTATCCCTGCCCAGTCCACTGCTATCCTTACCCATCCCACAAGCATGCAAAGGCTTAAACCATTTCTAAAAGTTTCCACCAAGACTTTATTTAATAAAATAAATGAGGCAAGTGTGTGAAGCAAAGATAATCTTTATTAATAACAAGCTGTAAAAGAAAAATGACCCAAGTCAAGTGTCCAAATAAAGTCTACAGGTAGCCACTCAGTCTCTGGCACTCTTATCGGTCACTCGGAGGTGTACCCAGTCTCAGGGGTGAAGGGTCCAGGTGCTGTGGAGGTGGCTGCTGCTGGAGTGCTGGTCTGAAGCCCCATTGGGGTGCCTGGCCCTGAGAGGACAACAGGTGACGGTGTGTTGAGGAAGCTCTCAGACAGCTGGCTCAGCCCTGTGATGTTGAGAGCTCCTTCCTCCATGCCATGAGGTGTCAGTCCCAATACCGACGACAGATGTACTGAGGCCGGGCTTGGCTGTGGGGTGGAGGAAGGAGCAGTGTAGTGGGGCTGTCTGGTCTGCAGCTGTGTGAGGACTGGTGTGGGTGGCATCGGTGACGTGGGTGGCATCGGTGGTGTTGGTGGCATCAGTGGTGTGGGTGGCATCAGTGGAACCGGTGGCAATGGTGGCATCTGATGAGCCTGTGCCTGGACTGGGAAGAGCTGCTGCCTGTGCTGCTGGACCTCCTGGTAGCCGTAGCCCTGGTAGGTGAGGGCCTGTGGAAAGCCTTGGAATGGGAGGGACATCACCTGGGGTGGAGAAGCAGACCTGGACTGGGTGGGAGCAGGTTCATCTGGGTCTGGAGGGTTGTGAAGCAGATCGGTGATCCGATCCTTCACCACCTGGTACTGGGGTTCCGCCATGTCCGTGAGGGTCTGGTTGACATAGGTGAAGAAGGGCTTGCAAATGGAGGATGAAGAGTCAGTGTGGACCAGCTGAGAGAGGAGATCTATGCTGCTCCGGATGGTGTCCCTGATCTCCAGCAGGACAGTGTGGCTCTGCCCCTCCTGTCTGGCTCTCTGCCTTTCTGTGGAGGTGGAGCTGGGGGTGGATGCGGGTAGGACTGTGGTGGAAATGCCGTCTCCTTTCTCCCACTGTGCCAGGGAGTCCTCCACACGCTCCGCCATGGTTAAAACAACTGTCCGCGGGTTCTCCACTGTGGGACGCTCCACAGAAACCTGCCTGGAGACAGGAGCTGACTCTCGGATGGAAGAGGACTGGCTCTCAGCAGGCTGCCGGAGAGAAAGGGTTGTGAGAGGGGCTGCTCCTCGGTGGCGGATCTCACCCTCCAGGAAGCTGCACCTGGCCATGACGTAGGTCTCTCTGTCTGTCAGCTTGACCGTGGCCTGGCCAGATTTCTTGAGGTGCAGCTTCCCGTTCCAGGTGTGCATATGTTTCCATCAGCCGAGGAGCACCTCCGATGTGTAGCCCAGACTCTCCGCCTTCTCTCTCCAAGCAGCCTGCTTCCTTTTGGTGTCACTGTAGAGCCTGTGTCCCTTCCGCCATAGATAGTCATTCTCTCTCAGCCACTCCAGCACCTCATCCTCGTGTTCCTCCTCAATGGAGTCTTGCCTCCTCTCCCGTTCTCGCATATGCCTCTTCCTCCCTTTGGCAGGACCAGATGGACCCTCATCAGATGGGCTTCCAAGTTGTAGGGGCTGCTCCTCCACACCACCACCAGCAGCAGCACCAGCAGGATCATCAGCAGCACCAGCACCAGCACCAGCACCAGCACCAGCACCAGCACCAGCAGGACCAGGATCAGCAGCAGCAGAGTAAGCACCAGCAGCGCCAACAGCACCAGGAGCATGAGCAGGACCAGGAGCACGAGCAGGACCAGCAGGACGAGCAGGGCCAGCAGGACGAGCAAGGCCAGGAGCACGAGCAGGACCAGCAGGACGAGCAAGACCAAGAGCATTAGCAGGACCAGCAGGACCAGCAGGACCAGCAGGACGAGGAGCAGCTTCAGCAGAGTAAGCACCAGCAGAAGCACCATAAGCAGCAGCAGCAGCTCCTCCAGAAGCAGAAGCAGCAGAATCCCCAGCCCCAGAAGAGTGAGCCCGTGCTGCAGAAGCCCCAGGAGAAGCAGAGTGAGGGCCAGGGGGTGGGAGGGTGGCCCTGTCCCTCTTGCCAGGGCTGAGGCTTTCTCTTATTCCCCATGGTTGTGGGGTTGCTGGCTGGCAGCAAGGCAGGCAGGCAGGCAGGAAGGCTGGCAGGAAGGCAGGAAGGCAGGCACCAAGGCTGGCAGGCAGGCAGGCAGGCAGGCAGCAAGGCTGGCAGGCAGGCAGGCAGGCAGCAAGGCTGGCAGGGAGGCTGGAAGGCAGGCTGGCAGCAAGGCTGGCAGAGAGGCTGGCAGGGAGGCTGGCAGGATGGCAGGCAGCAAGGCTGGCAGCAAGGCTGGCAGGCAGGCATGTAGGGCAAGCTGGCAAGGCACTTGATGTGTCTGGAAGCAGGTCTTTCCTCTGAATGGTGACCTGCTTGGGAGCTGCTTCCCTTTATATCCGCGGGGCTGATGCAATGCATCCTCCCCACATGCGCATTGAACGCTAGGCATCCGCTAGACTTCCGCTGTGTATCCGCTAGGCTTCCGCTGTGCATCCGCTTCATCCGCTAGGCATCCACTGTGCATCCGCTTCATCCGCTCGGCGTCCATTCTGCATCCGCTGTATCTGTTCTGTGTCTGCTTTGCTGCGGTCCCCCGGAAGCCCTGCGGATGTGCCATCCGCTCTCATCCGCTTCCATCCGCTAGGCTTCCGTTCCACATCCGCTTTCCATCCGCCCTGCGTCCTCCCCCTGTCTGTTCCTTTCCGTGTTATCCGCTCTGGTTATGCAAATTTTTGCCCCTTTTGAGAGCGGATAACAACGGATGGAACATGTTTCTCATCCGCTGTGGCCTTTTTACTAACGTTTTGCATCCATTGGCCAGTGTGACAGGGCCTTAAGCATTGAAGCTAGAAAGCAGGATCACCAGATCACAGGATATGGTGCAGGATCACGGGATCACCTGGTGGAATCTGAGACATATGCCTTCTCTGTCATAGTGCCTGCTCCTATGGAGTAAATATTGTCCCAAGATTCAGATGGCCTTGACTATACTGCCCTTTGACATGGCTCCAAAATGTTGATGGCTTCCTAGGCACTGGACCAGAGTCGGAGCTGAATCTATTCAGAAATGAAATATTTTGAACTAAGTATGAATGAGTTTTTCTCTTCTGGTTGTTTGCTATGTCTAGTTTTCCATTGCTTACTTCTATATTGTACCATTCCTTATTTTCTATACTGTACCTCTATACTGTAACTTCCTCTATTGTACCTCTATAGTATACCTATATTGTACCTATATTGTAAGCTGAAACACAAGTAGTGTGGTCGTACACATCATATCACATCAGATCAGATCAATCAATCAATCAATCAATCCTGACAAGGAATATATCTGCCCTGTAGCAGTACATGGATTTGGAAAACATTTTATATTTTTCAAGAAAATGTAATTCTCAAATGCACCAGAAAGGAACCATAAAAAAAAATGCATCCATTTTTCATTAGAAGTCATATTGTCTTGAATGGGTAAAGTCCAGCATTCATTGCTAATTGCCACCACACTGTTGGCTTTATTATTTGATGCTATTTTAAGTAGCTATTGAAGTTACTTCATTTGGGTCCTTGACCTTACAGTATATTTAAATGTGGTTTCTCATGCTGGGAGCATTTAAGGAAATTCATATCATTCCTCAATAAATACATTTTGTAGTCTCCTTTGTATTTTGTCATCCTGCCCATGCAGTTGGATACTGTAGATGACAGTGTTGTCACATAAGATTTTGAGGTTAGGAGAATAACAGTGATCAGTTCTTGGAGCAAGTAAGTTTGCAACAGGAGATGTCAACAAGGTTGAGGGAACCATGCAATTGAGCTTACCTGTGTTGCAGGTAAAATAGGTGTCAAACTGCAAAATGACTTCAAGTTGAAGCCATGCTTGCTTTTACTTTGTTTCTTGGTTGCCATTTGGGGGGGGGGGGGGGACTTAGGAATGTGGTGCCTCAAATGGCTAGTCATAACAGCCGGCCTGCAAACTAAGGACATGTCAATGGACACCTGTAAAGGCCAGCTGGGAACCTACGACTGGATTGATTGGCCCAGATGACTTGAGAGACCTAGAGGGGTTGGGGAAATCCTATTCTTTTAACTATCCCTATGCTAATCAGTTAGCTGAGGTATGCAGGAAACATACAACTGTAGTAAGGGAAAAAGTTAACTATCTTAACATCAATTGGGAAAGAAACTGCAGAAATAGGAGAACAAACAACTTCCTGACATGCCTAGCTGACAATTTTGTTATTCAAAAAGTAAAGGTGAGAGCCAGAAGTACAGCTATATTGGATTTTGTACTTACTAATATAGGGATGAAATAGTTGAGGGAGTGGAAGCTACAGAAACTTCAGGGGAGAGCGACAATATCATACTTGAATTCACCATAATGCAACCATAGATAATTGAATCAAACTCAGATTGTTGTTTTAGACTTTAAGAGAAACTGAGAGAGACTAGGAAGGATTCCAAAGCTGGCTATCCTAAAAGTTGAAACAGTTCAAGATTCTTGAGAAACCCTTAAAAATGGGAATAATGAAGAGGCAAGCAAAAACAATACCGCAGGAAAAATAAAAATAAAAGAAACCAGATGAGACCAGCATAGTTGCACAAAAAGCTGTCTGTCAAAATGAGGAACAAAAAAGGTCAAATATCAAAATTGGAAAGAGAGGCACATAAATAAAATAAAATATTAGTAAATATCCTGAATCTGCAAGGAGAAAGTCAGAAAAGCGATGGTCAGAATGAACTAAAACTGGCAAATAATGTCAACAACAACAATAATGATGATGGTGGTGGTGGTGGTGGTGGTGATGATGATGATGATGATGTTTTTTTCAATATTTAAGGAAGAAGCATGTTCAAGGAAAGTCAAGGAAATGATAGGTCCACGATTGGAAGGAGACAGCAAGAAGGTGAAAGGCAGCAGAAAAAGTAGAATTGCTGAATTCATTCTTTGCATCTGTTGTTACATCGAAGGAAGAAATAGCCCAGCCTATCAAAAGCAGCACTGAGGGAGATAGAAAAGATATAAATGTCAAAAAAGGCAAGGAATTAAGTAAAAGAATACCTACCTATCCACCCTAGATATTCTATGTTTGGGCTGGATAATTTATATCCCAGGGTTCTGAAGGAGCTGACAG
This sequence comes from Laticauda colubrina, assembly GCA_015471245.1. Classification (NCBI taxonomy): domain Eukaryota; kingdom Metazoa; phylum Chordata; class Lepidosauria; order Squamata; family Elapidae; genus Laticauda; species Laticauda colubrina. The sequence continues at coordinate 4,540,355 of BLBF01000022.1, read as the reverse complement.
ATGTAATCTTGGAGTCACTGAACAGAATCTTTCAGAGCTCTTTTACTCAGGGGAACTACTAGAAAACTGGTAAAGAGCTTATATCAGGGGTGTCAAACTCAAGGCCCGGGGCCCGAATCCAGCCCGCGAGGTGCTTAGGTCTGGCTCACAGGGCCACCGTGGAAACGGTGAGGGTGTGGCCCTCCCAGGATCTGTTCTCACTGGCAGAGGGTTGCAGGAGACTGTCGCAGCCAAAAATGGCGCTCATGAGGGCCACCTATGGTTCTCCTGAGCTCCGTTTTCACTGGAAGAGGGTTGCAGGAAGCCGTCACGGGAGCCCGCTTTCACTGGCACAATGCTTGAACTGCCATAGGTACCCTGACACGAGTGACATCAAGCTGGCCGTGCCCACCCTGGCCACATCTCCCCCGGCCCCATGAAGTCAAACACAACCCTGATGAGGCCCTCAATGAAATTGAGTTTGACACCCCCGGCTTACAAAATGGGGTGGGAATAGATCCAGGAAAATATAGGCTAATCAGCCTGACAACAGTACCTGGGGAAATATTGGAGAAGATAATCAAGTGATAGATTTGTGAGCATGACAGGCAGCAAATTGGCTTATAACCGACTTATATCAATGAAATAATTGTTCTGAGGGACAAGTTTTACATAGACTTTATTCATATCCATCTCAGCGTCCTGTACCTAGACTTTTTTGTGGAAGGTTCCTTTTTTTCCTTTTAGTGTGGTGCAAAAGTTATGGTTTTTCATTGAGTCTATGCCCATGAATTGAATAAAATAAATTAAGAAGAAGATGAAGAAGCTACTTGGGTAAGCAGCAAAACATTTCAAACCAAAAAGAAAAGAAGTCCAGATGCCACTCAGCTTCCAGACAACCCTACCTGGATGACTGAGAATCTTCATCAATATAAATTAAGTAAAAATTAAACTTTTATCCTATTCACCATTTGGGGCATGAGAAAAGGCACTGGAGCTCCATTATGGTAAAATCTCTCTCAAGTTACTCTCAAAATGACTATGGTTCTGGCCAGTTCTGGAGAACCAGTAGGGGAAATTTTGAGTAGTTCAGAGAACCGGCAAATACCACCTCTGACTGGACATTTTACAGTATCCTTCCCCTGCCATACCCACCAAACCACGCCCAGAGAACCGGTGCTAAAAATTTTTGAATCCCATTACTATCCAAGATGCTTAGCTTTTGACGATCTAGGTGGTGAGATGTTACCATTTGCTGCAGACTATTCACCATTTGGAGCATTAGAAAAGGAGCACTGATGAGCAGAAGTCAATGACAGAAATGTGCTTTTTAAATTCTTTTATTTTTTTGAATTCAATTTTTTGTTGAATATAAAATACAAAGGAAAATGAAAACAATGGAAAACTAGGGAGGAAAAAGGGAAGAAAAGAGAGTGTAGGGGAAAAGGGGGAAGGGGGGAAAAACTTCCAACTCTTTTTCAGCACAGTAGAAGATAATAATTATAGCCTCAACGTTTTGCTTTTATACAGTCATACATACTAGCCATTTCTATTACAACAAACGTAAGGTATGTGGGATTTCTAAGTAGAGGTATACAGACCTTAGCTTATGATTGTAATTTGAGCTTGGAATTACAATCAGATGCTGTGGCAGTCATTAAGTCACCACCATGTGACCAGAATCGATTTTACATTTCTTTTGGTGGTTATTAAGAAAACACCGTAATTGTTAAGTAACTCCATGATATCCAATGGGTGTTTTTTTGCTGGAAATCAAAATAAATGCTGGAAATTGGCAAAATTGACTGTGGAATGCTGCAAATGAGCATAAAGCTGTCAAAAACCCAAAATGAGATCAGGAGTTGCAGCCATTGTAACTTCGAAGTCATGTCAAGTAGATTTTCAAGATGTCTGTTTTGACTTTGAAAGGTTGCTAAGCAACCAGTCATACGTCGAGGACTTATTTCAAATGCAAAACAGAACCGACTCAAGATACCACGTCTCCCTGCTTTCTTTAGCCATGAAGAGAGATTCTACTTAAAACAAATTTTCATTTCCAAATAGGGGCAAGTCTTTTAATAGCTTCCTCTAAATGTCTTCTCACTTCATCAATTCCCTTCACTCTTTACGCATTTATTTTGACAAACTGGGAAATTAATAAATTCCATAGCTCAGAGCTAATTTAAATACGTTAATGCTGTGAAAGCAAGAATAAATAAACGAAAAATAAAATTCAACGATTGGTTGCAAATTGTGCATCAGGGCCTCCAGATGGCTTCTTTGCAGTAAATAGATCTAGGTTTTCTCCACTGTGGTTTTTTGCAACATCTGCTGCAGAACCTGTGGGATTTTTCTGATGCTCAGTAGATAGGAGCAGCTCAAGAGGAACATTTTAACATCTCTCCCGCTCAATATTTTTATCCTCTTCACAGATGATCTTGTCTTCGCCCCATTAGCAGATCTCAGGAATCCTCACCAGAAATGGGCCTGCATATAATTTTTTTTTAAAGAGCCTGCAACTCACTCTCATCTCCATCAATGAATTACCTGTTAATTCTTGCCTTTCATATTGGACAATGCTGAAATGTAATTTAAGCATTCCATTTATCCCACATTATAAAAGAGTCTCCAGACATCAATGTAATGCCATGTTCCTGAGGAGGATATGAGCAAAGACCCAGCATTATTTTGTGACAGTATAAAAAAAAATGAGATAACCAGATGCCTATAAGGCTGAATAAGTCAATTTTGGAGAGGACCTGAGAAAAATAAACAACACAATAAATTAGAAATATGGAAAACTGAAGGGCGTGTTCTGAATATGAATGTAAAAGCAAATCAATTAATATTTAATAGATTTTAGAGTAGGATTAAGGCTTAAACACGAGCAATCATAGATTTCTACCTTCTTAGTTTGAATCCAATCAACTTCCATTTTGTTAGGATTCAGGAAATTATTAAAGCCCAATCTCTTTGTTTTTTAACTGGTGTCATCATCTATTTTTATTCACCATTTATTTATTTTATTATGTTGTTTGCTTGATATACTTGCAATCAGAACTGGAATTCAGTAGGTTCTGACCAGTTCTGGAGAACCAATAGCAGAAATTTCTCTGAGTATTCGGAGAACCGGCAAATACTACCTCTGACTGGCCCCGCCCTCATCTATTCTCCGCCTCCTGAGTCCTAGCTGATTGGCTGGGTCTTCTTTGGTTGCCCTGCACAGGAGAATGGAGCTGGAAAGCAGGTTAGTGGGGTGGAGAGGGAGTCAGGATTTTGCAGTTACCTTTCCCTGCCACGCCCACTAAGCCATGCCCACAGAACCGGTAGTAAAAAAATGTTGAATCTCACCACTGCATTGGGGTCATTTTCTCCTCTACCAACCACTTCTCCTCCAAGAGCACCCTCAAATTTTTACTTGGTCCTAGAGAAGAAACCTGCATCAGAGTAAAGACCAACATATGCAGGAAATAATACTGCTTAGCAAGAGAGTTTCAGTCTTCCTGAAATTCAGCCTCGGCAATTTGTCCCCACTAAGTCCAGCTGTCTTTAGGTGCAAATCCAACTAATTCTACCACCTCTTTTGGTTCAGACTAAAAGACAGTTGAACATCATCTTCACACTAAATCTTTAGATGACCACTCCCAACAACTTTACGCAGATACGAAATGGCATGGAAGCTGAGTCTGATCCTTGAGGAACCTCGTGGCACAATTGTCAGAAGGCTGAACCCGGCTCTTTTTGGAGCATAGAATTTTGGAGGTAGAATTAGAATCGCTACCACACAGTGGCAAAAACCAGGGGTCTCCAACCTTGGTAACTTTAAGCCTGGTGGACTTCAACTCCCAGAATTCCCCAGCTAGCAAAGAGTTGAAGTCTTCCAGGCTTAAAGTTGCCAAGGTTGCAGACCCCTGGCATAAACTACCAAGCTACAGAGCTGGCCCAAGAAGATAGCATGGCCCACCTCATGGAAAGCCATGTGGTCAGTGGTGAGATGCTGCTGATTCAGACCAGTTCTAGCAAACTGGTAGTTTTGCTGGCCCTGCCCACCTGGTCCCGCCCTATCCTGTCCTATGTTTCCTTCTTTCTGACTCAGTTGATTCGCATGGCCACAGCTGATTTCCACGCCTCAGCTGTTCTACTTACTGGGGCTGCCCTAGAAGGGAAACAGTTGAGCTTCAAATTCCTGTATTTGGAATGCTGCACGTGTTCACACAACCAGGTATTAAACCAGTTGCAGCCCACCAGTGCATGGAATTCAAATAAGTGTCCCCTAATTCCAAGTTTTTTTATATACCCAAATTTCAAGCTTTTTTTATATGCTCATTCTCCTTTTTTTCTTACCAGGAATATTTAGTATTCTAAACATTTTATGGCTAAGTCCTGATAGTGAAGATTTGGCTTCAGCTCTGGGCCTTGAAAATAAGTTGTTCTTTTTTGCAAGCAGTTGTAATTTCCCTCTTATTTCTTATAAGGGACTCGGCCTGCTGAAAGAAAGTAGCACTGCAGAGAACAAAAAGCAAACTTGCAGGAGCTTAACTCATGTTATAGAGGATATTATCATTCATACAAAATTTAAAAATGAAATAAAAACCCAAAACAAAACCCAAAGAAGGTCTACAGCACCATCTTATGTCAGGAAAAGTTATAAAACTTTAAAAGTGTATTTGCAGTTCTCTTCTGCACCAACCTATCATAACTAAGCAAAAATGAAAAATACAAAAATGTAGATATAGAGAGGTATAGAAAGGCCCTTTTGGGAGGCTCCAGAGAGGGCATGAAAGAATGCCTCGTTCCCACATGACCTCCTCAGCTTTTTAAAATTTTCTGAGAACAAGAATATTTATGAGAATAGTGGTCAGGTGTTAGTGAGGATTAGTATGTCACCCAAAGCATTGTGGTGTGTCACCTTTGACGTGTGTGGGTGTGTGCATCTCACAGGTTCCCCGTCACTGTTTTAAAAACTGCATAAGAACAGTAAATGTAAACTTATTATATGAAAATTATTATTTCTATTGTTCTTTTGCTTGGAGACTATCTTAACAGAGATATAGAAATGATACAGTGGTGTTCTATAATTGTGACAAATAACAGAATTTATTCTGTTAAATGTTTGCCAGCATTGTACTGACATTGGCAATGTTCATTTTCTTAGCATATTAGTCCAGCCCCTTATTTTCTTTTGCCACTTCAATGAGTTAATTCACTGAATGTATGTTTTTGCTTTGTTTCATTTTGTGTGTTTTATTGTTATGTATTTTGTGATAAAACAATAAATTTAAAGACAAAACAAAAAGTGAGTTAATTCATTGGCACTGTCTGGTTCTTCTGCTCTAATAGGAAGCATGTGTTATGGAATGTACATCACTAGATATCTGTGGCTCCCGATATCTCTTCAGATTTCCTTACAAAGAATTGTTGAACATAAGGCTCAAAGATCTTCTAGCCCAACCCCTACCCTAGGCAGGAGACTTATACCATCATAAATGTTTGTCCAGTCTATTTTTTAAAACCTCCAGTGATGGAGCACCTATAACTCTGGGAAGCAAGATATCCATTGATTCATTGTTCTCATTGTCAGAAAATTTATCCTTCTAGGTTGGATCTCTGTTTAACAACTGTGCACTCATTACTTCTTGTCCTGTCCTCTGGTGTCAATCCCCTCTTCTTTGGCTTAGAGGTCAGCTCTCTTAAAATCTAAAACAATAGTCTGACTTGGTTGAGTTACCTGTTATCGCATGATGGTAAATTCAAGTATGATAAAGTTGCTCTCTGTCAAAGTTCCCAAAACTTCTACTCATTCAATCATTCCATCCTATTAGTAACAATTCAGTCAAGTATAGTTGTCCTTCTAGTTCAGGGGTCGCCAACCTTTTGGACCTCAGGGACCACCAAACTCATAATTTTAAATCCCCGGGACCATAGACCTTGGGAAAATCCCCCAAAAAATTCCCCACCCCATTTTCTTACCAATCAATCATTCCTTATTTGGGATCACAGGATACCATCTCCAGCTCCATTCTTGGGGTGAGGGGGGCGGGAGAGAGAGAGAGAGACTTTTGGCTCCATGCAAGGAAAGCAGCAGAAGCAGCAGAAATCTTTCTTTCTCTCCCCCAAACTCCACCAGAAATGAGCCTTTGCTGGCACAGCCTCTTGGAGCAGGAGGCCTTGCAGGGTCCCAAAGTCTCATTTCTGGAAGAGCTTGGGGAAGAGAAAGAAAGACTTTTGCTGCTTTCCTTGCATGCAGCCAAAAGCAGAAGAAGCGGAAAGAAGCAGCCCGGTGGCCAGGCAAGGCACATGAGGTAGCCTTGTGTTCCTGCGCAGCCTGGATTAATTGCTTTGGGGGTGACATTTCTCTGTGGACCACCAAAAATTTTTCATGGACCACCAGTCGACCCCAGCCCACTGGTTGGCGACCACTGCTCTAGTTCCCTTTTTTATCTTTTGTATGACAAAGTTATCTCGAAGCAGATAAGAGGCTTGTGCTTCAGACGGAAATGGTAGTATTTAAACTCTCTCTGAGCCATTTTCCTACTAAACTGGGAGTTTGACATCTGTTGGCTTGAGCTGTTTTCCATCCAAATTCCAAATTCAGCTGTGGAATTAATCAGACCCACAAACTGCAATTAGTTGGTAGTACTTATCTGCTTTGAACATCCTTGCAAGTATGGCTGAAATTATCGGAACTATTTATTCTGTTTTGACTTAGAGTATTTTGACTGATCTATAGCCCTCACGAAAGAATGAATAAATTGCAAATAGAAAGAGGAGATGGGGATAGGGATATCAGTTAAATTCCATGAGTATTTAGCCAGAGAACGCTCTTGACATTTCATCCAAAAATTGATTTTAACATCGAACAACCTCAGGACAAAGCTTTAAACACATTCTTCTAGCATAGCTACTAGGTGTTATAAAATGGTGGGCTATATGTCTCATTCTCCAGCAGGCTCAGTGGTACTCAGCCATCCTCCTCCAGAAACAAATGTGTTTTGAAACAAATATGTTGTTAAAAATAGCAATGTGCCTTATTTATGGATTTCCAGCTGTCAAGGTACTGAACAAAACAAAGGAACCAAAATGAGTGAGGGTTGGTCTCCAGCAGTGGTAGTATTCTACCAATTTGGCCGGGTTCTGCCAAGCCAGTAGCGCCAATGAGCCGTGGAGACCAAACCGGTTCTCTCTGATGCTGTGTGTTGGGCCCACCCACCTCCAGAAGATGGTAGAGGACAGGAAGGCCTGGAGAAACATTGTCCATGGGGTCGCAATGGGTTGGACATGACTTCGCAACTAATAACAAGGCAACACTTGGAATATCCAGTTTTGGTCAAATAAAATAAAATATATTGAGGCCCTTTAAAGAATACAGAAAATTGCAACAAAGATTATTAGGGACTGGAGTCTAAAACATATGAAGAACAGCTGCAGGAATTGGGTTGTCTAGTTTAATGGAAAGAAGGATTATGGTTAACATGATAAAAGTGCTTTGAAGGGCTGCCACAATGAAGAATTGTTCAACCTATTCTCCAAAGCACCTGAAGGTAGGACAAGAAACAATGGATGGAAAGTAATTAAGGAGAGAAGCAAGTTAGAAATAAGTAGAAAATTCCTGACAGAATTCATGAGTGGAATTGGCTTACCTTCAGAAATTGTGATTGCTCATCATTGTAGGTTTTTAAAAATAGACTGGACAGCCATTTGTCTGAAATAATATAGGGCAGGGGGTTGGACTAGAAGAACTCCAAGGTTCCTTCCAACTGTGTTGTTCTGGTATTCTGCTAACACTTTGAAAGATGTACTCAAGATCCAAAAGGATTTTGACAGAACTGAGCATCAGGCCATAGCCTACTACAAGATGCAGTTCAATGGTGAGGAAAGCAAGGTATAGAATAGGCAGTACCTGGTATCTTAGCTGTATTTGGTTATTGTATCTGACTTTTCTTTTTTAATATTTCTCATCATTGACCATAATTTAATAAAATAAAATTTGATAGGTATAAAAATCTGCAGAGGCTATTTTCAGGGGAGATGACTGAAAGAATAGCAAATGCTTGGTGCCAATGCTGGGACCAGAACTCTTGTCAGCACTGTCCATTGCACATACATACATATATACATATGGTAAAGGTTCCCCTCGCATATATGTGCTAGTCATTTCCGGCTCTAGGGGGTGGTGCTCATCTCCATGACAAAGCCGAAGAGCCAGCACTGTCTGAAGACGTCTCCGTGGTCATGTGGCCGGCATGACTAAATGACGAAGGTGCACGGAACGCTGTTCCCTTCCCACCAAAGGGGTCCCTATTTTTCTACTTGTATTTTTACATGCTTTCGAACTGCTCGGTTGGCAGAAGCTGGGACAAGTCACGGGAGCTCACCCCGTTACATGGTGCTAGAGATTCAAACCACCAAACTGCCAACCTTTCTGATCGATAAGCTCAGTATCTTAGCCACTAAACCATGTCTCACATACATACATACATACATGCATGCATACATACATCCTTGGTGCCTGCTTCTTACATATGACTTCAAGTCAAGAAGGCTATAGACAATTTCTTTTTTAAAAGATGTACTTTTAAATAAGGGACCTCTCATTTCCGATGCCAAATTTATTATTATTATTCATAAACATTTGTGTAAGAGATGGATTTGAAGGGAGTCATACAGATTCATCAGACAAATATTGAAGAACATGTTGCGAGTTTAGAGCAACTGTAAAAATAGCTTTGATGCGCATCTTTTTAAAAAAATAGGAAATCGGGGAGCAAAATATTTCTTAGCAACTGGCTTACAGTAAACCTTCCGCTTCCACTTTATTTTATTTTTTTTAGATGGAAGAAATTAGACACATTGAAGTGATTTTGTTCCGTTCACACTTCTTTCTAAAAAGAGAAATAGCTGCAGTAACATTTATCTAATCCCATTATGCCCACTCCCCACAGCCCCAACATTTTCCTCCTCTCCTGAAATAGGCAAAGCCACTTGATGTGAGCAAAATTTTGCAAAAAAAATAAATAAAAAATCACCAGGCATCTGTGATTACCACCCACAGCGGTAGACCAGGAAAACCTGTTCCCCCATCTGTACTCTTAACTGGGAATGTATCAGAGCCAGATATGTAATAACCCAGGATGAATGTCTGCCTGATTCTGTTCCTAATTAAACTGTCAGCCTTGGAAGCCATTTTTTACTCGGAAGCTTCGAAGCTGCCATATTCAGTGCCTAGGAATTTGGCCGGGGGGATTTCATAGTGAGGTGGCAGATTAGACACAACAACATTCTTTCTCAGAGAGTCAAGGAAATGTTGCCCTACACCTGGAGAGGAGTGTCTGGAGGAATGTCTCCAGTTGGGACGGCGTTTGATTGGACCATGTGATGGACTGATGGGGTGCAGGGAATGGATATTTGAATTTCTTTTGGGAAGGGAAAAACCCAGAACTCTCAGATTCGGGTTTTTCCAGATGTGCCAAGATGACAACTCTAATAAAATGAAACTTTGAGGAAATGTTAGTCTCGGAGTTTATTGGTTTAGAGTTGGTTAGTTGGAACGCTGACATAAACTTTCACTGATTGGTTGGGGAGGTGACTGAATACTTATAGCACCCAGACAACACCCATTTCCTTTTCTTTTTAAAGAGAACAGAATCAGGGAGACAGGTGATGCCCTTTCAAAAAACAACACCTCGTTATTTAGCCATGAAAAGGTTGCACAAATGGCAGATGAATCTTTGTACACATCCAAAAATGATACAGCTGGATCTTCTTCTGACAACCTGTAACCTTTAAAGCAAACTTTTTCATTCCATTGTTATTTTTCCTTCTTCCTCTCTTGGTATTATTGCATTTGGCAGGTTTGTGTGTTTTTACATTTTTAACACTGGCTTAACGGACTCTTTTAAGAGAACAACTGAAAAGGTGGTTAAATATCATGGGAAGATTTTTTTTTCCCTCCAAGACTTAATGTCAAATCTTATAGTGACCTTCAATGTCAACATAGCCCCATAAGGTGATGTAATGGGGTAACCCTAGGTATGTCACTTTGGGCAAAGGAATGGCGAATCAAATAAGGGGCGGATATTATTTATCATAATGATAAATTGGAGTGTTGTTAAGTTGATAAGTTGGAGCGGGTCTTTGATGGCACCAAATTGTAGCAGACATTTGCATAACCTTAACTTAGAGACTGGACAGCTATTTGTCTGAAATGGTATAGGGTCTCTTGCTTGAGCAGGGGTTGAACTAGAAGACCTCCAAGGTCCCTTCCAACTGTTATTCTGTAAAACTTTTTATTTTGCTGAAGAGAAGTTGATGAGCAGAGCAAGGATTTGCAAAACTTTGCACATTAAGCGGAGCTTTTACTGCCAAATGCAAAATACCAGGAGACCTTAGAGCGAAAATAGATTTTTATTTGTCTGTCAAAATTATATAGCTGCTCATCTCATGGAAAGTGGCTCTTTGTTACTTATTTGGACTTCAGTTGCTGTTTTTCATGGGAATCTATGTGAATGTAAGAATTTGGGGGGTAGCAAGAGAATTAGATTTAGGTTTATAGAATCCTGTAAAATAGATTAAGTGCTTGTCTTTGCAGACATCATCAAGAAATATGAGCCATTTGGGTGTATTGTTTTAATCAACTGAAAAAATGTAACTTCCTTGTTTTCTTCAGCTTCTAATGTGAACCTTGGACATTTGCAAAATCAGAAGGAAATCACATCACCATCTGGGCTCAACATCCTCTTAAACAGGTACAAACAGAAAAAGGTTGCTATAGAAATCTAAGTACCCTATTCTGCCTTTCAAAGCCAAACTTTTAATGTCACTCCTGGCTTGTTCGCTTTCTCACTCAAGATAGTTTTCATTTTTCTTGACAGCAGATAAAGGAAGCTCATGTGTCTGCTTCCCATTTTCAAAGTGAAATCCTGACTTTTAGGACAATATGTGATGACCCAGGGTGAGATACAAAACATAAGTCACAGAAAACGGGTGAAGCCCCTTTTATTCCTTCACTTTGCTTCCAAGCTCTGAATATTCTTGACAGAAGACAAAAAACTCCCAAAGAGTTACAAGAAGGAAAAAAGCAACACAAACCAGGCAAGATAAGGGCTGTAGGACATCCACAGATAACACACGCTGGGAAGGACGCCAAGCTCAGAGAGGAACCATAAACTAGAGATATTTCCATGCTTTGTTTCCAGCGCTCACCTGTACACATCTCCGTTCTCTTATTCAGTTGTCACAGCTGCAGCCCATGAAGAGGATCAAGGCCCTCTCCTTCCCCGTAGACCATGTCTCTCCCTTATCCTCTCCTCCCTGCATGCCTTAGGATGGAGAGGGGATGGGCCTGGGTTCTCCTCTGACTGCCCAGCTGGCCTCTGCCCTTCCCCAGCCTCCTCCACAACCTCTGAAGACAGACTTCCACTCCCTGTCAATTGTTCCTCCTCTCCCTCAGAGTCAGTCTCCACCAGGGGCACGACACAATAGATGTTGGTTGCCCCTAACTCTCAGTGTACATCTGCAAAGTTATCATTGCTCCAAGAAATTTTAGGTTTTTTTTTAATTGCTTGCACATATTTGTATGAGAAATATTTGGGGAAGGGCCTCATTCTATTTTTCCTCAGCATCTGCAGTACAATTCAAGTTAGATCCAGCATACAAATTGCCATGCATAGTAATATTGTTCCCGAAAAGTATAGAGACAAAGCGCCCATTCCATTCCTTAGTTTTTCATTATTTCACCAACATAAAACAAATAATAAAAGCTGGTGAATTTATTCAAATTGCAACTTATCTTTTATTAGATATAAGCAAATCAACTGCCAAGAAATACAACGTTTTTTTAAAAGGACAGCAACAAGATATCAGCTAGCCTCATTATTTGTGTCCTCAAAAAACGCAAATAAATTAATTTAAATAAATTAAAAGCAAAGGAAGGCAAAAAGAAAATCTGTGTAAAGGGAAATGAGGGGAAAAAACCCAAGATCTGTTCCAACTAGAATTGATGGTTGAGATTTACTAAAAATGTGAGATAAACTCTCTTGCCATCAAAGATAGATTATTTCCCTCTAAAGGCTTGGGTGGATTTAAAAGATTTTTGTTCTTTAAATTCAGATCTTCTTCTTCTTCATCGCATGAGGATCAAAACACCATCATTGCCTGAATCCAGGAAAGACAGAAGGAAGAACAACTTTATTTGTTTTTCATTAGCTGAGGGTTGAGTTTCTGCTTCGGAGGCATCAGTGAGGGAGATGTGAAAAAAAAATGTTATCATTTTTTCTTTCCATTTGAGGAAAGCCACCTGCAAAATATGGGCATGTCTGTCAAGAAAGTCAGAGCAAATGGAACAGTCTTAAGCTGAGTGGAAACAGGAAAACTGGCATGGTAATGAACACATATCACACCCCTGTCAGAATCTGATTCTGAGGGGGAGGCTGAGCAGCTGACAGGGAATGGGAGTGTGGCTCCAGTGGCTGTGGAAGAAACTGGGGAAGGGCAAAGTCCAGCTGGGCAGAGCAGGGGAGAGGTAGAGCAAAGCAGAGGGAATTCAGGGGAAGATCCAGGCCCACCCGCTCTTCATCTTAGGGCACACAAGGAGGAACATAGAAGGGAGCAACATGAGTTGCGTGGCTTACAGGGGAGGAAAGGGCCCTGATTCCCTTCATTAGCTGCAGCTGGGAACAATGTTTAAAAAGGGAGTTTGTGCACAGCAACTCATGGGAAGCAAATTGTGAGTTATCTGTTATGGTTGAGGCTTATCTGGGTTCCTGGTGTCTTCCCAACTGTGTGTATTTTGTTGGCCTTTCATTCTTTATCCTGCCCTGTCCAGTTAATTGCTGCAGTGTGGTTTGCGTGGATTTTTATTTACAGTTTATATGTACTTTGTTTTTGGACTGAATTTCCTTCATTTAAAGACTGTTCTTGGAAGTGTTTTCTCCAGCCAAAGGTAACTGCACATTGGGGACAAAGTTGGAGGTATTAAAGGGACTTTTTTTACTTATGTGACTGTGTTGCCTTTGTGCCAAGCCCTAGGTTATCACAGATTAAGAGAACAAGGTATGTCCAGCCTAACGAATAAAAGAATTAAGGGTGAAATGATAGTTGTCTTCTGGTACGTGAGGGGCTGCCAAAAGAGTTGGGGGATCAACCTATTCAGAAAAGCACCTCAGGGCAGGACAAGATTAATGGAGTTGGAAGCAGAGGGTCCCAAAGGTGCTTTTGTTCTTTGTTTTTCAAGAGGCAACTGGACTTTTGTGTTTTTCTTTGAAAATGTTTCGTTTCTCATCCACACAGCTTCTTCAATCTTCACTGGATGGCGGGGAATGGAAGGATTTATACTCCTTGCAGACAGCTGGTCATTTGCATCCTTTTAGCGAGTCGTTAAGGTCATCTGGAGGTTTATCCTGTCCTCAGGGTCACTTGAGTGGTGCAAATGTGTGGAGGTGTGAAACCTTCTTGGAACTGTTGAAAGGACTGTGATGTAGATTAGAAATGGATGATGATGTATCCCTCCCTCTCTGTTGAGAGAGGTCTGTTCAATTTTGACACAGCTGGCCTCTTTGACCCCTTATTCAAACCAGCTGATTTGAAAGAGAGGTCAAAGAGGGGGAGGGATGCAACATCTCCACACTCATTTGCACTACTCAGGTAACCCTGATGACACAGATAAACCTCCAGGTGACCTGAACGACTCCGTTAAAGAATGCAAATGACCAGCTGCCTGTCCTTCCAATCCCCACCATCCTGTCAGAGTTGAAGAAGCTTCTTGGATGAGAAGCGAAACGTCTTCAAAGAAAAACCAAGAAAGTCCAACTGCCTCTTGAAAAAAGCACCATTGGGATAACCATGACCTGGATGACTAAGAATCTCCATAGATATTCTGATCGTATCAGTAACTTGGGAACCAAAGTCAGCATTTGATAAGAAGAAAATGGACGTTTTGGGAGAGACAAATGGTCTCCAACTCCTTAAATTAGTGTTTCTCAAACTTGGCAACTTTAAGAAGCATGCTGGTTTGGGAATTCTAGGAGTTGAGGTTCACATGACTTAGTTGATAAAGTTCTAGTTCACTTGCCGAAGTTGATAAACTCCATCTTAAAGCATCAAATACAATTAAAAACTAAATTCAACATAACATTAAATCCTAATTGGAAACAATTCCTTGAGTATAATTGAACATGTGGTTCTGTACTATTCCCCAAATTAGATTTTTTTACACAGTCTATAACTCAACTTTCTGGGAAATTAAATTGCTTGTGTTGATTCATTTCATTATATTTTACAGTGTAAGTTAATGATTTATGCCACAATAAGCAGGCATTTGTGTAGTTTAACAGGGATATTCTTTTTCTTCAAAGAAATAGGTTTATGATCATTGTATCGGTTATTGGAAAACAGTAATTTTTCTATTCTATTTGCTTACCAATGGTCCACTATTTGCATTCTACATTTTATTCATTTTATGCATTTTCTATGTATATTCTTTCTTTAAAGCCTTTCATAAAAGAAACACTTAAAAAATAAAAAATAAATAGAAAACTGCACTTCCCTATTGTATACAACTCTCAGAAATGGGCTTTATAGAATTTCATACTCATCTAAGGATTGGTCCCCAACAGCTTTCCAGGATCTGAATCAGAAGAATTCCCAGCACTTGCTCTATGTCAAACTGAGAAACTTTAAAATATATGGATTCCAGCTCTTAGAATTCCCCAGCCAGTTCTGCTGACTGAGGAATTCTGGAAGTTAACATGCACACCCATTACGTTTGAAAAATTCTGATCCAAGTGATCAAGTTGGTTTCCGTGGAACAGGGAGCAAGGAAAAAAGAAAACCAGAATATGAAAAGATCCAATTTCCTTTGGGTACTGATCATGTTGATGGTAGCATGTCCAACCTACTCAGACAGATTACCTCAAAAGCATATAAATATTGTCAAAACAACGTTTGTCGTTTCTGGATTATTTGAAGGAGAGGAGTATGACGGAGTGACTTTGGAGTGGGGAAAGCCATGTTCAAATCCCATACAAAATGATTTTGGCACAATCACTTTCTCTCAGCCCAGCCTACCTTACAAGACTGTTGCTATTGACTTACTTCAGGAAGAATCTTTATGGAAAGTTTGTGGTGCATGTTTTATCCAGTTCTATTCTGAGCGGCTGAAGTTTGACTCAGCCTTCCTTCCTTCCGAGGTCAGTAAAATGAAGACCCAGATTGTTGGGGGCAATAGGATGACTGTAATAGTAAACTGCTTAGACAGGACTGGTAAAGCACTATGAAGTGGTATATAACTTCAAGTGCTATTTTTTAGAAGAGAAAGTTTGAACTGCAGATTGCAAAGAATTACGAGTCCACTCTGTTTCCTGAGGCTATCAAGAGCGCATATTGTAAGATTAAAAATGACCGTTCCTTCTCAGGCCATCAATCTCAGTCTTAAGGATGAATCCCCGTTTGCAAACCAGGGTTTGTGGGAACCAACAACTCTACACACCCAGAATTTTCATCAGAAAAGATGAATTATTTTATTCCAAACAGGCAACTCTGCCATCCGAGATGTACAATATATATGGAGTGAAGTCATGGGATAGGTGATATCAAAAGGGAAAGCAATGCAGTCAAAGGTTTAGAAAATAGACTTGGATCACCACCACCACCCCACCCCCCAAATGAAAAGGAAGCCTAGATGTGTCTGAATCAGGGCAAAAAGGAGACAGAATCAGTGATCCCAAATGGATCACTGTCTTTCACATCCAGAACACATTTTTAAAAACCAGCTGCCACATCACAATTAGCATTCCTATAAGCTTTCGCCCTTCACAAACCCTACAATGACTAGGAAAGTCAATGGTAGGAAGGTCAGAGTTGTTTTCATTATGCTACCAAGATAATGGGACTCCATCAGTGGTGGTATGCTACTGGTTTGGATCGGTTCCCCTGAACCGGTAGTAAAAAAAATAAGCCTCCAAAATCAGCTGAGAGGAAAAAGAAGAGAAAAGTGCAGGATTGGCCTTCCCATCCACCCCTGCTTTTTTCTTTTCTTTATCCTCTCAGCTGATTGGCATTGCAGGCCTCAGCTGGTGTGTAGAAAGCTGCGTACATGCGTTAGGTGCACGAGCAATCACCGAACCAGTAATGGACCAGGTCGGATCCCACTGCTGGACTTAAGCATGTTCAGACCCTCACTGCAGAAGTGAGATTTGGAGCTCAGACTAAACCTATGCCAAGTTCCAGACAGGGCACTTTCTTCTCAACAATGCCTAGCCAGTTTGTGACACACACACACCACTGTTGGAATAAGGCACTATTGCTCAACAGGGGAGACTGTAGGCAATAGTTCTGCAGAAAACAAAAACAGAACATGGACCTTTTCCAGGGAGCAAAATTTCATTTCCAAAGGCAGGCTGTGGGGCTCAAAGCACAGAGGGTTTTACAACACAAAAAGCAAGCAGAAACCAACCATTCCCAACCTGGTTAGTTCTAGATCATGGGTGTCAAACTCAATTTCATTGAGGGCTGCATCAGGGTTGTGTTTGACCTCAGAGGGCCAGGGAGGGTGCGGCCAGCTTGACATCACTCATGTTGGAGGTGTCTGTGATGGCCCGAGAGCTCTCCGTGAAAATGGGCTCCCAAGCTCTGTTTTTGGCTGTGATGGCCTCCTGCAACAAACACTCTGCCAATGAAAATGAAGCTTGGGAGGGCTGCCCGCAGCCCTCCCAAGTTCCATTTTAGGCTATGATGGCCTCCTGCAACACTCTGCTAGCAAAAACGAGCTGTTTTCACTGGCATAGGCACTTCAGGTCAGTTCTTCACTGTTTCCAGGGTAGCCCCATGGGCCAGATCTAAGTACCCCGCAGGCCAGATGCCACCCCCGGGCCTTGAGAGTTTGACACCCCTGTTCCAGATTATTGGACAACAGCATTCATTCTTGAACTGCTTTCACTCACTTCAGATAATGGGAGCTGCCTACCAACCCAACTGAAGGGCCACCAAGTTAGGAAACTGACTGGAAAGACAACAAAACATAAGAAGGGAAATCGAAAGCCGTTTCCTGGGACATCCCTTGCAGTTTCTGGAGAACTTCCGGTCACTCTGCATTCTTGTACTTCGTGAACAAGTTGTATAAAACCCGCAGGGTAGACTTCAGATCCAAGTTGACAACATCTGAGGGATAAACCAAAAGGAAAACATGTAGTGGCTTTTTTTTACCAAAACATGATTTTGAATTGCAAGGGGAAAAGTCTTTTATCTTTAGGTGCTAGTTTTGGTTTGTATGTTTATGGATTAAACTTCCTGTTGGCATCAAGGTGAATTTTGGTCTATCTCAAGATCCAAAGTTAATTCCAGTGATAGTTTCAGAATTATCCCAGGATCGAGGATATTTGTTAAGGGTAAAAATTATCATTGGCATTAGAGTGAATTTAGGATTAGGGTTCTCTGGGAAGAAATAATCCGGGGGCAGCCTTAAAGTGAAAGTTTTATCTTTAGTGCTAATCTAATCTTGGAGTACAGATAGCATTCAACATTTGGAGCTAAATATTCCTATTGGAATGAAGTACACTTTAAGGTTAACGGTAAACAACCTTGTTATTTTAGGGTTTTATTTAGCTTCATTTATGGTGAGGTTATATGGTTAGTGTTGTCTGAGAACTGTCCTATAGCACAGTTTTAGTTTACATGTAATGCTTAGGGCAGTAATGGCTAATATTTTCACCGTGTGCCGAAAGTGTGTGTCTGCACCCATAATGCAATGTGCGCATAACACCCCCTGCCCCCACTGCACATGCGTGTGACCCCGTGTGCTGCATAACTCTGCGCATGCACGTGCAATACCCCTCCCCCGCGCATGTGCAGCAGATACCCGACAATCATCTGGCTGGCAGGAGGCGTGTGCAGATGTGCAGTGGATCTGTTCAAGGCAAAGGCTCTCATGCCAGCAGAAATGGCTCTGCATGCCACTTCCGGCATGTGAGCCATAGGTTTTGCCATCATGGGCTTAGGGTTTATAATTCCTAGTGGCATTAGGGCAGGCAGGATCAGTTTGATACTGTTATCATTTGCAAGAAGCAGTTGGCCATCTCCTTTGGACAGACATGGAGCCTCCTAAATTTATTTTCTGAGAACATTAATTCCAGGTCTTGAGGCAGTACCTTCCGGTCGTGCTTTTGGTTTCTTGAGTCCCGCATCTTGCATCAGGTCAAAAGAAAAGGAGACATTGTGAACCTGGAGAAGGAATCAGACAGCATAAAGGTGTGATTAGATTTTAGTAATGGATGATAACCCCTTTTCTGAGTAACCAATTTTATGAAAAGGCAACAACTTTCATGAACTGAATCCATCCAATGGCAAGGAGAGGCTAAACCGTATGTTCTTCACCCCCACTAGATGGACCCGCAACTGGCTGGAAAACCGTACTCAACGAGTAGTTCTTCATGGGTCCAAGTCTACATGGAGGGAAGTAAGTAGTGGGATGCCACAAGGTTCCATCTTAGGCCCCGTACTCTTCAATATCTTCATTAATGACTTTCATTAATGACTTCAATATCTTCATTAATGACTGAGGGTATAGAAGGGGAACTTGCCAAATTTGCAGATGATACTAAGCTGGCAGGAATAGCTAACACCCAAGAAGATGGGCTCAAGATCCATCTGGATCTTGACAGACTAGAACACTGGACCATTTCTGACAAAATTCAATGTAGAGAAAAGTAAAGTCCTACACTTAGGCAAGAAAAACCAAAAGTGCATATATAGACCAGGCTCAATAGCAGTAACTGTGAGTCTTAGTGGACAACCAGCTAAATATGAGCCAGCAGTGTGCAGCAGCAGTCAAAAAGCTCTTGCAATCCTAAATTGTATTCAGAGGGATACAATCAAGATCAAGGGAACTGCTAATACCACTCTATAAAGCCTTAGTAAGACCACACTTAAGAGTACTGCATCCAGTTTTGATCACCACATTATAAAAAAGGTGTTGAGACTCTAGAAAAAGTGCAGAGAAGAGCAACCAGGATGATTAGGGGACTGGAGGCTAAAACATATGAGGAACGGTTGCAGGAACTGGACATGGCTAGTCTATAAAGAGAAGGACCAGGGGAGACATGATAGAGGTCTTCCAATATTTGAGGGGCTGCCACAGGGAGGAGAAAGGGGTCAAGACAAAGAATAATGGATGGAAACTGAACAAGGAGAGATTTAACCTGGAAATAAGGAGAAACTTTCTGACAGTGAGAACAATCAACCAATGGAACAGAAGTTGCCCTCAGAAGTTGTGGGAGCATCATCACTTGATACTTTCAAGAAGAGATTGGATTGCTATCTGTCAGAAATGATGTGGAGTCTCCTGCTTGGGCAGGGGGTTGGACTAGATGACCTACAAGGTCCCTTCCAACTCTGATTATCTATTATCTGTAACTTATGCTGGTGTTTTTCAACTGTGAGGAATGCCAAGATGTGTGGACTTCAACTCCCAGAATTCTCTGGGCTGAGCAATTCTAGGAGTTAAGTTTTTTTTTTAATCAGGGCACCCTTGATCTACAGGTTCAAATCCAAGAAGGCTGGGGCTAGCTGATGAGAGCTAAATAACTTGAAATAGATCTATAAAAGTCTCCCTTTGTTTCTTTGTTGGCAAACATAAATTTAACACAATTCCAGGAGTTGAAGTCCACATAGCTTAAAATGAAAATGTTCCCAATGTTGAAAAGCACTTGGCTTAGGCTCACCTAAATGCATTCCACTTCTCTATTGTCCATTTGCAGGGTGTGGTTTTAAAAAAAGTCAAAATGGCAGCAGCAGTGAAGCAATTGAAGCTGTATCCATTTAAAAGAAACGCGTGTCATAACTAGACAGACTCTCAGACCGGGCAGTTAACTTCCTTAATTTTTTTTCCTGTCTACTTTTCTTTTGGGGCGCTTACATTCCAGGTTGCCTTCCCTTCAGGTAAACATGGATCACGCTGAAAAGGCATTTGTTGCAGGCCAGTTACATCACTCTGGAGGCAATGAGAACAGATGCACAATTTTGAAGAAACCCTTCCCCAAATGTAGAAAATCAGCTGATCTTCAGGATGATACTGAAGATGATGAATGACATTTACAAATGCATGTGGGTGGCCAAAAAAACTTTCCTTGTGACAGGACAATAGTTTTCTATAACTCCTACTCTTTCTCTCTCTCTCTCTCTTTTTAATGAACTAGTTTATTAAGGACTACATTGGCACAATAGGAAACAATTCAATTAAAATCATCCGATAGCAATGTAAGTTGGGGCGATAAAAACAAGGAAATGCATTCTCCCTCTTAGAATTAATTAATTAATTACTGGTCATACAAGGCATTGCACCAGCATCAAGGAAATTCCAAATTTTCACCTTTTCTGGAGCATTCTGAATGCAGGATGATACTGTTCCTATTGCAGTGACAAAAGATCTCCCAGTGCCTTGGGTACAGAAATGTATAGTTTCCCAATCTCTGACACAAATGCATTATTCTCTCCGCTCTAATATGTAACAGTTATTTTGGACTTGTTAAAAAAGAAGGGTTCGCAACATCTCTTTCTCAATGTGCAGCAATCAGAATTTGCATCTCTGGAGAAAAAGGCTGATCAGTTTGTGGTCCAGTTTGTGGTCTGACTGTGATCCAGGGACTAAATCACACCAATCCCATTTAACTTTCACCTGAAAGCTAGTGCTACTGCTAGATGAGACAAAACTATTTAGTTTTAGATCTCTTTCAATGCTATGCTCTCATACATACTCAGGGTGGGATTCTACCAGTTCGGACCAGTTCTATAGAGCTGGGCAGTCACATAAATTTTCATGAATAAATAAAATGCCCAATCTGGTTACTGCTCACCTTCTGATCAAAACTTTCAGGTGTTAAGAAGAAGTGATGAAGAGGAACAAAATAATCTTCAAGGAGACCCATCAAGAGCACCAAGTAGACGCCATCTGCAAACTGAGAAAAAGGGCCAGATATGAAGATGAGAATCAAGAGGCAGCAGAACCTCACCAGGCTGAAGATCTTCCAGCCAATATGGCCATCTGAGCTTCTGGTTATGCACGTGCTGGCCACCTGGTCTTCCGGTTCCTGACGTGCATGTGTGCGCAAAGATCAGTTGGCTGGTGAGCATGTGTGCCTCAGAAACTGGAAGCTCAGTTTTGCACTAGGGAGCTGCTCTTATGGTTTTGGAAGCTCCCACGCGCACATGTGCGTTCCCGTTTTGGCACTCGGTGCCGAAAAGGTTTGCCAACACTTCTTTAGAGGATGTCTAGAAGAATTCCCAAAGTGTTCCCAGGTGACCCCAAGAATTGATCAATTCCCATTCAGATTTCAACTGGCATCCCACTATGGGATACAACGCCTCCCAAACTTGCCTTTGAGCTGACAGAGACAGAAGAGTGCAATGGTACTTGTTTAGAACACAGAATAATAGGTTAGAAGGAACCTTAGAGGTCTTGTTGTCCAACCCCTGCTCAAGCAGGAGACCCTCTACCAAATGGCTGTCCCATTTTCTTGAAAATTTCCAGGATGGACCACCAACAACTTCTGGAGGCAGGAAATTTCTCCTTAGTTCTAGGTTGGGTCTTTTCTTAATGATCTGTGGCTTCCTATCCAGCCCTCAGGTGCTTTGGATCAGGGGATGTCAACCTGTGAGCTGAGGCCCACTACCAAGCCATGGCTTATGTGAAACCAGGCCGCATGAGCGGTGGGCCAGCATGCACACAAATGTGCACCAGGCTGCCATTTCCACAAGTGGAACTGAGCATGCATGTGTCGGCCCGCCACTCACACGGCCCAGTTCACCTCTCTCCCTTCCCCAGCTGGGTGTTATGGTTAGCCGGCAGCAGGTGCGGATGGCTGTGGAGAGCGAGGACTCAGATGAAGGGCCAGGACCATTAGGGAATGGACTGCTGCCTTCAGAGACTGTGGGGGCTGGCAGCAGTGATGAGGAGGTTCCCAAGGAGCCTGTGCCAAGTGCACGTGCATGCAGGATTGTTCGTAGGAAAGAGCAGTTACAACAGCACGGGCCACTCAGGAATAAGGCTGCAAGGTAATGGCCCGTCCTTCAAGAAGATAAAAGCCAGTTGTGAAACTAACTGTTAGGCATCCAGAAATTGTCCATGGTAATCAATCACTTCAAGAGAAGTATAATCTCCAACTGATTTATGAGGAACAGCTCTGGTACTTCAATGGCATTTCCAAAAGTGAAAGTCATTTTCAGCGTGTTTCACAAAATCCACCTTCTCTCTTCCCACTTCTACACTTCATTAATCATGAGAATCAATTAAATGCAGCTGGAATTTTTTAATGCGACACACGGCATAATCTTGAACTTTCCAACTCCTCCACCCCCCTTCCATTCCTTTTTTGGCAGCTGAATCTCAGAGCTGACACTAACCTTCTTTGCAGAAGGCAAAGATGTTTTGAAACTACAGCTTCGTGGACATTCCAGTATCCTGAGTTCGTATTTCAAGATTCTTATTTTGCAAATTATTTCTTGTCTGTTTTGGCAAGTCTCACTCTGTTTGGCAAAGCTCATGCTTATCACAGCTAATTATTTTGTAAAAGCATTACAAGGTTTCTGTTCTTTTTGAATTGTGTTTGATTTGTCAGAAAACGGAGTAAGTCAGAACACTGGTCCACCAAGTAGCAAAGGTCGGAAACCACTGTTTTGGAGGATATGTTGACCCCTTCTTCTCAGCAACAGCCTCTCAAATACTGGAAGACTGCTATCATACCAGCCCTAAGCCTTCTCTTCTTTAAACCAAACCAGGGGTCCCCAAACTTAGCAACTTTAAGACTTGTGGACTTCAACTCTCAGAATTCTCCAGCCAGCATCGCTGAATTCTGAGAGTTGAAGTCCACAAGACTTAAAGTTGCCAAGTTTGGAGACCTCTGGACTAGACGTACTAGTTCTCTTCATCATTCATCATACAGTCTAGCCTCCATAAACTTCATTATCTTTGTTGTTCTTCTCTGGATGCATTTGAAGGTCTCCACAATTTTTTTTAAATATCGTGATGACCAGAATTGTATGCAATATTCCAAGGGCAGCCTCACTACTGTGGTATAAAGTGGTACTATCACTTCACATGATCTTTGTCATGATCCTGGTGGAGAATGAATCTGAGGGAGAGGAGAAACAGCCAACAGGGAGTGGAAGGGTGGCTCCGGAGGTTGTGGAGGAGGCTGGGGAAGGGCAGAGGCCAGCTGGGCAGTCAGAGGACTCAGGCCCATCCCCTCTTCATCCTAGGACACGCAGTGAGGAGAGGATAAGGGAGAGACGTGGTCTATTCGGGAGGACAGGGCCTTGATTCTCTTCATGGGATGCAGCTGTGACAACTGGACCTACGTACTGGCGAATGCTGGGAACAAAGTATGGAAATATCTCTAGTTTATGGTTTCTCTCTGAGTTTGGCATCCTTCCCAATGTGTGTTATCTGTGGACGTCCTCCAGCCCTTATCTTGCCTGGTTTGTGTTGCTTTTTTCCTTCTTTTTATAACTGTTTGTGTGGGAGTTTTTTGTCTTCTGTCAAGAATATTCAGAGCTTGGAAGCAAAGTGAAGAAATAAAAGGGGCTTCACCTGTTTTCTGTGACTGTGTTTGTTTTGTATCCCACCCTGGGTCATCACAATCTTGAAACTATCCCTCAAGTGATGCAACCTAGGACTGCATTAGCCTTTTTGGCAGCTGTAGGACACTGCTGGCTCATACTCTTTGTTGCCATACACCATAGAGACACAGTTCATATTTGGAACTTTTTATGTAAAAAAAATTCCACTGAATGTTAGAAACAATGCACAGTGAAACAGCAACACAAATGCCTGCTGGATTTGTTTTGTTTTGTTGGGGATCAGGTGGTAGCTCAGCACAATTGTGCCTGGTTAAAATTTGGATGGGAGACCACCAGGAAATCCGACAGCAGAGGGCTATTAGATGTGGAAGAGCATTCTGGAAAAAGGCCATGGCAAACCACTTCCACACATCTACCAAAAAAACCCTAACTGCATCCTATAGTCTGTTTTATAGTCTCCTTACCTTTCCAGCTTTTTTTTTTTTTCAGAAAGATTAAAAGCAAAGTAATGTTCAGGTGCAAAATGGAAAGAACTCCTCTAAAAATCTCTCATCCATATTTGGGGACATAAGCAACCAAATAAGCTGGTAACCAAAATAGTTTCAAATGGGCCATCAATAGCTTCTTATTATTGTTACTGATCCAAATAACTGGAGTATAAATATCCAGTATTGTTCCTAGATGTCTTACCTGGCTTTCTAATTCCGATACCTCCAAATTCAGCTTGTTTAAGTGTTTGTTTACAAAAGTGATCAAGGACTGAAAAATGGAGAAGAACACAGTGATTAGAGAAATAAATATCCAACCAATATTCAATTAAAAAAAAAATAACAGAGACTTAACTATTTATAGTGTTTCCTGGAAAATAAGACCCAAGCAGAAAATAAGCCCTAGCACGAATTTTTTCCAGGATTCTTGTAATATAAGCCCTACCCTAAAAATAAGCCCCAATTAAGATTGCCAGCCAGATGGATGCATTTTAGTATCGTATTTCCCCCAAAATATGACCTGGATGGAAAATAAGCTCTATTGCATCTTTTGGGGTGAAAATTAATATAAGACCCAGTCTTATTTTCAGGGAAACATGGGTAGAATTCATTCAAGCCTTCCATTCATTTGCTGGGACCTGCACATCAGATCTCAGTTTTATTACAAGGAGAAGTTTTACCTTAGGCAGAGTGATGCATATAGAAAAAGGGTAGGGTTCACCTCATGACCTCATAATGCTGCTTGCATCACTCTGCCCCTCCGTCTTTTTTACAACCCCTTATAGGGTTGTACAAAATTTATAATATTTGGAATTTAGGGGAACTGAAACAAATTTCAGACAACTGCCCAAGAAGTTTAATAATATTCCACATGCTTATTCCCATGAACAGGTACAGCACTGAGGACAAGGTTATCCTAAAGCTGAGCTCAACCCTGGATAATGTTATTCTATTTAAAATAGCAACCTAAAGGGATGAGATTCTGAGTTCTTGGCAGTCATCCACAGGTAGTCCTTGACTTAGGACCCCAGTTGAGCCCAAAATTTCTGTTAAGTGAGGCATTTGTTAAGCGGGCTTTGCCCCATTTTACAACTTTTCTTGGCACAGTTGTTGAAGTGAATCACTGCAGTTGATAAGTTAGGAACCCGGCTGTTAAGTGAACCGGGTTTCCTGGTTGCCTTTGCTCATCAGAAGATTGCAAATGGTGAGCACAGGATCTTAGCACACAGCAACGGTCATAAGTATGAACCAGTTGCCAAGCATCTGAATTTTGATCTTGTCATCATGGGGATGCGTCATGTCGTAACTGTGAAAAATGGTCATAAGTCAAATTTGTCTGTGCTGTTGTAACTTTGAACAGTCACTAAACAAGCGCGTGTAAGTCAAGGACTACTGTTCTGACCTAGGCTTCCTAAACCATAATTACTCACACTCTTATTTTAGAAACAGGACTTATTTTATTGCAATGCTGGGAATTGTTTTCATTCCCAGCCGGAATTAATCTCAAACAGTCCCCCAAGATAAGCATCCACCTTTCAGTTCTGTGAAGTGCTGCCAAAAACAGAAGTATCAAATGAACTAGAAAGGAAACCAACCGAAGTACAAAAAAAACCCAAAAACCAACCGAAGTACAAAGAGCTTCAAGGATGACTCTGAACCAATTGAACTATTTTGCTTCCTGCAAAGGTTTCGTCACCTTGGCCTGACTTTTATACCTTATGGGAGGGGCAATCACCTCCCAACCTTATTCCCGAGTCGCTCCTTTTGTTTCAGCTGCTCTCGTCTTCTGGCAGCTCTGCGCACACACGAACTGGGAATAGGTTCCCCTTGTTCCTCTGCCTCGCTGCTGCCAGACTTCAGAGGCTTCGGAGTCAGCACACCATTCCCAGATGGTCCTCTCCTCATCTCTGCATCAGACACAGGACCCTTGTCCAAGTCCTCTACAGACTTCCTGACCTGTCCCCGTTCTTCCCCACTGTCCGATTCTGCTGCCGTCTGTACTGGCTGCCGGCGAACCACAACAACTACCTCTCCTGCATCCTAGAAGCCTAGCTATCCTGTTCTTCAATCAGTTGCATAAATTGGTCGCTATGATGCTTTTTCAGTGCACCAAGGGAGTCAAGCATCCCGCAATAAACAAAAGCAATGAAGAGGCTCATTAAACACAATTTCACCTTTTTCACCACACTTAGTTTATCTGGAGCATGGTCAAAGAGTGTATCAAAAGCATCTCGTTCTGGTTTAAAAGAGAAAAAGAAAGGTTTGTTAAAATAGTGAGAATTCACAGCATAATATGAAAACACGACTAGACATGGTATATTTATCTTAAAGGAAGAGGGTTTTAAATTTAAAATGACATTATTTTCTAAAAGAATAAACATAAACACAAAACAAAAATATTCTATACTATCTTGCTTCCCAACCAAATCCAGTGGATTTTTCGTCCTTGTAAATGTGTACATCTATCTGTATGTGAGCCTGTACTTCTATATGTGTATTGTGTGTATAGAGATATGTGTACATAGATATGTGTCAGAAGGCACAGGCCCACAAAACAGCAGACTCCAGGAAAATAAGTGTTTACTTGAATTAACAACTACTGATTAAATTTAATTGCCTGTAAAATATAACATCCCATTTATCAAATTAATTCATTCTACAACTGCAAATAGTAGCCATTCTCTTGGACACACAAACCATTCTCACACACAAAAGCACAAAATTATGGCATGTGCAGAATCTGATAGGTTAACTTTAGAAATAAAAGACAAATATCATCTAAATATTAAAAACATAAATTTTATAAATGGTTATATAATAGAAGACAATGTCAAAATAGTAGTGATGATTAGATTAATTAGTAAATATTTTAATAAGGAGATTATAAATGATGAAGTAAAATGTATTTATGTATAAAAAGGATAAGTTGGGTATTGTTGTATTCACATAATTAAAAATAAAAATAAATTTTTAAAAAAGCACAAAACTACATTCTCTCTCTCTCTCTCTCTCTCTCTCTCTCTCTCTCTCTCTCTCTCCCTCCCTCCCTCCCTCCCTCCCTCCCTCCAGGAACCCTTATCTTCCAATTGGGTCAATACAGTATCCTAGATTTGTCAGGATTAGACCAGTAGGCCAGCATGCTGATTAAGAAGCCCAGAAATTAAGAGAAAATGGAAGGATGCTACAGAAAGCTATAGCATATAATGGAAGGATGCTATAGAAAAGACTTTGTCCCCAGCTTGAAAACTGGAATGGAATGGACTGAGCAAAACTACCACCAACTTAGACACAAAATGCTTAATACTTTATAATGATAAATATCTCATATCATTAAGCGAGTTCAAGCTACAATTTAAGCCACAATTTCAGTTCTTTGCATCTTGCTCTCAAGATACTTTTATTTTCCGAGTTAAAATCTTTTACTTACCAAATCTTCCCATCATCATTCTAGAAACAAGAAGTTTAAAAAAAAATTAATGGCTTCCTAATGTTCATAGTTCTTAAGAAATCATGCAAAGAGGCTACTTTTCATACTCTGATGTTTTTAGCCTTGCAGAGCTTTTCAAACCAGACAGAATTGCTGTCCACATTGCTGAGGGCATTTTTCTGATTTGTTCCAGAAAATTCTAGAACAAATTTTAGCATTCCCCCCCCCCCCCTCCCAAACCCCTCTCCCCACAGCGGTTTTTGGCACTTCACAAATGGCTGCTCAAACTCTCTTCAGTTTGAGAGCAGCAGCTGAGGGTGACCAGAGAGAGATCACTGCCCAAAAAATATCACAATATTGAAAACCAGGAAAGTAAAATCTCCCAGCACATCAATAGTGCTCCTGCTTCCTGTTGTCTGCAATTTTTCCTCTGGAAATCCATTCCTACTCCCATCCCATTCAAAGGGTGCTCATCCCAAATTGTACAGATGAAAGTCTGCAGGGATTCTCAGTCATCCAGATCATGATTGTCCCAAAGGTGCTTTTTCAGGACTTTCTTGTTTTTACTCTGAAGACATTTCGCTTCTCATCCAAGAAGCTTCTTCACCTCTGACTAGATGGTGGGGAACAGAAGGATTTATATTCCTTGCAGACAGCTGATCATTTGCATCCTTTTAGAGGGTTGTTGAAGCACTTGGAGGTTTGCCTGTGTCCTCAGGGTCACCGGAGTCGTGTCCTTGGATTCCTGTAGTCTGCAATTTTTCCTCTAGAAATCCATTCCTACTCCCACACCATTCATCACTGAGGTGGGCCCTGAGGACACAGATAAACCACCAAGTGCTTCCAGGACCCTCTAAAAGGATGCAAATGACCAGCTGTCTGCAAGGAATATAAATCCTTCCATTCCCCACCATCCTATCGGAGCTGAAGAAGCTTCTTGGTTGAGAAGCGAAATGTCTTCAAAGAAAACAAGAAAGTCCAGTTGCCTCCTGAAAAAAGCACCTTTGGGACTTTCTGATCGGATTCCAGAGAATAATTCTTTTTTTTAATGAAGTTTGATTCAGTTTTCCACATTTAAAAAATATCTTTTTTTAGTGAACATCATAGTTCCAGGTTCTCCCATTTATATACAAACATGACTTTAATTACATACCCATATTTCACATGTAATTTCATATCTTATCATTATCTTACATATTTTCTATCGTTTTTCTAAAATACTTTTCTCCAGCTTATTTTATCAATTTTCAATTCATTTCTTAACCTATTTCCTTAGACTTTAAATAACTCTCATATCTTCAGATTTCACGTACTTAATATTTTTTATCTGTCAGGTTTGCAATTTCATCGCACATTCTTATTTCATCCTTTCAAAAATTCCATCTCAGTTCAAACATTTCAAAAAAGAAACATTTTCCCCCACAATACCAATTGGAGTATACCACCCCTATAGCTTAAATATCATTCAGAGAATAATTCTCTGTGCCAACCAAACTGAAGTAACATGGAGAGCTCAACTTTGTGCACACAGCAGTAAAAACACAGTGCTTACTCAGTTGTAGTAGTGATCTCCTCAGTCACATGGGCCGTCTGGAGTAACCCTTCTCGCTTCTGGAAGAAAATCAAAGTCAGAACTAGTGAAATGCTGAAAGAAGTAACTGAAGAAGTGCATAGGACTGACACCTTGCAAGAAGTGATTGTGTTAATTTTGCTAACTAGAGGAGCAGAATTAGAAAAGAGTCAATTCTCCTTTATCTCAAATCAAGAGAATTAATAGAATAGAATTGTTAAAACTCTCTGGAGGCAGGAGACAATCTGATACACTTTTCTGCCTGCAGCAAAAAAAAGAAAAGAAAAAAACCTCACCCACATCTGGACAAACTTTAAATAAGAAGCAAACTTTCAAAGCAGAAAGAGGGACTAACCTGCCCCATTGGTGTACAAACATTACAAACTGCAGATTGACCCAGCCCATTTATTGTAGCAGTACTGCTGATGTAGCAGAAAAAAAGGTCCAAAGAACAAACCTCACCAACACAAAACTAGCATAGCAGGATGGATGGATGGATAGATAGATCAAGGGATGGGCAGACAGACAGACAGGTAAGCAGGCGGACAGATAGGATGTCCACAAAATGTGGTAGAAAAGTGAAGAGTGAAGCTGCAATGGTGGAAATGATTTCCCCAAAGAGAACAAGGAATGTGTTAGTGATCGTTGACTCACTACTTAGAGCAGGGGTGTCAAATTAAAGGCCCGTGGACCAGATCTGGCCTATGGGGTGTTTAGATCAGGCCTGCAGGGTTGCCCTGGAAACAGCAAAGGACCGGCCTGCTATGTCTCTGCCAGCGAAAATGGAGCTCAGGACAGGCACCGTTTTCAGCTGCGATGGCCTGCTGCAACCCTCTTGTCAGTGAAAACGGAGCCTGGGAGGGCCGACGTTTTTGGCTGCGATGGTCTCCTATAATTCTCTGCCAGCGAGAACGGAGCTTGGGATTCGTTTTTCGCTGACAGAGCGCTCAGGCCTCCGCAGGCGCCCCCAACACGAGTGATGTTGAGCTGGCCACACCCACCACGGCCACACCCACCTGGATCCCAACATCAAACATAACCCTGAAGTGGCCTTCAATGAAACTGAGTTTGACATCCCTGACTTAGAGGAACAGGGTCCCAAAACCCTCACCTGACCTACTGACCACACAAAGCCCTTATAAGCAGAAGAACATCGACAATGACATCACCTAAATTCCACTGAAGATGTTAGCAAGGCTGGTCATGAAATTCGGAAACCAACCCACAAGCCTGGAGAACGAACCTCTATCCTCATATTACACCCGAGCTACATATATATTCACCATTGTCCCAAAACTACTGGCATCTGTCTAGATTTTAAAAAATATTGTTTAAACAAATCTATTTGAAGTGAGGGTTTATTTTTATATTTTGTATAGTACTACATAACTTAATTAACATATGCATGGAAAGCTTAAAACTCTTTCTTGGGTAAACCTACCTTTACAACGACGACTTGCACAGAAACATGTTCAGGGAGCCGAATAGTAGCCCGGAAATGCATGGCCATAGCCACCAGCAAGTGGAGGATCGACACCAGGTTCTTGCCATGGATCACTGAAGAAGGAAACCAAGAAGTCATCATGGGATGATTTGAACAGACTGGGCTGTTTTCAGGTGGAAGCCTGTTTAATTCCACTCCAGGAAAACTTTGATTATCTATGTCTGTCTGTCTGTCTGTCTATCAACACAGTATCTATCTATATCTATCTATCTGCCTATCTTTCTATCTGTCTATATACAGTATCTATCTATCTATCTGTCTGTCTATCAACACAGTATCTATCTATCATCTATCATCTATCATCTATCATCTATCATCTATCATCTA
>BLBF01000022.1:4430220-4501704 GCA_015471245.1 Laticauda colubrina | reverse complement strand
ATAGATAGATAGATAGATAGATAGATAGATAGATAGATAGATAGATACAGACAGACAGACAGACAGACAGACAGACAGACAGACAGACAGACAGACAGACAGACATGGAAAATGATGGATAAATATGGAAGATAGATAGATAGACAGATAGATAGATAGATAGATAGATAGATGGATGGATGGATGGATGGATGGATGGATGGATGGATGGATGGATGGATGGACGGAGACAGACAGACAGATAGACAGACAGACAACCACATAAATACATACATACATACATACAATTATTTGAGTGATGCTTCTTATCCTTCCATAAAAGGATTTTATCAAGAAATGTACAGAGCAATCCAGATAAAATAATAAGATATTATTGATATTACATAGTGTTCCTCACCTTGATAAGTTCTTTAAACTTGGCATCCTCCTTTGAAGTGGGATCTATCATGGTACGTTCTTCATTTTCCTCTGGCAATTTCAAAAAGAAGCCCCTCATAAAAGCCATCGTGTCACAAACACAAGTACATTGTTTCAGAAATTGCTATTAAAAGACATCAGCTGCCATCTGATTTATAAATGGCAAAAAGTAGTCATTTGATAAACCAGAAGAGGACATCTAATTATCTGCCAGTAAATTGGGTATGGCTAGTTTAGAGAAAAGAAGGACCGGGGTGACATGAAAGCAGTATTCCAGTATTTGAGGGACCGCCATGAGGGGGGTCCATTTATTTTCCAAAGCACCAGAAGGCAAAATAAGAAATAATGGACAGGAAACTAATCAAGGAGAGTGAGACCAATAAGTGAGACCAATTAACTAGTGGAATAGCTTGCTTTTAGAAGTTGTAGGTATTCCATCACTGGAGGTGTTTAAGAAAAAAATGGACAGCTACTTGTCTGAAATGGTATAGGGCAGTGGTGGTTAACCTTTTTGTCACCAAGCGCCAAAAATGGGAGCGTGCGTGCACCAAAAAAGGCACCAAGTACTGAAACACATGCATACGCACACACCAGAAACCAGAAGAGCAGCTCCCGGCACGCACATGAGCACCGGCCACCTGGTGACTAGCATGCATGCGCGCCCCAGAAACTGCTCTTCCAATTTCCAGCGCTTCCAAAGACCAGCTGGCCAGTGTACACACACACCCCAGAACCTGGAAGAACAATGAGCGACATCTGGTGTGCCCGGAGAGATGGCTCTGCATGCCACTTCTGGCACGTGTGGCATTTTGTCATCACAGGTATAGGGTCTACTGCTTGAGCAGGGGATTGGATTAGAACAAGGGTCCCCAACCACCGGTCCCTGGACCTGGACCGGGACCGGTCCATGGATCATTTTGTACCAGGCCGCAAAGAATGAATAATTGTGATTAAAATATATATTTTATATTAGCTAAAGCTAAGAAGCTCTTTTCTGTTGGGGAAGAATTGATTTTGCCGGTCCTTGAAAAAGTGTTTCTGCGTGAAACTGGTCCCTGGTACAAAAAAGATTGGGGAGCACTGGATTAGAAGACATCTAAGGTCCCATCCAGCTCTATTCTCACTGATTGAAACAGGCACTGCCCAAAGGGTTACATGGTGTTGGTTGCCTCATAGTGATGGACCATCTGCTAAAATAAAGCCAGATCATGGCACACACTTCAAAGTAAATCAGGAAGCCTCTAATTGTGGAGTCTTGTCTGGCAAGAACAAAGAATGCTTATCCACAGGAAATATGCATGTATAAATCTTGTAACAATCCTAGCTAATTGGAAAACTGATAAAAGTAACACGGGTTAGCCAACTTGCAGATCTCAGCTAGCAGTCAGGGATAGAGATGGCCTGCAGCAAAATCAAATGTGTATTAGGTAACTCCTAGGGCATTCATTAGCTAAGAATTGGGAATAAGGACAGCTAGAGACCAATAGAACAAATTGTAGAATTATTACTAAAATGTTTATTAGATTATATTTCTTATTATTTTGCCTTGTCCCATCTTTTCTTTTAGTGAAAAATGTGTAAAGTTTACTTAATCCTTGGTTCTTGGTTCTTGGCATTTTGTCCAGGAGCCCTTTTCCTTGGAGTACTCCAATAAAAAGCAATCAGAAAACCTGCCCCTCGTGTCTGGCATCTATCATTATCTTTGGCACGAGGCTCAGACCCAAACCGGGGACAACAATAGCATGAAGAAGACACTGTTGGTGAACTGGGCTTTCAGATCATGTGATATATAACACTGGGTTGCTTGCAGAAGACCTGACTCTTGTTACCCTCAAAACAGGAGTTTTCCAAAGGCAACTGAGAGAGGAAGCAAAGAGAGAATGAAAAAAAAAAAAACCTTCCTATTTCTCTAGCCAGGCTTCCATATTAGACACTAGTCTGCATTTTTACCCAGGATTAAATACTGGATTAGACTCGTATTAGGCAGGGTAAGGCTCAGAAGGTACTTAATCTAAATCCAAAGAAAGCTGTAGTTGTTCACATCATAAATCTATGATGTTGCATTCATACATACCTAGTAATGTATCTTCTGGATGAAGATCAGTTGTAGCAGGGGACATTGGAGCATTGATAGCATTTTTACCTTCTTCTTGCAGATCAGACACTGAAAGAATGGAGAGGCTCAAAATATTTCATAACTGCATATAACTTAAAATTTGATCTACTTGGAGACAAATGCTTCATAGATTGTATTTCTCTTTGCTTGAATTAAATGGACTGACTGAAGTTATGCACCTCCAATTTTTAGGGTAACTGTTTGTCATAGTCCATAACTATCTCATAGTCTGCAAATTTTGAAGGGTTTTCTTCTCCATTTTTATTTTACCTCTTTTCCTCAAGTGATTATGGCTAATTCAGATAATATATGGGAGAGGTAAATCAAACAAATCATTGTGCTCTCATCTGGTGGAGAGAACTGAACATTTCTAGAATAACATACAATTCTTTATTGGCCAAGTGTGATTGGACACACAAGGAATTTGTCTCCAGTGCAAATTAAGCTCTCAACTGTACAAACAAGTGATAAATCATGACCACAATCATAAAATATGATAATTATAAATAATAAGGTACAACACTCAATGATAGGCATAGGATACGAATTAAGCATATTACCTTTAAGTCACATAAAATTCTTTGTATCTTTAGAACCTTGAAACAAGAGCAAAATTTAAACTGCAAACTAAGCATGCAAGTGGGCAGCATATGAAAGGCATATATTAAGCATATATTAAGCAACCTGTGTTATTCCTCCAAATTATTAAAACAATATTTGTTTTAATTTCATGAATCTTCCTCTGTTCTTACTGAAACACAATGAAAGAACAAGCCATGAGAGTCTAATTTTGCTGTTCAATCAATTGAAAGAGCAAAAAGCTATTACAATATAAGAGTGTCAAATGATGAATGATTGATAACTGTAATTAGTAAAAACAGAAGTGGAACAGCCATACTGCATATGCCAAAGAAAAGCCTCTGAGAAGTTAGCACTCAATGATTAAACAGAAGGTTTTCTAACAACTCTTCAAAACGTGAGCCAGTTTCAAATTGGAGCTGGATTCTTTTTCTGAATTCTTCAGGAATAAGACAGATACCAATCAAAATAACATACTATAATACTGAATAATTAAGATTGGTAATTTAATTATTATATGTATTAGTATCAAATTTGAAAAATTGTCAACTATATGAAATAAGAGGAATATTGTCATATTTTTATCAAAATGTAAGACACTACGGAACCACGCTGTTCACACGTTGATTTTTGTTGTAACAAAAAATAAAAATACTATTGCAAAAAAAAAAAAAAAAAAAGAATAAGACAGAGACCAATGGAATCAATCCTGTTGGTTGCATCGGCCTTTCAACTTACTCAGCCTTTAAACGAATGCCAGATTAAATTTTTAAAAAACAGAGACCTTTTTGCCTTTTGGTAAAGCAACAACTACTGTGTTCAGGACAAAAAAACTGCGCCGAAGGAGGCCAAGTCTCAAAAACTGAAAACACCAGAATTAGGATGGACTGTTCTCCATCCTGCTTGAATCCTTTTGACTCCACTGCTACCAGTCCCTCCAGGCCTTTTTGTTTTTTTCAGGAAAAAGTCACTTCTCTGCATCAAATGATGTTACTTTGGTTTTGCTCTCTGGCCGGATGCTGCATCAGAGACATTCATTGGTGGAGAGGAGATCAAAAAAGGCAGCATTTTGACCACAGTGCACATAAAAAAGAGGTGAAGCTTCAATCACACAGTGGCAGCTGCCTTCTTGATTTTATTTTATTTCCCACTTCAACCCAAGTGCCCCTGTTTTACTCTCCCAATTTTACTCTTAAGTATTTACCAGAGATTTCCTTTCCAACCTATTGTGTAGGCTGAATTGGTAACATAGACACCTTCTCCAACCAAGCACCCTTCAGATAATTTAGGCTAGTGTTTCTCAATCTTGACAAATTTAAGAGATGTGGACTTCAACTCCCAGAATTCCCTGGGCTGAGAAATTCTAGGAGTTGAAGTCCACACAACTTAAAAGTTGCCCAAGACTTAGACTATAATATCACACTCTGCATAGCCACTATCCACGTGAGATGGGGATAATAGGATCTGTGGCCCAAGACTTCTGAATGACCTGATATTAAAAAATATCCAACAACCCTCATTTGCTATTAATGTTTTTTGTAGGTAAAAAGAAAACAGCGATAAAATTCTCGGCACCAAATCACATAGTTCCGGTTACAACCCAACAACCCTCATTTGCTATTAATGTTTTTTGTAGGTAAAAAGAAAACAGCGATAAAATTCTCGGCACCAAATCACATAGTTCCGGTTACAACTTAAAAACAGCTGGCCATAATCCACATTGCTCTAACAGTGCATCATTATACCGCTTCCAATGATGGTCGACATCTCTTACAATGACACATTTTTCAGCCAATTGTTGAAAAGGTGAAAATCCTTTCAGCTTTTCCTTCCAAACTCAGTCTCTGCCTCGATATAAACAGCAGCAGCACGCACCCAGCATTTTCCAAAGCAATCTCCATGCTCAGAAGCGGAATCAAGAATGTGGAACTAAAAATAAATCACAACAGAAAGCTGTCCTCTTCTTGTTACCGTCCTAGAAGTGAGCTGCGAGGAGGGGAGGAGGCAGAGATATGCAAGTATGTTTTCTCCCCACAACCCACGCGAGAAGCCCTAGCTAAGATTCTGGGCAGTTTGGAGAACCCCCAAATCCCACTCCTGGTTGGCCCCACCTACCCTGCCCCTCCCCTCCCAGGACTCCCCATTGTATGGCCCGTTTTGTATGCAGGTAAGTGCAGGGCATGTGCGGTGGCTTGGGGAAGATGAAAAACGGGCCTCCCGGAAGTTTGGGGAGGCTGGAAATGGGCCCGTTTCCAGCTTCCGGAGAGTCTCTGGAGCCCAGGGAGGCCATTTTTGCCCTCCTGGAGGCTCAAGGAAAACCTCCGGAGCTCGGGGAGGGCAAGAATACCTCCCGTGCTGTGGTGCAGGAGGCCGACTAGGCCACGCCCAGCATGGCCACACCCACCCAGCAACTGGGCAGACAACCCTTTGCTAAAATGTTTGAAGCCCACCCCTGCCACAACTCATTTGTACATTTGCCCAGTATGGCAAAGACCAGAGTCGATGCCAACCAAGAAAGGCCCAGGTATCTGCAAGATTTCCCTCATGCAGCTAACCCACAGAGAAGCAGGCATTCAGTCATATTTTTTTCCTACCTCCTCCTGTTTTCTTGCATTTTTTACAAAGCAGAGGTGCCATACTAGCACCCTGTAGCATGAAGGCTGCCTCCTACCGAAAGGAAGAGTTGCCCATCCAAAGGAGGTAAGGAGCGTGATAGAAACTGACCGGTCAGCTCGGATTGCCTTGGTCACAAGTGATTCCAGAAGCAATGGCAACTCCCAGCAGAGGTGAAGGGTGTAAAAGAAGATACCCTGGCAAGGCTGAGTGAAATTCAAGAAGAATGGATGCTTTACACAGGAGCTAAATAGCTGCCATTCTCTTTGAGTGTGAACAGGGTTTCTAGCTACCAGTTTACAGAGGAGAGTAACCCATTGCTCATCAAATGCCCACGACGGTGGAAGGAAGGCCTGCAGGGTACCAGACCCATCAAAACACGGGAAAATATGTCACAGTTGAGGTTGCACCCAGCAGGCAACTGGGGTGGGGTGGGGGGCATTTCTACAAAAAATAACTGGCGTTTCTCAGGATCACAAGCTAAGTCTAAGATCACAAGAGGGTTACAAGACTGTCAGCGCATGGCACATGTGGAAAATAAATAAATAAATCCTGCTGGCATCTTCAGGAATTGGTGGAAGGGCATGCAGAGCCAGTGAGGTTCCAGTGACAACTCATGGTGAGGATAGCATCATCTTGATCCGTTAATCTCTAGGGATTATGTATCAGGTCTCCTACTGGTAGGTTTTGGTCCTTTTAACCAAGTCAAAAATCCTGGAACTCTTAAGAAGAGCAGAATACCTAGCGGAGAAATAAAAGCTATTTTTCTTCATCACATGAAGAGCTGATACCATTTTATAATGCCCTGGTAAGGCCACACCTGGAATATTGCATTCAGTTTTGGTCATCACGATGTAAAAAAGATGTTGAGACTCTAGAAAGAGTGCAGAGAAGAGCAACAAAGATTAGGGGGAGGCTAAAACGTATAAAGAACGGTTGCTGGAATTGGGCATGTCTAGACTGGTGAAAAGAAGAATTAGGGTGATATAATAGCACTATTCCAATATCTAAGGGGTTGCCACAAAGAAGAGGGGGTCAAGCTATTCTCCAAAGCATCTGAGAGAAGGACAGGAAGCCATGGACGGAAAGCAATCAAGGAGAGAAGCAACCTAGAGCTAAGGAGAAATTTCCTGACAATTAGAATAATTAATCAATGGAACAACTTGCCTCCAGAATTCTCCAACACTGGAAGTTTTTAAGAAGATGTTGGATAACCATTTGTCTGAAATGGCAGGGGGCTGGACTAGAAGAGCTTCAAGGTCCCTTCCAACTCGTGTTATTCTGCATTCTCTCCATGCATCAACATCACCACTACACCAATAGCATTTAAACTTATATACAGCTCCATAGTGCTTTACAGCACATTATACTGAAGATAACATTGCTCAGGAAACACAGACAGAAACACAGAACACAACGTTAACTATTCAACACTGAAATCTGTCTTCTCCTCTTCTCCAAAAAGTCACACAATACAACATTATCTTATGCCAACAGAGACAAGTTCCTTTGCAAAAGCAATCTAAAAATCTAGCAGTAAAGTCAAAAGCCCCTGAAAAATTAAATGCAGCTGTTTTCTACATTGTCTCTACAAATGAGTTTCTACAAATGGTAATCTGGATATTCAAAAGAAGCTGGATGATAAGTACCATTTAATTTTAGCTGCAGTTATTTCTGGTCTAAGATCTGAACTTCATAGTATTGAAAAACAGCAGCTGCTGTGAAGCCACTGAATAGAGCAGCTAATTATGGGACGCAAGTGCTCTCTGAGTAAATCAAGCTGGGATGGAGAACTTTACCAACTGAAAAAGATCTCAGTTTTACTATCAATTAGAATGCTATAAATAAACAACCTGGGGTTTTTTTTAAAAAAAAAATACATGATGCAAACAAAGTATTTGATTTATGGAGAATCAAAGCATTGAACTTTGCTATTTTATCAGTGACAGCTCTGCAAACAGGAACAAGCATCATTCTTTTCACTGTCATTTTTCTGATGTATTCTCCATTTCAAGCAATTTCCCTGGAACAAGCAAGAATCAGCTATTGAGAAATTTCAACTCATCACAAGTGGCAAGGCTACTGTACTCACAAGCAAGAAATAAAACCAAACAATTGGCTTTGTCAGAATTTTTTCCATCTCTCTTTCAGGGTTATTAACCTTTAACATTTGAGTAAATAAACATGACCAGATAGACCAAAGCAACATAGAATGGATACCACTTGATAAAAAGCATCCACAAAAGAGACTTGTAACAAGAGGGTTCAGAATAGCTTGATGAGTTTTGACTTCCCTCTGTCAATGAACTATCATAGAATCAAATTTCAGAAACAAAACTTTCAAATCAATTTGGCCCTCTTTTCCTTTGTAAGAAAAGAAACTCAAGCTCTATTTATGGAAGAACGATGGCTGGACTTTAAAAACACATATTGGCTGAGAAATTCTGGGAATTGAAATTTTAACATTTTATTTTTAAAGTGCCAAATGCTTAGATTTTTTTTTTTTTCTTCCAATCATGTTGGATTCTTAGAGACTGCCCGTGCATGGCTAAGATTAAAATACAATTCCACCTTTATGGTGGGTTCTTGTGAAGCAAAAAAAGCACCAGAGGAAGCCATGTCCTAAGTAGCACCCAGCCAACCTTTGCTGATCTTAAAAAGTGAAGCAGTTAGACCATTTGGATGGAAGGCTACTCACAAATCTAGACAGGGAATTTTAAAAAATGGAAATGACAAACTGTTTCCAGATTTGGCAAGGACTATTCCAACTCTATCTTCATTGTTAAAATTATCTCAGCTGTTTTTTCTCAGCAGGATAGCACTAGGATCAGATTGGGACAAATTGCTCTTCTGTCAAGCCTCTAACACTTTACATAAACTTACAGACTGAGCACAGGCCAACAGAGGAATGTAAAATAATCAGTTAACCAACTCTGCAATCCTCCCTATAATATAAGTCTTAGGTAAATTAAGAGTTTAAGTGACTTCTGAAGCAAAAGGAACAGAAGAGGAAGAGCAAATAACTCACTGTAGAACTGGTGGTCCCTCCAAGACAGAGAGATACGTGCAAGAACAGCTTCTGTTCTGAATTTCCAAAAGCCCACTATTGCTTGCAATTATAGAGAACAATTATTTGGAAATCTAAGAACAAAACCCTCCCACTTGCACAAATGACTCTGCAGGAAGATCAGTCAGAAGGCGATAAAACAGAAACAAACCACATAGCCACTTCGACCCTTTTCTTCCTCACATGCCTTATTTGTACAGCCACTGCCGGAAAACTGTTAGTTAGACAACCTACTGGTGAATCGTGGCCAGCCAGTAAGATGTGCAGCTCCATTTTAATCCGGTTTCTGAGTAAGAAAAACTGGAATACCTTTGGTCCACTCATTTTGGACAGTGGTGGGGTTCAAAAATCTTTACTACCGGTTCTGTGGACGTGGCATGGCTTGGTGGGCGTGGTTTGGTGGGCATG
The DNA here is from genome assembly GCA_015471245.1 of Laticauda colubrina. NCBI lineage: Eukaryota > Metazoa > Chordata > Lepidosauria > Squamata > Elapidae > Laticauda > Laticauda colubrina. The sequence continues at coordinate 4,492,504 of BLBF01000022.1, read as the reverse complement.
GCAGGGGAAGGACACTGCAAAATCCCCATTCCCTCCCCACTCCTGGGGGAAGGTTATTGCAAAATCCCATTCCCTCTCCACCCTACTAACCTGCTTTCCAGCTCCCTTCTCCTGTGCAGGGCAACAAAAGAAGACCCAGCCAATCAGCTGGGACTCAATGGGAGGCAGGGAATAGATGGGGGGGTGGGGCCAGTCAGAGGTGGGATTTGCCAGTTCTCCGAACTCCTTAAAATTTCCGCTACGGGTTTTCCAGAACTGGTCAGAATTGGCTGAATACCACCTCTGATTTAGAGGGATTATTATATACAGGGGAATCCATCTCTAATTCTTTGATTCAAACTTTCTAAAATCTTACAAAATAATATTTCATTGCTGCTAAGCAAAGCTTTCTGGTTTACATTTTACTGGTTTAATTCTTCACTCTTCAAAGATTATCAGAGAAAAACTGGCTACAAAATGGCTACAAAAACTGATGGAGTTAGCAGAGATAGCTAAATTCATTGCTTTGATTAAAGGAAAAAAAATACAAATACTTTCATTTCTACTTGGAAACCATTTTTGGACTTTATGCTTGAGGTGGGGGGAAAATGAAACTTTGATTTTGGGTTTTTCCAATTAGACAGATTTGTTGTTATAAAAAATGGCGAGTTTCTTTTATTATGAAAAGTAAAAAGTTGAGGGAAAATTTTAATGCCTTATTCTACTGCACTGTGGTCGGAAATCAATGCCTTTTTTTTTCTTTTTCCCTTGCTTTCGCCTACTATCCAGTTCCCTTTTTCCTCTCCTAATTTTCCTCGTATTCGATTTTGTATTCTCTTTGTATATCATATTATAAATTAATAAAACTCTTTATTTCAAAAAGAATGCATCATTCCTGCTAAAAGGGGGAACAATTTAACAAACCATCTCGTCTTCTGTCTCCAAACAGAATCCAGTGCACCTTTTTCTTGGACAGAAATTGCATTTTCCCATTCCCACCCCACTGCATTTTGAGAGGTATCTGTAGGTGCTGTGGTAAAAAAAAAAAAAAAAACCAGATGGCAGGCATAACAATTGAAGTTGTAGCTGTTTTTATGTACATCAGAGCGTGTCAACTGGCTGTTTTGACCAGAGTTTGTGAGCATCCCTGCTTGAACTGGAAGAAGTCACCACAGCATCTTCTACACCTTTATTTTTGCTCAAAATTGAATCATGGCAATGATAGTAAATCAAGCCCCTTTACCCATGTGGTGATGTTCGACGGCTCCACTTACCAAAAAAAAAAATAGCTGGGCCTGGATTGTTGCCACAGCCCCACAAAAACTGTTAAAAGAAGACATCTTAGGGTAATTTTTTTGGCGCTATCAAACATTAAACCATTACAGAGGAAGGAATGCAAGTCATAATTAAGGAAGTCAGAATAAATATTCCTATCCTTGCACAATTCTGCAATCTTTTCTTACAAGGATGAACAAGTCAACACAATTGACCATGCCCTGGTATTATCAACATGAGCAGCCATGCAAAACCTACAGTTGTGTGATGAACCTCTTCGCTCATTGCAAACCAACCTACTTACACGTGAACACAAATTTTAAAAGTACAGTTGCATTAGTTTTTAAGAAATATGAATCCAAACAACACAAGTCTGAAGGGAATGTGAATGTACAAAAGTGCAAAAAAAAATTGAGATAACGGAAGCATAAGGAAGAAATTTGCATTCAAAATTGCAAAATCAGTTCGTTTAGATTTTTATTTTCTTTTAAAATGCATGCACAACAATTTTGTGCAAATAAAGTATTTACTGCGACGTATTACTGAAGGGAATGTGAATGTACGAAAATGTGAAAAAAAAATCGAGATAAGGGAAGCATAAGAAGAAATTTGCATTCAAAATTGCAAAATCAGTTAATTTAGATTTTTGTTTTCTTTTAAAATGCATGCACAACAATTTTGTGCAAATAAAGTATTTACTGCGATGATTAAAAAGAATCAAGGGTCTAATCACACTTGGCCAATAAAGAATTCTGTTCTGTTCTGTTCTGTTCTGTTCTGTTCTGTTCTGTTCTATTCTATTCTATTCTATTCTATTCTATTCTATTCTATTCTATTCTATTCTATTCTATTCTCCATTGACTATTAACTTGCTGATTTGATTGGCTTATATGCTACACGCCTCAGATATTTGGAAGGAGGGGATGAATTCCCGAAAATTGCTTATTGTTTGATTGTTCTGTATACTATTAAGTCTCAAGTATTATTTAATCAACTGTATTATTGATTACAATTACACAATAATAATATCAATTATTTAATTTAAAAAAATAAAAATAAAAAGAATCAAGGGAAGTAAGAGTGTAAGTGAATAGAATCGAGAAGTAATTGGTTTCGTTATAGACTTTGTTATTTAGGATGAACACAGTTACAGAATCGTAAAAAGTGGAATTTTTTAAAAAAATGTTTAAATTTTTAATAAATAAATATTTTTTTAAAAAATGTATAGATTGTATTGGACAGGACATGTAATTGTATAAAAAACATTGTTTAGTATGTGATTAAGATGTGTAAAAAAGAAAAATCCAATATTTTTTTTTAAAAGAATCAAGGGTAAAAATAATGTTGAATTGTATTTGCAAATACCAAGGTCCGCCCATAAACAATGTTATAGATGTGTCCAAAATGTTCATATTATCAATGGTCCTAAAGTGAGACCTTCATTGAAAAGCAGCATTTTAAATGTAATCTTCTATGAGGTCTGTTATGATATGTACAGAATAACCCTTGAGCAACAAGGATATGCGCATGAAAACGTTCATGAGAGTAGTTATGAATAATTGTTCAGCCACACACAGATACACTAAATTGAGTTAAAGTTTACTTGAAGAAATAGCATAGTCCAATAAACGATCCAGGTCATATATGTATAACAGTCCAAAGAATATCCAATTGCAAAGTCTTCTTACAGGTTGCCTTTGTCATTTACAGAAAATGAAGATATCAAAGTATAAGCACAGCATAAATACAACAGAGAACCTTAGATAGCAACAGAATGTCAGAGAGACAGAATGTCAGAGAGAGCAAACTATGATCTCTAGCTCCCTCTTATGGTAATTTGCAATATAATCAACCAATCAGAATATAGTATAAATCAATACAGTGATTTTGTCTTAAAGCTACAAACATACATTTTGGTTTATATATTGTCAACCCAACTAATTGGTGGACAGGTTCCTAACAAGGTCCCACTAACATAACACTTTGGAGGAAAAAGCTAAAGAATGTCTGAAAACAAGAAAATCATGCAAATCCTTGAAAAATCTATTCAGTTACTTCTAAATTTGAAAAATTGAGCTGGAAGGGACCTTAGACGCAGGAGACTCTATACTCGTGATGGCAAACCTATGACACGTGTGCCAGAAGTGATACGCAGAGCTACTTCTATCAGCATGCAAGAGGTCGCCCAGAAGAGCCCCACTGTGCATGCACGCGCCTCCCCGCCAGCCGATTGTCAAGTATCTGCTGCACATGAGCAGGGGCAGATGTGCGCGTGGGAAATGTGCAGACATGCACAGAGGCTTGAGGCATGCAAGGGGTTCCATGCGCATGTGCAGAGGCGTGCAGGGGAGTCACATGCATGCACACAGGTGCATGATGCATGCACAGGGGCTCGTGTGCACATGCACAGGGGCGGAGGGAGTCATGTGTGCCTTGCATCATGGGTACAGGCACGTGAGCGCACACACGCTTTTGGCACGCAACCTGGAAATGGTTCGCCATCACGGCCCTGTACTATTCCAGACAAGTGGCTGTCCAGTCTCTTCTTACAAACCTCCAGTGTTGAAACATCCATAACTTCTGAAGACAAGCTGTTCCACTGGTTAATTGTCCTCATTGTTAGGAAGTTTCTCCTTAATTCCAGATTGCTTCTCTCCTTGATAAGGTTCCATCCATTGTTTCTTGTCCTGCCCTCTAGTGCTTTGGAAAATAAGTTGACCCCCTCTTCTTTTTGGCAGCCCCTCAAATACTGGAAAACTACTATGTCTCCCCTAGTCCTTCTTTTCTCTAGACTAGCCAAACAAATTTTGCAACCATTCTTCATGTTTTAGTCTCCAGGCCTTTAATCATCTTCTCTGTACTTTTTCCAAAGTCTCAACAATATCTCAATCAATAAAAAAATCAAAAATGTTCTTTAATATTTTTGCTACCCCCATATTTTTGCTCTATCTTTGAAACATTACACTGGATCCAAACACTTCCGCTTATTGTTCTTTGGAATCTCTTCCTGAGGCCCAAGCCTGTTGCAGACTGACCAGATTGTTATTAAGGTTTTCACCTGTAGACAAAATATTAGTTTAAAATTCCTGATGTGTCGGAAAGAAGGAATTCACAATGTCAGATAGAATTATGCCAACTCCCGGTGCTAATCACTTAAGGAATGCTGAAGAAAAAACATCTATATAGATTTAAATAGAAGGGTTTTTTTAATGTAAAGCTTGTTTAATCTAAACTCAACTCTCTGGAGTTCATGAAGTCCTCCCTCAGGGAGCTTTTGGGACAATACTACAGAAGTGATTTGAGCTACTTTCTTCTAAGATGGGTTTTCAGCTGAGATTTTTTTTTTTTCTTTTAGTCTCCTGCCCTAAAATTTCCCAGTGAGATTCTGCCCAAGCTCTAACCCAGGGGTTGGCAACCTTAAACACTCAAAGAGCCACTGGAACTGGTTTCCCATAGAAAACACCGGGAGCCACAAAACCCTTCCCATGGCAGACTATTTCCTGAGTGGCCACAAAACTAGCATATATAGTTGAATTATACATTCTGTTTTCCTCTGAAACTTTTCTTTTCTTGGATTTACCCATGGTTGGCCTACTGGGAGTCGAAAAGCTCAATAAATCATGTGGGTGTCACACACATTGGCAGTTGTGATGCATATTTTGAGTGACAGGGAGCTGCAGCAGAGGGACGAAAGAACCACATGCGGCTCCAGAGCCGCAGGTTGCTGACTTCTTCTCTAACCATATCCATACCTGCTTAATGTTTCATTTTAGACAGGTTGCTGCTTCCTGCGCTATATTGGCATAAAAACAACAAACATCATTTGAAATAAGAAGTAAAGAAGAAAAATGATAGTGCCAAGTTATTTCCTACTTTGGCTTTTTGTTGTAAGTGTGTAAGGCATGTTTGTAAGATAAATTCAGAAAAAGTCATTCCACCACAGCGAAATCAAAGCTCTGTGCCAACACACATAAAAATACAGGTACAGGTATTTATACAGGTACAGTGATCCCACTGTGGCCACTATCTTGACTTTCTTGAGCCACACTCTGCAGTCATGGCTGTACACAGATGAAATGATATGAATACTCTTAAAGCATTTGATTTTTAATTTATTATAGGCTATACCTCTAGTTATTTATTTTATAAATAATACAGGGCAGTGAATATATCCAATCTTATTCCTCCTGTTTTTCCCACAACAACCACCCTGGGAGGTGGACTGGGCAGAGAGCGTGACTAGCCCAAAGTCACCCAGCTAGCTTTCATGCCTAAGGTAGGACTAGAACTCATTCTTTCTGGAAGATTGGCCCAAAATCACCCAGCCATCTTTCATGCCTAAAGTGGGATTAGAACTAATTCTTTCCTGGTGATTGGTCCAAAGTCATCCAGCCAGCTTTCATGCCTAAGTGGGACAAAATTCACCATCTCTTGGGTTCTAGCCTGATGCAAATTCATACTGGTTAGTGGTTTATATTGTGTAAATCAAGTATTTTTAAGTGAAATGGTGATGTTTAATTTTCATTTAAAAGAACTGATGAGAAACATAAATAAGTAACTTAATAAAAACCGAAAAAACAAAATCTTCTGATATTTCAAACTTCGTGTTTGCTTCCTTGGATTTTACTATTTGTATGTTAGCCATTTATTTATGTTACACATCTTTGGTCTTGCTTAGTTCATAATCTTTTCAAATTCTTTTTTCATTAAAAAAAAAAAAGCAACTGGTGCTTTTGAGAGGCCCCCTGAGCCAAAGGTGACACAGATCTATTGTCTGCAAATTCAACAGGAATTTTTCTTATCTCCCTTTCAGGAAAAGGAAAGGATAAAAGAGCAAAAATGAAGTTTCCTATCTGGAAATGATGCTCACTCTGCAAATAATATGATTGATAAACACTCTATCTGGAACAGGCCAAACAATCCTGAACAGACCTTTCTACTGAAGGGGAATTTTGCAAGTATACCACCCCAGGTGAATGCTGAAAGATACATCAAAAATCTAATACATTTTCCTCCCCCTACCTAACAGGTCTACAAACAGTGATAACACTTTCCCAACAATGTTGAACAAAAATACTACATTATATAAACAAATATCTCTGATGTAGAAATCTATTTATCTAATAATCCAATTGACCCAACGTCTTTTCACATATATATGAAGTCGGTTAGCCATCTGTCGCTGTATTTAACACGTAGAAAATCCACAAATGGCTTCCATAAACACCTCCCAACTTTTCAAAGGCCCTCCAGAGGCTCTTCACCCTTAAAAGCCCGACTCCTTGGCTCAAATTCTGAGCAAAAGTTGACCACACCATCTGGATGGATTTGTGGGTTGCTGCTTTCCCAGATGGAATATTCTAATCTGGTGTCCTTCTCCACGGGATCAACTGGATTATCAGCAAAGCAGCCATCTGCTCCTGGCAGTCTGGTTAAAGGAGAGGAGAGAAACCCACCAGAAGGGGATTATGATACTCGTGTCTCCGCACCCAAAAAGCAACATGAAAGAGACATCTGAACAACCCATGTTCTGGGTGTTTAATGCAAATGGAAAAAGTGTGTCTCCTCTATCATTATTTGTAAAGCCTTTCCCCATCTCTTGCCATTGTAGAAAGTTAATACCCACCCCTCTCCTAGAAGAATGAAATATTTTAGGAAATATTAAAAACGCAGAATATTATATTCCCTTAAGGGAGGGGTCTTCAAACTTGACAGCGTTAAGACTTGTGGACTTCAACTCCCACAATTCCAGTCATGTTAGCTCAGGAATTCTGAGAGCTGAAGTCCACAAGTCTTCAACTTGCCAAGTTTGAAGGCTCCTGCCCTAAGGAGAAATGGAGGAACATGCTTTTGGAGACAGAAAGCAGCCTCCACCTTTCTTAACAGCCCCCCGCAGATGCCAGTACTTAAAGAGATAAAGAGCTTATTGAAAGAAGCCAAATATCTAGGTAGCCCTATTCATAGGCAAAGCAAATATTGCAGGCAGAAATCCATTCAAGACAGGATATTTTAAAACGAAGGCAGGATGGTAAGATTAGCCCTCACTCAAGATCCAAACCAGGACAAAACCATTAAGCCATAATAGGAATTGCCCAACATCCTTTCAGAACACAAGTCCCTTCATTGCATCATCTCAGTTGCACCACCCCCAGCAAACTTCAACCAAACCTGGGAGCTCAGACAACCTATAGAGCCAGCTGTGACCCCTATATAACCCGTATAACAGCCACCAGAATACATGTTCTTGCACAGAAACAGGAAGCTCAACTGCAAAGCCCAAGAGAAGGTATTAAAAAACCTCATTCCCAACCCCATGGGGTCAGCTGCCAGAGCCACATGTGGTTCTGTTCATCATTAAACCTTCATTCCAATCAGCCTCCATGTTTCCAGTGTTTTTCTCCTGGCTTGGAACTGAACTAGATGGATATTTCTTCCAACACCATCACCCCCTGATGCTACCATGGGGAGGAAAGCACATGGCACCATCCATCAGGGAGGGAAGGCACATCAGATATCCTTTTTACAGCTGGATTGGCCAACAAGAGTCTTATCTGCATTTGGAAAAAGCATTTCAGTTTAAAGTATATCTTCGTGTATAATTATTTCACAACTGGAAAAAAGATAACAGATCACACTTCTTGCTATTTGGAGAGGGGAAGATGAAGCAAAGCACTGGAGGCAAAGAGGCTGCAAATACTTTTCCTGATGTCCATCAAATTAAGAGCTAAACCATCCTGAGTATTGGGACTACCGAGTGGGACTTCCTCCTGGATAAGTCTGTCTGGAAATTTTTCACATGGACCATTTAAAATGAGAGTAGCAGAACAATCCTGGGGAAAGTTAAGTTTCCTCTGTGGATACGAATGTGAAACTGATCCTACACACCACACACACATGCAACTTCAGGTGACTTTTTCTTTCTTTGAATCCAGGACATCGAAGGACCTATATGACTAATTTCTGGTGTATTTTTCCATCAAGTTAAGAGTTAAATCATCCAGTGTATCGGAAAATACTGAATGGGATTTCCTTCTGGATAAGTCTGTCTAGAACGAAGCATTTTTCACTTGGCCCTTTTAAAATGAGAATAGCAGAGCAATCCTGTGAATGTGTAACTGATCCTACATACACATAAGCATTATGCATGCGCGCGCACACGCATCCATACAACTCTAGGTGACTTTTTCCCTCTTTAAACCAAGGATGTTGCAGGACCTATGACTAGTTTCTGGTGTCTCTTTTTTTTTTTTTTAACTCACCATTAAACTTAGATGGTATTTGAACCTGCAATCTCTGAAATGAAGTTTGAACGAGTGGTTTTCACCAACCTACACAAGAAAGCTGCTCTGTTTCCTTTCCCAATTCATGCAATGACCTAAAAGCCAGGAACTTTCTGATCACCAAAACCATCAAAACAGCATCAGCTAAAGGAAGTGACCACTGGATTTCCTGACAGATACACAAGAAACACTAGCCTCCAGTTATACTCATTTAGAAGCAAAAGGCATGGAGATAAAAATTCCCGTCATATTTCCTGAAGCTCTTTGCAACGATTTCTGGGGCATTCTTCAGAAATCTACACAGCAACAAAGTCTATATCCAATATAGAATTAGCCAGAGCCACTAAACGTAGGCTGTAATCAACTTAGGCAATCCTGGGATATTCTTGGCCAGTTAATTCTTTTTTAAAAAATCAGCCTTTAACTGATTAAAGGCCTGGAGACTAAAGCATATGAAGAACAGTTGCAGGATTAGGGTATGGCTAGTTATTCTCTCCTAAACTTCCCCCAAAAGCACGAAGCAACTGTGTCTCCCGGCAAAACCTCTTTTATAAAATGAATGTGAATTTATTGCATTCACATTCAGCCAACGGCCTGGCAAACAGTCTTGAAAAGGTATAATTAGAAGCTCAGGCCTTATCTATCTTGGAAAGCTGTTGGGTAAATATTTCCACACACGGTGTTGACAGGGAAGGGCTGGGCACAGAGTCTCTAGGTTATACATTTAGATCTTTACGAGGCTAGAATGAACAAACAAATTTGTTTCCTGCAAAAGCCCCTTCCCCTTTTGCTTCTCTTTTAATCCTGATGGGAGGGGCCATTCATTGTCCACATGTGGCCTTTTACTCCTGCGTCAACCCTGAGTTCTTAATTGTGCCTTCCTTTTGGCAGCTCTGCGCATGCACAGGCTAGGAACCGGTTCCAGAAGCTCCCCCGCCTTACTGCTGTCTGAGCCTGAAGGCAGCTGATGACTGCCAGCCTGCACTGGCCCCATCTCTGCCTCCGATGAAGAGCCCTCATCCGAGTCTTCCTCAGCCTCTAGGACTGGCCCAGGTTCCTCCTCAACCTCCTCACTGTCTGACTCTGTTGCCAGCTTCATTAGCCACCGGCGGGCCACAACACTAGTAGTAGTATTCTAGTATTTGAGAGAGGCTGACATAAAGAGAAGGGGGTCAACTTATTTTCCAAAGCACCAGAAGGCAAGACAAGCAACAAGGGATGGAAACTAATCATGGAGAGAAGCAACCTGGAATTGAGAAGAAATTTCCTAACAGTGAGGACAATTTACCAGAGGAAAAGCTTGCGTTCAGACACTGTAGGTGCTTCATCGCTGGAGGTTTTTCAGAGGAGACTGGACAGTCACTTGTCTGAAATGGTATGGGAACATCTCCTGGTTGAGCATGCATGGCAGATACCTGACAATCAGCTGGCTGGCAGGGGACGCGCATGCATGCGCAGTGGGGCTCTTCCGGGCAACCTCTCACGTGCTGGCAGAAGTGGCTCTGTGGGCCACTTCCGGCACACATGCCATAGGTTCACCATCACGGAACTAAATCATATCCCTGATGAACATACAGTAGAGGTGACAAACAGATTTAAGGAATTGGATCTGATAGACAGAGTGCCTGAAGAAGTATGGACGGAGGTTCGCAACACTGTACAAGAGGTAGCAACTAAAACCATCCCAAAGAAAAAGAAATGCAAGGAAGTAAAGCCACTTTGTAAAATTACATCTATCCTTCTACCCCGTTTTTTTCTGGACAATTAGCATTTAAGCAATGTAGCGAGGATCCCTATTGCTCTTCACAGGGCATTTCAGTGAAGTCAGCTCTGTTTTATTAACCATATAGCCAACATCTAACCTTTTAGACTAATTATGTCTGGCTCTGGAAGTGTACATTTTATAGCATCGTCAGCACCAAGCACTGTTGGCCAAACTTGTGAGGATGTCCAACATGCTGCACGCCAGCACCATTGTGGTGGCACAATGACACCCCAGGAGCAGTGGCTGCAATCCCAAGAAACCTCTATTACATATACTTCTTACCTTCTTTTAAAATGTGTCATTGAAATCAGGGGGACGAAGAGGCAAAATGTTTGCAAATGTTTGAGGCTTCTGTATCAGCCTGAACCCCTCAAAATGGGTTGATCCTGACTAGCCTGAGCAAAGTCAACTGAGGTGGTGATATAAAACAGGAGTGTCAAACTCAAGGCCCGCGGCCTGAATCTGGCCTATGTGGTGCTTAGATATGGCCCGCAGGTCGCCTTGGAAACAGTGAAGGACTGACCCAGGGTGCCTCTGCCAGAGAAAATGGAGCTCAAGAGGGCCATGTGTGGACCTCCCAAGCTCCGTTTACAGCTGTGACGGCCTCCTGCAGCGCTCTGCCAGTGGAAACAGAGCTTGGGAGGGCTGTTTTCTCTGGCAGAGCACTACAAGAGGCCATCACAGCTGAAAACAGAGTCTGGGAGGGGGTACCATCACACAGGTGCCCTGGGAGGTGTACACAGGGTGCCCCCCGACACCAGGGATGGGATTCTGGATCAGTTCGAGTTTGGACTGGTTCGAGCGAACTGGATGTTAAATTTGCATCTGGTTCACCAAACCAATATTTGAACCAACCACCTGGCCCCACCCACCCTGCACCTCCCTTCCCAGGAGTCTCCACGTGGTCCATTTTCGATGCAGGTAAGTGCAGGGTCCGCACGAAGGCTCTGAGAGAGGGAAGAACAGGCCTTCCGGAAGTACCGGAAGTCTGGAAACGGGCCTATGAAGAAGCCTCTAGATCTTTTGGGAAGGCGAAAAACAGCCCTCCTGGAAGTTCCAGTAGGCCACGCCCACCATGGCCACACCCACCCAGCAACTGGGCAACGAACCGGTTGCGGGGATTTTTGAATCCCACCCCTGCCTAACATAAGTGACATTGAGCTGGCCACACCCACCCCAGCCCCTGAGGTCAAACGGGGTGGGTGTGGCCCTGAGGCGGCCCTCAATGAAATCGAGTTTCCTCCTCTGCCCGTTATAAAGAGAGCATCCCCAGGCACATGGAGAGATGCAGACATACTAAGGGCACAATTCACACCATTTCATAGAGCTTCATCGCTGGACTTCGTAGCTAGGGATGGACAGCGCCATTACACACTCAGCTGGTTTCAGGTCAAACTCAACATTTCGATAAGGTGTACAGGCAGTCCTCAGTTTACAACAGTTCATTTAGTGACCGTTCAAAGTTACAACAGAAAAAATGTCTTATGACTGTTTTTTCACACTTATGACCATTGCGGCATCTCCATTGTGGCATCTCCACCAAAATCCAGACGCTTGGCAACTGACTCATATTTATGACAGTTGCAATGGTCCTGGAGTCATGCCTGATTCCTCCTTTTGCCCTTGTAACTTTGAATGGTCTCTAAGTGAACTGTTGTAACTCGAGGACTAACTATATTTTGCAATTTTCTTGGTAATATTTTCAGAACAATTTGTCCTGGCCTCCGCCTTCTTCTTCTTGAGTTGAGATTGAGAGGGGAGGGGGGGAAGAGGACAGTTCCAAATTCCCTCAACTAAAGTCAAGTCCTACACTTAGGCAAGAAAAACCAAAAGTACACATATAGACTGGGTGAAACCAGGCTCAATAGCAGTAATTGTGAGTCTTAGTGGACAACCAGCTAAATATGAGCCAGCAGTGTGCAGCAGCCACCAAAAAGGCTAATACAATCCTAAATTGTATGAACAGAGGGATACAATCAAGATCAAGGGAAGTACTAATACCACTCTATAAAGCCTTAGTAAGACCACACCTAGAGTACTGCATACATTTGTTCACCACACTATAAAAAAGATGTGAAGATTCTAGAAAAAGTACAGAGAAGAGCAACCAGGATGATTAGGGGACTGGAGACTAAAACATACGAAGAACAGTTACAGGAACTGGGCTTGGCTAGTCTAGTGAAGAGAAGGACCAAGGGAGACATGATAGAGGTCTTCCAATATTTGAGGGGCTGCCACAGAGAGGAGAAAGGGGTCAAGCTATTTTCTAAAGCTCCTGTAGGCCAGACAAGGAACAATGGATGGAAACTGAACAAGGAGAGATTCAACCTGGAAATAAGGAGAACCTTTCAGTGGAACCAATGGAACAGAAGTTGCCCTTGGAAGTTGTGGGAACGCCATCCCTTGAGACTTTCAAGAAGAGATTGGACTGCCGTTTGTCAGAAATGGTGTAGGGTCTCCCACTTGGGCAGGGGGTTGGACTAGATGACCTACAAGGTCCCTTCCAACTCTGATTACCTGTTATCTGTTAACTTCCTTGGTACCTCAGGCAGGTCTGTCCCTGGTCTCTCCAGGATTCCTCTAGCAAATATCTCCAAAACTGCATGGCTATGAGAAAACCAGCATAGAGGATTTTCCCCATTTCTCAGTCCCTGCACCAGAACAGGGGTCTGTTCTGATCCAAACCTTGTTCCAAGAAAACAAACACAAACAGAAAATCCTTTTAATGATTCTTTACAAATTCCATTCCTTCACGTTTAAAAGGCGGTTTCACACTGATTATCTCTGATAAGAATGAGCCTTGCCAAGGTGGTGCAAGTCTGCCAAGAGCACGAGATAAAGGTACTAAGAAATATTTCAAACACAAAGAGCCTCCAAACACAAACTAAGTTAGTCCGAATGTCCACAAGGCTTGAATACAGAAATTCCTTTGCTCCCTGCAAAGAACTCTGGTTTCTCAGCTGGCTTTTATCTCCTCCGGGAGGGGCCATTACTTTGCAGCCTTACTCCCGAATCGCCCTTGCTGCTGCTGCTGCTCTTTCCTTCGAGCAGCCCTGTGCGCACATGCACTGGGCACAGGCTCCTCGGGAACCTCTTCATCACTGCTGCCAGCCTCCACCATCTCCAAAGGCAGCACTCCACTCCCTGATGGTCCTGGCCCCCCATCCCTGCATCACCCACAGGCCCCTCATCTGAGTCCTCGCTCTCCGAGACCTCAGCCGTCCACGCCTGCTGCTGGCGAACCACAACAGGGTCACCTAAGAAGCTCTCCCCGCATTGCAGCTAGAAAAGATAGAGATCCTTTGCCAAAGGACGGGCAGAGGATTTGACTGGCCCTGTTCACTATAGTCATCTCCAACCCCATGAAACAATCCAGGAGATGAAATGTTTCCTGCAATAGAAATGGATGCAGCACTCGGCTGACCTTGGCAACTAAACAAGGTGAGATAGGCTTAGTCTTCGGATGGAAAAATCACGAGAAAATAGCAACAGCGTTTAGATTTATATACCGTTCCACAGTGCTTTACAGCCCTCTTTAAGGGCTTAACAGAATCAGCTTATTGCCCCCCAACAATCTGAGTCCTCATTTTACCGACCTCGGAAGGATGGAAGGCTGAGTCAACCTTGAGCCTGGTGAGATTTGAACTGCTTGCAGCCGGCAGGAGTAGTCTGCAGTAAGGTAAAGGTTCCCCTCGCACATATGTGCTAGTCGTTTCCTGCTCTAGGGACTGGTGCTCATCTCCGTTACAAAGCCGAAGAGCCAGCGCTGTCTGAAGATGTCTCCGTGGTCATGTGGCCGGAATGACTAAATGCCAAAGGCGCACGGAACGCTGTTCCCTTCCCACCGAAGGGATCCCCATTTTTCTACTTGCAGTTTTTACATGCTTTCGAACCGCTAGGTTGGCAGAAGCTGGGACAAGTAACGGGAGCTCACTCTATTACACAGCGCGAGGGATTCGAACCACCAAACTGCCGACCCTTCTGATCGACAAGCTCAGCGTTCTTAGCTCAGCGTCCCTGCAGTACTGCACTCTAATCACTGCACCACCCATGGTCAAAAAGTTTTTTTTTTTTAAATAACACCTAATTCAGAGCAATAGGAAACCACTTCTATATAGTTATCAAGAAAGCTTCGCAGGCATGTTCAAAAAGTTGACATTTGGAGAGAGAGAGAGTTTTGCCCCTCCAAATTATGGTCGTCTTTAATATAGGTAGTCCTCAACTTATAACCACAACTGGACAGTAGGAATTTCCGTTGTAAGTTGTTGCAGTCATGAGTCGAGCTGGAGCTGATTTTATGACAATTTTTATGGCAGTCATTAATCACTCTGTCATTAACTGAATCCAACTTTCCCCAATGGGTGTTTTTTCTTGTAAGTCGGCAAAACAGGTCTCAAATCGTGATCACGTGACTGCAGGACAGTGCAATCAGCTGTAAATGCGGGCCAGTTGTGGAATGCCAGAATTGCAATCACGTGACCGCAGGGATGGTGCAACCGTTGTAGGTCTGAGTACAAATCGTAACTCGCTTTTTCTGGCTTTGTAACTTCTAAGTGTTGTTAAATAAACAGTTGTAAATCGAGGAATACCTCAATTCAAATTTGGTTTTAAAATGTTAATGTTCTTAAAAATATGAATCCACAAATGAATTTGTATCTTTTCTCATATTGTTACCCTCCATCTCTAAGACAAGGAAATGAATGCTCTAAACTTCATGTAGGTTGGCTGAACTTGGGATGAGAGACCACCAGGAAATCTCAGAACTGCAAATCTGTGAGGTGAAAAAAATTATCCTGGAAAAAAGACAAGCTGTTTTCAATTCACTGCTGCTGCTAATGCAACCATCAAGATCAAGAGTGTCGAACTTGATTTCATTGAAGGTCACATCAGGGTTGTGTTTGACCTGGGGGGGATAAGCGTGGCCAGGGTGGGCGTGGCCAGCTTGACATCACTCGTGTCAGAGGTGCCTGTGGTTGCCCAAGCACTCCACCAGCAAAAACAGGGTCCCGAGCTCCATTTTCTGCTACGACCGCCTCCTGCGACCCTCTACCGGAGCTCAGGGGAGCCGCCCATGGCCCTCCTGAGCTCCGGTTTCAATGGCAGAGGCACCCTGGGCTTGTCCTTTGCTGTATCCAGGGCAGCCCCACGGGCCAGATCTAAGCACCCCATGGGCCGGATCCGGTTTAACATCCCTGATCAAGATAAATAAATAGATGTATATCATGCCCTTGTTGGAATCTGATTCTGAGAGTGAGGTTGAGCAGCTGACAGGGAGTGGGAATGTGGCTCTGGTGGCTGTGGAAGAAATGGGGGAAGGGCAGTCTGGCTTGGCATTCAGAGGAAGACCCAGAACCATCCCCTCTCCATCCGAGGGAACACAGGGAGGAACGGAGAAGGGAGCAACGTGGCTTGCGAGAGAGAAAAAGGCCTTGATCCCTTTCATTGGTTGCAGCTGGGAGAACAGGATATAAGTGGGGCGTTTGCACATGGCTCCTTGCTGGAAGCAAAGCGTGCATTATCTTGGTGGAGGCTTATCTGGGTTTTGGTGTCCTCCCAATTGTGAGTGCTGCATTATCCTTTGAAAGTCTGCAATTTATCATCCTGGCCTGCCCTGTTAATTACCTCAGTGTGGTTTGTGTTGGTTTGTTTTTTTTTAAATTTCTAATTATCTTTACTTTGGGTTCGGACTGCATTTGTGCCCTTTGTAAACTGTTTTTTTGGAAGAGTCTGCTATCCAGCCGAGGATAATTGGACATTGGGGCCAAATTGGAGTGCATTAAAGGGAATTTATTTTCCTTTCGTGACTTTGTTATTTTTGTGTCATGCCCCGGGTCATCACAATGGATTAAATCTGAATGGAGCTCAACTGACAGAGAGCAAGGTAAAAGAATATTCTTGCAGTCAGTGAGCTTACAAGTCTCTGAAAAGCAAAAACAGCTGGGGCTCATTCCACTTTGGGGCTCATTCCAGTTTTACATAATTTATCTGTACATTCCCATTTTGCAAACCTTAATTTATTGCACATCATAAAAACTCCCACAGTTCAGCGTAATCCTTTCTATAGCTTGGTGACACCAAGTCCAGGGATCATCTAGTTCAACTACTGATCTAACTAAATCCACTTAAATTTCAGCTATATGACCAGGTATTGTAAAAATGACCATCATTATTTTGTATGCATAAACCCAGGGATCGTAACAACGACCTTGTCGAGTAGGGCAGTCTTACTGATTCTCTATAACGGCAAAGCAAAAACTCCAAGAGAGATTTCAGCTGGGCCCTTCTGTCTAAATACATCAATGCTGTTATAACCAGGAGGCTGAAATCCCCTCAAGATCATTTTGCATGGATCAAATCCATATGAAAATTCCCACCAAGCAACTGGAATTGCAGAGAAGGGAAAACGAACAGAGAGATCAAGCAGGAGACTTTTAAGGTTTCAGTCTCATTGACTTCTATTTCCTGGGAGGAATTCCTCTGTGAGTATAAGTTGTTCTGACCTCGGCTTCCCAAGATCATGAAGCAGACTCCTCCTACTAATAAAACCCCTTTTATTTAGGTTAAACTGAATTCCTCTCCAGCAAAGTCCCGGCAAACAGTCTTCCATGAGATTTCACAACTACAGACCTTTATCAGGCTTGGAGAGTTGCCAGGCCAATATCTTCC
Source organism: Laticauda colubrina (assembly GCA_015471245.1). Taxonomy (NCBI): domain Eukaryota; kingdom Metazoa; phylum Chordata; class Lepidosauria; order Squamata; family Elapidae; genus Laticauda; species Laticauda colubrina. The sequence goes on along the minus strand of BLBF01000022.1, from coordinate 4,475,539 downwards.
AAACACCACGCAGTAGCAGCACTTACTTGGTAAGGTCAGGAATAGATCTTTACTCTAATGAATTGAACTAACCGTCTCCTGCAAACAACACTCCCTTTTCGCTGCTCTTTATTCCCTCTGGGAGGGGCCATTCACCGTCCACCTGTGGCTTTACTCCCTTGTTCCTTAGTTGTTCCCTTCTTCTGGCAGCCCTGCGCATGTGCACACTGGGAACAGGCTCCAGCTGTTCTTCTGCCCCACCGATCTCTGACTCCAAAGGCAGCTGATAACTGCCAGATAGCCCTGGCCCCATCTCTGCCTCCGATCAGAGCACTCGTCAGAGCCTTCCCCAGACTCCAGGACTGGCCCATGTTCCTCCCCAACCTTCTCACTGTCCACTTCCCACTGCCGCCAGCTCTCAACATAGGTAGTCCTTGACTTACGATCACAACGGAGCCCAAAATTTATGTTGTTAAGTGAGTTTTGCCCCACTTTACGACCTTTCTTGCCACAGTTGTCAAGTCAATCACTGCAGTTGATAAGTTAGGAACCCGGTTGTTAAAGTGAATCTCATTTCTCCTTTGCTTGCCAGGTCAGAACTGATGATCACATGACCTTGGGACACAGCAACGGTCATAAATATGAACCAAGTTGCCAAATATCTGAATGGAATTTTGATCCCGTGACTATATGGGGATGCTGCCAAAGTCATAACTGTGAAAAACAGAAGTCCCTTTTTTTTTCAGTGCCGTTATGACTTTGAACCATCACTAAATGAACTGTTGTAAGTTGAGAACTACCTGTAGAAGCACTCCTGGCTCTCTTACCCAAAACAGACTCCAGCTGCCTTCACACAACATGCTCAATCCAGAAAGAGAGAGAGAGATGTTACACCTGGCAAGTGGTTTTGCAGCTGTGTTTGCAGCTCACATCCTGGACATAAACTGTTTCAACTCCTTCCCTCAAAACGACGCTATAGAGCACTGCACACAGAACTAGACATAAGGACAGATTTTCTCGAATGCCATCACTCAGCTCAACAAATAATTCCCTCAATACTGTCAAATTAACTACTAAGACTATATTACTATTCTTCTCCTCATCCTTCCTAGTACTTTTCTCTTCCCACCGATGGTGATATCCATGTTGCTCGTATCTTTACAATTTATATTGTTTTTATTTGTTTCCTAGTATGGTTTGATTGCTTGTTGGTAACCTGTGACTAAGTGTTGTATCTTATGCTTCTTGACAAATATATTTTATTTTTTTTCTTTATGTACACTGTGTGTCCAATCACACTTGGCCAATAAAGAATTCTATTCTATTCTATTCTATTCTATTCCTATTTCTTATTCTATTCTATTTCTATTCTATTCTATTCCTTATTCTGTTCTATTCCTTATTCTATTCCATCCCATTCCTTATTCTATTTCTATTTCTTGTTCTGTTCTATTTCTATTCTATTCCTTATTCTATTCCATTCTATTCTATTCTATTCTATTCTATTCTATTCTATTCTATTCCATTCCATTCCATTCCATTCCATTCCATTCCATTCCATTCCATTCCATTCCATTCCATTCTATTGGGGTCCCAAAAGGTACTTTTTTTTTTTCCCTCCAAGAGGCAACTGGACTTTCTTTCTTTTTTTTTTTTTGAAGACGTTTCTCTTCTCCTCCAAGAAGCTTCTTCAGCTCTGACTGGATGGTTGGGGAAGTGGAAGGCGTTATACTCCTTGCAGACAGCTGGTCATTTGCATCCTTTTAGCAATTTGGAGGCCTTTTATCCAAATTTATCCAAATGCGGGCAAAGGATTAATTCCACCACCGGGTCTCTTCCCGAGCTCCTACCCACCCGGGACACTCGGGCTGGCGTGGCTCCTAACCTGCCCGGCTCTGCGCCTTTCGCGCAAGCTCCGGGCGACGGTTCTGGTTCGAAGCACGCGGGTGGCGGGAGAACCGGGGCCGGACGCAGCCAGAAGGTCGTCCCGTCCCCGTCCCCGTCCCCTCCCGGGTCCGGCTACTCACCCTCCTTGGCTTTCTTCTTCCTGCCCAGCGTCCCACCGAGTTTCCCCAGGAAAGACTCGTCCTTCCTCATCCGATGGGGCCGCAGGGTGGGCGAGCGCACCGGGGAGGACATCGCGGCGGCGGCGGCGGCGGCGGAGGCTGGTGGTGGGCGTGCTCGGTCCGGGGTTACATGGACCGCCGGGCGAAGGGCTTTTGGAAGGCGCGCCGGGCTTGTTGTGGAGACACACACACACACACACACCCCTTTTCCTGGTCGTCGTTGTCGCGGCTAAACGCAGGAAAGCCGCCGCCTCAGGATCGCGCTGTCCGGCTCCCTTCACAGCGCCCTGCTACGGCGAGGAAGTCCGCGGGCGGTGAACGGGGGGGGGGGGGGGGGGGGGTTGGGGGAGGCGGGGGGGGGGGGCGGGGGGGGGGGGGGGGGGGGGCGGCTGGACGGAGAAGCGAGGCGAGGCGAGGCGAGGCGCCGCCGGCAATGGCGCACAGACGCCCGCCCGCTCGCTCGCCCGCGTCCGGCTCTTGCGGTTGCAGCTGCTAGATGGGGGGGTGGGGGGGTGTCCCTCTTTTTTTTTTTTTTTTTTTTTTTAAGGAGGGGGGGGCCCCCCGCCCCCCCCCCCCCCCCCCCCCCCCTCCCCCGAAGGCTTGACAAAGGTTTCCCGGCTTCTTGGCGTCTTTCTAGCTCTCAAAACCTGGAGGGAAGCTACTCCCGAGTTGCAACAGGATTGGGGGCGGGGTGAGGAAGGGAAGGGAGAAGTTGTTGTTGTTGGGGGGGGGGGGGGGGGGGGGGGGGTGTCCTTGCCGCCCCCTGAGCTTTGCTTGCAAGACGTTTCATGACCCGACTAGGAAACATCATCCATGCTAGTAAGGAATGGGCTTTGCTTTTTTTTTTTTAATATTCTGGTGTCAAACTCGCAGCATCACGTTGCTGTCACGTGACGTATATCGCAATGTGTTTTCCCTTCATGGAGCTGGGGTGGGCGTGGCCTGCATGGGACACATCTGCCTCATGGGCCGCCATTTTGACATCCCTGTTCTAGTAGCTTGCCCCCCCCCCCCCCCCCCCCCCCCGTCACTGTTGGTGGGGTTGGTCTTGGTCCAGCCAAAGAACCACCAAGACCACACCCATCAACCCTGTCATGGCAAACCACGAGAATATAAATTGAGAGCAAATCCTATTCCCTCCTGAACACTGATGATGTTACCTAGTTTGGGTAACGAAAGGTCAGCAGGAAAACAAGCAAGTTCAGCACACGCGCACACACCCCAACCTCCAGGCTGTAGCTAAGTCAGGAAGACAAAGAAGGCAGCAAGAGGAAACCACTGAGGCCAAGAAAAGATGGCGTCATAAGGCATTTGATTTTTCATTACTGTAAAATCAGGTGTGTCTTTTCATAAAACATTTTAGCCTGGAAAAGAGATGATCGGATTTTATTTTATTTTTTTTTTTGCTATCATGGACTAAGTCGTAGGAATAAATACACTCTCATGTTTTCAGAGCATAGTAAAAATCATCTTTCACAGAAGTATGTGAAAGAAAGTCCACAAGTCTTAAAAGTTGCCAAGTTTGAGGACCCCTGGATTACAACACATGACTTTATTACTCCAGGGGTCTTCAAATTTGGCAGTCCTGAGCTGTCATGACTGGAGGAGGAATTCTGAAAGTTGAAGTCCACGAGTCTTCAAGCTGTCAAGTTTGAAGACCCTTGCTTCATGCCATCATTTTACAAAACAAAAGCCAAAACAGAGAAACCGTATGTGACAAAGTACATAGCCTTAGTGCTTCCAAAGGTATGAAAAAAGCTTAAGGTGCTGCGAATCAAAATGTCTTTGATCAACTGATCATCAGCAAGCCTGACGACTTCTATAAAATCTGAACTTCTAGGAGTTTGCTGGTCTCCAGCATTGAGGTGTGTATTAACACAATGCCAAAGAAGAAAAGACATCAGCAGTGATCTTTGGAGAAGCAATTGTTGCTGCCCATCAATCTGGGAAGGGTGATAAGGCCATTTCCAAACAACTTAAAAGTCCATCATTCTACATTGAGGAAGATCGTTCACACATATTCAAGACATTTGCCAGTCTTCCCAGGAGTGAACATCCCAGCAAATTTGCCCCAATGCTCGGAAAAATCCCAAAATTTCAAAGCTAAATCTTACACTTTCCAGAACTCGGTATGTTCAATGGTAAAGTTCATGGCAATACAATTAGCAAAAGATTGAATAATGTGGTTTAGACAAGACCAAAATGGAGATGTCTGGACGTAATGCAGAAGCATGGCATATCAGCAAAAATATCTTATACTGACTGTCAAGCACGGTGATGGAGGGAAGGATGATTTGGGCTTGTTTTGCAGCCACAGGAGTTAGCACCTTGCAGCAATTCAGTCAACCAAAAACTCCTCTGCTAAAGTATTCTAGAGTCAAATGTGAGGCCGTCTGTCTGACAGCTAGAGCAGGGGTCTTCAAACGTGACAGTTTTAAGACGTGTGGACTTCAACTCCCAGAATTCCTCCTCCAGTTATGTTAGCTCAGGAATTCTGGAACTTGAAATCCACACGTCTTCAACTTGCCAAGTTTGAAGATCCTTGAGCTACAGCAGGGCCGACATTGGGTCATGCAACAGAACCATGATCCCAAGCACACCAGCAAATCTACAACAGAATGGCTGAAAAAGAAGAGAATCAAGGGGTTGCAATGGGGTGCAGTCAAAGCGCAAACCTCAACCCGATTAAAATGCTGTGGTGGGACCTCAAGGGAGCTGTGCATAAAGAAATACCCACAAACCTCTCAATGAACTGAAGCAGTGTTGTAAAAAATGAGCTAAAATTCCTCCACAACGATGTGAGAGACTGATAAGAGTCATACGGAAAACAATTGCTTACAAGTTATTACTTCTAAAAGTAATTCTGCAAGCTACTAAATCACAAGGTGTGCTTAGTTTTTCATACATGGCGTCTCCATTTTGATTCTATTTGTAAAATAAATGATGGCATGGTGTAATATGCCATGTGTTGTTGTCCATCTGAGGTTGTATTTACCTACTTTTAAGAACTGCTAAGGACCAAATGATTTTTACTACGTCCTGATAACGTAAAACCATAGAACTCAAAGTGGGTGTGTTTTCAACATGAATGTTAAATTTATAATACAATAAAACAGTAGCTGTCAGATGATCACAATCTCCACTTTCAATAAGGAAATAGCCCAACAGAACCAAGGCTTCAGCAGTCATTGGAAGAATAAACATCCTGTTCATTCCAGGCTCTTCATGACTGGATCAGCTGTGTAGACTATGTCGATCTCGCTTCTCCTGCTCATGTGCAGAGTAAAAATTAGGAAAACAAACTGGGTCAACCAACAAACTTAAAAGAAGCTGTTGGAATTCAGGATTACAGACAGGAATTCCCCCCTACGTAAACTAATATTAAACATGGTTATTCTTTTTAGTGAAAAGCTACTGAAGCTTATTAAAAGTCAGCATCCTCATTTGCTAAGGCAGGCGTCTTCAAACTTCACAGCTTTAAGACTTGTGGACTTCAACTCCCAGAATTCCTATTCCAGTCATCTTAGTTCAGGAATTCCAGGAGTTGACGTCCATAAGTTCTAAACCTGCCATGTTTGAAGATCCTTGTGCTAAGGGAATAAATTCAATCCGTCATTTTCACAAAGAACTGTTCAAAAACAAAAAAAAAAATTATTATTATTTTTTTGGGGGGGGGATCGTCTCAGGAACCACCAGAACAACTTTGCAAAGGATTCCAAAATTCCAGGAGAACCACCCCAAAACTTCTTGTTCTTCGAAAACTTATTTAGAAGAAAAAAGGGTTTCTAGAAAGATGACATTCCTAGGGAAAACTGGCAATAAGACCAGTCATTTAAATATTATAAAGAATGAGAAACTGGTAACCACTGAGGTTGTCTCTTGTAAGAGAACTTCATTCTGGTAATCAAAAAGCTCCATTTTATTATCAACTGTGATTTCTAAAATAATTGAGAGCTGATCTACCTAATCTATATTTTCATCTGGAAGTAATTTTTCTTGATGTAATCTAAAGTTCAATTCACCCACCATACCTATTTATAGAGGGTGGGGGGAGAGACTTGTCTTTAAAAATGGTCATATTTTGGAAATCCGCTTAATGTTAGAGGTATTGTTCAACATACAGGAGATACAAACTATCTTGCTGGAACTAAATTACATTCCATCACCTTTGGCATCTGCCCTGGGATCCTTTTTGATAAAGATCAGAAAATCCAAAGAGATCCTGAAAGAAGCTGTCTAGAAGTCGTTAGGACAAAAACAAGAACAGAAGAAGCATGTGTTAAATCCAGGAAGTATTACGCAAGACTGACACACACACACACAGCATTTCCTGGGCAGGGAAGAAAAAACACAGACAGACTTCCTAGATTCTGCTTCCTGAGCCTGATCCCGATAAAAGTTTAGTTCTTGTCATTCTGTGAATTGTCCCTGATCTGATCTACCTCATAGGGCTGACAAAATCGTGCTTTTTAGGTAAGTATGTTTAGGCAACGTGACAAATTTTGCCTGGTAATGACATTTTTTTTTGTTCTCAAGCTTTTAAACAACAAAAAAATGCTAGATGGAAAAGGTGCTACTTTTTGATTTAGGTTTAATTTGAAAAAAATAATAATCATCTCAAAGAAAGCTTGTTTAATGCAGTGCAGAGTGTCCCTCCTCAGAGATGGTATTCAGTAGGTTCTGACCAGTTCTGGAGAACCGGTGGTGAAAATTTTGAGTAGTTCGGAGAACCAGCCAATACCACCTCTGACTGGCCCCGCCCCCATCTATTCTCTGCCTCAGCTGATTGGCTGGGTCTTCTTTTGTTGCTCTGCACAAGAGAAGGGAGCTGGAAAGCAGGTTAATGGGATGGGGAGGGAATAGGGATTTTGCAGTAACCTTTCCCCTGGAGTGGGGAGGGAATGGAGATTTTGCAGTATCCTTCCCCTACCACACCCACCAAGGCATGCCCACAGAATCGGTAGTAAAAAAAATTGAATCCCACCACTGTTCTCCTCCTCCTCCTCACATGCATTTATTAAAAAAAAAAAAAAAAAAAGACCAACCCAGCACTGGTTGCATCTGCTGCTGATGCATCTTCTCCTTCGCAAAGTCACAAAGAAGGAGCAACAGTTGGTTGGTCTCTTTGCTTTCATTCTGTTTTCAGAGTGTTTTACTCTGTTGAGTGACTCATTGCCAGACAGCCTTCAGGTTTTCCCCTGGAAGCTGATATTTCAGTGTCCATGACTGGGATGACGAGATCAAAACCTTGGTCTGAAGGCCAGAGAGGAAGTCACATTATCTCTGATCGAATCATTAAAGATTAAAAAAAAAAAAAAACACTACACAGAATGTTTTTCTGCTTTTTAATTGAAGTTAATCCTTCATACATAATTATACTTCAATAAAAATATATTTGGGGTCTCACCCTATGACACTTCAATTCAGATGCTCCTTTTGGACCAACACCACAAAAGGCCAACCAAAATTACAGGAATCTTATTCCCGCTCCAAACTGAACTCCATCACATATTCTGGGAAAGCAAAGGGGAAAAAAGTGTTCAGTATATCCTCCTTCTCCCCCCAATAAATTCAAAAAACTTTATTTCAACCTGGTATTTCTAAATAAATAAATAAAACAAAAATGAAAATAACAAAATAAAGAATTACTGAAAGATAAAACCATTTTTTGTACTGACCCAAGGGATAGCTCCATGAAACAAACTAATCCCTTCCATATAATAAATACAGGCTTGTTGCAAACTTCCATCAGTAAGCCTGAGAGTTCAGACCAAGGATCAAAAATAGTACTGGCAATGCCAAGAACAATTTCTCATCTCTAACTAACTCACACCAGCATTTTCAGCCTCTATTTGGTTTCTTGCTGCAACACAAAACAGAGTTGAATATGGTCTTCAGGCTGGATCAAGGTGGATCTAAGTAGATCAGCAAATTTACAATTTCCAGTAAAAACAAAAAATGTTTTTTTCTACAACAGCTCAAAACTCCAGGAAAAATAAGAAAAAATCATAGTTGCTAAAGGGTTCAATCTTAAAGTCTTTTTAATACCACTTTACAACAGGTTTATTTTGTGATACAGTGTCTATTTCCTTAAGACTACTAATTTTCACCTTCCCAACATCTAGCACTAATATAAATAAATGTTTTAAATCTAAGGGCCGTAGATGCTTCCTATAGATAGGAGATGAATGTGTCTACAGCTACATTTTATCAATCTCTCTAATGGAGAAAGAAGTCCCTTTATTGTTGTTTCATGAAAGCAACTTTGTGCCTGAAAATGGTTTGGAAGGTGCAAAACACATCAGGTTGTGATCCTGAATGGCTCATTCTTTTACTTTTAAGAATGATGAAATGTTCTTTATAATCACCGAAAAAGAACCAATTTGATATATCTCCAATATAAGCCTGCGGACTCAGTAATCTAAACAGATAATGATAATGACAGGTTAAATGCTATACTTTCTGCAGGGAGTGAAGGAGCATTTCCCTCTGCTAGAATACACTTTCTGCTCTCAAGGCCCCAGTTCTGATTTTAGGTCAAATGAAAAGGAACAACAGCAAACAAAAATCTAATTCCTTTTAGCCCAGGGGTTGGGGTATACAAAACATTTTGAATTAGAAACATGCTCTTTGAAGTCATGAAGTGATTGGTTTTTTTTTTCTGAAAATGTTTGCACCCATATATTTTCTACTTGAAGTGGAATTACTGTCTTGAAGCATGAAAGGGCTTTGGGTATGAGTTGTAGTATTCTGACCCAGCTTCCCAAACACAACAAACCCTCTGACATGAACTCAAAAGATTCCTTTATTAGGAATGCCCTCAGCTCTGGCAAAAAGTTTCTCTTGCAAGCTAATAATTCTGTCCAGACAGAAGATGAATAGTTGCCTGCCACACCTATTCATCTCCGCCCCTTGCCTTTTATCCCCAGAGCTAAGGTGGGGCCTCACTAGCAGTGGTGGCTCTTCCTTCCTAAGGATTGGCCCATAGATTTCCACTGCTCTCCTCTCCTCTGCCTTCTGCACATCCACGCATCAGGCACTGGATCCAGCTGTTCTTCCTCTTCTTCATCAGCCACCTCCAGAGACCTGGGGTCTGTTGACTCTCCATCTGAGGGCTGATGGGAAGCCCAGGCTCCACCTCTGTCTCTCTCCCTCTCTCTCTGCCAGCTCCATTCCCTTTTCCCCACTCAGAGATCCCAGGTTGCCCTGATGCTGATCCTGACTCCCAACACCTCCTCCTCCTTCTCAGATTTGGCTGCTAAAGGGGCCACAACATGTAGATATTGAACATAAAGAAGCCAACATACCTATCTCCACTTTGTACTCCCATCGGGACACAATAGTTGAGTTCTAATCGTGCAATGTTGCCAAGCCTCAGGACTATGCCAGCCCCATAAGACCACCGGATGCACTCAGCCAGTTTTTGAAGGTGAGCCTTCGGTCCTTCACCTGAGAAGTAAAAGGAAGATGGGAAGACTAGCAGCAGACATCACCACAACCAATACAGCTTGCAGAGCCTACCTAACGCCCCGCATTGCTGCATTGTGCACCACAGAAGCTTCTGAACATTCTTCAAGGCCAACCCCAGGTACAGCGCATTGCAGTAGTCCAGGCCCTTACCATAATTAAGGTTGCAGAGATTTCCAGCGTTGAGAAAAAAGTGCATTCGAAAGAGATCTCCAAAACCACCTTGGCCTGGCCGAAAAGGAAGAGGTGTGTAGAGATGCAAACCCCCAGCCCAGTAAGCTTCTCCTCCAAGGTAATCGCCTAAAACCACAGAAAACATTTTCCAAATTACAAACCCAAGATACATTTTTCAAAGCAAAGATTCTTCTTCATCCGAAAGAAAAATTCCCAGTTATACCCTGCAGGTATTTTTTGTCACAAGAAATGCAAATGAACTGTTTCACGCAGTGTCTGATAAATCTTAGCAAACAGCAGCAACAGAATGGAGGATATATACTGAATTGCTAGATAGGAAGCTGGGGAAAAAAAAGCAACCGCAGCTGTACTGAGTACTGTTTGTCAGCCAGTTACCAATCTATCTGGTGGTGATGCGGTCTATCCCACATTTTTCTAGCTTACCAAGAAGTAGGTTGTGGTCTACTTTGTCAAATGCCTTACTGAAATCTAAGTATACTATGTACAAAGTGTTTCGCCAGTCTTCTAATTTAATCACTTTGTCAAATAATAAGACTGAATATGTTGAGATAGAAATTAAATCTCCCATCTAAAATAAATTACAATATTCTGATATAGACAAAACTAGGATGCGAGTGACTATGTTGAGTGCATTCTGTTCCAAGTAATTTCACAACTGACACACAAACCAAAGCTATGCAAAAGCCACTTTAATCATGGTGTCCACAGAATATTATTTAACATGTAATAGGTTTTATCAGTGGTTAGAGATAAGAGGTAGAAATTAGATGAAGAGCATTGTTATGTTTAAGTAAAATATGAATGTTGTTTATAATTACAAGTGTGCTAATATAGTTAACAGGAACATAAACAAGCAAATATAACTGTAAATATGGTCAGAATTATTTTGTTATATTTTTATCATTACTGTCAATATATGTGTTATTTTCTCTTTCCTTTTTGTAAAATGGTATGCCTGGACAATACACTGTGTTGAGGTAATTCCCCGTTAAGAGAATGAGTGCATATAGGGAGACGTATAGAGAGTAGTGTTGGAATAATACACACTCAGTACACAGATACACTGTATAGTTAGTTAATGTAGGTTTTTACTTCCAGAAAGGTTTAAGCAAAGTCCAAAATAAGCAGTCCAAAAGTAATTCACAGGTTAATCAGTCAGTTTTTCAATCCAAGGATATTCCAGTAACAAAGTCCAGTGTCAAAAACAGTTAAGTATCAGACTTACATTAAATCCAGTAATATCAGTCAATTAGGAAAAATGGAGCAATAGCAATACTTTCCAACAGAAGGAAATAAAGATACACTCTCTTCTCTTCTGAGACTCAGACTAAAACAATCCAGGTTTCTGGCTCCATCTTAAGGCCATTTGAGAAACCACACCCAATTGCATGCTCCTGCATTCCCTTAAAGAGACAGTATTAAAATGTTTATCCTAGTTTATATATTTCTAACCCAAATACCTGTGAGGAGTTTCATATTCCTAACACACTGTATTCAAAATACTCATATATAAAAAAAAACTTGGAGAAAAAAAATCACAAACGTCCACTTGCTATGTAAACAGAGCTCAGGACGAACCCCAACTGTGATCGTGCTCTTGGGGAGCACAACTTTGTTCAGGGCCAAAGATGGCACTGTTCTGAAACTACTCAGCCTCTGAAAGAACAGTGGTTCCATCTTCTTTGAATTAGAACCTGTTTATCCCTATCATGGTGGACTCCAGAGCGTGGTTTCCATTCCTTCTGCCAACAAGCCAGGATGGAGGTTTATAGTTTATACGTAAAACTGCTCAAAACCTTTCAGCAAGGATTGCTTGATCTCTAACACAACTGCTAAGTGACTGTTTAGAGAAAGGCATACCTTCACTTTGAGGTCCAATACTGTACATACTGAATCCACGTACACTTGTGGGTCCACCAAGATAAAACCTAAAGGGAAAGTGGAGGGAAAAAAGAAGAAAAATTCAATGAAACATATGTCTATATTACAAATGCTAAGGAAATAATTGTCACTTGAACATTTTACAGTGTAATCTGCTTTATGTATTGGATGGATACCAGTCTCAGTGATTTTGACCCTTTTTACCACTGTACGTTTGCAGCCTAGGTAGTGTAAAGCAGTGATCCCCAGCCTTTTTTGTACCAAGGACTGGTTTCACAATTATTCATTCTTCCACAGACCGGTACCTTAGTAACGCGAGACTCCACGGCCATCGGGACAGCTCTTCGTTCGAAGCCGCCCCCTCTTCAACGAAACTAAGGCGCGAGGATTCCTTCAGCACCCAAACGCCACTTTCCAGCCGAAAACCCAGAAGCACTTTCCAACAGAAAACCCAGAAGCAACCAAAAACCCGGAAGCGCCATTGAAACAAGATGGCGGCGCCCAAGCTTTGCAGCCCGATAAAAAATGATCCACCGACTGGTACTGATCCAGGGACCGGTGGTTGGGGACCCCTGGTGTAAAGTACTGCAATAAACCCAGGGCCCTACATTAAAAGTCTTTTTGTTTAACAACTGAAACTTAATTAGCATATTAATGCTAATAATAATAAAATAGTAAAAATCTTTACAAACAACGGTATGACAAAGTAACAATAGTGAATTAGAAGATCTGCAAGAAATGCCATTTGCCTGTAAACAAGAACTGACGGGACCATAAAATAGAGAAAGTAGTAGAAAATGAAAAGGTTCCCAGCAATTCAGACACAGAAAGAAGAACCCTGCTTTGGAGGACTTATGGGAATTTACGTTCTTTCAGTGTGTTCACAAAACAATAAAATTTAAGTATTAAATATTGAAAAAAAAAAAAAGAAAATGAAAAGGTTCTCTGGGACTTTAGAATTCAAGCAGACAGGCACCTGCTACATTACATCCCAGGTAAAACATCTGTCAATAAGAAAGACAAAAATGTCTGGATAGTGGATGTCGCAGGATCTGGAGACAGCAGAACCCAAGAGAAAGAACTGGAGCTTTTAAACTGTTGACTGGCAAAAATGTAACAGAAATTTCATATTCATATGAAATATAAATTTCATATACAGTAGAAAAAACTCACATTTAGATGACTATGTTTCTCCGAAAATACAACCTACCCCAAATATAATCCCTAGCCTAGTTTTCACGCCTGTGCCTAATATAAGCCCTACATCATCACCCCAAAATAAGCCCTAGTTAAGCCCTGCTCACCATCTGGCTGTACAAGTTGGGGCAAGGCACAGGTGTAAAAATCAAGCTAGGGCAGGGTAGGAGGGGAGGTGCCCCTCACACCCCACACCCGCTTTTCTTGCCAGTGGAGCCACTTGAAGCAGAACGACATGAGGCTTGTCTCTCGCACACACAATGCCACACCACCACGCAGCGTCCATCTGCAAGCAGTTTCACCAGCGCAATGAGCCTCAGGCACAAGGTAAGCAGGTGCCGGGGTGCGTTGGGCACCTCCACCTCCAAAATAAGACATCCCAAAAAATAAGCCCAGTGCTTATTTCGGGGCCCAAAAGCAAATAAGTCTGGATCTTATTTTCAGGGAAACACAGGTACCAGTTATGATCCACTGCCAAACCATTATATGCTCATGATAAAATATTTTTAATGCATTCTAAGTAGTCCTCAAAGTTACAACCATAATACAGCCCAGAATTTCCATCATAAACCATGACAGTGGTAAGTGGGCAGATCTGATTTTATGGCTGGGCATCATCCATGGTTTCAGTCTTAGCAATTTCTGGATTGAATTCTGGGAGCTGAAGCCCACAATCTGAAATTTGCTGAGGCTGAAGAACACTGATTTAGGTAACAATGCCTAATGGCAAACTACTACATTATACTAAATAAAGGAATAGGTTGAGTGGACCTCAACAGGATGAAATATGTCAAGGGAATTTTACAAAATGTCCTGCCTGTAATGAAGGGAGAATAAGTCCAATCCAAAACATGCTAATCAGCCCTACATACCTGTCTGCAATACCAGATGGTTTGTCTCCGATGGGAACCAACATTCCACCCCAAAGAGAAGCCGAGAAAACCTTCAGAAAAACAGAAATCTCTTAAATGGAAGTTATTTATTACAATAAAATGTGCAAAAAAACAAAACATTTGATCCAACTGACTTTTTTGCGCACGCACACTTTTTTTAATAAACGTTTTCATTAGCAGAAAAGCATTTTCAGTTCATTCAAAAGTATGGGACTAAGATGAAACATCTGTGCCTGTGCTCTCCAAGATCTCTGCCAGATCCTCCTAGGTCCTTGAAGGTCACTTTAAAAAGTCAGTCAAAACAGAAGCATACATCATTTCCTTGGCTATCTTGTACACAACAACTTTGAATTGGTTTCAAATAGTTTCTTAACCTCATGAAAATAACTAAACTTTAATCCATGCAAACATTTTAGTTATCTCTGAGCTTCTACGATATTACTAAATACTTCTGAAACTGCTTTAGGTTTCAGAAGAATTTGTTCCATGACAGGGAGCGGCTGTTGTCCAAGAACCTATGATTTAAATCTCTCCTACCTCACATGACATACCCAAAATAGTAACATCTCTACAGTTCCCCCTTTGAAAATGGGTTTCCCCTTTATGTTTGTCTGCATAAGCCAATGTCTTAACTTTAGCAGCTTTAAGATGAATGGACTTCAACTCCCAGAATCAACTCACTTGCTGGCTGATGAATTTTGGGAATTGAAGTCTTAAAGCTGCCACGGTTGAGAAATGCTGCTGTAAGGAAAGAACTGGTTTTACACTGACCTGTTCATTCAGTGCTATACATGTCAGGGTTACGAGCTGAATATACAATTCAATATTTTTAAAAAAAATAAACATTCTAAATATGCTGTGTTATGTCTGTCAACTGCCATCTCAATGCTTGCTTGTGTTTCCTTACCATTCAGTGCCAGGCTATTCCCTACTATTTTCAGTGCCATGAACTAAGGGGAGGGCTAGGGTTAGGGGAAAGCAAAGGGGGAAATGAAAGTAAGTGCTGTATTTCTTTGAGAAACTGCTTCAAGATCACCCAGCATACCAGCTGCATACCATCCTGTGCTTGACCATTACAAAAATATGAATCTGACAGTGGGTGGTCAATGGAAGGTAACTAAAGGAAGAAATGGTTTAAGGGATTTTAGAGCATGATTCTCAGTTCTGGCTGTATGCTTTACTGCGATACACTTGCCTTCTAATAAAAATATACCTTTCCCAACAAATGGAGTCAAGGATCGCTTCTAGTTAGAGGTTTAAGTGGCAGCAAGCCTGACAATGACATTCCAAACGAATGATGAAGGAAGTCATTTCCTGCCAGGAACAATGAGTGAAAGGCCGAAGCGGAGGTCTTACCGAATCCCATAAGAGGCGCTTGTTTAACTGAAGTTCAAAATCCTCCTTCAGAAAGCTCACATCGCCACCAGTATATCCAGCAAGCTCCTGGGGAAAAAAAAGGGATTTGGGGGGGGGGGGGGGGGGGGGGGGGGAGGGAATTCAGAGACAATCAACTGGGTGCCTAATAATCTACTGATTTTAAACTAATAAACTTAGTGCTGCTATAAACGAAAATGACGCAATTTCAAAAACTGCATGACTGTGCACAGCCAAGCTACATGATTGATGTGGAGGAGGGAATTCATGCTGCATACCTTGCAGTGCGGAAAATATGCAGAGTATGACAGAATCATAGAGCTGAAGGTAATTTAGAGGCTACCTACTCCAATCCCCTTTCAGTGTAGCATTTCTAACAATCACCCAAGCCTCTCTTTGAAGACAGTCAGTAAAGGAGACCTTGTTCCATCACGTGGAGCCTGTTCCAAAAGCTTCCAAATATTGTCAGGAAGTGCCTCCTGAATTCTAGCCTGAACTTCCTTTGTTGGAGTTCTAACTTATGGGTTGTGGTCCTGTACTGTCTTCTTCCATGTGACAACTCTTCGAGTTATCTGAAGGCTTCATAATTTCCCTTCAGGTGTCTTTTTTGAGGGCTAAACATATTCAGATCCTTCAACTATTTCTAGAAGGTTTGATTTCTAGGCCCTTCTTTGAATTCCAGTCTATCAATGTCCTTTTTTAGATTGTGATGCCCAAACCTGGACATTGGATAGAGCTTTGGTGCTCTCTAAGCTTGTTTTCTTGCAGATGTTTCATCACCCAAAATAGGTATCATCTTCAGTACTCATAAGGAGTGGGTTTTGCTGTCAGTTTACATTCTAATGGCTTGCCCTGTCAATGTTGGTGGAGGTGTTCCACCAACAGGGCAAGCCACTAGAATGAAAACTGACAGCAAACCACACCCCTTATTGACACTGATGTTGTTACCTAGTTTGAGCAATGAAATGTCTGCAAGAAAACAAATAAGCTCAGAGAACACCAAGGACCCCCTCATGACAACCCTGAGCTATAAATATTCTCCTTTCTTGATACAAGACACTGAATAAAGTTACTTCTCATGATCTAAACCATGGGACTTCAAACTTGACAGCTTGAAGACTTGTAGATTTCAACTCCCAGAATTCCTCCTCCAGTCATGTTAGCTCAGGAATTCTGGGAATTGAAGTCCACAAGTCTTAAATTTGCCAAGATTGAAGGCCTTTGTAATAAACCCTTGCTTCTTTTAATGCACCACAAGATAGCATTGGCAATTGCATCACAGTGCTGGCTCATGCTTAAATTGTGGTTGACAAAGTTTCACCATTCCCTTTTTCACAGACTACTGCCAGATCTGTGTAGTGGTAAAACATCAGGCTAGAAACTGGAACTGAGTTCTAGTCCCACCTGAGGTACAATTCAACTTGAGTGACCTTGGGCCAATCACTTTATTTCAGCTCTCGGAAGAGGCAATGGCAAACTGCTTTTGAGACCTTCCCTGATTTGAAGGGACAAAAAAAAAAACACCCCAACCCTGCCATATCCAATCTCCCCATTTGGATTTCCACGTTTCTTATCCAAATGCATTATTTTTATCCATATTACATGAAACTTAGCAAATGAGGAATACCTGATTTATCTTCAGCAAAGCTCCTCGTTTAGGCAAGATTGAGGAATTTCGAGAATCAATTACCATGGCATGCTACAAACAAGAAACAAAATATGACGTTTTGTGAGACAGAATTAAATGCTAACATTGTAGGCTGAGAAAACATTGCTTGGAATCTATTACTTTTTATTTCATTGTTACAGAGCTTCAAAAGGAAAAAGAGAAAGATTCTCTGACAGTTTTAAACTAAATATCTCCATAATTCTACAGAACCAGTGGGTTTGAATCCTTCTTAAGAATGGGCATCGTTCATCTGATTAATCTTTTTTACAGCACTAAACAGTTCATCTTATTTACCATACGAAACAGCCATCATTTGGCAAAATGTGTTACTTTAAAATTCGCATTCCAATTTTTAAAAACCTTACAGATACAGAAGACTTGAGTGAGTGTCCACTTTCTTCCCGAACAGAAAACGAGGCCGTTCTTGAAAGGCAACCCAGTTCTCTCCAGACGGTCTCCCATTTTAGTGTGTGGTTGGTCTTCCAGATAGGAAACTTTGAAAGAAAAAAATATTTTAAACTTTGGATGAGAAAATATATATATATAAAGTTTTCGCGGGTACTTACATGTGTGCTCTTCAGCTTCCTTCGGGTATTATCCCACGTCATTGTAGTTGTGCTTTTAAAGTTGTAGCAACGTTTCAGCAGAACCTCATCTGCCATATATATATATATGTATATATTCTCCATCTTTCGTTTATTTCAGAGGTCTCCAAACTTGGCAACTTTAAGTCTTGTGGACTTCAACTCCCAGAATTCCTCCTCCAGTCACGTTAGCTCAGGAATTCTGGGAGTTGAAGTCCACAAGTCTTTAACTTGCCAAGTTTGAAGACCTTTGTAATAAACCATGGATGGATTCACATATACAAAGTGGAATGTATTGTCAAAATCAAGCAAAATTATTCAAATTTATACAGCAGTAAAACATTTGCTGGGCATGTTTGCATAATCTACTGTACGGGTAATGCCTGACTTACAAATAGTCCATTTAGTGACTGTTCAAAGTTACGACAGCTTTTAAAAAGCAACTTTTGACCATTTTTCCCTCTTCCAACCTTTGCAACATCCCCTTGGTCATATGATCAGAATCTGGATGCTTAGCAACTGGCTCGTATCTGTGACATCTGCAGTGTCCCTGGGGTCACACGTGTTCATCTTTTGCCACAATGGAGCCCCACGTTTCTGTTGCTAAAGCAAGGCATTTGTTAAGTGAGTTTCGCCCCATTTGACGATCTTTCTTGCCAGATTTGCTAAGTGAATCACTGCAGTTGTTAAGTTAGTAATGTGGTTGTTAAGTGAACCTGGTTTCCCCATTGGCTTTGCTTGTCGGAAGATGGCAAAAGATGAACACTTGACTCCGGGACACTGCAACCGTCATGGCTCAGCTGAGATGGACTACTAGATATTGTGAGATCATTCCAGCCTCCTCCTGCCAAAGCTGCCAATATAACCATAGGATGACTTCCTTTGTGAAAAGCAGGTATCAGTCAAGTCTAGCAGCTCGCCCTGAAATGAGGGGTGAGATGTTGAGGTACAAGCCATACTGTCAACTCATAAAATATTTCTCAGGTCCTTTAGAGCTGCCATCAGAAAGGGAGGGGGGAGTAGTGCAGCAGCTTGCAAAACCCAAGCTGCATTCCATAAATGTTTTCATAGTTTCTAGGCGACCGAAGTTTCTGCCATGCAAAATTCTAACTGGAGAGTATGGTTGATGACTCTTGGTTATGGATTTGTCCCATTGGAGAATATCAGTGATACACCCAGGGGGTGGGGCAGAACCAGGGTCAGAGGTGACAATGAATGAAGCATCTGAGTCAGCTAGCTGTCAAGGCTTGTTATGCCCCTGGTGGAGACTGACTCTGAGGGAGAGGAGGAACAACCAACAGGGAGTGGAAGGGTGGCTCCGGAGGTTGTGGAGGAGGCTGGGGGAGGGCAGAGGCCGGCTGGGCAGTCAGAGGAGGACCCAGGCCCAACCCCTATCCATCCTAGGGCATGCAGGGAAGAGAGGATAAGGGAGAGAGGTGGTCTACTCAGGAGGAGAGGGCCTTGATCCTTTTCATGGGCTGCAGCTGTGACAACTGAATAAGAGGACAGACATGCATATGGGCGAATGCTGGAAACAAAGCATGGAAATATCTCTAGTTTATGGTTCCTCTCTGAGCTTGGCGTCCTTCCCAGCGTGTGTTATCTGTGGACGTCCTCCAGCCCTTATCTTGCCTGGTTTGTGTTTGCTTTTTTCCTTCCTCTTGTAACTGTTTGTGTGGGAATTTTTGTCTTCTGTCAAGAATATTCAGAGCTTGGAAGCAAAGTGAAGGAATAAAAGGGCTTCACCTGTTTTCTGTGACTGTGTTTGTTTTGTATCCCACCCTGGGTCATCACAGGGCTCCAGTAGTTACTCCCATTTTAATCATGAGTCTCTTGCTGGATTTTAAAGCTCAAAGAAAATTTATTAGAAGTAAACATGCCAGTGCTGCCTGGGTGTAGCCGACTCTGAGACATATCATTCATTATCACCCTTGATCCTGGTTTTCCTTCACCCCCTGGGTGTATAATGATTCATATTCTCCAATGGGACACATCCCTAGCCAAGAGTCATCAATCATACTCTCCAGTTAGAATTTTGCATGGCAGAAAGTTCAGTTGTCTAAAAACTATCTATGAAAACATTTATGGAATGCACTTTCAGTTTTGCAAGCTGCTCCTCCCTCCCTTTCTGCTGGCAACTTTAAAAGACCAAAGAAATATTTTATCGGTTGACACATACCTTGCTAATTTCAAGAAGCTGTGCAGGTACAAAAAATGATCAATGCCTAACCCCATCCCAGTTTGTTGAAACACAACAGCAAAAAAAAAATGCAATGACAGAGGAACAGGAAATGTTGTCTGTCAGCGGTCCACAAGATTGTTTGCAATCCACTAAGAGCTCAATGACAAGAGCTTGATGTGGGACATGCAGCAGGCAGAACGCTAACCAGAGAAGCATTGACATTAGGGTTGTGCAGTACCAAACTGGAGCTTCAGAGCTCATGGGAACACAGATGTAACATCTGCCCTCCACTCCTTAAAGAGGCACACCTTTCCCCAGGGTGAGAATCTCAGGAAAAGAAGTAGCTGCCTCAAAGAGCTGCAGACAGGTGTTTATTTTGCTAATTCTCAACCAATTTTCTGAAATCCAGTCAAAAATTAGGATAGGATAGGATAGGATAGGATAGGATAGGATGGATAGGATAGGATAGGATAGGATTGGAGCTGAAAGGGACCTTAGAAGTCTTCTAATCCAGCCCCTTGTTCAAGCAGGATAATTTATACCAGTGTTGGTGAACCTTCTCAGCACCAAGTGCCGAAACAAGAGAGTGCAAGCATGTGTGCCAGCAACCAGAAGAGCAGACACGATTTTCTGGTTTCCGGTGCACACATGTGTACTGGCAAGCTGGTCCTCGTGCGACATGCATGCCAAAAACCAGAAAACCAGATGGCCAGTGCATATGCACATGCCAGAAACCAGAAGAGCAGCCGCCCAGTGCACACATCTGCACAGGGCAGCTGCTCTTCTGGTTTTTGGCACTCCTGCACATGTGAAGACGAACTGGCTGGCCAGAACAGCAATGGGCAATGGCTTGTGTACCCAGAGAAATGGCTGTGTGTGCCACTTCCGGCAGGGGTGGCATAGGTTCGCCATCACGGACCTATACAATCTGAGACAAGTGATTGTCCAGTCTTAATAATCTCCAGCACTGTGCCATCCCAGTTATTCACTATCCTTCACTAACTCGTAAACAAGGTGGCTTTATTTTACCTACATTGACTTCAGTTGATATTCCTCTGTCAGTTTCACGTAAGGAACTCCAAGGAAATTGTCCAGTTATTTTGTACACGTTGAGAGAAATGCTAGAAACAAGCAAGACACCAAAATTAAAAAAGAAAAAACCTACAACAAAATTCCAACATAGACCTGAGAAGGACAGAACACTTCTGCTACATTGGTCTCTATGAAGGATTTGACCCTCAAGAATAAAATGTACCATTGTACCTGAGAGGAGTTGTTGTTTTTTCTACTTTTAAGGTTTGGCTTAAAAGAAAAAAAAAAAGCTTATAGATTAAAAATAGTAGCCAACAATTTAATGCTTAATAATCTTTGGCATCTCATGAAATATTAATAGCTCAGATATTTGTATTAATTTCAATTTGTGGAACAACTATTTGAAGACTGTGCCAGCATAATAGAAACCAAGCTTGTATTAGCAAAGCAAATGTTTTTCCATCATGGAAGAAACAGGACGTTTATAAGACAGGATGTAAGTAAAAGAACTTGTGGTAAGATTGTGAGAAAGGAAATCCAAAGCATCTGGAAGGTACCAGGAATGGTATTTAGTCATCTAATAGCCTTTACCCCCACAACAGATTCTTCCCCATCTATAATCTGTTTATTACTAAAATCTATGAAAGCGATTCGATAAGAAAATAAGAAAAGAACCCATTGATAGAATGCAGACTCAAATTATCTTGCCAGATTTTATCATCCTAATGGCATGATACTGGTCTTCATGAATAATAAGAAAGAGTAGCTATATAATCCTACATCCATTTGTTCCTTTCCAAGTTCCCTAATGTCAGAAAATAACATAATTGAAAATAAATTATAATATAATCTCAACATAGGAATTTAAAATATAGGAAATTAGTCTCACAAGACGGATGTGTAATTGTTGGAAGAAAAACTCCCTTTGGCCAAAGCTAAATATTTAAGAGAGAATTTTGAGCTTAATTTTCACACAGAGGGGAACGTATGCACAGGATCCACAGTATAACTGGGTACCACTTACCCCCGTCTATACTGGAGAATTAATAGCAATCAGATTGTTTTCTCAGTGCCTGGTGCCAATGTGCAAAGAAGCAAGTAGCGGGAAAATGTGAGATGTCAAATGTTAGAAATAGCTGCCTTCCACTCCCCAATCCCCTGAGGCCTACATTTCTCATCAAAAAAAGAATGGCAGAAAGTCTGTAGAGATTCTCAGTCATCCAGGTCATGGTTGTCCCAAAGGTGCTTTTTTCGGGAGGCAACTGGCCTTTGTTTTTTGAGAAGGTTTTGCTTCTCATCCACGAAGCTTCTTCATCCTCAAAAACGTCCTCAAAGAAAAAAAAAGCAAGAAAGTCCAGTTGCCTCCTGAAAAAAGGACCTTTGGGAAGGTCCGTGTACTGACACTGGTCTGTTGCCCACCAGGAACCAGGCTGCGCAAGTGAGTGAAGCCCCATCCGTGCATGCGCGAGATCCAGGCAGCAAACAAAACCAGCCCTTCCCCCACGGTCCACAGAAAAACCGGCCTCCACAGAACTGATCCTTGGCACCCAAAAGGTTGGGGGTCGCTTTTATAAATAATGAAAATGCAAGGGATGATCTTGCAGCCTGCTCACTGAGCAAACTTTTAGGAAAGCTGACTTAATATAAGCAAGAAAGAAAAAATAGGCTCAGAGTTGGTACATTCTGGGGGGAAAAGTTATTAATGATCATACAATATTTATTCTGAAGAACCTTACAAAAATCTAAAGAGCAGCCCATTTATGTTTACTTGGTTAACAAGCCCTCTTGATTTAATGGGAACTTTAGAGACTCTAAAAAATATATGCCCACAGCATTCACGTACTTTAAAAGTCTTACTTTCTTTCAAAGTGACCAGGCTGTGGTTTGAAGACGGAGAGACCATATGAAGTTTCCTTGGTGCCATAGGAAAACTGGAACGTCACCTTCTCAGCACGCCCCAAAATATTAGGCAGTTTGAGTCCAAGGACCTGTAAAACATGATAAATAGTAAGCTAGGTTGTGGCTCATACAGACACACTCTCTACCATTAGCTTCTCTATCAGCTTTTCAAAACTTTCATTCTCCTTACAATCTTAAAAAGCCAGTTCTAAACATTAATCGTTCCATATTTTGTTATTGTCAACAAGAAAATTATCTATCTTCCTTCCAGACAACAAAAAAAAAAAAATCACTTCTTGTTCTCTTAATCTAATTCTAAGGTAAAAGTGAAAATTTCCCCTGCCCAGGCA
The DNA here is from genome assembly GCA_015471245.1 of Laticauda colubrina. NCBI lineage: Eukaryota > Metazoa > Chordata > Lepidosauria > Squamata > Elapidae > Laticauda > Laticauda colubrina. The sequence continues at coordinate 4,452,771 of BLBF01000022.1, read as the reverse complement.
TGTTCCGCTCTAGGGAGTGATGCTCATCTCCATTTCTTACGTTAGTCTAAGGTGGATTAATCCAAAAAGCGTAGAACTCGTATTTCTAAGTAATTACAAAATAATCAGGAATAACGGGCAGTGTACAATTGGAAGACTGTTTTCTCAAAATGAAGCCAAATCGTGCATCTATTTAAATGGCTGTCATGTTTCAGAGCCGACACTCAGAAGCAACCAATGATGCAAGACCTACCATGCTTCCTTCGTTGTTGCCAACCATGGTGTTGTAACTTCCAGTTAATCTTCTCAGTTCTGTTACATCAAAGGTGACGTCTAACCCATTTGGAAGAGCATTATCACCTAAACCCACAAACACACACACATACACACATGCATTTATTAGTCAAGGAAACAGTGCTGACCTGCCTGACCAAAAAGATATGCACAATTTGAACAGTGAGATAAGATTCAGATTGAGTTGCACAGAATTTTTTAATGTCAAAACTGGGCAATTGTGATTTACTTGTCTCGGTGATACCACAGGCTTGGCACGTATCCCGGGGTAGTGGTTACAGGGCCAGACTGGCACCAAAGAGACCTGGGCTGAAGTTACCCTCATTTTCTTTTAGGTTTCAAGTGAGAAAACTAAGAACTTTGGATCCTGTACTGCCCTGTTTCCCTGAAAATACAATCTACCCTGAAAGTAAGTCCTAGCTTAATTTTTACACAAGCCAATATAAGCCCTACCCACATAATAAGCCCTAATTAAGATCCCGCCCACCCCAGAGTGGATGGGTAAAAATTACGCTAGGGTGGGGATGGGGGTGGTGGAGCTGCCCTACCTCCCTTGCCAGCCGATTTCTTCTGCAGCCAGCAAGGCTTTCCTGAAGGCCTCTGTGATGACCCAGGGCGGGATACAAAATAAACACAGTCACAAGAAATAGGTAAAGCCCCTTTTATGCTTTCACTTTGCTTCCAAGCTCCAAATATCCTTGACTGGAGACATAAAACTCCCACACGAGCAGTTCCAAGAAGGAGAAAATGCCTTTTAAATTAAAAATGTCTATAAATTATAAAGAGTATAAACAACACAAATCAGGCAAGTTAAGGGCTTGAAGACGTCCACAGATATCAAAACACACACTGGGAAGGACGCCAAACTCGGAGAGGAACAATAAACTAGAGATATTTCCATGCTTTGTTTCCAGCACTTGCCCGTACACATGTCCATCCTCTTATCCAGTTGTCACAGCTGCAGCCCATGAAGAGAATCAAGGCCCTCTCCTCCCCAGTAGACCACGTCTCTCCCTTACCCTCTCCTCCCTGCGTGCCCTAGGATAGGGGATGGGCCTGAGTCCTCCTCTGACTGCCCAGGCAGCCTCTGCCCTTCCCCAGCCTCCTCCACAACCTCTGGAGCCACATTTCCACTCCCTGTCAGCTCTTCCTCCTGTCCCTCAGAGTCAGTCTCCACCAGGGGCATGACAGCCTCTGTAGCTGATAACAAAGCTCCAGATCGATCCGGAGCACTGTTATCAGCTGCAGAGGCCTTCAGGAAGGTCTTGCTGACCGCAGAAGTTCCTGAAGGCCTCTGATTGCAAAAAGGAGGCCGGGGTGTCCCTCACACATAAGCAAGGTAAAATCAGTGGATGACATTCCCAGAAAATAAGACCTGGTATCTTTTTTGGTGGCAAAAAAAAAAAAAAATTATAAGACAGGATCTTATTTTTGGGAAAGCACAGTAGCTGGGAGCTGAAGGCAGAACGCCCCAGGGGCCACCCACTTTCCCACTCTTAATCTAGGCAGCCTGATTCCAAGTATGATGCCCACCGGGCTCAAGCTCTGACACAATTAATCAAAATACTGGTCTCTACTTGAAGGTCTCCATCTGTTATCGGGTTTCGCTTCCTTAAGAAATACAGTCAACCCTCAATTTATGACAATTGAGCCCAACGTTTATGTTGGTCAGTGAGAAATTTGTTCAGTGAATTCTGCCCCATTTTACAACTTTTCTTGCCGTATTTGTCAAGTGAATCGCTGCAGTTGTTAAGTGAGTTCACCCGGATGTTAAGTGAATCTGCATTCCACATTGACTATGGTTGTCAGAATGTCAGAAAAGGGAATCATGTGACCCCGGGACACTTCAACCGTCATACAGAAGAACAGGTTGTCAAGTGTCCAAATGTAAAACACATGATTGTGGGGATGCTGCAATGATCATAAGTGTGAAAAATGGTCGTAGGTCACTTTTTCCAGTACTGTTTTAACTTCAAAGGGCCACTAAATGAACTGCTGTAAGGCAAGAACTATCTGTACTACAGAAATTTCAAAGGAAGTTCTGACACTGATCTTTTTAATGGATGCTTTTTAAAATAACAATTTAAAACTAATTTGCACTAAAGCTAAATCAGACTTCAGAACAAGTAAGAAACACCCAAATACACAACGGCAATTAGCAAAACTATTGGACTGGGCACGCAAGCAATATCCAGACTCCAGGTAAGCCTTGAGACTGGCCCTTCCATGTTTCCGTAGCGCTCTCCTTCTGCATGCTGATTCCTGCAAATGCAGCATGAAGTCTGCCATTGCTCCCATCCTCAGCAGAGAGATGTGCCAATACCTCCCAAGCCTCCATCTCCACAACAAGAAGAAAAACAGGCAGAAGGGCGGGCTCATCCCTTGCTCTGGTTTAGCTGGGATTAAGTGGAATTAGCTGGGTCTTGTTACTGTGTATAAAATGCACTCTTCCTTTTTATTTCACTTGACTTTTGTTTTGGTCCAAGATTGGCAATTTAACAAATTTAATTACAAACAGATAAAGAGGGAAAAACAGCACTATAATCAGGATATAACTATCTTTATTGTAGGGAAACACAATTCTTTTTCTGGCAATTTAACTGTATGTTGAAAAAGCAAACAAATCCCAAGATCAAAAATGTTGGATGTGCTACTGATCCACATCTTATAACTGTTTTGTCTTCAATCAATGTTACGAGAATCTTTCCAATCGCCCCATGCAGGGAGCAATACAACAACCCATCGCTTCAAATGATTTGAATTTGATCTGATTTGATTTCAACTGATGAGAAGGGAGCCAAAGGTGCTTTTTCAAGAAGCAACTGGACTTTCTCGTTTTTCTTTGAAGGCATTTTGTTTCTCATCCAAGAAGCGTCTTCAGCTAATCAAGGAGAGAAGCAGCCTGGAAGTAAGGACAAATTTCCTAAGAGTGAGAACAATTAACCAGTGAAAAGGCTTGCCTTCAGAAATATCACTGGAGGATTTTAAGAAAAGTCTGGATAGTCATTTGTCTGGCATGCTTTAGGGTCTCCTGCTTGAGCAGGGGATTGAACTAGAAACCTCCAAGGTCCTTCCAACTCTTTTATTCTGTTATTATTACCTTGACATGTATCAATCAGTACATCAACTTGTCTGAATATTCCTAGGCGGAGGAGCTTTTCACGAGCTTCATGTGATTTCCTCATCACCTTCAAAATATAAAAGTCATGTCAAAACATCACCAAATTATTACAAATATTTCCAATAACGATAAGTTAAATCAACACCCATTCATTTGGTGCCTATTAATACAACTAACTCAATTAGAATTAGAATTCTTTATTGGCCCAGTGTGATTGGACACATAAGGAATTTGTCTTGGTGCATCTGCTCTCAGTGTACATAAATGAAAAGATACATTTGTCAATGGTACAACACTTAATGATCATCATATGGTACAATAAGCAATCAAATCATACCAGGAAACAGTCAATATAAATCGTAAGGATACAAGCAACAAATTACAGTCCAACAGTCACCAGTGGGAGGGGATGGGCGATAAGGAGTGATGAGAAGATTAATAGTAATAGAGTGCAGACTTTGTAAATAGTTGGACATGATGAGCTCTGCATGTTCATAAAAGAAACTGGATTTTCTGAGTACTGTACTTGAATTTTTACAAAAATAGATTTTAATTTGTTTGGATTACATACTATGTACTTATCCTTCCATTAAAAAAAGATAACCAACTTCCCAGAGATACTTTACTGTCTTGAAAATCAATTCCTTTTCTCAGGTATGTGCACAGGTACATATTTGAGTAATTTACTGATCCAGATTTCAAGATCAAATGTAGAATTGAAGGGGTATGGAAAGATCATGGCAACATTGGAAAAGCTACACAAAGAAATTGACATTAACAACTATGGAATGTTTCATATAATTTAATGAAAATATGCAACACTGAAGCTTAAAATGCCTGTGGCAGCTCATTTCATACTCAAATCAGAGAGCTGAGTTTGAGATAATTCATACTGAAACTCCCTACATACCACAATGTAACCCCTGAAATTTGTAAATATTTGTCCGTCAGATTTTTTTTTCAAAAATCAATTATCTTTCCACAATCCCAAATTGATATAGTTCAAAACCTGCTTCCAAAATACTAAAAACCTTTTGGTAAAGTTTTGCAAGATTATTTGGGCACATAACTTGAGCAATCACATTTTTAAATTTCTATGGAATTAAATAAAAATGTTAACATAACGTAGTTGTTGAGATTTTTGGAAAGCATGTTAAAGAATTTTTAGTACTCACATCGATCAGATTTTTAGCTTTGAAAACTTCACCAATTTCATACATAATAATATCATCTTTAGTTCTTCCAAGTCCCTCAAAGTGTATATGCTGAACAACAACCTAAAAAGCAAAGTAAGTATTAAATTATGGGCAGATATTAGAAATTATTGCATTAGTAGATATAATGTTTCCATCAGCATGAAGATTTTGTCACAAATTTTATGAAGAGATACATTCAATATTAAGGAGATCTTCTACCATCCAAAAGTTGACATTACCTAGACTAAACAATTTCGGCGAGAAGACCAATATTTTTAATTGCTCCAACGTCTAAAGCCCAGGATTATATTTTGATTAGATCAAGCCAAATGCTTCCCCTATACAAACCCATTAAATACATCATCTTAGTTTTTCTTGTATGTTTCCCAAAGAGGTAATTGTATCCTTCTGCTTCAGGTTTTTACTTTAAAAAAAAATTACTTAACTACATTAGCCCATCTGAATTTATGCAAGGTGTCACATAAAAAGACAAGTTTATTTCTAAATGTGTCAGGCACAGTCGTTTCAAAGATGTATCATTTGTAACAGTAATCATTTTTATTGCAAACAGTACAGTACTCTATATCAGTGGTCCCTAACCTTTTTGGTATCAGGGACCAATTTGATGGAAGACCATTTTTCCACAAACTGGGTGAAGGGAGGAGGAGTTCGCAACCTAGATCCCTCGCATGTTTACAGCAGCATTCACACTCCTCCAATGAGAATCTAATGCCTGATGAGCTGAGATGGAGCTGAGGTGGTGACACTAACTCTGGGGAGTGGCTACAAATACAAATCACTTACTTGCTGTTCACCTCCAGCTGTGTAGCTGTCATGCCCCTGTTGGAATTTGATTCCGAGGGGGAGATTGAGCAGCTGACAAGGAATGGGAGTGTGGCTCCGGTGGCTGTGAAAGAAACTGGGGAAGGGCATAGTCTGGCTGAGCATTCAGAGGAAGACCCAGGGCCACCCCCTCTTCATCCTAGGGCATGCAGGGAGGAAGGGAGCAACAAGGGTTACAGGGGAGAAAAAGGGCCTGATTCCCTTCATTAGCTGCAGCTGGGAAAATAGGATTTTAAAAAGATGTCTGCGCACAGCACCTTGCTGGAAGCAAAGCGTGCATTATCTTTGTCACATCTTATCTGGGTTCTGGCATCCTCCCAACTTGTGTTTCGTTATCTTTTGAAGTCTGCAATTCCTTATCCTTCCCTGTCTCGTTAATTGCTGCAGTGTGGTTTGTGTTGGTTTTTGCCGATGATAACTGAACACTAGGGGCCCAGTTGGAGGAATTAAAGGGACTTTAATTACTTTTGTGACTTTGTTGCTTTTGTGCTACGCCCCGGGTCATCACAGCAGTCCTGTTTTTAACAGGACACAGACTGGGACTGGTCTGTGGATCAGGTTTGGGGGGGCCCTGATCTACATAACCAAGGGGAAGACAGGAAACCCTTATACTTACATCTTTATTTTCAAGAATTTCTTGTTTAGTTTCTGGTTCAACTTCCACAAGCTCTGCTTCTTCACCACCAAAATCAGGACCACTCGTAGGAAGAGGCTCCAAACTCTGAAAATGAAGACTCAGTGGTTTATAATCGATCAAATATACTAGATTACTGATCTGTTTCTTTTTCCAAAAAGAAGTGTATGTATTAACTAGGTACCATCACCATCCCTTTACACTGGAGACGCAAGTACATGGGATAATGATGTGTTCATGCAGTACAGCTATGCATCACTATTTCACTGCAAATATTAGCAGTTGGGGTATCGAAAGATGAGCCCTGGGTTACACCATGAAGGAAAATAAGTCGGCGCTTGGGAGACCAAAGTTTCTTCACCAAGCTGTCCTCCTTCCTTCCTTCCTTCACTGCCACACTCAACTTTAATTTTCAGCATTTATTGAGCCTTAACATCTTGGCTTTTCAATTGTGACCATTTTATGATGTACGGACTTCAACTTCCAGAATATCTCAGCCAGCATGGATAAGGAATATTTGTCCATCTGGTCAGGGTAAACCTAATGGGCCCATCAGAATCCACAGTGAGTAACCCATGCATTGTCTGATACAGGTAGTTCCTGTCTTGACAATTGACTATTGGGCCCAAAATTTCTGTTGTTAAGCGAGACATTTGTTAAAAGAGTTTTGCCCCATTTTAAGTCCTTCCCTGCCACATCTGTTAAGTGAATCACGGCAGTTGGTAAGTTATTAACCTGGTTGTTAAGTGAATCTGGCTTCCCCATTGACTTTGCTTGTCAGAAGGTTGCAAAATGTGATCACGTGACCTTGCAACAGTCGTAAGTATGAGTCAATTGCCAAGCCTCTGAATTTTGATCACATGAACATGGGGATGCTTCAAAAGTCGTAACTATGAAAAATGGCCATAAGTTCACAAAAGTTTTTCAGGGCCGTTGTTACTTTGAGCAGTCACTAAACTGTTGTAAGCAGTCACTAAAATTGTTGTAAGCCGAGGACTACCTGTGTTGGATAGTCTGATACTGGGTGCCAATCTCTTGAAAGCTCCTCTTAGTGGGAGCAGCCAAGAATAAAACCTTTTTTTTCTTTTTAAAATCTTTATTAATCATATTTTCACAATTAAAAACATATTGACTGTTTGACACATTGACTGTTTCCTAGTATGCTTTGATTGCTTATTGTACCCTATGACTATTATTAAACGTTGTACCTGATGATTCTAGACTCTTGAGGAACGTATCTTTTCTTTTATGTACACTGAGAGCATTTGCATCAAGACAAAATCCTTGTGTCAAATCACACTTGGCCAATAAAGAATTCAACTCAACTCAACTCTACTCAATTCTATTCCTATTCCTTTTCCAACTCTATTTCCAATGCCAATTCCTATTCTATTCTAATTCTATATCTCCACTCATTACAGCGTGTTCATAACGGTGTTCATTCACACTGACGTATTCCTAAATATGTAGGTTATTACTAAGTATTTAAGGCATATCTTCATATATTTACATATTTCTGTTGTTATATATAGTATTATTTCATTTTACCATAACTCTTTCCTTTCTTTCACCTATCTACTTCTAACCAGTTATACCACAGGTTCCAGATCTCATGGTCCTCTTGTTTCTTTTCTCTCACTTCCATCGATAGTCTATCCGTCTCTGCACATTCTAAAACCTTTTTTGTTATCATGGTGTCGGAAAGGAATATTATCACATTTCCAATTCTGGGCATTGGCCACCTTTTTTTTTGTCTATACCTGGACAGCATCTTGTTATCTAATCAATACATGGGGACAGCACACATATGTGTATACACACACATGCACACTTGAGCATTGGCTAAAAATGAGAGCCAGTCTGAGGAGTGAAGGGGGGTTAGAAACCAGGAAACTAAAGAGTTTGGGGGCTGGTCCTGCCTCTCCGTCCAGTCCACCATGCAGGGTCGTTGTTGCAGGAGAAAACAAGGGCAGGGAGGACGAGGCGCTGCCCAAAATACAGGTAGTCCTCAATTTACGTCCACACTTGAGCCCACTGTTTCTGTGGTTAAGCGAGACATTTGTTAAGCAATCTTTGTCCCATTTTACGACCTTCCGGGCCATGGGTGTAAAGTGAATCACAGCAGTTGGTAAGTTAGTAGCCCGGTTATTAAGTGAATCTGGCATCTCCCCCACCCTCCCCACAACCCCATTGACTTCGCTTGTTGGAAGGTTGCAAAAGGGGATCCGGTGACCCCGGGACACGACAATGCGGCCGTAAGTCCGAGTCAGTCACCAAGCCTTTGAAGTTCAATCACAGGACGCTGCAAAAGGATGAAAACCGGGCCTAAGTCACATTTTTTTTCCAATGCCGCTGTGAACGGTCACTAAACGAACCGCTGCAAGATGACGACTGCCTGCGCGGTGGAAAAAGAATAATGAATGCTATCAATGGACCCCCCCACACACACACATATATATATATATATATATACACACATACATACATACATACATACATACATACATATATATATATTTTGGGGGGGGGTGTCTTTTTCCACTTTATTTAAAACGGGAAAGAATTGAACAGCAACCCCTTTCCCTCCCCTTATCACATGGGAGGAGGCCGCTCTTCCACGCAACCGAGACCCTCCCTCCTTTTGCTGGGACACCCGAGGTCAGTCCGCTCGGGGGAGGCGCCCAGGTGGTTAGAAGCCTCCCACTGCCCCCGGAGAGGGCACTCTGCACACGCCCAGGGGACCACCGTCGCGCCGTGCCCCCCCCCCCACTCCTTCCTCCCCCCCCTCCTCCAAGGTCAGCCGGGAGAAGCTCCTACCCGCGCGTGAACCGTCCCCATGGCCTCGGCCTCGAAAGCGCGCCGCTCCGCCTCCTGCGCATGCGCAGCGGCCCACCTCCTCTTTCTCCTCCTCCTCCTCCTCCTCCTCTTCCGGAAGTTCCGAGGCGAAGGTCGCTTCTTGATTGGGCCTAAGATGAAAAAGGGGCGGAAAAGGATCGCTTCCCCACCCCGCCAGCGTGAGTCTTTAGAGATAGAAATGCTAGCGAGACCCCCGTGCTAACACTTCCGGCAGTTCTTTTCCAGCTGTTTCTCTCTTGAGGGCAAAGCTGCGAGAGGCCCGAGCGGCCACTGGAGGGCAACAAAGTCACGCTGGAAAGCAAACCTTCCACTGCCCCCTTCCACTGGCTGAAGGCGGTAGGGAGGTTTGCCCCGTTTTACGACCTTCCTTGATGCAGCTGTCAAGTGAATCACTGCAGGTGATAGGTCAGTCGCTTGGTTGTGAAGTGACTTTGGCTTCCCCACTGAGTTTGCTTGTCGGAAGGTCGATGACATCCCCTTGGGATCCTGCCTCCGTCATAAATGTGAACCAGTTGCCAAGCGGCTGAATTTTGATCAGGTGACCATGCAAGGGTCGTCACTGTGAAAAAACGGTCACAAGTCACTTTTTCTCGTGCCGTTATAGCTTTGAACGGTCGCTAAACAAAGTCTTGTAAGTCAGGGGCTACCTGTAATCGTACAACTATATAGAACCATGGGATCAAAGGCTTGGAGTTCATTTGCTCAGTGAAGGATCTGCCAGAAATGTATTTTTCAAACTTGGCAATGTTAAACAGAATAGAAATCTTGACTGGCCAAGGGTGATTGGACACACAAGGGATTTTGTCTTGGTGCAAATGCTCTCAGTGTACATAAAAAGAAAAGATACATTCGTCAAGAGTCAAGAATCATCCGATACAACACTTAATAACCGTCATAGGGTACAATAAGCAATCAAAACATACGAGGAAACAGTATATACAAGAGACAAAGTTACAGTCATACGGTCACAAGTGGGAGGGGATGGGTGATAGGAACGATGAGAAGATTAACAGTTATAGTAGTGCAGACTTAGTAAATAGTTGGACAGCGTTGAGGGAATTGTTCAGCCGAGTGATGGCATTTGGGGAAAAACTGTTCTTGTGGCTCCTCTTCTGATATGCATTGCTCTCCAGCGTCGTTTTGAGAGAAGTTGAAACAGTTTATGTCCTGGATGTGAGGGGTCTGTAAATATTTTCACAGCCCTCTTTTTGACAGTGTACAGATCCTCAATGGAAGGCAGGTGAGTAGTAATTGAGAGAGAGATTTTAATTCCCAGAATCCCCCAGACAGCACGCTAAAACAAACAAACACACACACACACAAAAAAACAACTTGTGAGGTTTTGCTTCTCCCTTTTTGGAGAAGAGGGAATGATTCTGCTCCTTGAAGGCCCTTGAAGATGGATGACCTGTCACCCCTAACCATCTCTTTTGAAAGGTTAACATGCCCAAATCTTTTCACCATTCCTCGCAGGGCTCAGTTTTCTCACCCTTCACTATCTTCTTTGGCCTTTCTCAAAACATTATTCCAATTCATCCTTGCTATTTTTCACTCTGGTGCTCCTCATCGTTCCCGGTGGAATCCAACCAAGGAAGAATGGATTAATCAGTTCCCAAAGTCTGGACTTTATGCTCCTGTTAACGCAGCCCAAGATAGCATTGGCATTTTTAACAACTGCATCGCACTGCTGGTTCATGTTTAACTGGGGGTCAACAAAGTCCCACTTAGATATGCTATTACTAAGCCAAGTCTTCCCCATCCTATCCTGCTTCCTTACTTTTTTGGCCCCTGCCCAGCTGCAAAACTGTCCATTTCTCTTTATTAAATGCCATCTTTTTTTTTTTTTTTGGGGGGGGGGGGGGGAGGCATCCGCTCAACCCTTGCTAGACCTATTTTTGAGTCTTCTCTCTCTCACCTGAGAGGACACCTATCCCAACGTTGTGTCATCTGTCAACTTTTTATATGCCCACCAGAGGTGGAATTCAGCAAGTTCTGACCAGTTCTGGAGAACCGGTAGCAGAAATTTTGAGTAGTTTGGAGAACCTGAAAATCCCACCTCTGATCGGCCCCACCAACCCCATCTATTCTCTGCCTCCCATTGAGCCTCAGCTGATCGGCTGGGTCTTCTTTGGTTGCCCTGCACAGGAGAACAGAGCTGGAAAGCAGGTTAGTGGGGTGGGGAGAGAATGGGGATTTTGCAGTAACCTTCCCTCGGGAGTGGGGTGGAAATAGGGATTTTATAATATTCTTCCCCTACCACATCCACCAAGCCATGCCAACCAAGCCATGCCCACAGAACCGGTAGTAAAAAATGTGGAATCCCACCACTGATGCCCCCTCCACTCCTTCATCCAAGCTCATTGAAAACACGCTGAACAGGAGCATCCACTGGCCCTCCACCTGATATTCTGAAAGTCACTCACACAGGTGTTTCATTCTCCAAGTGCTCCACTGAGCCGACCACGTATCCTTCGCACAGCATCATCCAGCCATCTTTTTACCCATTTGCCACATTCTGAAGGAGAATGCAATCAAACTCTCCATCTCAAAAGCTTTGCTTTGATTGGGGGTGTCAAACTGGACTTTGAGGGCCGGATCAGCATTGTAGTTCTCTGCGGGAGAGCCTGGGGGGCAGGGGAGAGACAGGACAGATGCCTCCTAAAGCACCCCGCTGGCCAAAACGGGGCCCGGGAGGCCACGCATAGCCCCCCCCACACACACTTATTTTCAGCCTGGATGGTCTCCTGAAGCATTTTACCAGCCAAAACAGGGTGTTGGAGGGACTGTGTGTTCCTCCCCCCCCCCCCCCCCCGACACATTTTTGCCAGCAGAGGCACCGTGGGCTAATCCTCTGCTATTTCCAGGCCAGCCCTACAGGCCAGAATGAAGGACCCCGCAGGATGTATCTGCCCACAAGCCTTGAGTTTGACGCGCTGAGTTTGACATACAGATACTGTGGCTACAGCATTTCCTCACGCCGCTTAGCTAGTCACTCTATCAAAGAAGAGCATAAAGTTAATTTGACAGAATCGCTTTCTTAAAGATCCATGCTCATTTTTGCTGATGGCACTTCATCTCTCCAAAGGTTCAAGAGATGCTGTTGGATCTCCACTTCAAGACCCTTCCGCGACAAATCCCGATTTCCCAGGTCCTCTTCCTTCCACCTTTTGAAGATTAGGAATACACTGGCTCTCCTCCCATCTTCTGGGACCTCCTCACTGGTCTTCAGGAGTTCTCCAGGATTTCTAAGAGTGGTTCTTGAGTCATCTCTTCTCGTCCTTCAGGACTTTTGAGAGATCAACCAGCTGGTCCTGGAGACTTGAATTCATTTAAATTAACCAAGTTCTCTCTTAGTCCCTCCTTGTGTATATCCTAAACTTCAGCTTCCTCCTTCTCTTGGCAGCATAGGCCGGTGCCCCATTTCCTTTTTGAGATACAAAGTTCTGCATTCTCATTTTGATTCTCTCTCATGATAGACCCATACACTCTTTGGCTTTTCTTATTTCTAACTTATCAAAAGTAGTTTTGTTTTTGTAATTGCTCAAGTTTCAGTTTATTCTGAACACCAGCCTTTTTGGAAAGTACTTCTATAGTTTTTGAAGACTACTTATATTCCTCTTTAGTGATGTGCCCCTATTTCTTGTATTTTTTCCCCCTCTTAAATGTTTTAGAGTTTTATTTATGATAAGGTTCCAAATCTCTCTGGAGCCATACATTCTACCAATTCAAAACTGTACTTAAAGGATTTGTGGTTGATATGATGCTTACACTTTGGTTTCACACTAATAAAGCCTTTTTCAAGTTGAGTTTGACTTCTGGTGATTTCATGGATACATCCCTGTATGTTTTCTTGGTCACAGAATGGAATTGTTCTCTCAGGACATAATTTCAGCTTCTCAGCCTAATGTAAACTGTTGAATTTCCTGAACGCTTAGCATGAGAGGTTCAACTTTGCTGAATTATTGGAAGCCAAGATCACCAGAAATCTGGAATGCTTTATTCCTAAGTCACAGCATCTCTAAATATTGTTACTTATTTTATTGAAGATAATCTAGGTACAATCAGGCCATTCTTTTCTGTTCCATTTACTACAAACTGCAACTAAACAATTTTGCTCTGAACCATTATCTATTCAAAATATTCTGTCTCCTATAAATTCATTTTTAATATTTTTTGTGTTCCATTTTCCGCAGCCTGTATTTTCTTTTCAATGCTTTAAAAAATAAAGAACTTTTGACAAATTTAGAAAGAACTCTGAACCCAGATAATTACTGGAGAGCTATAATCCTTTTGTGTATGTACACATGGATTTTGCATTCAGTTTAAAATCTCCACCCTGCCTCCCCACCAAAATGTCTCTCTTTAAACGACTTGATCTACCCCCAATCTCAGAATATAATTCATAAAATGTTAGAACAAAGCCAAATACTCTGCATGGATTTTATGTTTTCCAGTCATTTGAATTTTTTATGAAAAGGATCAGATCGCATAAACTGTTGTTTGTAATGAGCCTTTGTTAAATCACTATGAAAAAAGGAATTATAGAAAGGAACATTTTACCATTTGCAAAAAAAAAAAATATTAATAGAAACACAATGTTTACTGCTTTGGGCAATAATTCAAATGTAAACTTGCACAATTATGAACAATTAAAATGGTATAGAAATGCAGTATATTAATACTTTACATCATAAAGCTGTTTTATCCAACAATTAAGCATTTGACTTGTGATAATGACTTTGACAAAATACTGTGATCACCAAACACAGTGTCTCTTTATTCTTCTTTAAAAACACTGCTGATTGCAGAAATATTACAAATAGTTCATTTTGGAAACACAATAAAAGTTTAGGAAAATAAGTATGACCAGACGTCACACAAAACAGTACTTAGGCACTGGCTGAAAATAGCACCAAAAGAATATAAATAAGTCTGTGTTCATTCTATTTAACGTTTCACACTGAAAAAAATCTGTCTTAACTACATTTCATTCCCCTCCTCTCCACTCAGCATTTCTTAGATTTTCTTTAAAATGCCTGAAAGGAAAATCTCTTAACAGATTTTTTTGTCAAAACAAAACCTCCTAAAAAGTTGACAATTAATTTGAAATAAATAAAAGCAGCTGGTTGGATTCCCATGGGGATATTATTCTCCACTTAATTTGTAACAAGTTTCCAACCTATCCCTAACCCTTTGATTGGAAAATTTATAATACCTCACAAGAAAATATTCTAATAAAGAACTGCCATTACAGATACTTTAACCCATCACAGTGCCAAAGTGCAAAGCTGGTAAGTTGCTCATAGCAAAAGTCTGATTTTCCAAAATACAACTTTAATATTTGTGCACCATGTGCAAGAATTCCTGTCACTTTATACAGCAAATACTGACACACAAAGTATCAAGTACTGTATTCCACAGAAATTGTTGAATCCATTTGAAATATGGCTGATTTAAATGATGTCGTATTATTGTCGCTTCCTACTATTATTGCAAATTAAAGCTTAAGTTGTATGCGTGTTCATAAAGCCTGGATTGAATAATATATTTATTATTTATTTATAATTTCAATTTAAAAGGAAGAAAAGAGGGTATCATATGAGTTTTCTGTTCTGAATGCCTTTGCTCATTTTTTGTTCTGAGGTAAATCAAGTTACAATGAAGAGCATGGGAAAAACTTTCCACAAATTCAAAATCCCATTTTAGTTTTTCTCCTGTTAAGGAAACGAGACAGTATATTCCTTAGTGACAATCAGCTCTCTAGCTGACTAATGTAATTTTAAAACCCTGCATCTCTCTTCCACCAATGAATTTTTTTTTTTTTTTATGGTTCATCTTATTCATTTGAATTAAAGATATCTAGATGTAAAGTCTACATCATTCATGGAAAATAAAATGCTGGTTTAGATACTCTAGAGCAGTGTTTCTCAACTCTGACAATTTTAAGACATGTGGACTTCAATTTCCATAATTCCCCCAGTCCACATACGTATCTTAAAGTTGCCAAGGTGGAGAAACACTGCTCTAGGACATGCATAGATTGGTGGACTTCAACTCCCAGAATTCTCAGTAAAGGTCATGCTGCTTGGGAATTCTGGGAAATTAAGTCTACACTTTTGGAGGGCTTCCAGCTTCCAGTGGTGTCTTCAGTGAACTTCAAGGGAAAAAAAATAGCAGATGGAATCCATTTTGGAGTGAGCCCTAAAGATTAGAAAATCCTTGGCTTTTCTTGTGGCAGTCAAGGAGTTTCAAATAAAAAAGAAGTGACATGAGATTCATTCCATCCCAACTAGCGCTCCTGGAGATCAATTTCAGGAAAAGTCCAATAAAAAGAGGAGAAATTGGGACCTCCAGAAATTCCCCAACACCCTCTGTTTCCAATGTCCCCGATAACATTAACAATATAAACAATACATTTTTAATGAAAAAATAGTTTTTCCTGTTTAAAAAATAAGGGTATCGAACATCGTTCCTCTCTGCTCCCAATCTGCCTACCTCTGGTAGATAAGGTGTTTTCTTCATTTTGAATGAAACCCCTCTGCCAGATACGTCAAGTTAATAAAAGGAACTCCTCAAAGATCATGGATTCTCTATCTCTTTAAGCAGGAGTTGTGTAATTTCACACAAGGGTGAAAAAAAAACTTCTCAAAAAGTCACACAAGAGCTACAGATCTTACTGTAAATGTTTTTTAACAACAACAAAAAAAGTTAATGTTGTCCAACAAATGCTTATCCCAATATCAAACCATCAACAGAGGAGTTGTAGATTGTCTTCCTGCTGAATTTTTGTTTGTTTGTTTGGATACAAAAAAATACTCTACTGCGCTTCGGCTTTCTCAACCCTTTGTCCACTATCAAGAAACTAGACAAGAAGCCTAGTAGTCATAAAAGATGCCTCAAAGGCAACCGAGTTGTAAACAAAGACTTCCTAGTGTTTCCCAACCTCAGCAACTTTCAGGTGGGGTGGGCTTCAACTCCCAGAATTCGGATGTAGTAGTGTGTTGAGTTGAAAGACTACTTCAGCTTAGCACCTTAGTACCTCAAAGTTGCTCAGACTGAGAAGCAGTTATCCTAAAGATTGTTTGGCAAAGTGCTAGAAGAACACATACCTCAAAAATGTAAATTTCCCTGCCTAATGTTGTAGCCCTCCACTAGCTAATTCTTCAGAGACAGAATAAAAACTTTTCTCGGAGGAAGAGTCAATGTCCGTAGACACTCCGGATGTTTCAGTGTCCATGAAAAAGGAAGCAACGGAACCAGAGATGTCAGAATTACTAACGGCATCCTTCCCCTTCACCAAGTCTTCGTAATAGGGGAGACTCCAGAGCCATTCTTCAAGATTGGGGGAAGAATGAGAGGCTTTAGGAGGTTGGTAGGACAGATGAAGGCAAGGCTCCCCTGGGGCCGTCTGGCATCTTCTGAGCAGGATTTCACTTATTTTGCTACAAGGACAACAAGAAATCATCATTAGTAAACCTGGGATTGTTTTTTTCTGGGGACAAATAACAGAATAACAGAGCTGGACGTGACCTTGGAGGCCTTCTAATCCAAACCCCTACTCAGGACTCTGAGAAGACTCTATACCAGTGATCGCCAACTAGTGGGCTGGGGACCACTGAATGTCCGTGAGAAAATTTTGATGGTCCGCAGAGAAACATCATCCCCAAATCACCCCCCAAAGCAATTAAGCCAGGGTGCACGGGAACACAAAGCTGCGCTGCCCACGTGGCCTGTGGGAACACAAGGCTCACATTGCTTGCATTGCGAACAAACTCCACCAGAAACGAGTCTTTGGGACCCTGTTCCAAGAGGGTCTCCTGCTCCAAGAGGCTGTGCTGGCAAAGACTCATTTCTGGTGGAGTTTGGGGGAGAGAAAGAAAGACTTCTGCTGCTTCTGCTGCTTTCCTTACATGAAGCCAAAAGTCTCTCTCTCTCTCTCTCTCTCTCTCCCCCCCCCCACCCCCCGGAGAACGGAGGTAGGGACAGTATCCTGCTATCCCAAATAAAGAATGATCGATCAGTAGGAAAACGGGGTGGGGAATTTCCCAGGGTTTCTGGTCCACGGGATTTAAAATTGTGAGTTTTGTAGTCCTGGAGGTCCAAAAGGTTGGCGACCCCTGCTCTACACCATTCAAGACAAATGGCTGCCCAGATTCTTCTTGGAAACCTCCAGTGATGGAGCATCCACAACCTCTTTAGGAAACCCAGTCCACTGATTAATTGTTCTGTCAGAAAGTTTCTTCTTAGTTTTAGGTGAGTTCTGTCCTGAATGTTCTTCCACACATTACTTCTTTTCCTGCCTTCTGGAACTCTGGAGAATAAGTCCTCCTCCTCTTCATTAGCTGCTGTCATGTCAGCCCAACCTTTCTTTTCATTAGACTAGACATACCCAGTTGCTTCCTCCATTCTTCATGTGTTTTAGCTGCCAGTCCCCTAATCATCTTTGTTGTTTTTCTCTGTGGTCTTTCTTGCATCCTTCAAATATTACATTTTCTTTAAATAGAGAATCTACTTTGCCATTTATAACAGGAAAAATGACACAGCAAAGTGGAAGAGAGGCTGCACTACATCACTAAGGAATTACTCAATATGGAGCAATTCCTACCTCCACCCCCCACCCCCCTTCATTTCAAGTAGAGAAAATTATATCACAATACAAATTTTCCAGAGGTTGTCCAACTCCATTATGCTCTCCAAAATATTTTGTGCTTGGCCAAAGAAGTGGTCAAACATACCTTGGGGTCTTCAGGAGCCCTTTCATTGCTCGGCCATAGACTGAACCCATCATTTGGGAAAGCTGCCCTTGCATCCATCGCACGTCCTCAGGGATGTCAGGAAACCACTGGACTAATCTGCAATCGAGAGAAAGGAGAAGGTCCTTCAAAACAAACTTTTTTCAAGATGGGTGCTTGTTTTTAAAGTTTCACCCAAAACACCTCCTTTTGTGGTATCAGGTAATTTTTATAAGGAAAAAAGTATTTATTAGCTTTTTTTAAAAAAAACAACTGTATTAAAAATAAAAGTATGAACTGTTTTAAAAGTAAAAAAATAACAAAAGGCTAAGATTTTCACAGGTGCATTCATGCCAGGTACAAATATTAACGCTGTGACTAAAACATAGGTTTGGGATTTTTTAAAATGTTATACACATGTTTGTTTATGAAACTGAACACAAAATGAACAGGAAAATGAACATACTGGTATTTATGATTCTCCTGCTACCAGTAAGTATAAACTGTATACACATAATACATTTTATAGCAATAATTTATATAATAATTTATATACCACTTCACAGGGCTTTACAGCCCTCTCTAAGCAGTTTACAGAGTCAGTATATTGCCCCCAACAATTTGGGTCTTCATTTTACCGACATCAGAAGGATGGAAGGCTGAGTTTCAACTTTGAGCTGGTGAGACTCGAACTGCTGGCAGCCAGTGATCAGCAGAAATAGCCTGCAGTACTTCATTCTAACCACTGCACCACCACACTTCTTATAAGTATAAACAGGAGTTAAAGAGAGAGTAATACAAATCAAACAGACCAATCTAATCTCAGCCATGAATTCACAAGATGGCAGGTTTTCTTACTGTTAAAGACATGTGAGCTCATTGGGCTTACTCACTAAGTAGCTTTACATTACATACAAGCTACGAGCAACTTTCTTTTCCTCAAGAACATCATTTATTTGCAACATATAGAGAACCAGTTTGCGACTTCTGATGATGACTTCTCATCTTCAAACCTAGACAAGAAACCAGGTTTATCAGCCTCATCCACCCCACAGGGTGTTGTTATGGGGAAAAATAGAAAGACAGAGCATTATATACCATGGTGGCTAACCTTTTTTGGGTCCTGTGCTGATAATTGTGCGAAGACAATGTGTGCTGCCTCCCCACGCCCCTGCGCATGTGATTCCCTACATGCGCCATGCACCTGCACGCACAATTCCCCACATGCCATACGTCTGGGCATGTGCGTGCAATCCCCATGCGCTGCATATCTCTGTGCATGCACGCAATCCTCCCATGTGTGGTGTCTCTATGCATGCACGCATCTCCCATGCTCTCCCCCTGCCCATGCATGCCAGATACACGACAATCAGCTTTTGGGTGGCGGCAGCGCACGCGCATAAGCAGTGAGGCTGTTCCGGGTGAGCTCTCGCGTGCCAGCAGAAGTGGCTCTGTGTGCCACTTCCAGCATGCATTTCATAGGTTCGCCAACACGGTTATATACACTGACTGCAGCTGCATTAAATAAAGGTAGGATATATAAATCTAGCAAACAGAAAAATAAATATATGCAGGTTTAGCCTGCAAGGTATTTTGAACATCTGTCAGAAAAATGGCCTCAAAAGGAAATGGAAAAGTTTTTGGAAGAATAACACAGGAGTAAACTTTATGAAAAAGGTCCCCAATACCTTGAACATTTGGAAATTAGATCATATACACTCACCTTACAACCACAAAGAAGGCAGACTCTACCGGTAAAGTGTATGGTAGCATCATGTAGGACATTAGTCTCATGGGGAGAAATTTTGAAAGTTGAGTGTAGAGTCCACTTTTTTCTTTACAAGCCTCTTCTAATGCTGTAAAATTTAAATCATCAGAACTGAATTCATTCATGGACGATCACGCAAGTACAAATACAGCTAGGACGTAAATCAATGTTTTCCCCATCTGAAATGACTGAGGAGGCCTCTAGTATTCTCATCAGGTTATCATCAAATTACATTTTGCTTGATACATCTTTTAATTCATTTTAGTCCTCTTTTACTGGGATTCAATAACCGCAAATTTCCTGAGTCATGAAACTCTGGATCATCCTAGTATTGTGAATTAAACAAAGACATTGCACTACCTCAGCTTGTCTAATTTCTAACTAAAATGGATTCATAGAAAAATCATTCTTTGACACTGAAATAAAAAAAAAAATAAAACTCTGTTTTAATTTGGAAAAGGAAGCCAGTTTGGCCTGTCAGAGGATTGACAAACACACTGCACAGCTAAATCATCCAATAGTTCCAGCCAAAATTAAGTTAAAATCAACGTCTTCCCATAATATCGGGTGACAAAGTATAAAGGAGGATGGTTAATCTAGTTTTGATAATGTGTATGGGTTTGATTATACACCCCTTTTGTGGAACATTCAGCAACCAAATTTCATCAGTGCAAAATGAATGACATTCACCAATGTAAATTCTGAAACAAAACTTTTTAAGTAAATTAATTCATGAAACCTTCAAAGTAGCCCCTTTAATGGCCTGCTTATACTTTTCGCCAGCTAAAGGTAATTGCCAAATCTATCCAGTCTTGTTTAGATAGTAAATTAAACTGCCTCAGTACAAATTGAAAAAAAAACCCAAGCAGCATATTCTCTGCGCTAACAACATTAAACATAATTTTTTGCAATTAAAACAGTTAATTTAGAATTTTACCTTTATGTAGTCTAGGAGGCAGCTTTTCAAAGATAGTCCTATCCAATGGCCAGGATGTTGCCTTTAGCTGGTCAATAAATATTGTTTTGTCTTGCATCCCTTTTTTGTCTTTAATTGCTGCATTTTTTTTATCATTGTAGCCTGAGATTTGAGAATATCTCAGATGTTTCTGCTTGGTTAAGGCTAAGTCATCAGATATTGATTCTTGCAGAAAACCTTAATAGATTAAAAAAAACCAAATGCTTCTACTATGAGTGACAGTATGCAAAGCAATGCAGACAGTTTAAAAAAAACCAAGAAAGTTTTCTAATCTTCATTTTCAAATCTTGGACTAAGAATGTTATGCCTGTTTGCAATTGCGTTGCAACTTCCACCAGTTTCTTCCAACTTTTAAAACTGAGGCATTCTTGCTAGCAAACGGCAATGAATTAGCAAACATTTAGTTTTATAGCATGCCCTTTTTGGTAAGGCTTTGGGATGCTTAAGGTAGCAATCTTCATTGGATGAAAGTATGTCAGGAAGAAAATTGCAAAGCTGCTTCCAACAGCATACATAACATTCAATGGCAAATTTGTCAAATTGAATACAAGCAGCCCTCCAGTTACGACCCATTGGAGCCCCAAATTTATCTTGCTGAGCGAAACACTTGTTAAGCAACTTTGTCCCATTTTACAACTTTTCTTGCCACAGCTGTTAAGTGATTCATTGCATTTGTTAAGTTAGCCACCCAGTTATTAAGTGAAGCTGGATTCCCCAATGACTTGGCTTGTCAGAAGGTTGCAAAAGGGGATCACACGAGACCTCAGGATATGGCATCCGTCGTAAGTATGAACCAATTGCCAACCATCAGAATTTTGATCCTGTGACCAAGGGGATGCTGCAACGGTCATAAGTGTGAAAAAACGGCCATAAGTCACTTTTTTTTTAGTGCTATTATAACTTTGGTCACAAAATGAACTGCTGTAAGTCGAGGACTACCTCTACTGGTGATCTTTGACTTACAACTGCAGTCGGAAGCAGAATCAGCATGGCTAACTGTCAAGCAAATAATTTGACAACCATTTTTGCCACGGTTGTTTAAGCGAATCGCTGCTGTTACTAAGTGAATCATGCAGTCATTCAGTGAAGCCAGCTTCCCCCCCCGCCCCCTTTGACTTTGCTTGACAGAAGCAGGCTGGGAAGGTTGCAAAGGATCCCAGAATAATGCAAACAACATAATTACACACCAGTTGCCAAGCAACGGAAATTTGATCAGAAGGTAGCGGGGAATGCTGCCACGGTTGAAAATATATGAGGAATAGTCATGTCACCTTGTTTAGTGCCGTTGTAATTGGAAATGGCTGCGAACAAATGTTGCTAAATCAAGGATTATTTTCGTGTTCAGAAGAATCCTCTCTGGCTTGATTGTAACTCAGCCGGTGTTACTAACTCCTCTTGGTCAGAGTGCTTTCCGAATGAGCCCCTGTTGCAGAACTGGTATTCAGCAGGTTCTGACCAGTTCTGGAGAACCAGTAGTGGAAATTTTGAGTAGTTTGGAGAACCGGTAAATACCAATTCTGACTGGCCCCGCCCCCATCTATTCTCCGCCTCCCAAGTCCCAGCTGATTGGCTGGGTCTTCTTTGGTTGCCCTGCACAGGAGAACGGAGCTGGAAAGCAGGTTAGTGGGGTGGGGAGGGAATGGGGATTTTGCAGTAACCTTCCCCTGCCATGCCCACCAAGCCACACCCACAGAACTGGTAGTAAAAAAATTTGAATCCCACCACTGCCCTGTTGTCTCCGGAGTGCAGCTCCTCTTGGGCCACTTGATGGCTGCTGCAACCAACCACTGCCCACTTCTTGCTCTGCCCACAAGACGGCCATGGAGAGAGGAAAGCCATCCTCCAGGGCCAAGAACTGCCCAGGGTCCTCCTCTCCACTGACCTGTGCCTTTAGCGTTTCAGATAGCAACAGCAATAGCTCTTAAGACTTGTATATCGCTTCATAGTGCTTTACAGTTCTCTCTAGGTCACGGTGTCAAACTCAAGGCCTGGAGCCCGGATCTGGCATGTGGGATGCTTAGATCTGGGGCACGGGACTGCCCTGAAAACAGTGAAGGAAAGAGAGAGAAAGAGAGAGAAAGAGAAAGAGAAAGAGAAAGAGAGAGAGAGAGAGAGAGAGAGAGAGAGAGAGAGAGAGAGAGAGAGAGAGAGA
>BLBF01000022.1:4345195-4430210 GCA_015471245.1 Laticauda colubrina | reverse complement strand
AGAAAGAAAGAAAGAAAGAAAGAAAGAAAGAAAGAAAGAAAGAAAGAAAGAAAGAAAGAAAGAAAGAAAGAAAGAAAGAAAGAAAGATGCAAGAGTCCTATAGTTGGGACTTCAAGGGCCAGAGAGAAATCTTCAGAATCAGACCCCTTTTCAGAGTGTTGTATCCTGGAGGAAAAAATGTTAAAAGGAAGATAATCTACCACCCTCCAACACTCCAGGCCCAAACCAAATCAATTTAAATTCAGCAGGAACCCTTGTTGGAGGATGTGCTCCTGAACATAAGCAGAATGCCGAATAGACTTTTTTTAATGGCTGTGTGCCATCAAATAACTGTTGACGCCAAGAAACTAAGCATAGTATGGGCTTGGTCAACAACGTTCATTACACCTGAAGTAAAAATCAGATTTATTACAAAAAATAGGTAAGAGACAGAAGCCCAAACTACACCTTGAAAGAGAAAAGCCCAAGACAGACCAAGAAAAGTTTCATCTGACTCTTTAAGTGCAGACATTAAGATTAGGACAGATGAGACCGGAGTTATACTGGTTCACCCCGGTTCAGGTGAACTGGTATCTAATTTTATAATTTTTAATTGCCGGTTTGGCGAACCTGGCTGGCCCCGCCCACCCCTCCCAGGAGTCCTCACATGACCCATTTTGGATGCCAGGTAAATACAGGGCCCACATGGAGGCTCAGGGAGGGCAAAAAATGGGCCACCTGGAGGCTCCAGAAGACCAGAAACAGGCCCATTTCCAGCCACCGGAGGACCTCCGGAGCCTGAGAAGGCCGCTTTCACTCTGCCAGAGGCTCAAGGAAAGCCTCCAGAGCCCAGGGAGGACAAAAATGGGCACCTCGTCATGGTGCAGGAGACCTAGGCCAGCCCAACATGGCCACACCCACCCAGCAACCAGGTAGACAACCAGTTGCTAAATTTTTTGAAGCCCACCCCTGGATGAGACTGACACAGGGACAGCTTGTGGTATTTCTTGCCATTTACTATGACAATCAAACAGCTCAGAAGTTCCAATAAATAATTTCCAATCTCACCGCAGTTTCCATATCCATGAATTGTGTTTCCACCTATCACCCTCCCCCCGCACTCCATCCTGCTGAGTCAATAGCAGGAAGGGCAGGTCTGTCAAAACCTGGAAATTTAAAGATAACACCTGAATTTCAAGAGACAAGACAATGGCCTAACCTATCAGAAGGGGAAAAAAAACTGTTTTGCCTCTACCAGAAAGGAAACATCAGAAATATGTGTTTCCGCCTACAACCAATCTGAGCATAGTAAAGCATTCTGGTACATGAAGTATTCTGGTACATTTCTGCTATATGCAGGAAACAAACTTGAAAACAGAAACTTACCGTTTTTTTTCAAAAATCTAAGAGCATCTGAATATCCTTGTTCACAGAGTTTAGCGAGCAACTAAAAAAAAATGTACAGAAAACCAGTTAAGTAAATTTGAAAACTTGTGGAAAGAACATTTTACATACTTTGTGCCACTTATATTCATGGAGAAAATATTAATGTCTTGCTTCTGGGCAAATAGGACAAACAGTTCAGAACTAATTTACTTCCACTGACAGCCTGAAATTAAATGAATACATCTTTGAGAGAAGATTTTATGAAGATATTCCTAATCTCCCTAAATTGTCTCCCTGCACAACATTAACTGGCTCTCCTTTTGCCCACACAACAGGGCACTGAGCAACATGGAAAGAAAAGACAGCAGCATCACAAGCCATGCACAATTAACAATGCAGTCTTCCTGAGGAGCTGGTTTCTCCAAGATACTCCTATATCCAGGGGTGGGCTTCAAAAATTTTAGCAACGGGTTCTCTGCCTGGACGCTGGGTGGGTGTGGCCATGGTGGGCGTGACCTAGTCGGCCTCCTGCAACACATGGGGGGGGGGATTATTGCCTTCCCAGGGCTCCGGAGGCTTTCTTTGAGCCTCTTGGAGGGCGAAAATGGCTTCTCCAGGCACCGGAGGCTCTAGAAGCTGGAAACAGGTCCATTTCTGGCCTTTCTGAACTTCCGGGAGGCCTGTTTTTCATCCTCCCTGAGCCTCCGCACATGCCCTGCACTTACCTGCATACAAAACAGGCCATGTGGGGACTCCTGGGAGGGGCGGGCTGGGGTGGGTGAGATTAGCGGAAGTGGGATTCGGGGGTTCGCCAAACTGTGAAGAATCTTAGCTAGGGATTCTCCTGAACCCCTACAAACCCCCAGCAGCCCACCCCTGCCTATATTGTGAGAATAACCCATGGCACCAGGTGAACCATGGCGTACTTAAGTCTTGTAAAATTTCTGAATCCAGTAGCAGAAAAAGAAATTTGAAACATGATGCCCATGCAACCAAGAAGGCTAAAAAGACAGACCTAAAAAACAACTTCTCTTGCGTCTCATTAAAAAAAATAGGAAAGCCTTTTTTTCCAATTCAATTCAATTCAATATAGTAGAGTAATATTTCACACATTGGTGTGGCATTGAAGTTCTCCACCCTTTGATTATTTAGTGCAATCTTTGAGGTGTATGGAATTAAACTTCCACAATTCTCTGGACAGCTAGAATTGAAAAACACTAACTTAGTAAATCCACCTGATTGTATTTTTTTTTTTTAACAGTTCAGTTGTAGCCCTGGCACTGACTATGGAAGAGTGGCATCCATGATGACCTCAAATGACATCTCACACAGTGTGATTTAACCACACAAATGGCATGCATTATGTAACTTCTTATTTTTCAACCGCATGGGCATGACAAGGCCTCAAAGGTTCTGGGATACAACCTTGGATTCCTGAGAGAGAGCCTGCCATAGCAGAAATAATTCCAGATATCATCTCTCCAGAAACTTAATTATGAACCTTCCTTTCTTCCTGTTTGTTTCTTTCTTTCTTTTCTTCCTTTTCTTTCATTCTTTCTCTTTTTCTCTCCTTCCTTCTTTCCTTCCTTCCTTTTCAATCAATGGGAATGAGAAAAAGGTGTACAGGTGATGATCCCGACACACAATTGAAAATTTCTTAAGTCAGACGTATGTTAAATGAGCTTTCGCTCATTTTATTACCTTCCTTGCCATAGTTGTTAGGTGAATCATTACAGTTGATAAGTTAGTAACCTGGTTGTTAAAGTAAATTTGGCTTCTCCCTTGACTTTGTCAGAAGATCACAAAAGTTGATTCCATGGCCTTGGGACACAGCAATCGTCATAAGTAAGAACCAGTTGCCAAGCATCTTCAATTTGATCATGCAAACATGGCAATGCTGCAAAGGTCATGACTGTGAAAAGCACTCCTACGTCACATTTTTCATTGCCATCGTTAACTTTGAATGGTCACCAAAATTAACTATTGTAAGTAGAGGACTACCCGTACTCAATCTCATAATGTCATTCCATTCAGCAATTATGTAAACAGCAAAAGGCGATATAATTTATCCCACGAAGAGATCATTGCCAGCTTCTCACAGACTTCAACATGTGTTCGGAAGCTCTTTTTCCCTGGCTTTAAATTACATCCATATAGGAATGAATCAGACTACGTATGAGCACACACATCCTTTCAGTAGTGGGATTCAAAAATTTTTACCACCGGTTCTGTGGGCAGGGCTTAGTGGGTGTGGCAAGGGAAGGATACTGTAAAATCTCCAGTCAGAGGTGGGATTTGCTGGTTCTCTGAACAAGTCAAAATTTCCACTACCGGTTCTCCAGAACTAGTCAGAACCTACTGAATTACACCTCTGCATCCTTTATACAAACATGAGCAAGACACATGTGGGTATACATATGCATTCTTTTTAAATTAATGGACAGTTTATGTTGAAGATCATATTTTTTAAAAAAATTAAGCGCAAGGAAGCAAAACAGAAAACCACTGTGCAAAACTAATTATCTACTTTTGCTAAAGGACAGATAACTATCTCAAAACCTTAAGCTAGCTATGGACTTTCAAACATGACACAACAGTTCAATAACCTTTATGTGTCTGTGTGCGTGCCTTTGAGTCAGTCTTTCCTGGCAACTTCCTGGTCTAGTACCTACAGTTTTCAGGAGTGGTTTCCTTTTGCCTCTTCCTTCCTAAAAATGAGCAAGAGAGACTGTGTGCAAGGCAGGACTAGAACCAGGGGTCGGATTCTACCACTTCAGACTAGTTTGGATGAACTGGATGTTAAATTTGCATCTGGTTCGCTGAACCAGTATTTGAACCCGCCTGCTGGCCCCGCCCACCCTGTCCCCGTCCTCCCAGGAGTCTCCATGTGGCCCATATTCAATGGAGGGAAGTGCAAGGTCCGCGCAGAAGCTCTGGGAGGGGGGAAAAAAACAAGCCTTCTGGACGTCCAGAAATACACCTGTTTCTGGCTTCCGGAGGGCCTCCAGAGCCTGGGGGAGGCCATTTTCACCCTCCCAGAGGCCCGAAGGAAGCCTCCAGATCATTGGGAAGGGGAAAAATGGCCCTGCCGGAAGTTCCTGTGGGCCATGCCCTCCATGGCCACGCCCACCCAGCAACTGGGCAGCGAACCCGTTGCTGGGATTTTTGAATCCCACACCTGACAACAACTGACAATCTCCTAGTTTCCAGCTGGGACCTCATCACTGCACCCAAATTGGCTCTTTTCAGTGACTGCTGCATCAGCCTAAAAAGATTCTACGGTGTATTGGAATGTTTCCTTGTGCTCTTTGATAAATTTAACAGCA
The DNA here is from genome assembly GCA_015471245.1 of Laticauda colubrina. NCBI lineage: Eukaryota > Metazoa > Chordata > Lepidosauria > Squamata > Elapidae > Laticauda > Laticauda colubrina. The sequence continues at coordinate 4,425,519 of BLBF01000022.1, read as the reverse complement.
TCGGCACTGTTCCTAGTAGAGAGAACCGCAGAACTTTTCTACCTTGCCAATTCCATCTGTGCCAACCAGCATGGCCAAGGGTTAGGGTAACATTCTTGTAACATTCTTGGTTTTTCTGCTGCTTGGAAAATATTTATATCATTGTCTCAAAATGATACAAAGAACTGTCAACATGAATAAAAAGCATGATCCCATAAGAGGCAATGTTGAACATACAATACCTGAGGCTCTGGAGGAAAAAGTGCTTGAGTTAAACGATACATGTTCCCTAAGCTAAGCTGAATGCTTGTATTGGTTAGATTCATCTCATGGAAGTTTGCTGAGTTCCCCTTGGGACAAATGTCACATTCCCCAGAGAAAGGAGAAACGGTTATGGTGTTCTTCGAATTATAGTGAGGTAAGTTGTCACTTAATCCACCGTCCACGTAACGCTTTAAGGAAGAGAGGAAGAAGAGAAACATGAAAGGCTGTACTTTCTTAATTAAGCAAAAACTCATCGTATCTGACCCATGCAAGATAAGCTTAAAATGTTAGAAAACCCTTACTAAACGCTAGAAATTAATTATTGGGATTCATCACAATGTGACAGAAAGCTACCTGCATTGGAGTGGAGGGAAGGGTTTAAAACCAAGCCTATTTTTTGAACAACAGGAGAAAATTTAACAGGGAAGGAGGAAAGATACTGGCAGTGTTTTTTTCAACCTTGGCAAGTTTAAGAGTTGCAGATTTCAACTCTTGAGAATTCTCTTGCCAAAATTTTCTAGCCAGCATGCTTGCGGGGAACTGAAGTCCACATATCTTAAAGTTGCCAAAATTGATAAAAAACTTGGTTCTGATATAACTTACTGCTCCTCACTATTTAAAGGAATTACTACATATGTTATCACTTTCTTAAACAATTCTTGTTCTACTTAGAATTTAAATAAGGCTACCATTTGATTGTCAAGTTTTAATTTACTATTTATCAGGATCAATCTGCTATGATTCAACAATTTCAGTTTTGCCATTTCTGTCCAGAGTTTATGACCTCAATCCTCTACTGCATCCATCTTCTACACTTCATAGCAGTAACAGAATAGATGGAATAGAAAAGAATTCATCATTAGCCAAGTGTGGCAGAGAAATAAAAGTGTGTTTGGAAAATCAAGAAGCATGTATTATATTTTCTCACTTGGCTGAACTCTTTTAGATGATGGCACAGCCAAGTGAACTAAGAAAATCTATCTAAATAGATACCCCCAAAAATATTTGTATCATACACAAACTGACCTAGCTCAGGGTCCCAAATTGACTACTGGGCCAAGGGTTATTTGGAATTGGGTCACGCAAATGGCTGGCCAGAGCATGGGGGCATGTGTGCCCAGGTCAGCTTGCGTGAGCAGCAGATTGGGAGGGCACTCGTGCACACACCAGCACGCTACTTGCGCAAATTGAGCTGCGTATGTCTGGGCTGGCCTGCCACTTGTGCTAGGGCTGCTGCATGCGTGACTCAGTTTCCCTCTTCCCCCACCCAGCCAGGCCCCAAAGCCACAAAGGTTGGGGATGGCGGATCGATCTATTATCTGCTCCAGAACACTTACATCAGTTTACCTTTCTTATTATTAAAGCAGAAAAGCAACAACTAGATAAGTAATGATTAATACTGACATAGTTCCTTTTTAGTCAAGATGCAGATACTCTTTAAACTTCCATGCCTGGCCCTGAAATACATTGGACAAGGGAGGACTTTAAGGTAAGAGGATTAATCATTAGCATTCATCTTCAAGAGAGGATTTTTTTTTTACTGTTATGCCGGTCAGTTCTCAACAGTCTCCTTTCCAAACAACAACTGTATTTGTGCCCTGCAAATCTCTGCAGATATCTAGCACGTAACTCTAAAATCTTGCAGTAGGTACACAGTAACCAGAAGCACAATGAACTCACATATCAATGTACTGTACCTGCGTAAAGTCTTACCTCCTATACCCAAGGTGCAACATGATACAAGCCTTAGGTAGTAAGAAGAGTGAAGAATGCAAAAAGAGGAGCTTGGGACCATAAAATCAAATATGTTAGCCCACCCTGACCATAACTGATGAAGAGTGGCAGCATGATTTCCCATTTTGATATAACATTGCTGTGCTTTAAAGAATGGGCATCATCTAGACTCTCTCTAAAAATCCTGAGGAAAAGAAAGGGACTTTAAAAAGCACCATTATACCTTTGAGACAGAATATAGGTAGTCCTCAACTAATGATCATGATTGAGCCCAACCTCTCTGTTGCTAAATTAGACATTTGTTAAAGGAAGTCTGCTCTATTTTGGGATTTTTCTTGCCACAGCTGTAAGTGAACCACCACAATTGTTAAGTTAGTTATTGGTTGTTATGATTAAAAGACCCCGGGACATTGAAACTGTCATAAATATGAACCATGTGACCAGGTGTCATGCCCTTGGTGGAGACTGATTCTGAGGGAGAGGAGAAACAGACAACAGGGAGTGGAAGTGTGGTTCTGGAGGTTGTGGAGGAGGCTGGGGAAGGGCAGAGGCCAACTGGGCAGTCAGAGGAGGACCCAGGCCCATCCCCTCTCCATCCTAGGGCACACAGGGAGGAGAGAATAAGGGAGAGACGTGGTCTACTCGGGAGGAGAGGGCCTTGATCCTCTTCATGGGCTGCAACTGTGACAACTGAATAAGAGGATGGACATGCATACGGGTGAACGCTGGAAACAAAGCGTGGAAATATCTCTAATTTATGGTTCCTTTCTTGAGTTTGGCATCCTTCCCAGTGTGTGTTATCTGTGGACATCCTCCAGCCCTTATTTTGCCTGGTTTGTGTTACTTTTTTCCTTCTTCTTATAACTGTTTGTGTGGGACTTTTTTGTCTTCAGAGCTTGGAAGGAAACTGAAGGAATAAAAGGGGCTTCACCTGTTTTCTGTGACTGTGTTTGTTTTGTATCCCACCCTGGGTCATCACACCGGGAGGGGAGGATGCAACAGTTGTAAGTGTGAAAAACGGTCATGAGTCACTTTTTTCAGTGCTGATGTAATTTCGAACAGTCACTAACGAACTGTTGTATGTCGAGGACTACCTGTACCACTGATCACGTAACAAAATCTAGTTTTAAATCAAATGATCGTGTCATTCAATTCGCAGATTTTAAAAAAAACACAAATATTTTCACAGAGCTCTCTTATTGGTACACTTTCTTTCACACTTCTTCCCACAACTATAAATAATATCCATTATTTCTGCCACATGATTTTCCTTCACCCTGCAGACTGCCACATTTTAACTCTGAAGAGGAAAACCTGCCGTCCCATCAAATTACACCAAGTTTCAGCTCAGCTTATCTCAATAAATCTCATACTGATTTAAAACCAATAAACAATACTTACCACTCCTCTAAATGAAGGTGGAATGAGGCCACAATATACCGGTACAAACGAGCTACAAAGCAGAGCCTAGGAAAGATTTTTTAAAAAAATAAAGATTAGTTATAATTATTTCTAATTGCAGGGGGGAAACATAACAGTGGTGGCTAACCTTTTTGGACTTCTGTGCCAAAAATTGTGGGAACGCTTGCATGCTTGCGTTCGCATGCCAGCACCCAGAAGGCAATGCGCACCCCCGCACGCTCCCTACACATTTGTGTGCAATTTCCCTGCCACAGCCCCCTTACCTGCACTGCACCTCACAGCTGATTTTCAGCTGGTTTGAGGCCTTTTTTGGTCTCCCAAAGGCTTGAGGAAGACTTCTACAGGCTTCAGCAAGCTTTGTAGGCCAAAAACTAGCTCCGTTTCATCACTTCCTGTTTTTCCAGAAATACTGGAAGTGATGAAACAGGGCTAGTTTTCGGCCTACAAAGTTTGCTGAAACCTGCAGAAGCCTTCCTCAAGCCTTTGGGAGGCCAAAAAAGGCCTCAAATAGGCTGAAAATGAGCTGTGAGGTGCGCACATGCGCAGTAAGGAAAGTTCGCCTGCAGCTCGCGTGCTGGCACAAATGGCTCTGCGTGCCATCTGTGGAATGCGTGCCATCTGTTCGTCATCACGGTCTTATAACAGTGCAGGTCACAAATCTAATTCCTGTAGAGAAGGCTTTCAACTGATCAGACTGCTGATTCCAAGGGATAGGATGCACCATGTTTGTAAATATAATATGGTTAAAAACAAAATAGTGACAGTACAGAACATACCTGCACAACCTCTTCTTTAGAATTAAAATCAGATATTAATACGTTTTCCCCATCAGACACTCTTGTTAGAGAAATTGAAAGTTTATCTGATAACAATTTGTAACTGTTTTCGGGGAGATTTTTGTGGAGGCCATCTCTTATTATTTTCATCACGTTGAAGGAAGGATGAAGAGGACCGAGATTTCGTTTCCTGGCTTCTTTGGCAAGACCCAAAACATCTGCACAAGCTTGTGCTGAAAGATATATAAGCATCATGAAACAAGGTGTCAGGTGTAAATATTCCTTTTAAAAGAGCAAAAGAGGGAAGAATGTGTCTTAAAATATTCCAGAACTAACATTCATTCCGTAACCACCTGATTTTATTAATACCATCCAGATGATGGCATCCTTTCTTATGCAGCTATCTGGCATCATACAAAAACCTCAGTGAGAAAAACTCTGACCTGTCTGCAGAGTGAGCTGCAGATTCTCTATTCAACTAAAACACCAGCAAGAGAAAATTGGTCTTGTTTCAACTGGAGGCAAATATATATATTTGCAACTTGTTTCTGTGTTCTGTCTCATTACTCAATTTCCATTTTGTAACTTTTCTCACTGCCCTCCTCTCCGTGGTTCCAAGATGAATCTACCTAGGATCCCAGGACCATTAGGAGCTCAACAAAGAGGGTGGAGAGCTTAACTTGTTCAAGAAAAATGCCATCTTCCTGACAGGAAATCCAATCTGGCACTCAGCTGACTTAAGATGTTTGTTTGTGATGCAAAATAAATTAGGATTCCTTTCTCTTGACAACTGGCTGGAGAGAACTGAAGGGCAGCGCTGTGCATGCCAAAGTTTTGGAGGGAATATATAGTATCTACACTGGGAAATTTGGCATCTTCAGATATGCCTCAGCTAATGGATGGCCCCAAAATGGAACAGGATACACACTTTCTAGTCAACTAAAGAAAATCAACCTCATGAGGGAACCTGAAAACTAGATTGGCCCAAATGGATAATCAAGGCAGGGCTGGGCTGCTGAGGGTTCGCAGGGGTTCAGGAGAGCCGCTAGCAAAGATTCTATGCAGTTCAGAGAACCCCCAAATCCCATTCCTGGCTGGCCTGGCCCACCCCACCCCCCTCCTCCCAGGAGTCCCCACACGGCCCATTTTGGATGCAGGGCGGGCATGGAGGCTCGGGGAGGGTGAAAAACGGGCCTCCCGGAAGTTCTGGAAGACAGGAAATGGGCCTGTATCTGGCTTCCAGAGAGCCTCCGGAGCCTGGAGAAGCCATTTTCGTCCTCCCGGAGGTTCGAGGAAAGCCACCGGAGCCCGGGGAGGACAAAAACGCCCCCCCCCCATGGTGCAGGAGACAGATTAGGCCATGCACCCAGGCGACGCACACCCAGCAACCGGGAAGGGAACCCCGTTGCTAAAATTTTTGAAGCCCACCCTTGCTCCTAGGCCTGACTTATTTTAATTTTTAAAAGAAATACACATTCTCTTTGTAAGCTATAATCAAAGCCGTTGGCTTTCTAATGTTGGCTGACCTTGATTACTTTCCTGGATATAATTTGTCACCGGGCTACATAATATGATGGGTGCCAGGGAGAGGGAAATTGGCTGATTGCTCTCTCTTGCATCTCTGAATATTGGCTGCAGGAGAGACTGTTTCCTAGGTTGTTTTTTAAATTGTTGTTTTTGAACAATAGGCAAATTGGGCTTGCCTTCCGTGTCAAACAACACTCAAGCATTTCTCATATTGATAATTATGCTACTTATGAAAATAAGGATGGTTAATTAATTGATAAGAGCTACAAAATCTGGATGGTAATTTATACCTATCAAAATATTTCTTTTTATTCTCTTTCAAATCAGGAGATCCGACTCTTCAATCATTTGAAACTTGGGGTTAATTTACAGTCTCTTCTCCAACAATAGTATTTGTTTTTAAAAATATAATGAATGTCTGTCATTTTTACCAGTATTGAGTGAAATATTAACATATACTATCAATTTACTGAAAAATTCTTCCTTTGTTTAGTTTGAAACATCAATCCAATTAATACTTTAAATGAAACTGAAATACTGTACTATGAACATATTAAAAGAAAAAAATGGTGAAAAGGCAAACAGGGGTTAATTCTTCAAGCAACAACAGCTCCCCAAAATTTGGTGTGGCAACATACAAACCCAAGGGCAGATACAAACAAAATATCTAATAAAAAGTATTTTTCCAAACAAAGACTCAATACATAATCTCTCAAGTCACCTAGTTTTGTGCTACCATTTGTGCAAAATGCCACACCATTACACCACACCACCAATGTTTTACAGGTAGTCCTCTATTTACAACCAAAATTGACCCCAAAATTTCCATTGCTAAGCGAGACAGTTGTTAAGTGAGTTTTGTCCCACTTTATGATCTTTCTTGCCACCGTTATTAAGTGAATTGCTGAAGTTATTACGTAACACAATTGGTTAAGGGAAGCTGACATTGACCATGCTTTTCAGAAGGTCACAAAAGGGAATCACGTGACCCTGGGAACTGTAATAAGTACATTCCAGTTGCCGAGCATGCAAAATTTGATCCTGCGACTTTGAGGATCAGAGGTGGTATTCAGCAGGTTCTGGCCAATTCTGGAGAACCAATAGAGAAAATTTTGAGTAGTTCGGAGGATCGGCAAACACCCTCTGACTGACCCTGCGCCATCTATTCTCTGCCTCCCGAGTCCCAACTGATCGGCTGGGTCTCCTTTGGTTGCCCTGCACAGGAGAATGGAGCTGGAAAGCAGGTTAGTGGGATGGGGAGGGAATTGAGATTTTACAGTGTCTTTCCCCTGCCACGCCCACCAAGCCATGCCCACAGTAATTGTAAAACAATTTGAATCCCACCACTGATAGGGATGTTGTATAAGTCACTTTTTTCATTGTTACTTCGGTCACATATCAAATGGTTAGAAGTCAAGGACTGCCAATATAATAGTACTTTATTTGCATTTATTTCGGTATCTTTATTTTTTAAATATTCTTAGAATTCTACTGCATTGTCTTTCTTATATGCAGATATATATTAGGATGTACTGTTTATTGTTCTGTTTTGTTTGCATTTGCCCTTAGGGCTGTAATAAACTTAAAGAATAACCATTAATCAGAGGGAGTATTAAAATAAGAGGAAGTCTGCTATGGAGCCAGGTCCTTTATATACACAGATTTGTTTCGTGGGCCAAGGCTGAACTTGAATTATTTATTTGTATTTGATTTGATTTGTCAATCGCTTACAAGATAATAGGTATCAGTATAAACATGAGTAAGGATAACAGGAAATAGGCACAAATAAATGGGGACAATTGGACAGGGACGGCAGGCAGGATTGTGCGCTTATGCACGCCCCTTACAGACCTCTTAGAAATGGGGTGAGGTCAATAGTGGATAGTTTAAGTTTAAAGGAAGGGGGGGGGGGTTAGAGGATGTAACAACAGAGTCAGGTAGTGCATTTCCAGGCACTGACCACTTTGTTGCTGAAGTCGTACTTTCTGCAATCAAGTTTGGAGCGGTTTACATTGAGTTTGTGCCTGTTGGGTGCTCTTGTATTGTTGCGGTTGAAGCTGAAGTAGTCATTGACTGGTAGTATAATACAAGTATAATAGCAGAGTTTGGTTGTAAGAGATGAGAGACTTCCCTTCTGAATTAGCCCAAATGAAAGATGTACTTTGGTAGCTTATCAAAGACTTGTTTAACCAATGACCTTCCCAGCTTTTTGCTAGATTAGATGTTGTCAGTGGGAGCATCTGTCCAGGAATCTGGTTAGTGAATGCCCTGCAGTAACCTATTTGGCAGAGGGAGATAAGGGGGTGGCCTGAGGTATCTGCTGGGCCTCAGCTTATTTTCCTGACCCAATCAGGAAAAGGCATTTGCATTTTTATTACGGATTGCCCTATCCCAGTCACAACTTTTGTCCTCTTTCACTTCCAGAGAAGAAGTTAAGAGTCAAACTTTCCAAAAGGAGTTTGACCTGAAAAGAGAGGGATCCCCCTCCCCCCCCAAAAAAAACATAAAAGGGAACAGCCTGAAAACCAGCTGTAGTCCCCAATTGCTTACATACTGATGAATGAAGTATTATTATTACATGCCTGTCTGTATCTGTATAAACACACACACACACACACACACACACACACACACCCCGCAGGGTAGTTGTGCCTAGAGAAAAGAAATGCCTTCCAGAAAGGGAAAAGTTTAGCCAGACATTTTAACAAGTGGTTTTGCAGACGCAAACTAAATGCTAGTTATTCATGTCTCTTTTAGCATATGTGTCTTTCAATCCACTTGGCTGCTGTAACTGTCTAGACAAGTCATTGCCATTTTCTTGGCAATGTTTTGGGAAATGGTTTGCCCCTGCCTTCTCCCCAAGAAGGGAGAAGAGTGACCGGCCCAAGGTCCCCCATCTGGTGTTATATCCAAGGCAGGACGAACTCATCGTCTCTGTTTCTAGCTCAATGTCTCAACTGTTTGACCAAATTAGCTCTTATGTCTCATTTTAAAGTGCAGCATTGAAGCAAAGTAAAGCTCTTTCAACTCTAGTTTTGGGACTTCGTGGCTGCATCTATATATTTTTCTTACCCATCACATGGATCCTATGCACTTCTAGATTTTTCAAAAATATAGTATTTTCCTTTCTCACTTTGCTTCTATAGTCCTTGAATGTATTGGTGACCTTTCATTCCATTTCTGATAGGTGTAATCCCATATGTTATGCTTTAGAAACAATCCTTAAAATCCATTTTTAAGTGCTTTCAATTAATAAGCACAGACATTTTTTCCTTCAGAATTCTATATTTCCAAAAGCCCACATCTGCATTCGACTATTTTTCCTCCAATGGCATATACAGTGGGTAAGAGAAAATCTACACAGTGTTAAAATGCCTGGTTTTTGAGATGTAAAAATCAGACCAAGATTAAATCACTTCAGAAATCTTTCCACCTTTAATGTAACATATAAGCTGTACAATTCAATTGAAAAACAAACTGAAATTTTTTAGGGGGGGAAATAACCATAAAATTTAGAATAGCATGGCTGCATAACTGTTCACACCCTCTTATATGCAGGAACGTGGCTATGTCCAGAAGTAACTAATCACATTCAAACTGATGCTAAATAGAACTAGAATTAAAGTGACTGAATAAGCCCAGATAAAGTTTAGCTGTGGTAGAATTTTTCTGACATTCACTTAGTTGCCTCTTAAAATAAAAGCCACAAGTTTCCAAAAGAGTTTGTTGGCAGAAATATCCATTGAATTCATTTCCAAACCGGGAGAAAGACACTGGAAACATGGTGGCTGATTGGAAAGATGGTTTAATGGTGAAGCAGGACCACCAAGCACATGATTCTGGGCTGCTTACCACATGGAGTTGAGAGTGGGGTATTTTTATACCTTCTCTTGGGCTTTGCACTTGAGCTTCCTGTTCCTGTGCAAGAACATGTATTCTATTGGCTGTTGTAGGGGTCATCGCTGGCTCTGTAGATTTGGTTGAAGTATGGAGGGTGTGATGCAACTAAGATGAGGCAATGAAGGAACTTGTGTTCTGAAAGGGTGCTGGCCAATTCCTATTGTGGCTGAGGGCTAACCCTACCTTTGTTCAGACCTTGCCACAGGGAATTTGCTTATGAATAGAGCAAGCTCTTAAATGCTGACATCTACTGAGGGCTATTAAGAAAGGTGGGAGCTATTGACAGTGAGTCTGCTTCCTGCCTGTAAAAAGAATCATGTTTCCAGGGAAATATAATATTCTGCTTTTTTAATATTTCTCAAAATATTTCATTCTTCTCAGAGAGGGGCAAGTGCTAACTTTCTACAAGTTTACAAAGCAACAAAGGATCTCATTGGGAAGCATCAGTCAGGAGAAAGGCAAAAAAAACCTTCCCAAGGTATTACATACATCATGGAACAGAGTGAAGACAGTTATCAACAAGTGGAAAAAATATGGCACCACAGTGACATGATCAAAAACTGGATATCTCCCCTAAATTGGTGAAATAATAAGAAAATTGGTCCGAGAGGCTGCCAAGGGGCCTACAGCAACATTTGAATTGCAGGGTTGTGGCAAGTGCAGATAGTCCTCAACTTGTGACCACAACTGAGCCCAACATTTCTGCTTATTAAGCAAGGCAGCTAAATGAATTTCAACCCATTTCAAAGGCATTACATATTTCATTTGTCACTGTTGTTAAGTGAATCACTACAGAAGTTATGTTAGGAACCTGGTTAAGGGAATCTAGCTTCCCCATTGACTTTGCTTATATAAAGATTGCAAAGAATGTTCATGTGACCTCTGGAACACTGCAATTATCATGAACATGAGTCAATTCCCAAGTGTCAAAATTTTGATCACAAGGCCATGGGGATGTTGCAATGGTCTCACTTTTTTCCAATGCCAGTGTAACTTTAACTTTGAATTGTTGTAAGTCGAGGACTACCTGTACTGATTATGTATCACACGTGACAACAAACTTTCATATTCTTCATATGTCTGGTCTGTGGAGTAGGGTGTCAAGATGGAAGTCTTTTCTTACCAAAACAAAAACAAAAAAAACCCACCCTCAGACAAGTCCGGCTTCATTTTACAAAAAAACTACAAAGGGAAATGTGTTGTGTTCTGAGATGAGAAGGTTGGATTTTGTCCATAATTCCAAAAAGTACCGTATTTTTTGGAGTATAAGACACTCCAAAGTATAAGATGCATCCAGCTTTTGGGGAGGAAAAGAAAAAAAAAATCTGCCTCTGCCTCCCAGCAATTTGCATCCTTGCAGCAAACAGCAAAAAGCTTGTTTCAGCTTCACCACAGCCTGATTAGCACAAGCAGCTGATTTGTCGGTTGGATTGGCCTCCCAACGATCAGCTGTTTCAGGCTGCAGGGATTACTGTAGCCTATTGCCGCTTCCGCAGGACCCATTTTCAGCCTCCACCTCCTGTTTTCAGCCTTCACACACTCCATTTCCAGCCTCCGTGTGCCCCATTTTCAGCCTGTTCTGGGCGATAGAGATCAGAATGGGCAGAAAAAGAGGCGTGCGGACATGTGGAGGCCAAAAATGGGATGTGGAGGGCAAAAATGAGGCACACAGAGGCGGCAATGGGCAATGGCAATCCCTGCAGCCTGAAACAGTTGACTGGGCCCGCCCCATCTATTCTCCGAACTCCTCAAAATTTCCGCTACCAGTTCTTTAGAACTGGTCAGAACCTGCTGAATACCACCACCTCTGTTTTGCACCATATCTTTTCTTGAAATTGTCCACATTTCTGGCAGAATTGGTACTTGGTTAGTCCGCCTTCTCCCAACTGTTAATGGCCAACAACAAATATGTGAATATGAATTGTGAAATAGATTCCGGGGTCTACAGTTCTTTTTCAGAAAGAATGCTTCATCTCCAGAAAAATCCCAGCAGGACCAATGACTGAAGTCATCTTTGTCACTGGAGGCCAGTAGAACTGCTTTTGTAGACCATTCTGAAGCCTCAAAGATGACTGAACTCTTAACATACTGGGTCTTTATTTATTTTATGTCTGCAATGCTTAAAACAGCTTCTGCACTTGGCACATATTACACTGAATCACAAACTTGATGAGCTGGGCAATTTCCAGCAGAGGAGAAAAGCATATTGACAGATCAAGGCTTACCGTTTAAGAGTAGATAATTTTGTGGGGGGACACTGCCCCAATTTCCTACTAACTTTATCTATGAGGCATACAGGGGGGTAAAAGATCCTTTGTACTTTTGTAGCATCCTCTTGGATTTTTAAGCATTTAAACTGAATTTAGTTTGCAAAAAGTATTTCCAAGTGGAAGCTTGAATGAACCCCAATGAAAGCTTCAAATGTCTACATGAAAGTTACAGTTAATTTATAAACCAAATCAAATCCTTCAGGTGTATTGGAAATAAAAAAATATGCTTTATTTTTAAAAGACCAGACAGACCATTTATAAAATATGAAATTACATTCTGTACTTCACACCTAGAATCTATTAAGACAGGGGTGTCAAACTGGTGGCCCGCGGGCCAGATGCATCACACATAGGCCACGCCCACCCCAACTCCGCAAAAGGGGAAAACACATGATGACAACGTGATGATGCATGTTTGGCACCCATGTATTAAGAGTACAAGGAAGCAGATGAAAGGCTCTCTATTATTTGTATTTTCTTGTGATATAACTTTCAGGTAATATAATGTTTGGAACATGTTTCCAGCTTCTAGTCTTCAGTCTTGTGTAAATTCATTTTTATTTCCTATCTTGGGTTTATGATAGTGTAAAGAAGAAACACAACTAAAGCAGCTGACAAAAGTATAGGTCGGGATTATTTTGTATTATTAACTCCTCGTGAACTTAACTGGCTCTTCTTTAACAAAAATATTTCATGAGAAAAACAAACATTTACTCAAAGAGGAAGAGCTACCCACAAAAATAGTTTATGTAACTTGTGATATTTCCTTCTTGGTAATCTCAACCAATCCATTTTTTTTCTCTCTTGTTTTGTCTACTGTATTAATACAACCATCTAAGTATGTTGCAATCAAGGCTTCTGATTCACAATACCACTATCACAGCTTTGCCAATTTGGTTAACATTCCAAAATACAAACATTTACAGAATAAACACTTCCATGCCTACTTGGAAGAGGCTACTATACGAAAGGAGAGGTCATCCAAATTTCATTACTATTTCTTAGCAAGAAGATAATTACACCATGGGAGAATAACCTTAAATATGTTGGAGAGAGAGGGGAGGGAGGGGGAGAAAGAAAGAGAGAGAGAGAGGGGGGGGGGGGGGGGGGGAGAGAGAAAGAGAGAGACTAAGAGGAAAGCCATCTTCAATATGCATGCAGAGTTTTGGAAACACCTGGAAGTGAAGAGATGCTTCCAGAATGAACAGAATCAGATGCAATGCAAAATGTCAGTTCCATTCACTTTAATGTATTAAACATCTCTTGGGGGAATCAACAAAAACTTCAAGTATTTGGCCCCAAACACTCATCAAGACTCCTTGAATGACACATTCAGATTATTTCTGCCCATTTTTTTTCTTTTAAATTAATGGATGAGGATCCAGAACTAGACTATCCAGGTTTAAGTCTCAAGTTTATCTTGCGATGAATTTCTCTGAGCAACGCTCAATTTACACTAGTCTGAGACTTAAAAGAATGGGAGAAAATAATAACTTTCACTCATATAATTTTATGTACACCTGTATGAAAGCATTATAGCTCCATGAAATTATGCATTTACAGCTTCAGGTCTCTACTATGGACCCCAAGGGTAGGTCATTTTGAGAACTAACCTCTGTAGTTGAAGCTTGTTTGCAGTATTTTTAATTACATTGGGAAAATACTCAATTTGATTACATTTTTTTCAGATATTTTAGACAGACGGAGTGTCTTTTTCTCCCTATCTAACTTCAACATACATGGTAAATGAAATAAAGCTACTAATTCTTCTCTATTAGTAATTTTCCCAGTGTGTTCAATGAATTCAGATGGAGGATAATGTTGATCTAATCCTTGAACTCATATTTTAAGCTTTATCCTGAGAAAAGAGGTTTTGGAGTCATGAAATTAAATGGCTGCATTGTATCCATAATCCCCAGTTTAAAAATGAGTCCTCTTCTCAAGGTCTGCCCTTAAGTCAAATATGTACGTGAGCCAGAGCAGTATTAAATAATACCACATAATTCACATTTACATAATGAACTTGATTTCCTGTGTATTTAACTCCAGTTTTGTACAACAGGTTAGATTATTAAATATGGGTTGACCTTGAATGGGGTGGACTTAATTTTGGAAATTGTTATATTGTGTAAAATGACTTTGATTTTAAAGAACAGTTGAGGGTTGGAAGTGAAAGCTGAAATACCTCAGTTAACCAAGAGAAAAAGCCCTACATGTAAACAGTGTCAGAGATATTTATATAACTTCCTCCATAGATAAGGAGTTTTTATATTTCTAGAATATAGGTAGTCCTCAATTTACAACAATTCGTTTTGTGACCGTTCAAACTTATGGCACTGAAAAAAATGACTTATGACCGTTTTTCATATTTACAAATTTTGTAGTAGCCCGTGATCAAAATTCAGATGCTTGGCAACTGACTCATACTTATGACCGTTGCTGTGTCCCAGGATCGTGTCATCCCCTTTTGCAATCTTCTGACAAGCAAAGTCAATGGGGGAAACCAGATTCACTTAATAACCGGGTTACAAACTTATCAGCTGCAGTGATTCACTTAACAAAGGTAGCAAGAAAGGTTGTAAAATGGGGCAAAACTCAACAAATGTTTTCATTAACATAAATTTTGGACTCAACTGGTCCTAAGGCGAGGACTACCTGTATTTTTTAATTCCATAAATATAGCAAGCAAAATGATCAGGAAATATATCTAATGTCAGTGTTCCAGCAAACTTCCACTCCAACCAGTAACTCCGAGACAAGCATAATCTCAAAAGTACCTTTATTAGAATAGCACCTGGCACATCTGTGAAATCTCGAAACTAAAGTTTCCTGGATTTCCCACAATGTCCCAACCTACAATCCATCCCCTTTTCTCCCATCATCACATCACATGGACCAATCACGATCTGTCCCAGTGTAAGATCCTTTTTCTCTTCTGCGCCACACTTAATAACCTTGAACTAAGAAAAGAATTTTATTTTGTCTACTTAGAACTACTCTCAATTGAAATCACCCCACTCCCACTTTCTCAAGCTATGTGACTGCGTGGAATATGGCTTCCAAAGCTGACATCCATTTTGATTTCTTGGCAGAAGTGTTCATACCTGTCTTCTTCCAGGATTTGTCATGCCTGCAACCCTGGCATCTTTCAGGGTTTCCTGATCAACATTTTGGAATCAGTCCAACACACATTTCATGAAGCCACAGTGCGAGCTGAATCCACCTGTGATGTAGCCCAGGGGTGTAAAACGCACAGCCCGTGGGCCAAATCTGGCCTGCAATAGGTCCAGAGTTGCTCCGCAAGGCCGTCCCAAAGATGGCAAGGGACTGGCCCATGCCGCCCTGGCCCCAGCCACCCAGGAGCCATGACAATCAGGCCACGCCAACCCCAGCCCCCCAAGGGCAAACAAAATCCTGGTACGGCCTGCGATGGGATCGGGTTTGACACCCCTGATCCTAATGCTAAACTGAAATCTTGTGGGAAACATCTGATCTGGTCATCCATATCACTGCTACTTGATTAAATATCTCTTCTTGAAAATGACTACCTTTTATTCACACTCACTAGAAAACCTCACTCACTTTCTTTAAGCAGTTGATGAAAAATAAAGGCCCAGCAGTGCTATTGGAGACCGCTATTCTTCTTGTAAATTACTGAGAGTACTCACTAAATACATATTTATTTTATTTGATTCTTCAATGAATACGCAGAATTCAAAACTGAATTTGATTTAACTTGATTTTTTTCCTGAACTTAGGGGTGGTCCTCATAGGCAAAATTGCCAGGCATATAGGTAGTCCTCACTTTAGCAACTATTCAAAGTTACTACGGCCCTTCCCAGGGGTATTTAAGACCCAGATCCAAAGTTTCATCAGCTGCCCCCCCCCCCCCGGGTCACATGACTGCATTTTAGGCACTGGGCAACCAGCTCACATTTATGGCCATTTACAATGTCCTACAGCCACACGACATTTTAACGCTTTTAGACAGACTGGCGTTTATCTATGGTTTTGGTGAAACAGGCCCAGAGCAAATTGGTTTGCTTAATGACCACTGCAAAAAAGATACTAAAAATCAGAATGGTCATTAGGCTGACTCACTTTACAATGATCATGACCTTATGATCATAACAGGTTATTAAGTTATGGCTGTAAATCGAGGATGACCTATACATACCGTACTTCCCTCTTTCTTAAGGAAATTAAGATGCTTCTAGGTCAGAAAACTAGAATGCCAAGCATGCTGTGATGGCATTAATAACTCAGGTAGCAGTTGACATATCTGTACATCAATACATAGTAAGAAAATAATAAGTTTATAATATAATTAAAACAATAATCCATAGCAAATTAAACTCTATTATTAAATCTAGTTTTCTAACATTATTTCAGATATAAATACAACAATATAATCTTATGTACTTTTGCAGTCTCTTTTTTTAATCATATTTTAACCCACTATTTCTGAATAAATCTTGTTTCTTCACATCTTGTTTTAAACCTTTGTAACTTCTCTTCCCTTTGTCCCTTCTTTTCCTCTCCAATCCTGCCTTTACCCCCTTGTCTCCTAGTATATCTTTTGTCTGTTCTATTTCAATTTTCTATTATCTTTTCTCATGAACACAAAATTTTCCTGTAATCACAAATTGAAGAATGACACCTTTAAACCCCACCTTTAAATTATTATAAACTTATTATTCTTTTTTATTTTATAACATAGAAAGTAGCTTTAGAATGTACTAAGCAGAATCAGAATCAAAAGTATATATTATTTTAAGTGTTAAATTTAGGGGAAAGATTTAAAGGCGTCATACTTCAATCAGTGATTACAGGAGAAATTTTGTGTTCATGAGAAAAGATAATAGAAAATTGAAAGAGAACAGACAAAAGAAATATGCATAATGATTTAAATTGAGATGAAATAAATAAAATAGAATTAAGAGAGTGAAAAGAGGGGAGAAGCTATACAGAAAATGTAGAATGGTAAATAAGATATGAAATGGGATAAAAAGTGAGCATGAATTTTGAATTTATGTCTATAAAAAGATGTAACCCGGGACTAAGCCGCTTTCCAAAAAGAAGTTTTATGTTTTGATGTTTTGTGTTTTGTTTGTGTATGTTTGTTTATTGAAAACTAATAAAAGTTTAAAAAAAATACACAGTAAGAAAAGCCTCCAGGGTTGCAGTTGATCCAGAAGAAAACCTGAACTTTCAGCACCATTACAAGATCCTTAATAACAGCACAGATACTCAGGTAGGGATTGCCCAATCCCTATGATATTTGGCTTTCCCATGATATGGAACTCTATTCTACCTATCTTTCCCTTCTTTTTAATTGAAAGCCGCTCAATCTTTGAGGTCAGGCAGCCTTATAATTAAAAGAAAGGAAACATACAGTCCACAAAATTGAATTCAAAGAAAGAAACAGTGTTGAAAACCTGGAAGATTCTAGTTAAAAAGAAAAGCTCTCAAAATGGCTGCCATCTGCAGGATTATATAAATCTGTGTCATCTGGTTGCAGGAAGGCAATTGCTTCAACTATGCCAACAACTATTACTACATAAACCTAATATTAAGGTATTGTACTTCATTCTGCTCAGCCACTCCCTGTCCCCAAAGCCCAACAATATAATGGAGGTGAACAATATAAGCCTATTATACTGTCCAGCATGGCTCTGGCCTGGAACAAGATCTAGTGATCCACTCCAGTTTTCTCCACGTAAAAGCGTTAAGGATTGACTCAAAGATGTAGGAGTTATGGTATCGAGCAGTATATGTCCCTGGCTTGGGAGGTACCTATAAATCTGCAGGGGAAGAGCAAAGAGACTATCATACCAGCAGAAGCATCCATAATGTGGATGGGGTAAATCCTAATGGTCCTTCAGCCATTGACACAGCTCCTAGTGAAAAAAGAGCTCTCCAGTGTTCAAAATTGGGAACATGGAACATCAATGGCTTACATCTAGGAAAGTTGAACATTGCTAAAAAAAAATGAATAGGCTTAACATTGATATATCAATCAACGTTGATGTACCAAACATCAGTCAAGTTCACTGGACTGGCTGTAGCTTCTTCAACTCTGATGGTCATATCCCACACTACTCTGGCAATGATACCATCAGAAGAGGAGTAGGTTTCCTACTGTATAAAAAAATGGATATAACCATGGAAAGTTTTCAAACAATCAATGACAGGATAATTGCAACACATATCAACAGAAAACCTCCCAACATAACAATTCTGCAAGTTCACGTTCTCACTGCAGACTCAATAGTAGAGAACATCAACAAATTCTATCCTGAAATTCAGGAAACTCTTGAAACAAACACCAAAGAAAGACATTATATTACTGGAGACTTCAATGCAAACGTGGGAGAAATGGAAGAAAAGGGATCACAGGCAAGTTTGACCTTGGTGAAGGAAATGAAGCAGGAGAACATCCAATTCAACTAAGCACAATGAAGATATGGTTTGAATAACACAATTATACACTTGGATGGACAATCCAAATCAACTATATATTCCGTCAAAAGAAGTGGAACATTCCATCTTCACTGTGAAAACATTCCCTGGTGCAGATTGTGGGTCAGACCACTGTTAGCCTGCCAAAGAAAAGTTGCCAAAGCTGTTGCAATGTCAAACAACCACCCATGATTCAAAAATGTGAAGCCAAGAAGATTCCCCTGGCATTTGCAGTTGAAGTTAAGAACAGATTTGAACTGCTCAATATCATAGAAAGACAACCAAATGAGTTATAGGGGGAAATAAAAACAACTGCCACTGAAAAAGCCCAAGAACATATAGGAAGCCAAAGAAATTGGCCAGTTGGATGTCAGAAGCTACAATAAAAACATCAGATGAGAGAAGGAAAGCAAAAGCCGCTGGTGACAGGGAAGAAATGTGGGAACACTAAATGCAAAGTTCCAGACAAAAGCAAGAAAAGATAAAGAAAAATACTGGGCTAAACAATGTAAGAAGCTAGAGGAAGCAGCCATGAGAGGTCACACATGAGAGTGTTTCACTTATGTGAAGAAGACAAGAAACTCCTTTATGGCAAGAAAGGCTACATGGTCAGAGAATGGGATGGGAAGGAATTGCATTATCAACAAGCAATCAGAGAAAGATGGTGGAAATAATGCAGAACTTTACACAAATGAAAAACAAGGCCAAGACATAAGACCTGACCTACCAGAAATGGAACCCGATATCCTGGAGGAGCAGGTAGTATGGACACTCAACCAGTTGCTTAACCACAAGATCACAGTTGATGAAATTCCTGCAGAGTTGCTAAGATCACTGCCAACAAAAGCACTGACAGCACTTTGCCAAAGTGTATGAAAGAGTGGTCAGAAGAATGGGGAGGAAAAAATCAATATTTATCCCCAAACAAAAGAAAGGTGACAAGAAAGACTGTTCCAACCACTGAACCATAGCCTTGATATCACACATATCACACAAAATTCCCTTGAAGAGAATCCAGCAACATTTTAATCCAACTGTGAATAACCTAATATACAAGCAGGATTTTGGAAAGAAAGGGCAACACATGGGATCATGTTGCCAATCAAAGTTGGATGGTGGGAAAAGTAAAGAATACCCAAAGACCTCTACATGGGCTTCATTGACTACACAAGAGCTTTCAATAGTCTTGACCATGACAGGCTCTCGGATTGTCTCAAAGATTTGGAAATATCACCACACCACATCTAGCTCATTCGGTCATCGTATTCTAATCAGGGACTCTGGAGACCCAAATTGGTTCAGAATTAGGGGGGAAAGCACATTGCAAGTTTACTTCCTATCACCTATACTGTTCAACATGCATACAGAAATAGCAATGAGAAATGCACATTTGGAGGGATCCTGAGAGTCAAAATGAAAGTGAAAAATTTGGACTGCACCTTAACATCAAGAAAACAAAGATAATGACAACTGCAGGGAATACAGAGGCCAGAGAGCAGATTGACAACGAGACCACCAAAACAGTACAGGAATTCATCTTCCTGGGCACAAAAATCAAAGTGGTGGCTGCAGGCAGTTCAGAAGGCGTATAGCACTTGCAAGAACTGTAATGTCTGACATGAATAACACCTGGAAGATTAAACAACCACACAACCAAGTGCAGATTTATAGTTAACACAATATTTTTTCCAACTGATACATGGCTGCGAAAGTAGGACTCTGAAAAAGGCAGATAGGATTCGTCTTGGAACTTTGGTGCTAGAGGCTACTATTATATACTATTATATTTTGGCATCCCAGATTGCCCCCAAAAAATAAAATCCTAACCCAAAGAAACCTTAGGCCAAGCCTCACCAAAAATATCACTTGAAGCCAAGATTGTCAAGCAGAGGCTTGTCATATTTTGGCCATGTCATGAGAACTGATTCACTGGAAAATTAAATCATGTGGGGAGCGACAAAGGAGAAGAGGCCGCTCTGGTACCCTCTGACTAAACACTACAAAAGATGACACTGGGACAACCCTGGCAGATCTGAAGGAGGTGGTGTGAGACAGAGAGGCATGGAGAGTACTGATCCATAGAGTGGCTGAGGGTTGGACATGACTCAAAGGCTGACAACTTCATTCTGGTTGCTTCAAGCTTGGGACCCTTTCAAAAAGTTCAAAATAGCCATTTTATGAACTTAGATGGACACTCTGAGCTTAACATGATTTAAGGCATCTGTGTCTAAACTTTTGGCTTGCCTAGGTCACACTGAGTGAAGAGGCATTGTCTTGGACCACATATAAAATATATATTGTAGTTATACCACATATATAACTGGTTTATATAATAATGTTAAAACTTTATGATATTGGGGCATGGATTGGAAGATTTAAGCTAGCATTCCTCATTTTTAATTTCTATAGCACCTTCTCTCCTTTCCAGGCGCTCCAACATTTCAAACCCTTGATTCCACTTTTTAAAGTCCCATTTCTATCTTGCACATTATAATAGGACTACAAATTTGAAATCAAATGCAGCAAAATTTGAAATATTATCACCCAAAATTCTGACAAAACCAGGATCCAGAAAATTGTCTGCTGAATTTAAAGTCCTTTAAAATGAAATGTACTCAATCAAGGGTAAATTATGTGAAACTTTCTTAACAATGAGTATAAATCTATTGTAATACATGAAGATATGACTTATGCCTCCATAAAGATTTTTTGAAGACTGTCAGCTTTTCTCCAGATGGAGAATGTTATTTGTAGTTCAATACAATGGGCGAAAATATAAGTGAAAGGGTACAAAAAAAAAAAAAAAAAATTGCAAAAATGTTGAGACTTTTCCTCAGTGAGCCATGCTGTCTGGATTAACAAATACGTCTCCATCACTGCTTTTTCAACTGGGACAAATTTGACAAGGTTCATTAAATTCTAAAAGTTAACAAGAGTTGTTTTCTGACTGGATTCCCTCCAAACTCTTTTGGGACTGTGCAGAAATGAATACAAAAAGGCTGAGCCATAAAACACGATTTACCTAATTACAATGGCATTCTGACACCCGTGCTGGATGCGCAACGCAATTAAACCACAACATGTGAACACAGACAAGTGTTGAGGAGGTCTGGTGGGAAATACATTCATATTGTATCATTATTGTTACTGTTATTATTATTATCATCATCATCATATTGCATTATTTCTGTCCCTCAGCAATGCTTCATCTCCCAAGTTCAAAGGGCCTTTCACCAAAGCAACCCATCTGAGAGAAATCCAGTCGGGCTTAATTAATCAGATCAAGCCACCAATATAATTAACCCACTATTATTAATTAGTGGGTTAACCCAGGATTAATTACCTCCCTAGAAGAGGAAGTGCAATCGTGCTCTCCCCTCAGGTCAGCCTACCACTCGGTTGCTGCGGGATCAAAGGGAGCCCCCCATCTCAGTCCTTTAAGATTTGTCCCGAGGCGAAGCGGCAAACCACAAATCAGGACTACCAGGCATCAGCAGTCCTTTCAATCATCATCATCATCATCATCATCATCTCTGCTTTCTCCATTCCCACGAATGGAATCTGGACTTTGTTCACTTAGCCAAAGCTTTCCCCCCGCACACACAAATTAACCAACTTTATACCCAAGCCTGTGCAAGAGCCTCACGACCCGGAATCCCCCAGTCGGGGCGCGTTCCCACGACTCTTCCCGATGAGGCGCAGGTCAGACCCACCCAGAGAGCCGCCTCCGATGAGGACGGCGCCGGCCAGCGCCCCCGCCGAAGCCCCATATATGCACCGGGCGTCGCGGAGGATGCGAGGGACGCGCTCCTGCAGGCAGGTGGCGACGCCAATGTGATAGATGCCCAGGAAGCCGCATCCCGCGAACGACACGCTCCAGCCGTCCTCGCCCTCCAGCAGTTCCAGCATCGCGGCGAATGAAAAGGCGGCGGCGGCGGCGACGACAACCACCCAATTGTGCACCCGGCCCAGTCGCCACACTGGCCGCTCATGAAAGCCGCTAATGTGAAAGCAGCCGGACGCACGCCTTCGCCGCTTCGCCCCGCCCCTGGATATGGCGCCGGACCCGCCGACCAATCGGCAGGGCGATGCAAAACAGACGGCGCGGGGGGGAGGGTTGGAGGGTTGAAAAGGTGCCGGGTGACCCTCGCAGTTCCCTCTCCGTTTTCTTTCTTTCTTTTTTTTTTTTTTTTTTTTGGGGGGGGGGGGGGGCGAGACTACGAGAACCACGGAAGGGGAAGCGCGAAGGCCCTCAGGCTGGAAATCGAGAGACAACACCCCACCCCACCCCGAGTTCGAGTCCTGCCTTGGACATGAAGTACTTGATGTAGACTTCGACTAACTTGACTGTCACTTGGTGTACGTACGCGAATCGGCGTACGTTCAAATGAAATGTCGTTGCGCACAGCCTCTCCGCCACCAGTATGCACGACGACATAAGCCTGGCTGTCTAGCCGAAAAGGTGCTTTTTCGGGAGGCAACCGGACTTTCTTGTTTTCTTCTTTTGTGAGGACGCAGAGAAACCTCCCAAGTGCTTCGGTGGCTACTTGGAAAGGATGCAAAAAGGGAGGACCCAGCTGTCTGAGAGGAATATACATCCTCCCATTCCCAGCCCCCCAATCCAGTCAGAGCTGAAGAAGCTTTTTGGATGAGAAGAAACGTCTTGAAAAGAAAAAAAAACCAAAAAAAAAAAAAAAAACACCAGAAAGTCCAGTTGCCTCCTCAAAAAAGGACCTTGGGGACAACCATGATCTGGATGACTGAGACTGACTAATGACTGAATAAATAAAATAAATAAGCAAGCTATTTGTGGAGCCCTGGGCCAGTCTCTCTCCCTTAGCCGAAGGAAGGTGGCAATGGCAAGCATTTCTGAAAAACCTTACTTTAAAAAAAAAAAAAGACCATATAGTGGCTGACCCAGGCAGTTGCCAGGAGTCAAGGTGGCTCAAAAGCCCCCACTTATATCATAAAGTGCAATAAATCATAATAGTAATAAGCACTATTGGAAATATAAATTGATAATAAGAAAGGGGAACAAATAATATAGTTGGGTCTAGGGTTACTCTTATTCATTCTGCTATCTATGCTGTTTGCTCTGCCCAACCTCAGCAGGAAGCCTGTGAAGATGGAAGCTAAGAAGCTAATTGGGGTCAGAACTTCTTAGTAATGGGAGGGGAGACCACTAGGAAATCCCAAAGTTAGAGGCAAAGCTGGGAAGTTGACAAAACACCCCGCAAAATAAATGAATGAATGAATGAATGAATGAATGAATGAATGAATGAATGAATGAATGCAGGGTTAAACTTTGATGAAATGGGCAAGAAGGAATGAGACTGAGAAAAAGCTGCTACCAAGATGTAGGTCAGATAAAATCTGAGTCCACGGCAAACCCTGCAAGATTGAATCACAATAGTTCTATAATAAAAGTATTCCTAAACTGCATGGCTTTGGTTCCTTTCTCTGGTTCACGCAAAGGGCTGGCACCAATCTAAAAAGCCTGAAAGCACCTCTCCCCTGCCTTCCTTATCTTTGTAAGAATTGGGGAGCATCTTTTCTGAAATACTTTCTCAGGTTAATATTCTGATGATATTTGATCCTGTACAGAATGGGAAGCAATCTCCCATAAGTTCAATGGCATTTCCAAATGACAGCAGTTCAGTCCCTCACCTGCAGTTTGCCCTGGCAGTGTAATGCAATTTTCCTGCCAATTAATGTTGAGACACTTCCCTCATCCCCAACCCAAAATGCATACCAGTCTGGTTCCCAAAACAACCAATCAACTTGTCTGCATTACAACCAAAGCAAATAAGGCAGAATTAAAAATAAGCATCACTTCTCAAATGAGATACATAACTCTTAAGCAACATAACCAAGTGTTTCAGGAAAAACCTAATTAGTAATAGTTCTGTTGTGTAGTGATGTTTGGCTATTAATTACTAGCATATACTGCTACAATGAATGTGGCTACATATGCAGTTAGTTGGGATCCACATCAGAGTAAAGATGTTGAACATGAGGCTGACCAGAGAAATCTGGATTGGACTGTATAAATTTATCTCTGGATTAAAAGACAAAATGCCACTGCTCCATCTTTTGCAGCAGTTTCCTAGAGGATAAGACATCTGTCAGCTTTTGAGAGCAAAACATTTCAATATTCAGACATGCTAAGCTGAGCTAAGTATCTTACTGGTTTCAGTATATTTGTTAAATTTCCTAGCAAAAGAATAGAGATTCGATGTGGCCATGCAGATCTATGATCCTTGATCTAAGCTCTGTTCCAACTTGCTTACACTGCCATAGCCCAACCCACAAGCTTCATCGTGACTTTTTGGAGTGAAGTTATATCCCCTTCTCTCAGGATAGAGATGGGGGAAATAAGTCTTGACCAGTTAACCTGAAGCCCACCTATGAAGACCAAGTACTTGGCTAGCAAGGCACTAAGAACACCATCTTAATTCTAAACAATTCATTTTAGGGCAGTCATTCTATTTCCTGACCTTAATGTTGCATTGAGAATCACTCATGAAGACACACCTTTCAGATCCATGAGTTGTCTTGACAGGTTAGACAAGCCAGAAGGGCTGAGTCATCTTCAGTGGATCCAAAGAATCAGATCGCATCTTCAGGTATTTACATATTGAAGACATCTTCCCAATGGCCCACTTCTGAATTCTTCCTCTTCTTGAATTGTGAGCAAGATGAAGTGAGAATAAGCCAATAGATTGACAAAGGCCAAGATATATATCTAAAGTTTTCAAACAGTATAATTCAGATTGAGACTGGTCAGATCTGCCCTCAAACTGCTTCAACCCTGATTTGCTTTGCTGTGATGGCAGTGTGCCATAAAATGTGGGGAGGGGGAATGGGAAGATAGGGAGAAGGGATGACAGGAAACAGAGGTGCCATCCAAAGACAACAGTTGAAAGATTCAAGGACACAGGCCTGGGAATGGAATGAGAAATGCCCATCCAAAGAGGTGCCAAAATGAGGAACTGTTACCAAAACACTAATTTGAACCTCATGGCACATTACCAAGATCATCCAGGGAGGAGAGTCTGGTGGAAAAGAAAATTACAGGGGTTACATGGGAAATCCTCAGATCTGGCTTTGCCAATGGAGTCCAGGGTCTTTCTTACCTTTCAAGCTGGGACAGGTATGACAAAGAGTGACTTCTCCTAAAGAGAAATCTGGAGATGCCGCCTTTCACCTTCCCTCAGAGGAAATAGGACAGCATTTACAAAGGAAGATTTAAGCTGCTTTCTTGGCAGCTTTACAAGGCCGCTCTGGTCATGTTTCTTACAAGACATACCTATCCTGTGGATTACGGTCCGTAAAGCACATTACGGGTTTTTTTATTGTAGTTTCAGTGCACCTCATGTTAAAGAAGCTTCTCTTATGATCACTTTTAAGCTGCATCCCTTTGCTTTGGTCAGGTAATGTGACCAAAGGTTTGGCTGTTTATAAAATTTGACAGGAGACAAAGTCCAAATGAACCTTTTTGTCCTCTGATGACTGATAGCAAAGTAGTATGCATAATTTAATTGCTATCTTGTTTGTTGAACTTTTAAAGAGGGAGTAAACTATCCAGTGATTCTCCTCCCCAATGTTTTTAAAGAGTTAAAACATGAACTCACATAAAAACTACTAAGAACAGAACAAAATTAAACAGGACCAAAAACAAAAGTATAGTAAGTGCATTTAGAAAAAAGGCAATACACATGTCTTGTCCATTTTCCCCCACCCCCCATTGAATGTTGATAAATATAGTACATTTGTGGTTTTCCCTCTTGTTAAACAGGTCTACAATATACAAGCTTTTATAACTCTGTTTCTAAAAAGAAAAATAATGTAGAAAGTCTGCAACAACTTATCAAACAGATCAAGATATTTTATCCCATAGTAGAGACAAAGGGAATTTCCTGTCTCTTTAAGGGAAAGAAAAAAACAGAAATATTCAGAAATAAAATGCAGTAAAATAGCAACATTCTTGTAAAACTAGTGAAATACAAATTCCTTACTATAATAGTCCAGCATCAATCAAAACACTTTCAGTACAAAGAAGAAACCTTCACACTGTCAACTTCCATGTAGGTAAAGCAAAAGTTTTTTCATGGCTCCGGGGAAAAAAACTGGTAAGAAAAAATGAAAAACAAACAAACATCACATGAAGGAGCCTCTGTGGCTCAGTGGTTAGTGTAGTATTGTAAGCTACTTCTGCAGCCAGCTGCCTACAATTTGGCAGATCGAATCTCACCAGGCTCAAGGTTGACTCAGCCTTCCATCCTTCTGAGGTGGGTAAAACGAGGACCCAAATTGTTGGGGGCAAAAGGCTGACTCTGTAAACTGCTTAGAGCAGGGGTTGCCAACCTTTTGGACCTCAGAGACCACCAAACTCATAATTTTAGATCCCAGGGACCACTAACCAGTTCTGTGGGCGAGGCCTAATTTGTGGGTGTTGTTCCATCCGGAAAGAAGCGCGTGAGACCGGGTTCCAAACAACAACTATTTTATTTAAACTCGCAAGGCAAAAGATACGGAACATAACCCAAACTGCGGCAGCCCTTTATATAGAGGCTTGCATGCTGGCTTGTGGCCAATGACACTTGTTTAACTCTTCCTGCTGTTTGGCGGTTTCTGGGATTGGTTCTTAGTGAACCAATCCATAAGTGACCTTTTTGGCCAATCAGAATGACTGACTTGGAACCTACCAAGTTCCATACAGAACAGGTGTGGCTTGGTGGTCATGTGACTGGCTGGGCATGGCTTGGATGTAAATATTATAAATATTTATATAAATATTGATTTTGTTATAACAAAAGAGCAACTTTTACCCAAAATCAGGCAAAGCAGGCAGATTGAGGTGCTCACAGAATCATTCAGTGATCTATCTATCTGCCATCGGCTAACTCAGTCTCTCAAATTTGCTTGCCGTGAGTCTGCACTGAATTTGCTTGCAAGCAAACCTTCAGTCCTAAGGGAGGTTCGGCTGTGCTGAGCCAAAGATCTAAAGACTAGCTAGGAAGCAAGAAATCCAACCATTCCCTGCTTCATAGCTAATCTAAATCTCCCGGCGCAGCAGAACAGATGATGGTCAGGAAAAGGAAAATTAGCAATTTGGCAGGCAGGTTTACCCGGTAAGCAATGAGTGGTGGGGAGGGTTCCCACAGGCCATGTGGGTGGTGCAGCCTTGTGTTTCTGTGCAGCCTGGATTAATTGCTTTGTGGGGGTGCTCTGGGGGGTGAGATTTCTCCGCGGCCCATCAAAATTTTCTCACAGCCCACCAGTGGGCTGCAGCCTACCGGTTGGCAACTGCTGTAAAGCACTATAAGGTGGTATATAAGTCTAAGTGCCTATTATAATCCAGCAAGGGGTAAAGGATAGTTCAGCATTCACCAAATTTAACGTTTAAAATATAAAAAGCAAAAACAAATTCAAAAAGCCATGTTAAGACAAAGACACCCCTAAAAATCCACAGCTGATAGGAAAAGTTGGAGACCTGATTTTCCACCCATTTTTACCATGAACAACTATCCAGGTTCTTCTTTGTGGGTAAGTAGACTACCATCTGAAATTTATCCGGGGTTGTTCCAAGTTTCTCCCATTCCAATCTAGAGAGCGAGTAACCACCAAAGAGCTTTGGCAGTGACATCAGCTGTTTGTCAACAGTACAAAAAGCCTCTCAGCCACAGAGGACCTCCAATCAGTGATTTTATATCATTTATAAAAATGTACCTGGGTGTATGTTATCAGATATGATTGTTTATAGATTCTAGAGCTTTACTTGTGTTTTTTTTTTTAAATTTATGTTTCTTAATCTCTGTAGTATTTAATGATAGAGACATCCTACTTATCCATGTAGGATAGTACATGTCATTTTCACAGGTATTTTCTGGCTTATTAATTTAAGTATGTTACAATGAGATTACATTATAAGAGTAGTTTATACACCAATATACTTTTTATTCTAATAGACATTTATCATGGTCCAGGTTAGATATGATTTGGATCTCAACAGAATTAATATCTACTATTCAAGAAACAAATATTGAAATAAGTACTTGGGCAGATCATAGTCCAATGACAATTAAATGGAAGGGACAAAGAAAAAGATCGAGATGGACATTAAACAATACCATTTTAAAGGAGAAAGATTTTATGCAATAGATGGAGAAGGAATTGGTCTTTTTTTTTAAAGAAAATAAAAAAGAAGATACCTCAATACAGAATGTTTGGGATACAATGAAGGCATATGTAAGAGGTTTGATAATAGACTATACAAGAAAAAAGAATATTAGGAAAAGACAAACCTCTAAGGCCTTGGAAGATGAATATATAAGACTTGAAAAAGAATTACAGAAAATACCACAGAAAAAAGATATTAAATTGAAACTGGATGTAATTAAGCATAAAATGGAATTAATAGAGAAAGAAGAACTGGCACAGAAAATTAGAAATTCTAAACAGAATTATTTTGAAGATGCAAATAAACCAGGTAGATGGTTAGCATATAAACTGAGAAAGGAGAAGGAATCAAGAAAAATACTGAAACTAATAGATGATCAAGGTCAAGTTTGTTGTGGTAATAAGGAGAAAAAGGAAATTATTCGAGATTATTATGGACAACTATATAATCAAGAGAATATTGATGAGAAAAAAATTAAACAGTATTTACAGAATGTTAACTTACCGAAGATACCTAAAGAGACTGAAGAAATGTTAGAAAGCAATATAACAATGATGGAACTAAATGAAGCATTTAAAAGACAAAATAATGGGAAAGCACCAGGTCCAGATGGGCTTCCGGCAGAATTCTATAAAAAATTTCAAGAATCATTGAACACTCCATTGTTAGAAATTATGAATGAAGTTATGTTAAAAAAGATGACACCCAAAACATGGTCAGAGGCTTATATTACACTTATTTTAAAGGAAGAGGCTGACCCGTTGCAAATTAAGAACTATAGACCTATTTCCTTATTGAATGCAGATTATAAAATTTTTGCTTCAATCTTAGCAGAAAGACTGAAAAAATATTTAAATAATTTTATTCATCCAGATCAAAATGGATTTCTACCAAAGAGACAAATTAGAGACAACATGAGAGTAATTTTGGATACCTTGGAATATTATGAGGCTCATCCTGAAAAACAAATGGCTTTGATATTCCTAGATGCTCAAAAAGCATTTGACAACGTGAACTGGAGATTTATGTTATTATTATTGGAACAGATGGGCTTTGCCAGAAAATTTATTCAAGCAATAGAAGCCATATATAATAAACAGACAGCAAAGGTAATGATGGAGGGAGAATTTACAGATCTTATTAATATAAGAAGAGGTACAAGACAAGGATGTCCCCTATCTCCTTTGTTATTCATATTAACTTTGGAAGTGTTGAATAGAAATATTAGAGATGATAAAAATATAAAAGGAATGAAAATTAAAAAGGAAGAATTTAAACTACAAGCTTTTGCTGACGATTTAGCTTTTATTCTGGAAGACCCGTTAGAAACCGCTCCAAAGTTATTGGAAAAGGTAGAGACATATGGTGAGATGGCTGGCTTGAAAATAAATAAAGATAAAACAAAGATTTTGACAAAAAACATGTTACTGAGACAAAGAGAAGAACTGACAGATCTTTTGAAAATTCAAATTACAAACAAGGTTAAGTATCTGGGGATATATTTGACAGCAAGATGTAGCACATTAAAAGAGAATAATTATATTAAACTTAAACAACAGATAATTACAGATTTGAAGAAATGGGAAAATTTACAATTGTCATTAATAGGGAGAATTTCAACAATTAAGATGAATATTTCACCTAGAATTTTATTTCTCTTTCAAACAATACCAATTAGACTTGGAAAAGACTATTTTGAAGATTTAAATAAAACTATGTTGAAGTTTATATGGCAAGGTAAAAAAGCGAGAATAAAGTTAAAACTTTTGCAAGATGCTAGAAATAGAGGAGGTTTTGGCCTGCCTAATTGGGAATTGTATTATCAAGCTGCAAGTTTGATGTGGGTCAAAGAATGGATAACATTAAGAAAACATAGATTGTTGACATTAGAAGGACATGATTTACTGTTGGGCTGGCATGCTTTTTTATGGTACAAGGGAACTAAAACACAGGGGTATTTCAGAAGACATTATATACGGAAGTCTTTGTGGTTAAATTGGGAGAAGATAAAAAAACAATGTTATTTGAAAATTCCAATTTGGTTATCGACTATTGAAGCATTTTCCTATCCTATGATCTATAAAAAGGAACAAACAGTTAGATATGGGGAACTGTTGGATGAAAAGGGTGGACTTAAAACGATCCAAAATTTAGAGGAACAAGGTATAAGGATGAATTGGTTTTCATATGCGCAAATACACTCAAGATATCTTGAAGATTTTAAAACGGAAGGATTCTATGATAAACAGACTGATTTAGATAAGATATTGATGGGTACTGATGAGAAAGTGATTAAAAAGTTATATGGTTATTTATTGGGAATTAAGCTGGAGGAAGAACAAGTTAAAGAAACTATGATTGCATGGGGGAAGAATTTTGGATATGGAATTGATTTAGAGCAATGGCAAAAATTGTGGTCTCAAAATTATAAAATGACAATGTCAATAGCATATAAAGAAAACTTGTATAAGATGTTTTACAGGTGGCACCTTCCCCCGACAAGAATAGCAAGAATGTTCAAGAATAAATCTGAAAAATGTTGGAAATGTCATCAGATACCTGGCTCATACTATCATATGTGGTGGACTTGTGAGAATGCTAGAAAATATTGGACTAAAATTCACATGTGGTTGGAAAAAATGACAAAGAAACACATAGACTTGAAGCCAGAGATCTTTTTATTGGGAATTTTACCTGATATATATAATAAAGACTTGAAATATTTGATTGTAAATGTATTAACAGCGGCTAGGATTGTATTTGCTAAAAACTGGAAGAATGAGAAAATACCATTGCAGGAAGAAATTATTAAGAAAATATTGGAATGTGCTGAGATGAGTAGATTGACATTTGAAATTAGAGAACAAGAAGATAAACAATTTTATGCAATTTGGGGTTTTTTTTATCAATGGTTAGATGATAAAATACAATAATAGAGCATTAATATTATATATATGAAGAGTTTTTAGGATTGATTTGTTATGATTATACGATAAATTATAGAATAAACTGTTTGAAGTATTGTTATCTCGCAAAGCATGAATGATTAAAAGTATAGTCAGAAAAAGATTTTTTTATTTTTATTTTTTTTTTAGTAATATTAGAATATGGATTGACAATATGAGTGGTTATGCAATATAATTGTAATTGACACTATAAAATGA
This sequence comes from Laticauda colubrina, assembly GCA_015471245.1. Lineage (NCBI taxonomy): Eukaryota > Metazoa > Chordata > Lepidosauria > Squamata > Elapidae > Laticauda > Laticauda colubrina. The sequence continues at coordinate 4,393,838 of BLBF01000022.1, read as the reverse complement.
ATGCACAAAACTGATGAACCAACCGATACAACGGAAGTATATATGAGAGTAGATGTTTTTAATGTTTTGTATGTTTGTCTGTTTGTAGAAAATTAATAAAAACTTTATAAAAAAAAAAAAAAGAATTCTTTTGGAACAAAGAAACATCAGACTTTGGTCCATGGATATTAAGGGACGGAGAGGGTTACATTTGTGAGATGCATTATTTATCAGGGGAAACAATGATTATAATTGTTTTGGATTGGTGATGTGCAGGTTGTACCAGAAATACCAGGATGATACTACGGAAGGGGTTCTCTACAAGATGCTCTTGCACAGTTTGGGAGTGGCCGATTTGCCAAAAGAATTAATTGCTGTCACCAGCACCTCTTCACTACGAGAGAATCAACAGGCAGAGGAAAAGAAGCCAATGGATCTTCCAGAGAGGTAACCCATCTGTGACTGCTAAAGTAAAAATGTAATAATTATCCATAGGAAAATTTAGCTTTAGAACAGAGGTCTCCAAACTTGACAACTTAAAAGACTTGTGGACTTGAATTCCCAGAATTGAATTCTGGGAGTTGAAATCCACAGGTCTTCTTTTTTTCACTTTCTCTTCCTGGGGTTAGTATTTAATAACAAAGTTACAGTTAAAATGTATCTTTTAGCAGTCCTGTTAAAATTTAACTTTAGATTCCAGGCTAGCTCCTCCTTCCAAATCCTGTTCTTCTTCTCTTCCTCTCCCTTCCCACTTAAAGCAAAAGAAAATTTTCTTTCTCTCTCTCTCTCTTTTTTTTTTTTTGCCTTTTATATTCAGAAATCTTTATTATCCCCTTGGCAATTAAATTTTCCTGTTGATGCCAAAGCAGATTTTTCTGATTTCTCATTCATCTCTGTTCACTGTCAACGTAAGGAATGAGAGTGAAAAAAAACAACTTTCCCTTTTCACTTTCATTTGCTGCTTCCGAGTCTTCTTTGGGAGTAATGTATCTTTTTTTTTTTTAAAGTTTAAGTTCCAGGATGCCTTAATTGTTTCTTCTTGTCCCGGTCAGCCAAAACTTTCACTTCAGCACTTTCTTCCTCCTGCACATTCTTTTCCGGATGAGGGCTTCTTTGAGGCGGCCATTTCTGACCGCCGCTCTACTGCCTTCGGGAAATGGAGTTTAGCCAGCTGGGGAGGAAAGATGCGGTTTTCCTTGACCCTGCTGGAGTCTCCTCCGTCTTCACCGACCTCTACGGGGTGGCTTAGTCCTGAAGCCAGCTGGCTCGGGGCACTCCGGCAAGTGAGCCCAGGCAGAAACTGCGCACAATCGCAGATTCTTGCCTGCCACCGAATCTCTGCAAACCAGAAGTTTTCTGAAGTCCACAAGTCTTAAAGTTGCCAAATTTGGGGCCCCTGCTTTAGAACATCTGTTTTTTCTGAATGTTCCTTTGATGTTCTGTATGGAAAAAAGTACCTCAACTGTTGCTCTTGTTGAAACCCCCTGATCTCTGGGGTTCCACAGAATCTCCCACTCTTCGAAGACAGCGTCCATCATCTGCTCTAAGCAAATCAAAGCATCTCAGCGGCCTAAAATGTTCTCAGAAAAGTGAGCAAGAGTCAGATCTGGTTCGTGATTGGAAGGGAGACCACACAGAAAGCTAGACTGGGAAGTTGAGAAGTTATTTCTTAAGCAATAATAATACTATTGCTTAGGAAAACCACGCAGATCTACTAGGAGTCTTGCTTGACTCAAATGTGTCTTTGTCATTATTTAATTTGCATATTTATTGCCTCCCCTTCTAGCTTGGGGCTGCAGTTCAGACTGATTGCTCTTTTGTTGTCTTCTGAGAGAAGCATTAATAAGGAATATCTTTATTTTAAGTGAAAACCTAGAGTTTTTGCATGTTATTGTATTAATATTAATATTGTATAATGCTTGACCCAACAAAATCAGTTTTGTACTTATTCTATTATTACTTTAGGGTATTCCTTGACTCTGGATAAGATTAAGGCTGATGGCTTAATTTAGTTTAGTTTAGTGTACTTTATTGTCATTGCACCTCGTACAATGAAATTAAATACCATCTTCAGTGTATATTATGACTATGAAAGTAAACACAAACACACATCTTTCACTTTCTGTAAATTGAATTGAAAACCCCTGATATTGCATTAATATTGCACTACACAGTAGAATTCAATAGAGTTATTGCCCTGGGATAGAAGCTGTTTTTCAGCCTAAATAGATTATATATTTATAATAGATATTTTTATAGGGAGATTTAGAAAAGGCATATCTCTTAATGCCTGATAACTAACTATAAATACAGGTAAGTACTGTACGTGATGTCTTCTTCATCTGTTGTGGCTCCTAGTGCCTTCTTGGGTGTGTTCACTCATATCCTACTTTTCCTTCAAGGAGTTCCCTTAATCTCCTCTCCAGTTTTCATTGCCACTGCCTTGTGAAAGAGACTGAGAGCACAACTAGCCCAACAGCACCCCATGAGTTTATCCAGATGTGGGAGGAGTTAAGTCTTCTTATTCCAATGCACACAAAGCACGGATGGAGTTTTAATCATACCATCACAGCCATCATCCTGACTTCTTGGGCCATACCATGCAGATACCTGTTAACCACTCTTCCAATTTTAGAATGAAACAAATTGAAGACCACATCTACAAACAAGCCAGGAATAGAACCGTTGATGAAGTCTTCGAAAGGCTGAGGGATGGCATTCTGCATCAGGAAATGGGCATGAGGGATGCCTTCCTTGCTTATCACAAACAAGCTAGCGGGAAGTTGAATAAAACTTATTTCCGCAAGGTAAATAGAATCTTATTTCATTTTAATTTACTCTAGCTCATTCAAACCAACTTAGTCTTTCATCTTTCCTCTTAATAGCTTCTTAATTTCATTTTAATTTACTCTCAGTCTGACATTTCTGTTTTGTCTTTTCTCTTGATAGCTTCTCCGCTTAGGACACTGCTTATGTCTTGGCCTTACAAAAAGTCTGTCAACAGTTTAAGGGGCTTTATATTTCATGGTTTCCATCCTCCCACTCATATCATTTCCACATAGCATTGCATACCTTTTCTGCTACCATCTTCATTTTGTAGCTTGGACTTTATCATGTTTAACTCATCAAAAGAGTCCATGAAACTCAGTCCAGTGCAAGAGAAATCTGAGGGGCAAAGGGGCATATTTGAAGGGCATTTAGTGGCCCCTTTGCCTAAAAACACCATTTAAGTCCCTGTTAGGGGCACTTAGCGTGCTCAAGAAATCAGTCACAAAACAGCAGAATCAAAACCATGCCCCCTTTCTTTACAGCCTGGATGTAAATAACACTGATATAACTGAATATTCTTGTATGCTGGCACCCTAAGTAAAGATTTGTGAATGAAATATATGGGTATCTTATTTATTGATTTCAGACAGGATCTTGTCCTTGCAGTTGCAACAATGGCCATGAAATGGGATCATATGTGGGCATTCCATTGTGCATCCTGGCAGCACTGCATCTCTTGAAGTAACTCAGCGATACACCACAAGGAGATGAATGTTTCTTTCTCATTTCTCTGCTCTTGTAGCTCTAAAATTAAACATTCGATCTGATAGCAAAAGCTATACTAAAATACAAAGCTGCTAATCTCTTTTTAAAGGCTTTCAAAATCTCCTGAAGAGTGATAATTTGTTAATTAGCACATTCTCACTTTTTTTTTCACATTTTTAAACCAGTCAGCCATTCAATGTTTCTTTTTTCTCCAGTGGTACATCAGTAAAATGAAATAGAATTGCAAGAACAATTACCACTGAAGTTATTACAGAAGGACTAAAAAAAATACTGTACAAACACAAGAGAACACGCTCAAATTAGAAAAGGTGGGGAGACTTGGAATTATTAAGTGGAGAGAATTACAAACTGAATTCAGTTCTGTTACTGTATTTTTAACTAGCAGTTTCTACAAATTTTATGTTTTCAAAACCACACCAAACTATGTGACTGCAAATTTACTAAATGATGGGGATTTTGTGCATTTTTAAGCATCAATGGCTCTTTCTTGAAAGAAAGTTTTATTTGTCTAGCATGGTGGGCATTCCTCTATTTTGAATTCAATTCAAGGACTAGATAATATGTATATGGTTAGTATTGATACCAGTGCCATTCCAAGGGTTTGTATCCAGCACAGTGTTTAATCTAGTCATCTTTTTTTCTCTCTGACAGCTACTGGAGGATATTCAGATGCCAATGAGTGATGATCATTTTAATCTATTAATTGAAAAAATAGGATTCCCAGTTGGAGGCTTGAGTTATCTTGATTTTGTAGCAATGTTTGAAGGTGAGCAAATACATTGCTAAGTAATATATTGATTCTCAGATACGGATGTTATATCTGCTTCTGTTTTTTAAAATTCAGTGGGAAATTAATTATTTTGTGATAAAATCTGACCAAATATGTAGAGAAATGAATGAACAAGGAAGCATTGTGATTGTTAGCTGAGATCAGCCAGTTGTGTGGAAAACCCATAGTTTAGACAAATTGGGAAGACAACAACTGTTGGTCTTCTGAACTAAAAAGAAGAGAAACTGGCAATGGTCCTGCTTGAGTTACATTCTCTCTGTCAGCAACTAAAAAACTTTCTCCTCTATTCAAGAAGCAAACAAAAAAGAAAACCCATGAATCTCTTTCATTTCTTGTATTATGCAAAGAAAAAAAAGGGGGAGGGCTGATAGAATCTTTTCAAACTAACACACATTTTATTAAAAGACATCAACCTTTGTGAGATGACAGGAACTTGGCTGAAGCTTCTCAAAACCTTGACATGACTAGGAAGGAATCAACTTTATTGTATAATACAACTGGAGCCACTTCAAGGAGTTAATTGCCATTCTGACATCTTAGAAAGGAGTAGTGCCATATACCTGCTAGATATCTCTGTATATCTAGAATCTCCTTGAAGCACTTTCTACAACACAAAATAATGGCTAAGGATGTCTGGTTCCAAATCAAAATCACATAAGCTGATGGCATCTAAAGAAGGGTCTGTCAAGATAATCTTAATGGCAAAGGTATCATGAAAAAAAAACCATGCTCTCCAAATTCCACAAATACCTTTGGAGCAAGATTGAAAACAGACATGCTGTATCTTGCTCAATTCTCTAATGCCAGCGTTGTTGAGAGTCAGAAACTATAGAGAATCATGTCTGGTTAGTATTTGGATGGGAAAATCTATGCCTGTAAGGTAGATTGGATAGTAAAAAAAAAAACATAATGGAATAAACAACAGTCGCCACATTCGTGATATGGCAAAACATTACAGGTTTGTGCTTATAGTCCTCAGGATTTGAATTAAGCTTGAAGGAAATGCTATCTTTTGCATATCTAAGTATCTTACTTTTAACTATGCTGAATTTTATTTTGTTAGATTGCGCTCAGTGAAATTGGTAATATGTCATCCTTTTTATTTGAAAGTTGGTGCCAGATGAATCTGGGGTAGACAGATTGACTAAATCTGGATCTGAGGTGCTAAAAAGTAGTCCCCACTTGGGATATTTTAATCCTTTAATCCATAACTGATTCCTCAGACTTGCAGTTCTATTTATAAACATGGATTCTGTGAAATTCAAGAGAAAGGGTGCTGGCAAATCCCTGGTATTGTCAGGCATGACAGATCAGGTCTATGTAGATCAGGTCTACATATAAAGGTACAGTTAAACTGGTATATTGCTATGTCCAAAAATCTTCTCAACTAATGGTTTACACCTGCTTGGGGTTAGATAAGGGTCAACAGAATTCAAAGGAGGTTGGACTTTGTGCAGGGATTCTAGCAAATCTTTTAACTCTGCCCCCAGGTTCTGCCATTCCTTCTCCTATAAGGAGAGATTTCCTATTTTGAGAGAAGATAAATTTATAGAATAGTTTATCATGGTTTGACTTTTCAATGAAATGAAATGTTTAAATTGTATGCAAGTGTGTCTCAGATTAGCTTTTGACATATCTATGGAGTGGTAGCTACTAAGAACTGAAAGGACACTATTTTAGGTATCTTTTGAATTGCACAGAGCTGTAATGATTGAACTATTAAATAGCTATTCACCAGGCCTGAAAAGAAGAAAAAAAGAAGAAAATTTCTGAATGATGGAGAAGGGAGGACTTGAAGTCAAGCTGACTTATTTTTAAAGGCAAGAGAGTGATCTTTATGACTTGGAAGAAAGGAATGAAAGTCTTTGGTGTTATTTTAAATACTGGTGATATAATTTTTCCCTACTTCTCTTGTATAAATCAAACAGGATGTAATATTTCCCAATGTTATATGTTGAAAATACTACCTTCGATGCCCATATACTATATTTACTAAGCTAAATCCAAGTTTAGGGTTATTATTCCTAACCAGGCAGTAACTCCTCTGGATTTCCACTGACCAGAGGTGGTATTCAGCAGGTTCTGGCCAGTTCTGGAGAACTGGTAGCAGAAATTTTGAGTAGTTCGGAGAACTGGCAAATACCACCTCTGACTGGAGATTTTACAGTATCCTTCTCCTGCCATGCTCACCAAGCCATGCCCACAGAACCGGTAGTAAAAATTTTGAATCCTGCCACTGCCACTGGCATAATTTTATAGCTTTCTGGGAATGTGAAAAACATTTCTTGAAGACTTAAAACACTGGGCCCTGTCTAACAAAATGAAATTTAATGTAGAGAAAAGTAAGCTTTTACACTTAGGCAATGAAAGCCAATCATATACGTATAGATTCGGTGAAACTTGGTTTAATGGGATCTTAGAGTCCTTGTGGACAATTACTTAAATATGAGCCAACAGTATGAGGCAGCATCCCAAAAAAGACAATGCAACCCTAGGCCACGCTAATGGAATCAAGAATAGAAGAATAGAATCAAGTCCATTTGAAGTTCTCATACTGCTTTACAAAACCTTAGTAAGAGCACACTTGGAATACTGCAATCGGACTGGTCACCACAATATAAAAAAAAATGTTGAGATTCTGGAAAGAATGCAGGGAAGAGCAAGAAAAACGATGAGGGGGCTGGAGGCTAAAACATATAAAGAATGGTTGCTGGAATTGGGTATGTCTAGTCTGATGAAAAGAAGGACTAGAGGCAATAGCACAGTTTCAACAGTTTCAATATTTGAGGGATTCGTACAAAGATGGGGGCGGGTATCAAACTATTTCCCAAAGCACCAAAAGGCAAGGCAAGAAACAATGTTTGGAACCTAATTAAGGTAAAAAGCAATCTAGAACTAAGGAGAAATTTCCTAATGGTGAGAATAATCAACCAATGGAATAGGTTGACTTCCAAAGTTGTGGGTGCTCCATCATTGGAGGCTTTCAAAAAGAGACTGGACAGCTATTTGTCTGAAGTGGTATAGGGTCTCCTGCTCAAGCAGGGAGTTGGACAAGAAGACCTCGAAGGGTCCTTTCAAACTATTATTTGTTCTATGATCTGTCACAATTACTTGAAATACCAGAGATTTGTGGTTTCTCTCCAACGGTCAACAAGCAAAATCTTTGAAGCAAATCACATGTGCATATGCACACATATATGCAAACATTTTCCCATACAAACTTGATTTTTTTAATGTCATCATTTTGTGAAAATAATCCCCAGAGTACCAGCAACCTTACTGCTTCTATAACATATACAGTTCTAAGCTTGTTCTCTGTGAATGTTAAAGAATGTTTGTATAGTTATTTTACTATTCTACATGTATTATTAGCAGTCTTAATTGTGCTCAGCCTTACAGAATTCCTGTTAGCAAGCATTGATTATACCATAAAGTAAAATGGCAATTAGAACAAGATCCTTCTTTTTTTTTAAAAAAAAAAAATCACACCATACAAATTAGCCAGAAAAACTCTACATATGACAATTAAAAGCATTTTCACAGAGAAAAACAATTCAGCTGCACAACACTGACAAAAGATATATTTTACGATATTCATTAGCTCAAACAAGCCACTTTTTCCCAAGCAGTAAAACTAGTATCTTTTGCAGAAGTGCTTTGATTTCCCAGATTTCTACACTGGACAAATACTTCCACTTCAACATTGTATTGTTCATTGAATATTCAATATTATTCCACCATTCATGTCTCCCCTGTACTAGGGCAAAGGTGCCTGTAAGGAAAGGATAACGTCAAAATGGCAGGAGAAACCTTGAGATCAAAGCCTAGCCCTGGTTTTACATGGTTTTATGTGTCACCTTTAGGGGAATTGTCTTGCAGGGGAAATGAGTCCTATAGGTGATATGAAACTGAAAATCTCTGTCCCTCCTTATGTTATACAAGAGCCATTTTTAGGAGACAACCAGGAGCACAGAAATCTTTCATGGTTTGTCTGGGTCTCTGCTTTACCATATAAAGAACAGATTTGGGCAACCTATATCTTTTTTCCTTGAAGGAAGTGCAGACAGCCTTGGTTTCAAAAGGCTCAGTAGCCTCACCTCACATAGTTCCTTCTGAGGAAGACACCAGGTGTCTGGGTGTCTGAGAGAAAACCATCTCACCCTTGCAGGTGTACCAGAGCTAATGTCTACAGTTTACGAGCTTCACCAAAGGGAGGGAGAGCAAGGGGGTAGGGGATTGGCTTGATTCAGATCTACATACAAAGAGGGTTTCTGTGAAAGATTTGCAGTTAGGTAATCTATTTGCATGTACTTTGATTGCACCCCAGAATCACTGAGATGAGAGTTCTATGTACTTTGCCTGGTGCTGATGTACCCAACAAAATGCACATGGATAATAAATGCAAGTCCCCTTATTAAAATTGCAAATTCAAAATGAAAGCTAAGCTGCATGGGGGAAACTTATATTTCCTGTTAGATATAGTCACAGGCACAATTTCATTTGTGAATTGAACAAAATGTTCCAGGCAAGGGGAGATAAACCCAGACTGAAAAATGGAAAGACAGATGCATACATAAGGCAGCATACTAGCATATAGCCCAAATCTGCAAAGATGAAGTCAGGAAAGTGAAGTGTCAGAATGAACTAAGACTTGCAACAAATGTCAAAAATAATTTTTAAAAAGTTTATTTCAACAAAGAAGAAGAAGAAAGTCAAAGAAACCATCAGTCTACTCATGGGAGAAGATAGCAGAGCTACTTTATTCTTTCTTTGCAACTGTCTTCACACATACACAAAAAATAGCCCAGCCTACCAAATACAAAACTGTAAAAGAAAAGACTAGGAATTCAAATTTAAATAGGCAAGAAAATGGTAAGAGAACACATATCCACTTTAGATATGTTTAGATCATTACAACCTGATGGATTACATCCCTGAATTCTGAAGGAGTTAGTAGGCCTGATCTTGGAACCATTGAGCCACATCTTTCAAAGATCCTGGAGCACGGGGAAACTATCAGAGGACTGGAAAAGAGCTGATGTGATTCCCATCTTCAAAAAAGGGGAAAGAAGCATCCAGGAAATTACGGATCAGTCAGCCTGACATCAACATCTGGGAAGATCCTGGAAAAAATGATCAAACAACAGTTCTGTGAACAACTAGAAGCAAGCAAAGTTATAACCAGAAGCCAACATGGGTTTGTCGAAAACAGATAATTCCAAACAAATCTTAATTTGTTATTTGACAAAGTGACTAAATTAGTGGACCAACGAAATGCTATGGATATAATATAATTGGATTTCAGTAAAGCATTTGACAAAGTAGACTGCAGTGTACTTTTGGTAAGCTAGAAAAGTGTGGAGTAGACAGCATAACCACCAAATGAATTTGTAACTGGCTGACAAACTGCACTCAATGTTTAGTTCTTACTGGAACTATATCTACATGGAGGGAAGTACTTAGTGGTGTCCCCCAATGTTCTGTTTTAGGCCTTGTACTCTTCAATATCTTCATAAACATTTTAGACAAGGGAATAGAAAGAGAACTCACCAAATTTGCAGATGACACCAGGTTCATAGGGCTAGCCAGCATCCCAGAATATAGGCTTACGATCCAGATGGATCAACAATGGGACCTATCTAACAAAATGAAATTCATTGTAGAGAAAAGTAAGGTTTTAAATTTACACAAGAAAAATCAAATGTACAGGTACAGATTAGGTGAAACTTGGCTCAATAGCAATAACTACTAGAGAGATCTTGGAGTCTTAGTAGACAATCACTTAAATATGAGCCAGCAGTGTGCTGCAGCTCCCTAAAAGCTAATGCAATCCTAGGCTGCATTAACAGGGATAGAATCAAGATCACATGAAATGTTAGTACTGTTTTATAAGGCCTTGTGGCATGGTCGGACTTTGAATACTGCATCCATTTTGTCACCACAATATAAAAAGGATGTTGAGACTCTGGAAAGAGTGCAGAGAAGAGCAACAAAGATGATTAAGAGTCTGGAGGCGAAAACATGAAGGATAATTGCAGGAATTAATTAACTAAGGAATTTAGCAATCAAGAGGCGTGCATAAAGTGCACACCTGTGCCTATGTCCCTTTCCTATTGTCCCCATTTTTTTGTCCCCATTTCCTGTATTCTTACTCATGTTTATACTTATACCTATTATCTTGTAAGCAATTGACAAATCAAATTTTAAAAATTGGATATGTCTAGTCTAGTGAAAAGAAGGACTAGGGATGGTATTATAGCCGTCTTCCAATGTTTGCAGGGCTACCACAAAGATGAGGGAGATCAACTTATTTTCCAAAGTGCCAGAAGGCAAGACAAGAACCAATGGATGGAAACTTATCAAAGAGAGAAGCAACCTAGAACTAAGAAGAAATTTCCTAACTGTGAGAACAATCAACCAGTGGAATGGCTTGCCTTCAGAAGATGGGGATGCCCCATCACTGGAGGCTTTTAAAAAGAGACTGAACAGCTATTTGTCTGAAAGGGACTTTTGCTTGAGCAGGGGGGTGAACTTGAAGACCTAGAACAGGGGTTCCCAAACTTGGCAACTTTAAGACTTAAGGACTTCAACTTGAATTGAACTTGAATTGAAGTCCACAAGTCTTCAAGTTGCCAAGTTTGGAGACCTCTGATCTAGAAGGTCCCTTCCAAATTTGCTATTATGTTGTTCTAAATTTCAAAAGAGAGTTACCTCCCCATTTCCCCATCCCTTCAACATGGACATCTCTTCAACATCTTCTCAACATCTCTGTCATCTGCTCAACATGGACTGAAAAGGGCAGGCCTGACTTGCAGCCTCCTTCCCTCCCTCATAACACACAGGCACATCTTTGCATCAATTTAAAAATATTTAGCATCAGCAAATGCATACCAGAAAAGGGATTCTTCTGTCTGATTCTTTTTCTTGTTGAAATTGAAAGCTTTTCCCCCAAAGTGACAGCCCACACTTTCCATAAGAACTAGAGATAGATTCTAAAGTTAATAATTAGCTCTAATAAAAAATAAAAGGACGCTGAATCTAATTTTACACATTTACTGGATGAAATATGATCAAGCTGACATATACAGTATATAAAAACTATGCTGAGCAAAGACCTCAACATTTATAAGTAATCGGAAACATGAATACCCTGTCAAAATTTCCTTCTACCCAATCCAATATACAAACAGATAATTCATCATAATTGGATGAACATGACTATCATGACTATCATTTTTTGATAAGCCCCCACTCCCCAAATATATAGTTTAGGTCAGCCTAACACGAAATCCCTAACTTTAACATGCTGTCTGGGGAATTCTTGGAGTTGAAATCCACATATCTTAAAAGTTGTAAGGGGCGTGCATAAGAACACTAACGTGGCTATGTTCCCTGTCTTAAAGTTCCCTTTTATTTGTATCTATTTCATGTATTAATATTCATGTTTATACTTATATATATTATCAAAATGCAAAATAAAGTTGAGAAAGACTGGATTAAAGAAATTAATAGGTCCATCTAATCAGTTGCATTGCTATGTAGGGATCTGAATTATTGCTGTGTAGGGATCCACACGTTGATCAATATGTACTACAATTCTAATATCAATTATTCAAATCTACATCAAGCAAAAGGATAACATGGATTGTTATTGATATAATTTTTTTTCAGATTCCAGATTGGGTGGAGCCTGTTCAAATCGCCAAATCAGTGCTAGCAAAAGTCATTTCATGTCTGCTGAAGAATGTCTCAGCCAGTATAGTGACAAGCTTGTGGAAGAATATGGGGTAATTACATTACTTTCTCATGATTATTAATTTTGTTTAATTGATGATTTATTTTCAAAGACAGAAAAATCAGGAAGTTCAGACTGTTTAGAATAAATGTAAAGTAAGCTCATGCTTTCTACAAGAATCTGAACTACTAATGGTCAAAGCAAATTGGCAGTAGTTCAGAGTCATGGAATTCAAGGTCGGCTGGACTTAGATATCTTGTGGGCAGAAAGGGACTTGAGACAGATGACATGTTTAACCCCTCCCTCAGGCTCAGCCTGCTCATCTCCTACATCTATATACTGTAGCTACCCATGTCACAGCACCCAGAGCCACTCAGAGTTTACTGGCCATAACAAAATTAATGAATAAGTGAGCACTCCAACAGAATGCTATGAACTATAATATCCCTGGGTACAAAGTTTTATACATGATTTCCACTCCTGTATTATATGTGAAAATTTAACTATCTTCTTACAGTTTATACTGTATGTATTTTTATTTATTTGACCACTGGGATTAAAGCTAAAAAAAAACCCAGTGATTTAACACAGAGAATAAACTAATTTTATCGTAATTTACCCACACAGAGAAGTATTTGTGCACAACCAGTTGCTAAAAAGAATAAGGGGATATCTAAGGTTTTCCATGCTTCCTTCTAAATTTTCCCCACTGTAAATTCAGATGTTCCATATGTCAGGCACAAAAAGTCAGAAAGAAGAGTTGAGTTCAAAGCACTAAAAGTTTATTACGTGCTACCTATACATACATAATAAATTAATCATCTAATGGTCAAGTCAAATTGATGGCAAATAAGAGTCAACAGAATTCATGTGGGGCTGGACTTAGCGCTCTTGTGGATGTGTAAGGATAGGATTCCAAACTGATATGACCCCACCTTTGGGACCCATTTAATCATCTCTTACACACTTAGCTCAAAAGTTTAAAACAATTCTAACACACCTTTTAATAGTTTGACTTTATGTTAATGAGTGAGTGTACTGGGTGGGGAATTCTGGAAATAGAAGTAAACATTGGTTGTATTCAGTTTACAGAACATTTTCTTCATAAGCTAGGTAGATATGGAGAATAGTGGTCTTTTGAATTATCATGACCATTTTCTCTTGCTCTTAGATATTTCAGAAGGTCTCTGAGGCCTATTTCAACAAATTCACAACAGTAATTTATTACTGTGGGTTAGGATCTTTTTGATCACTTCATTCTGGGATTTCAAAATGTTCCAGTGTTTATGAGGTCAGAACAGTAGCATCTCAATAAAAGTCTTGGAAAAGAACCAGAGTACGCTGGCATTGATTGGATTATTTAGGAGCAAATGCTGTGAATTAAATATGCATATAAAGATAACATTTAAATAAACACTTCAAACTTTTTTAAAAAAATATGTTTATTTTGTAATTTATAGTTTGTTGGGAGGAATCTTTTATATCTTTTTACAGATCTGCATTCTATTTGTGAGTTCTCATAATCTGAGTTGCTGTTGCATTATTTTACAAAGAATAAACCAGTTTATTTTTTATAAGATTGGGTTGAGTTGATTCGGTTGAAGCATGCAACTAATGTATACTTCAACTTTCAGAATTTCCCAACCAGTACACTTAGTTACCAAGTTCTGAAAAATACTATGGTAATAAAAACTATCTGCTAAGTGTTTACCAAATCATGTTTGCCATTAGGTTCATCTTTTTTCCATGTAAGAGACTCAGCTATGCAATTTTTTACAATAACTTACAGAGTGCTTAGATCAAATTAATTAGAATAGAATACACTATTAAAAACTTCTATATGGCTGTCCAAACTGGCTTTAAAGGAAAACATTCAGATTTCCCATGTAACCTATTCCCTAAATAATTTTAAATTTAGAATCCAGTAAAAAGATTGTTTTAAAAAATACTTTTAGCCAAAGAATTAATGTTACAGTAAAATATAGTATATAGTATAGTATATACAGTAGTATAGGGATGCAGTGGCTCAGTGGTTAAGATGCTGAGCTTGTCGATCAGAAAGCTCAGCAGTTCAGTGGTTCGAGTCACCAGCACCATGTAACAGAGTGAGCTCCCATTACTTGTCTCAGCTTCTGCCAACCGAGCAGTTCAAAAGCATGTAAAAATGCAAGTAGAAAAAATAGGGACCATTTTGATGGGAAGATAACAGCATTCCGTGCGCCTTCGGCGTTTAGTCATGCCAGCCACATGACCATGGAGATGTCGTCAGACAGCGCTGGCTCTTCGGCTTTGTAATGGAGATGAGCACCGCCCCCTAGACCTGGAAACGATGAGCACATATGCGTGAGGGGAACCTTTATCTTACTTATACAGTAGTATAATTTAGTTTCTCTGAGTGGAAAACAAAAGTTGATCCAATTTTGATACTCAGTTGGATATTCTCTACTAGGATGCATATATTGCCTTCCGTAAAATAGATAGGAACAGTGATGGTGTAGTCACAATGCTTGATTTCCGACGTTTGCTGGACAGTCTCATGATCAGCATGACAGATGAGGAATACGTACGCCTTCTTGGTATCTTGGGAATGAATGAGACTTCCACCCTGAATTATCCAGAATTCCTTCAGTTGTTCCAAACTCACTCAGCTAAAGAGATGCGTCCTTGGTTGACCGCATCTCACAAGTAAGTAAAATAGAAATTTGGTTTATTTTGATTTACATTATCATTAGATGATCACTTAGTAGCAATGCTATGGCCACTAGCCTCATTTGAGTTGGGGATGAGTCTACATATGAATGGAAGGTTGAACAACTGGCCTTGTAATGCAGTCGTAGCAATTGGGAGCTGAACATGCTTAAAAGTGTAAAGATGAGAGTGGATTTTAGGAGGAGTCCTTCTATTTTACCACCTCTTACTATATTCAACAGCATGGTATCAGCAGTAGAGTCTTTCAAATTTTGGGGTTCTGTAATCTCCCAGAACTTGAAATGAACGCTCAACTTTATAACCATCATTAAAAATGCACAATGAACAGATGTTCTTCCTGTGTCAACTCAGGAAGTTCAGATTGCCCCAGCAACTGTTTCACAGAAGAATTTTTGAGTATGTTTTTTGTACTTCTATAACTGTCTGGTTTGGTACAGCAACCAAACAGGTATATGGTTCAACAGATAGTTAAGACTGCAGAAAGA
This sequence comes from Laticauda colubrina, assembly GCA_015471245.1. Classification (NCBI taxonomy): domain Eukaryota; kingdom Metazoa; phylum Chordata; class Lepidosauria; order Squamata; family Elapidae; genus Laticauda; species Laticauda colubrina. The sequence goes on along the minus strand of BLBF01000022.1, from coordinate 4,378,585 downwards.
ACATTTGCAGCCTACTTGCCTTCCATAAAATACCTAGAGTCAGAAGGAGGGTAAGAAGATATCTGCAGACCCCTTACATCCTGGCCATAAACTGTTTCAACTCCTTCCCTTGAGATGGCACTATAGGGCATTTCATGACAAAATAACTAGACACAGGAACGGTTTTCCCCCTCATGTCCTCACTCTGTTGAACACCCAATTCTCTCAGTGTTGCCTAATGTCTATTAACCCATGTAATGTCACTATAGTATTATTTTTTCTTATTGTCTTCTTTACTCCTTTTTTATTGATATTATTAATATGATTAATCTTTAATTTGCTTCACAGTCTGAGACTGATAAAAATAGTTCAAGTCCTAACCAAGGATCTAAGACAGGGGTCAGGAACCCACGGCTCTGGAGCCGCATGTGGCTCTTTCATCCCTCTGCTGTTGCTCCTTGTCTCTCAAAATATGCATCACAAAAGCCAATGTGCAACACCCACCAGCACGTGATTTATTGAGCTTTTTGAGCCCCCAGTAGGCTAACCATGGATAAATCCAAGAAAAGAAAAGTTTCAAAAGAAAAATAATCTTTAATTCAACTATATATGTTAGTTTTGTGGCCGTTCAGGAAATAGTCAGGCCCGGGAAGGATTTTATGGCTCCCGGTGTTTGGCTCTTTGAGTGTTTAAGGTTGCCGATCCCTGACCTAAGAGCTGTTAAGGTAACATCTGAGTATATGGGCAGATATGATGATGATGATGATGATGATGATGATGATGATGATGATGATGATGATTTGTAGGTACACAAAGTATTTATGTACCAGAGACAAATTTCTTGTGTGTCTAATCACACTTGGGCAAATAAAGTATTCAATACAATTAAGTTCAATTCATTATATTAACCTGAAACAAATTAATATTGGATACAAGAAATATTACATGGGATACTATGACGTAAAGTAATTTAGGATGCAAAATATTTCAAGATAGAATCAGAACATCATTTTGTTCTTTTTGATAGGAATTTAAGCATATTTGACAGTGTATAATGAATAATGACAAATGAGTGAATGTATTTTTGCTTTTTAAGTACATCAATGTTTTTTTTTAAATCAAGCATTTCCATAATTATCTTTTTCAGATCTTCCATACAGAATTTTTAAAAATAATTGTCAGCTCCACCAAGTAGACTAGGAATAAATTCCACAGGAAGGTTAGGTCTACTTTTATTCAAAGTAGCTATAACAACAAAATCTTGCAACTCTTAATTCTGCTGGGTCTTCCCCTTCTTATGCCCACGAAAATTAGGGAGACATCTCCCTGAGTATATGCATATTTGTTTGGGATTTCAGCTATACTTTCTCCTTGTAATAATGGATCTGATCTATCTCTGTCAAGATCATCTTTCTTTCTACTATAACGCAGTAAATCAAGTTTGTTTATTCAGAAGATTTGGTTCCATTGTACCAAAATGAACTGAAATGTGATTGGCAGTCCCCATTTCTGTGGAATAATCCACAGAAAAACAGTAAGAAAGTTTGGATACGTCTTTTGGGTTTTAGGAGTCTGCTATAATTTTCACCTAAGATTCATATGTCCTACAATCTGCAGCTTGTAAGATTTTTGGCTGGTGTTTTTTAATTGGTGCTTAAAGTTCCTATTTGTATTTAATTATATTGCTTCGATTGCACTGTTATTTTTGAAAGCAACTTTGTTTTTCATGGAAATGAGATATAAATAAATATTCCATTATACGTTCTCTATGCAAAGTCTAAAGTATAATCACTTGATTTTCAACATCCTGTAGCTCAGCTGTAAGGTAACCTAGGCAACCATTTAAGAAGCTTTTAAAAACATCCTCATCACAGATCTTCAGTATTGGAAAATTGATGAGAAATTGGAAAACCACAGCAGTTGTTTTTTTAAAAAAATCATTGCTTTCCAGTTTCATGGAAGGGGGAACATAAAAGTGCCTTTTGGCCATGCTCTTCCTGTTGCATCCCTTCAACCCTATCACTTCTAGGAACTGAAGGGCTAAAATGTACATGGAGAACTTGCTATACCTACATAAACATTCATGATTTTGAACCGATTTTCTTGAAGTCATCCAGTTCCAATGAGACCGTACTTGGAGTTCTGAGTACAATTCTGGGCATTACTTTTCCAGAAAGGTATTGATAGGTTAAAATAGCTGTAAGCAGGGGTGGGATTCTACAGTTCACACCTATTCACTAGAACCGGTTGTTAACATCCTAAACAGTTTGGAGAACCGGTTGTTAGAAGAAATTCCCAGGCTAATCCTGTAAGGAAGGCAGGAAGGAAACATTCTGGTGTTGCTTACAGAAACTGCCTCTCCGTTAACCTTTGTTACACTCTTGGCAGGACTAGACTTCCTGTCTCAGGAACGTATCTGGATTTTTTTTCCCCCTCCTTTGCTGGTACTTTGCTTGTGTGGAGTGACTATTCAAAGTTACAATGGCACTGAAAAAAGTGTCTTATAACCATTTTTCACACTTACAACTGTTGCAGCATCCCCACAGTCATGAGAGGCCAGGCAAGGAGATGCGTGCCTCAATGTGAGTGATATTGAGTTGGCTATGCTCAGTCAGTCACATGACCACCCAGCCACACCCACCAACAAAGCTACGCCCACAGAACCAGTTGTTAAAAAAATTGAATCCCATCCCTGCCTATAAGGGACCTTGGAGGTCTTCTAGTCCAACTCCCTGCTCAAGCAAGAGATCCTATACTGGGGTGTCAAACTCAAGGGTGTGTAAATCTGGCCCATGGGCTCGGCCTAGAAATAGCAAAGGAACAGCCCGTGGTGCCTCTGCCAATCAAAATAGGGTGGGGGTCCTTTTGGCCAGCAGGGTGCTGCTGGACACTCCATGCTGAAAATAGGAAAGGGTGGGGCCTCACTCAGCCCCCCCACATCCCATTGTTGGGAAGAAATATCCTTCTAGTTCAGTTCCAAGTGAGGAAAAAGACACTGGAAACATGGGGGCTGTTTGGAAGGTTTAATGGTGGACAGGGCCACATGGCTTGAAGTTCCAAAGAAGGGTGATCACATACTCCAAGGTGAAGGAAAGGAGAAGGAAAAGGGCTGAGGTGCTGAGAGTGCCTGGGTTTTATAACCTTTGTTGGAATTTGAATTGGAGCTTGTATTCTGATTGGTTGTCAGACTCCCATGAGGCCATGCAGGGGCGACTCTGTAGGTTGTCCTGAGTTCCAGGCTTGGTTGAGCCTTGCTGGATGATGATGCACTGAAAGGGCTTTTGAGCAATTGCTATAGCTTTACCTGGAGATCTTCGTTATGTAAAATATTCTGGCCCGGGCCTAAATGGCCTACCCATTAACAAAGGGGGGGGGTGAGCTTCAACTTCTGAGTTTCTACTCTTTTTAGGGGAAATAGTCTGCCTTTTTAATATATCCTGGGGTATTTCGTTTTCTCGGAGATGGGTGGGTGCTAACTTCCTGCACCATTTTGGCCGGGAGGGTCCTGGAGTAGGTGTCTGTCCTGTCCCATCCCTGTTCCCCTGCCAGCCCACAGAGAACTACAGTGCTGATCCAGCCCTCGAAGAAATCCAGTTTGGAATCCCTATTCTATACCATTTCAGACAAGTGACTGTCCAGTCTCTTCTTAAAAATATCTCAGTGATGAAGCACCCACAACGTCTGAAGATGAGCTGTTCAACTGGGTGATTGTGCTCACTGTTAAGAAGTTTCTCCTCAATTTCAGGTTGCTTCTCTTTGATTAGTTTCCATCCATTGTTTCTTGTCCTGCCCTCTGGTGCATTAGAAAATAAGTTGACCCCCCCTCTTCTTTGTGGCAGCCTCTCAAAAACTGGAAAACTGCTATCATGTCACTCCTAGTCCTTCTTTTCTCTAGACTGGCCATACCCAAATCCTGCAGCCTTTCTTCATATGTTTTTTGTCTCCAGGCCCTTAATTATCTTAGCTGCTCTTCTTTTGCACTTTTTCCAAAATTTCAACATCTTTTTTATAATGTGGTGACCAAAACTGGATGCAGTATTCCAGGTGTGGTCTTACTAAGGATTTATAAAGCTTACTGATTCTTCACATGATTTTGATTCTGTGCCTCTGTTTATACAACCAAGGATTGTTTCAGCTTTTGGGGTGCTGTCACACACTGCTGATTCATGTTTAAGTGGTTGTCTACTAGGATTCTGTCAGAGTATATTCATGAACTGGAATAGAGCTTGGTAACAAGGTCAGCCAATGAATAGGCATAGCAACTAACTCAGCCAATGAGGACTGTTTTGGAAACTGATACTAGAAGTAGCCTAGGCTGGAAACTGAAATGAAAAGTAGTCTAAGTGTGGTTCAGGGTTGCCATCTGGCCATTTTTCCGGCCAAATTCAAGAAATCTGGCTGTATAGAAATCTGTTTGGCTGTGAAAAAAATCATGTCTCCGGCCAAATATATTTGGCCAATAATTTGGCTGTATGAAAGTTGCTTGGCTGTGAAATTGAAATTTTGGCCGAATACTGGTTTTCAATACAATATATTCGCATGAAAATGACTGTCCTCTTTGTAACTCTTCCCCTCGGTTTAAAAAAAAAAAGTTTGGGGACTTCGGGGGGGGGGGAAGATCGGCCCGAAAAGCAACCACTTTCTCCCCTCAGTTCTCCTGCCCTGCACAGCAGGGAACTTCCCCCAAGAGCGGTTCCTGACCCCCCCCAAAAAAGGCCACTCTGGCCAGCTGCTGCGGCTTAGTTTTTCCACCTTAGTGGAAAAAAATGTTTTTTTGTGAGGGGTGGGTTTTTGTGAGGGGTGGGAGAAGGAAGCAAAACGCAAATGCTCCTGGGCAGCCCGGAGGGGCATTTTAAAAGAGATTCTCTCTGGACCCCTGGAAGAAACTTCCCGCCTCCCACATTGGCGGACAAAGCTGAAGGGGCCACGCAACTGCTCTTTTGCGGTTGGGGGTGGCTTCTGTGTCCTTTCCCCGTTTTTAACCGCTTCCTCCTCGGTTGCCGCAGAAGCCCCGCCATTTCTCACAAGGAGCTGGGAGACCAAACGCTTTAGGGCGTAAGGTTGTTGCGGTTGTGTGTGTGTCAATATGCCGACTCTAAACCGTGAAGCGGTATAAAAGTGCGACTGCTTTTTTTACGTGCTAAGGGCAAAGAAATGCCACCGCCCTCTTCCCCGAAGGGAGTGAAAATCCATTCAGTCTCCCAACTCCGGGGCGGCCGGCCATCGGCTTTGCCCTCCCCCACTCCATCCTTCCTGCCCCTCGCGGCTCGCTTCCCCACCCTTCTGCGTTTCCCTCTTACTATTTTTGTGAAGAGTAACATGCCTCTTTGGAAGTAGATGAGGCTGGTAAATTGGTTCATGCACCCGTTGGAGGAACTGGATGACTCCATGGCTACGGCGGGATGCCCCTCTTTCGAAGGAGGCACAAATTTTTGTGTCATTTTATTTGTTCAGTGATTATATTTTTTCAATCGGGGGGGGGAATCCCCCTAAAAACCCTCATACCCTAGCTCCCCCCTCCTCAGGATCGCTGCATTTGGCCCTGAGCTTTCCAAACGGTAGTAGCGGTTATTTGAAGTGAGCTGCCTAGCCTGGATGTGAGTAAAGAAATGCAGAAATTCCCATGACATCATGTCATGTTGTCGAATAAAGACTATTTTTTATGATTTGATTATTTAAAAACAGTTAAAAAAACAAAAAATAATATATCCTCATATTATATTGCATTAAAAAAATTGGTCGTGAGAGAAAATAATTTGGCCGAATTTGGCCGTATTTTGACTTGAGTTTGGCCGCAGAGCCAAGCTGCGATCTGGCAACCCTGGTGTAGTTCTCTATTAAGCTTTGCAACTCTGTGGCTATGTTGAGCTCTGAGTCTGTCTATTGAAGATGAAACTTGCTTGCTTGCTTAAGAATGGAGCTTTGCTCTGAACTTGCAACATGTTTCTGTCTGAGTTTGCTCCATGTTGAAGAAATCTACAACTGGTTTGTAAAATCTTCTTTTGTTTATAAAGATATTAAATGAAGCATCAGCCATCAGTGTTTATTTTTCTGGTGCTGAATTATCGCTGCAAAACTCTCAATAGATTCCAACTTCCCTCTCGCAGTTACTGTTTTTGAGCCAGGTTTCACCTAATCTGTACTTGTTCCTTTGGTTTTTCCTGCCGAGGTGTAAAACCTTGTTTTTCTCTATATTAAATTTCACATTAAATTTGGTCTGCAAGAGCTGCGGAGAGGGGTGCTGGTTTACTAAGCAATTTGTTTTAAAATTCTGTAAGACATAGGAAAGAATAGGATGTATATTAGAAATAAACAGTTCTGCACAATATAGCAAAAATTAGGGAAACAAATAGAATCCAGATTTGATAGAGTTGCAAGTGGGAGAACTTTCTTTTTATTTTTCTAGCGCAAGGAAGAAAGCTCCCAATAGGTTGTGTTTGGAGCTTGATTGGTCTTCAGTGGCGACCATTTTCTTTGTAATTTTCTTTTTCGTTGATAGTAAAACAATGTCACAAAAAACAACCATTTTAATCGTTATTTAATGAAAGAAACGTAAACTGCTCAGAGTCCCTGTAGACTACCATAGAAACCCAGGAAATATATAAAATAAATTGGTGCTACAATCTCAACCCCAAGATTTAAAAGTAAGTATCCATAAAAACCAGTTGAGTGGTCCAAACATTAAGAACAGAGTTTTTCTTGATGTTTTAGATTATTGTAAGAACACACCTCCAAATATAGATCCATTGCCTGAAGTGGCAATTTTGTTTAATCACGTTCTATTTCATTCTGAAAATATGTACAATGTATTAGCTGTTGGCCTAATTAGAATCAGTGGGAGTCTTCTAGTCAACATTATGGGCTGTTCGTTTGGTTTCAGTGTAGTCTTCTATTAAGTGTAAGACATAATTGTAGGCATTTTGTTTGTGGAATTGAGATGAATAGGAGTGGCTTAAGGCTTCCTACTCAATCTCTCTATCAAAAATCTAATCTTGCAATTCTGTTCTTTTTCTTCTGTCTAGCTTCACATTCACCCCAGCAAACCTCCAGGCATAATTCTTCGAATTAACCTCCCTTACTTCATATATAGTTTGAACTTCAGTAAAGTGCAATTCTTTATTTTTTAAAAAAATGTATCCACAGCCAGAAAGGATGTTATTGCATAATTGATAACAGATAACAGATAATCAGACTTGGAAGGGAGTTTGTAGGTCATCTAGTCCAACCCCCCACCCAAGCGGGAGACCCTACATCATTTCTGACAAATGGCAGTCCAATCTCTTCTTGAAGGTCTCAAGTGATGGCGCTCCCACAACTTCTGATAGCAAGGTGTTCCATTGGTTGATTGTTCTCACTGTCAGAAAGTTTCTCCTTATTTCTAGGTTGAATCTCTCTTTGTTCAGTTTCCATCCATTATTCCTTGTCTGGCCTACAGGTGCTTTAGACAATAGCTTGACCCCTTCCTCCTCCCTGTGGCAGCCCCTCAAATATTGGAAGACTGTTATCATGTCTCCCCTTTTCTTCCCTAGACTAGCCAAGCTCAGTTCCTGTAACCGTTCTTCGTATATTTTAGTCTCCAGTCCCCTAATCATCCTGGTTGCTCTTCTCTGTACTTTTTCTAGAGTCTCCACATCTTTTTTATAGTGTGGTGAACAAAACTGGATGCTGTACTCTAGGTGTGGTCTTACTAAGGCTTTATAGAGTGGTATTAGTATCTCCCTTGATCTTGATTGTACCCCTCTGTTAGGGTGGCATTAACTTTTTTGGCTGTTGCTGCACACTGCTGGCTCATATTTAGCTAGTTGTTCACTAAGACTTCAAGATCCTTCTCACAGTTACTGTTATTGAGCCTGGTTTCATCCAGTCTATATGTGTACTTTTGGTTTTTCTTGCCTATTGAAAGAAATGGAAAGAAAGCCAAAAGAACAAACTCAGGAGGGGAGCTTCATCACTGGCTATTGAATATTATCTGCCGAAAAGAAACCTGGCAAGCTAGAATTATCAGTCAGTAAAAAAAATTTCGGGTTTCCAAAGGCAACAAGAACCCAGAAACGTGCATATAACTTAATAAACCTGAGAGTTTAGCTGCTTTTTGTCCATATGGGTGGACAAAAGTCCCCCTGTTGGTTTAAATCAGAGTTCCCCAACCTTTCTGGATTGATGGTCAAGAGTGGAGGGAAGGGGATAATTTTGTGGAAGGGACATGCGCATGTGCCAGCACCCATAACATTGGCAGCAATGCTCACACAAGAGGGGCCACAAGTGCCCATAATGAGGCTCTCACAAGTGAGGCCACAAGTGGGACTGTGAGCACAAGTGGGGCCGCAAGCACTCACAGCGTGGCTCACACAAGTGGGGCCGTGGATGCGTGTGGATGCATGCACACCAGGCAGCCACTCACATGTCCCAGTGGCGATTGGGTCATGACCCAGTCGTGGGCTACGGGCCACAAATTGGAGACCCTTGGTTTAGATGAAGGGCTGCTCTTCTGACAGGGGTTCAGCATAACTTCTGAAAGAGCAAGGCATACAACCTGCACAGCACAAATAAAAAAGATGTTGTGGTTTGTCAGTGGCTTTAGCTGAATTTCATAGTAGAACAGGCATAGCAATTTTCTGGTGATCTTCAGACCACTATCTGCTGAAGTTGCACTGGATCTTTTAGATGTTTTGCCTATCTTTAGGGCTTGCTTTGATTTACATACATTTTCCCTTTAAATCTCAGCTGCAATTAAGACATTTGACCAATCGTATTTGCATATGTTGACAAGAATTAAGGGAAATTTTAAAAAGATTTTTAATTTGCAGCTGTGGGGGGAGGAGAATTGTAAGGAACTCATTTGTATGCAGATCTCTGAGGTAAGTCTCTCTGTACAAAACATAAGAAGAAAACAAAACTTGTAAGACGTTAATAAATTCATTTAGGAAAAAAATAATTGCAATATTTTTTTTTCCTAAGACCTAGGCGGATTGTAGCAGATGCAGATCTAGCTTGTGAACAAGCTCACTGCTATCTTAGTATCAAAGCACAGAACAGATGGGGTGACTTGGCTATGGTAAGACCTGAGTAGCTTTGAAACATACATTTGTATAAAATGCTTTTAGGGCTTCAGACAATTCTTAACTCTGATGGAATGTGGGTTTTTTTGTATTGTTACTAAACAGCCATCTAAAGCAAACCATTAACAAACATAAACAAATAGCTCATTAGTGATCAAAATGAGTAGTAAGCTTGAAAATAATATATTTCACAGTCTAATTTTAAGCTGCTGAGCTTTTCAAATTCTTTAAAAGAGAGAATACAGCAGAATATGTATCAATTATAATTATCTATGCAAATACGTGGCTGGTGGTAATGGGACTGAAATGCATAGGAGTTCCAAACTTGATAGTTGAAATAAGCCCTCACCATGGCCAACTCACTGCAACTAACTCACCACGGGACAAGAGTTACTGTGATGACCCAGGGTGGGATACAAAATAAACACAGTCACAAAAAACAGGTAAATCCCCTTTTATTCCTTCACTTTGCTTCCAAGCTGCAAATATTCTTGACTGAAGACAAAAAACTCCCACACAAGCAGTTACAACAAGAAGGAAATGTTTAAATTATAAAGAGTAAAAGACAACACAAACCAGGCAAGATAAGTGCTGGGAGACATCCACAGATATCAGGACATACACTGGGAAGGACGCCCATCTCAGAGAGGAACCATAAACTAGAGATATTTCCACTCTTTGTTTCCAGCACTCGCCCATACACATGTCCGTCCTCTTATTCAGTTGTCACAGCTGCAACCCATGAAGAGGTTCAAGGCCCTCTCCTCCCTAGTAGACCATATCTCTCCCTTATTCTCCTCCCTGTGTGCCCTAGGATGGAGAGGGGATGGACCTGGGCCTCCTCTGACTGCCCAGCTGTCCTCTATCCTTCCCCACAACCTCCGGAGCCACATTTCCACTCCCTGTCGGCTGTTCCTCCTCTCTCTCAGAGTCAGTCTCCACCAGAGGCATGATAGTTACACCAATATCAAAGAAATAATGGAATAGAATCATTAAGGAAATGATGGAAAGGAAGGACAAAAGGATATGTGAATGACAAACATTAAAATATTTTTAACTATTCTAAATAATTAAATTGAATTGTTGAATTGTCCAGCAGTGAGTTGGTCATGGTGAATTGTCCCATTCTGGCTCAGAGGGCTTATTCCATTAATCACTTACACCCCAAACATTCTATTGAGTAAGAATTATCCATATTGCATCTTGCACAGAATTTGTAGACTTTTAAGTTGTACTGTGATAGGCCCAAGGTAATAAGCAAGAGTAGCAATAGCACTTAGACTTATATACCACTTTACAATGCTTTATAGCCCTCTTAAGTGATTTACAGAGTCAGCATACTGCGTCCAACAATCTGGTTCTTCATTTTACCCTCAGAAGGGTGGAAGGCTGAGTCAACCTTGAGTCTGGTAAAATTCAGACTGCCAAATTGCAGGCAGCTGGCAGTTAGCAGAAGTAGCCAGCAGTACTGTCCTCTTACCACTGCACCACTGTGACCCACGGTGTAGCCTCCTTCTCTCTTGCCACTAGGCCACATCTTCTGTATGACATTATCACTTGGTGCTTTAGGCCCATTCTTCCCTTCCTTGCCATTTTGACAATGTGTGCAACTAAGCATCAGCTGAAGCACAAGTCTTTGGCCATCTTGTTTTCTCCAGAATGCTACTGGGCCTTGACTCAAATTCACTGTGGAGCAACATAAACAAGGAGCATTGCCTTTTGGTCAACGCATCATGGTTGATTGTTGCCTACATTTTGATGTTGTCCAGACCAGAAGCCCAACAATGAATCCTAGCTCTATCTTTATTGTAAGGTTACCTTCCAAGAATTTAAAAAGTCTGAATGTATTTATCCTTTCCTTCCTGGAAAACTAGGTAGGGTCCCTTCTGTAATGCTTCCCACAACCCTTCTGCGTCTGTAGACACAGATATGTTTGGCATGATGGTTGTCTAGTCTGTGATTAATCCTTCTGTTTCCCAAGGCAATCCCGACATTCCATTACATTTTATAAGAGAGTTAGGGAGAGGGAAAAAAAATTCCCACATAAACATTAGAACAGCTTGATAAGGTAATGTATCTATATGTCAGGGCAAGAGAATCTACAAGGTAATCAAAAAAAAATGGTGGCTGTGACTGTGCAACAGGAATTTGATCATGTCATAGTTGCTATTTTGACTTTTTGACTCAATAATGGAGAGATGTATAAAGGTCTTTGTCCCCCACAGGAAAATGATAATGGGCAGTGATATTTTATATGGCCTATTGCAGTGGTTGCCAACTGGTGGGCCAGGGATCACTGGTGGTCCGAGAGAAAATTTTGGAGGTCCACAGAGAAATGTCCCCCCCAAAGCAATTAATCCAGGCTGCACAGGAACATAAGGCTGATCCACCCACATGGCCCACCCACCCTCTGGCCAAGTGCAAACCTTACCTCAAGTAGAGCCATGTGAGCTGGAACTGGAACGTAAGACCAATGGCAGGGGAGGGAAATCCGCCCTGGGGTGGCTTGCTGGTAAAAGTCGGTCCCATATTCCAGAGCTGCAGTAGTCACAGAACTGGCCCTTTGGTCATCCTGGAGCAGCTCCTGCAGTCCATGGCAGGCCAGTGCACCTGGGTGGAGGAGCAGTTACTCCGGGATGACCAAAGGGCCAGTCCTGTGATTACTGTAGCTCTGGAATATGGGACCGATTTTCCCACCAACGTCAGCAAGCCACCGTCAGTCAAAATTCATATTAGTGATCCGCGGGATTTAAAATTATGAGTCTGGTGGTCCCTGAGCTCCAAATGTTTGGCAACCCCTGGCCTATTGGACATTCTCATGGGGCACATTCATATAATTCATTACCAGTTTGGAACTGATTAAGGTTTAAGTTCAGCCTTAGATATGAAAATCTATGCTGTATACAGAGCTTGCATTTTTGCAAGTTTATTGATGAATCTGAGTTATGTAGTACATCTGCTTATTTGCAGGACACACTAGACTGCCCATCATTTAACTGGTGAACCTTTTTAGAAATTATTATTGTAATTAATATTTTTTAAAGACTAAAAAAGAGAAACAAGTGAAAGGAATTAAAAAAAAAAATTAATGCAGAGACCAAATATTACTGAGGTTGTTACAGTTAGTGCTCAGTATAACATTCATGGAAAATTAACCATAAAAAAGAATACATTGGTATTTTTTGGAGGCGGTCTGAGTTCCTTCAGTGGCAGAAAGAAATCCGCAATTGTGCGCGGTTTCGGTCTGGGCTCGCCACTGGAGCACCCCGAGCTGGCTGGTTTCGGGGCTAAGCCACCCTGTAGAGGTGGTGAAGAGGGGGGAGACTGCCTGCAGGGTCGAGGAGAGCCACATCTCTCCTCCCCAACTGGCCATTACTCCCTTTCCCGAAGGCAGTTGCAGCGGCGGTCAGAAATGGCCGCCACAAAGAACTTGACCGGGAAAGAATGTGCAGGAGGATGATAAGAAGAGAACGTTTTGGTTGACCGAGTTAAATTGCAAAAGCAAAAACTAAGGTACCCTGGAATTTAAACTTACAAAAAATAACATTGCTCCCAAAGAAGAGTCAGAAGCAGCGAAGGAAAGTTAAAAGGGAAAGGTTTGGGGGTTTTTTTTTTCCTTCTCTCCCTTTCCCTATACTGACAACTAAAAGACTTAAATAAGAAATCGGAAAAAAAATCCGCTTTGACATCAACAGGCAATTAAGCTGAAAATAAAACAAAATGTCAAAGGGATAATAAAGATTTCTGGATGCTAAACTTTTTTTTTTTTCATAAGCAGGAAGGGAGAGAAAAAGAATAAAAGGGCATGATTTGGAAAGAGGGAGGAGACTGCTTGGAATTAAAAAGAATCTACAGTAAAACTTCAACAAGACTTCTAAAAGATACATTTTAACTGAAACTTTGTTACTAAACAGTAGAACCCCAGGAAGAGAAAGTGAAAAAAAAGAGCAAAAAGAAATAGCTTGGGTGTATTTGGATTACTTGGTGATCTTTGGATTCTTGGTTATTGCATTTGAATGACTAAAAATAATCGGGTGGTTGTTTAAAAATTTATACAATGGCACTACTTCTGGATGAATTGAAAATGGAACTTAAAAAGTATAAAGAAGATGCACAAGAAGGGAGGGGTTCTTTTGGCTTTGTTTTTCAATTCTTAGAAATGGAGATTTGGAACTATGAGAAACAACAAGAAACGTCTGCAAAACAAGAGGACTGGGGCAAAGAAGAAGTCCTCTTTAATGAACAAGTAATTCTATGTGGGGAAGAAAAAGGAAAGGGGGGAAAGAAAATGGAGAATTTAAGACTTAAAAAACAATCAAAGAAAAAAATAATTCTAAAAATAAGTATGACACTGGAAAGCAACAGAAGTGGGGAATACAGAAGAGAGAAATAGAGGTAGAGAGAAAAAAGGGGAGAGAAAAGAAGAGAGGGAAGAAGGAAAGAAAAAAAAGTTACAAAGGACCGGAACAGGGTATAGATAAACAGGACCTTTTTAGAGATAATGAAAATTTAACTGAAAATTTAACTGAAAAAGGGATTCTGTAAAAGTATATAAGATTGTATTGTTATATTAGTAATAGAAATAACTTTAGAAAATTGGAAACAATGTATGATTAAAATGAGGGATAAAATAGTGTAATTTAGTGAAATGTTTGTTAATAAAATAAATGAAATAAAATAAATGAGAAAATTGAATTAGGAAGGGATGGAAACATTTTAATTAGTTAATGTTTTATAAAATTGAAGAGGGGGGAATTAATTATGGAAAGCTTATAAATGTTTCCATAGAAGTATGATATTTAACTGAAAAGTAATGTTAAAGAAGTTAAGATTTTAATGAATATTAATATTAATGTTAGAATTGAATTGGAATGGAATGTGTTGTTTTAATTACACATATTTACCGTATATACTTGCATATAAGCCGATCTCGCATATAAGCCGACCCTTAAAAAACTGCCCCCAAATGAGGAATTTTGCAAAAACTTGCATATAAGCCGACTTTAGAACGTTTTTTTTCCCCCAAATTTGGGGGTCGGCTTATACGCAAATAAATCTGATTTGCTGGAGCAGCGACTTAGCGTGGCGGCTTCCCTGCCTCCCATCGAGTCTCCCAGCTGATTGGCTGTACAAGCCACTGCCCGGCGAAGGCGATGAGAGTCTTGGCTCTCATCGCGCAAAGCCGGGCACTTCGCGCGATGAGAGCCAAGACTCTCATTGCCTTCGCCGGGCAGTGGCTTCACGCGATGAGAGCCAAGACTCTCATCGCCTTCGCCGGGCAGCGGCTTGTACAGCCAATCAGCTGGGAGACTCAATAGGAGGCGGGGAAGCGGCGGGCAGCGGCTTCGCCGGGCAGCGGCCTCGTGCGATGAGAGCCAAGACTCTCATCGCGCGAAACCGCCACGCTAAGTTGCTGCTCTAGCAAATCAGATTTATTCGCATATAACCTGACCCCCAAATTTGGGGGGGGGGGGGGAAAGCGTTCTAAAGTCGGCTTATATACGAGTATATACGGTATATATTTTTTTCTTTTTTTAAGAATATAGTGTGTATTTTAAGAATGTACCAAGCAGAATCCGAATGGAAGTTATGTATTATATTGAATGTTATAACTTTAGGGTATATATTGAAGCCTAAATAAGAGTTAAATGGATAAACTTAAAAGATATAAAGGCGTCATACTCCAATCAGTAACTACAGGAGAAACTTTGTTTAATGAGAAACAGGACAGACAAAAAATATAAATATAATGATTTGAATTGAGACGAGATAATTAAAATAAAATTAAGAAAATTAAAAGAGGGGAGAAGCTATGTAGAAAATATAAAACAGTAATAAGATATAGAATGGAACAGGCTAATTCTGCTGACTGCCGACTGTCAGCAGTTCAGCAATTCAATTCTCAATGGCTCAAGGTTGACTCAGCCTTCCATCTTTCCAAGGCCAGTAAAATGAGAATGTTGGAGGGAAATATGCTGACTCTGTAAACTGCTTAGAGAGGGCTATAAAGCACTGTGAAGTGGTATATAAGTCTTAAAGTGCTATTGCAATTGGTAGAGAAGAAGAAAAAGGGAGAAATAAGAAAAACTACTGCACTAAAACCATTACAGGCAAATATTTAGTTTAAACTTCTTTGTTGTAGTCTAACTGAATGTATGTATGTGTGGGGGGGTATGTATATGTATATGTATATATAATCTTCTGCAATTACTGTATCCTTCACTTCTGATTTTGAGGCCCTTTAAATTCCTTGAGATCATAGAGGAAATGCTGGTTTTTCTTTTTATGATTGTTTATGATTAGAAGATAAAATTTGTCCTTTTATGCTTTTAAACATTTGTCTCTGTTATTAAATATATTTCATGTTTTAGCACTTCCGTGAATATGATGCTGATGGAAATGCCATAATTACAAAAAAAGATTTGAAGGACGTTCTTTTTAGATGTGGTATCCCAGTAAATCCCAAAGAATTTGAAAAACTTTGGACAAGGTAAGTCTTTATTCATAATACCCTTCCCTCATTACCTGTAGACTTTTATATAATATACATCAGGAGAAATAAATCTCTACTTTAAAAAAAAATACTACCCTCTATGATGTCTATGGTTTTATCTGTACTTGCCTAATTGATTTACACTTCCGTAATAGGCCCAGGGCACTATCTCTATAATGTGATTGCCTGTGCCAATCCCCTACTCTCCAGCAATGTGACCTCAGTCTATGTCAAGAGTGTCAAGCTCAAGGCCCATGGGCTGGATCCAGCCTGCGGGCTGCTTAGATCTGGCCCGTAGGGATGCCCTGGAAACAGCAAAGGCCCACCCACAGTGCCTCTACCAGCGATAACGGAGCTCCGTTTTCACTGGCAGAGGGTTGCAGGATGCCGGAGCAGCCGAAAATGGGGTCCCAGGAGCCCATTTTTGCTGGCAAAGTGCTCAGGCCTCCACAGGAGCTCCAACATGAGTGACATTGAACTGGCCATGTCCACCCAGGCCGCATACACCCTGGCCCTCCAAGATCAAACACAACCCTGATGCTCCCTCAATGACATTGAGTTTGACACTCCTGGTTTATGTTTTTCTGCTCTGCTTTTGAAGAACACTTTTCTTGGTAAGCTGCCTGTAGTAGTATTTTTGCCCATTTGACATAGTTGTCTTCAATTTTGTGGCAGGCCAACCCCAGAAGCTCATTGCCTGCATTGCACAGCAACAGTGTCATTATTTGCTGCAATTTGTAATACTTTTCATAGCTTCCTTGATTCAAAGCCCAGCAAAAAAATGATTTAAAAAAAAATCTATTGCACTTTCCCTGATTATCCTTTTTTTCCTTTTATTGGGTTTTTTTTTAGAATTGTTAGGACTGTTCATCGTATTGCTCAAAAGCATGTTTTAAGTCATATGCTTCCCTGGCTTCTCCAATGCGTGCAGCTTTTTATCCAAACCATTTGCAACTCAAGGAAACCCAGTTAAACCGGAGGTCAGTTGGCTTCTTGGGGACTACATTCAGCTGAATGGGTATTTTAGCTGTGCAAGAGTGATTCAGCTGATTGCAATGGTCTATGGCATGAGAGGAGAGCCTTGCAGAAACTAGAGCTTTTCTATCAGACTTGTCCTGACTTGGCCATTTAGGAAATAAGAGCCTTCGACTGCATTTGTAGTGAAAGGTATACTTTTATTAAAGCCAAGTGATTACAAGATTAAAAAAAAAAAAGGCAGATCTGAGGTATGGGTGCGAAAACTGTCACCTTACTTTCCCCTTTCCCAGGTCCTTCCCCCCACCTCCCATTATCTCCCCAGTGTCCAACTGGATTCAGACACATTGTTTTGGTAACAGTTCTGATGCTTGGCATGCTCTGCAATGGTCCCCATGCCATTTCCATGCTTGTGACCATGGGGTCAACCAGCCAATGTCTCTGGCAGGTATCAGAGTGATTTTGGTTTCTTGTCTTCCCTCTCACTAGCTCCCCCCCTTCCTCCCCTACCCCCAAGTTCATGACAGTCTGGCATCAGTGAAGCAGTGATGGGGTGAAGCAGAATGGCAGCACTGACATTTTCGCTTCGTCATCTGATTTACAACTTCTCTCTCTCTTTCTTTCTCTCTCTCTCTCTCTCTGTGTGTGTGTGTGTGTGTGCATATGTGTATATGTACATATGTATATATAATCGATCTATCTATCTGCCTACCTTTCTAGCATTTCACATAAAATAGTACTCTTTCTATTATTCTTGTTTATCAGTCAGAATTTGTTTGCTCAGGATTAGAAAATAAAATGCCTTCAGCTTTTTGACTCCGAGGCAAGCCAAATATTCTGTAAATCAAATTATTTAGAGAAATCTTATTGTCTTAGTAATATAGCTCATGTATGGACAGCTATCAAATAGTTGGATTTTTTTTTCTACCCAAGAATATTGATTTGCTGCAAACAGCTACTTATTTGAAATCTGCTCAAAAACCATTAACTACGTTCACATATTTCTTTTAAAACAAGCCAGAAACAAGACTATTTTCTAAACTTTTAAAGTTATTCTTGCTTGACTGGTTACCTGGCTGGGATACAAAACAGATTATGATTAAGCCAGAAATTCATTGACAAAATGTGTACTGTTTACTAAGGCTGGGTAAAATTTCACTGTGGAGCTATGAGTCTATTAAGTTGTTCCATCACTGTAGAACATGGAACCTCATTAGTTGCTTTTGACTTGATGTTGATATGTGATGACTTTTCGCACACATAAGCACATTGTATTAATTTACTAACATTTAAACAATTAAAGTTAGTTTTGTCCTGACTTCATCCATCTCTACCCAACTCTTCAAACCACAAAGCGAAAATAACTTTAAAATTAAAACAATCCTAAAATATTTTATCAGGGATTCTATTTTTAAAAAGTACCGGTACATGGTTATGTAGAAATCTCAGGAAAAGAACAACAGTAATAAAAATAATACTACTGAAAACATATTCACAATTGGAGGGAAATTTTCCAGGGTTTGAACCAAGAACCTTCTTTTTAAATGACAAAATTGTGGCCACTGTTTCATTATAGCATTCGTGGTATGGTAAGGTAATCAAAAAACAGTAGAAAAACAATGCACTTTTCTAAAAATAAACAGGATTAAATTATCCCATCAAACCTCCAGAATAATGTAAAATCAAAGAGAACAAGATACAGAAAAAGTAAAGAAGGTCAATGTTTGCAGAAACCTTTCTCTATCAAACCTTCAAAGAGAACATCTGGCAGGGAATCCCCTGATATAGGAAGCACCAAACAAAGCCCAAATATGTAAAATAATGGTTTTAAAATAACATTTTAAACAATTATTTTAGGCTCCTTGCTGAAAAGTTGTCAGCATGTACAGAGGTACTATAAGAAAATTGAAAAAAGATCAAAATGGATTCCTCGGTGATAAAATCAAAGCCCTACTCTTTTTAATGTATGGCTTAGATTTTTGAATAAGTGTGTAAAAAGGGGCTAATCTTTGTATAGTTGAACCAACATCTTGAACTTTTTTTTTTTTTTACCGCTATATATTCCTGTGACAGTAAATGTGTAAATTATTTAATATTTTTAAAACTGAGAAAAAGTGCGGCCTTTCTCCATCAAAACTGAGAAGGCAACCTAGCATCCTCCAGTTCTGTTTATGCTTGTAAAATCCCTGATTCAGCAGAAATTTATCTTTGAAAATGGAAGTTGAATGGATGGTGCTATAACACCCATTCTGTGTTTTCCTTCTTAAAAGACTCTGGTTAAAACTCAATTGTAACTTTGGAGTGTTCTGAGAGTGTGATTTATTTCTTTGCACAGATGTACCGTGGAATTAATTTCTACCCAACTGGCTTTCCGTTTCTCTTTTTATTCTTTAAGAAATTCCACAGATTAATGTATCTGGCATTAAATCGTTCTTTTGTATGTAGATCAGTTAAAAAACAGAGCTCAGCTTACTGTGTGATTCAGTAAAGTTATTGGAATCAATATGGCAATATTTGGGAAGTGAAAAATAATGAAAATTAAATACCTATAAAGTACTAAAATAACATATAATATTAAAGCATAAAATTACCTTGGCGTTTTGGAAAATTGGAATGTGACAAATCGAAGACTTTTACTTAGGAAGGTATATATTATGTATATAAGCTTGCCTAAATGTTTAAGGAGTTTTAAATTTGAATTTTAAATTAACGGAAATTACTATGTCACTTTTTTTTTAAAAAAAAGAACTTTTCTTTCTTAGAGAGCATTGCTTATCCTGATTTGTTTGCAAAGTGTTGCCTTCCCAGATGTATTCCGAGGCTATTTTTGTGCCTATTAGTTACATCTTTTCTCAAGGAACTCAAAATATTTTTTGTAAGGACATGGCCATTTTATTGCTATAGTAGTTGCCCAATGGAATTGGTTAGGCCAAAAAGCAATACCTGTTTCAGAGTCTCCCGTAGGCCAAAGTTTCCCCAGGTTTTATCTAACAGCTTAATGACAACCTCAAATACACAGCGATATATTTGTACTGCGTTTGTTGTATATAAGGGCCAGCACCAAAGACAAAAGTATTTTTGTCTGTGCTGACATTTCTAACCCACACATTTGTTTAAAAGAAAACCAAAGCAGCTTTCTTTTTTCTTTTTCAAGTTTAATCTTCTTATAAGGCATTTCAAGGGAAGAAGCTGATTAGCTAATATTAATTATATTGTATATCTTACTGGGAAGCTGCTGAAAAGCTACAATGATCCTAAGTTTGAAATCAATTTTCTTAAGTTATGTTCGATATTGAAGATGGAATATAGGAAGCAGGATTTGAAATTTTAAAATACAATCCAAGGGCTATTTTACCAAAGAGCATGTTTCATTGATCTATGGTAGTGACATCTGAATAAATCTGCTTGGGCTGCTACTGCAACTATTATTTTTAAATTAAAGAGGTACCTCAGTACTCAACTACTTCAAAATTCATCAAATTTGGCATTCAAAGCATTTTAAAGCAAAAAACTTGTCCTGGTACCCATTTTTTTCCCAGTACTCAACACGCAAGGTAGAACTTGCTGGCATCCACTGCCTCATGACTCCTTCCGGCTGAAATAAAGAGTTATGTGGTAGGTCACGTGGTTTGCTCTGTATTCATTGTTTTTAGTACTCACTGTACCTCCTGGAATGAATCCTGGTTGAGTAACAAGGTACCACTGTATATTGTATTTATGGATTCTGATTGAGTCAAAATTATTACCAGTTGCTAGCCTTCCCCAGTGTTCCCCAGGATTCAACATAATCTGTGATCCTGAGGTCTCCCTTGCTGGTTCTGATTTGGAGAGACTGTATACCTTCCCCTGCATCAGTTAAGGATGGAATA
Source organism: Laticauda colubrina (assembly GCA_015471245.1). Classification (NCBI taxonomy): domain Eukaryota; kingdom Metazoa; phylum Chordata; class Lepidosauria; order Squamata; family Elapidae; genus Laticauda; species Laticauda colubrina. The sequence continues at coordinate 4,358,210 of BLBF01000022.1, read as the reverse complement.
ATTTCACTGAGACAGAATTGTTGGATAAACATTAAAGAGGTACCTCCTGGTGTCTCGGCTGGGAGAAGAACAGTACTGCTGACTTGAATAGGCAGAAGGGAAAATTCTAAGGCAGTCCTTTAAATCCAAAGACAGTTGTATTCTGCAACAGACAGAAGTCTATACAGGGGACTTCCTTCTGGTCTGCAGTAAAGTAACCTACCATAATAAGTCTGTGGAGTTTCTGCTTTTTTAAATGAGCATGACATTTGAGTTTTGGGAGAATTGAGATTTATTACCATTCCCATGTGAAATCTGACATCGTGGTCAGAAGTAGGTCTGAATGAACAAGAGAAACAAAGAGCAATGTTTTTAATGCATCTGGGAGGGATCCTCTCTGGAGATTGGATGTCAAGCCCGAAATTGACATAAGTGTAGCCATTTTAGTTAGTCTTAGCATATATTCTTTTTCTTACTTTCTCTGTGGTAGTCATGGGGGGAAAGGTTTCGGGCTTGACACATTCCTAAGGGGGGAGGAGTGGAGATTAAAGAGAGTTGTTTTGGCTACGTGATCTTTCTTCCCGTGGGAAATGAGCTGTCCTTGTTGGGGGCCCTTGAGGGGCCTTGATTTATGACATCAAACAACATTAAATTAGTTCTATTGGTGAATGTGACTTATGGGGGTTGTTTCTAACTTGTAATATTGTGGGGTAATTCCAGGTTGTGTCAGATCCAGAATTACCATGGACTTTGCCAATTTGATGCTTTCTTAAATAAAAGAAATCTTTTTGAAAGATGGATTTTGTACTTTTCTTTTTAAATGGATTTCATCACTTGGAAATCTGACATTGGAATTTGTTGAAGTCAGATGAGAAGTCAAAGGAGGACAAATTACAAAATAAGCTTTGTGCTATTACAACGCACTCTGTCCCTTTTGCATATGCACTGTGACACTACACATACACACCAAAGATACAGAGTTGCACCATAAGTTTAAATTGTTTGAATACTGGAAATGCTTGTGACAGAAGTACTCAAATGTATCCATCCTCCAATATTTTCAACCGATATATTAGCATAGATGTTCAAATTCTCTCTCTATCAAAACTGGTGTAACTGTTTCATTCTAACTTATAATATGATATGTCAGTATGATATGTCTTTTATGGATTGCTGGCATACTTTGAAATGAAACTCTTGCATTCTAAACTTTCATTTGAAAGTTAGTTTCAAGTCACCTCAGACTTGTCACTTCAGTATGATTATTGTCACCTCAGTATGATTATAAATCATATAAATTATAAATCATATCAGTATGAATATAAACCATACATGATTTTGATTTAAAATTGTGGATGGAATCAAACTAATATTGACCGGGTTCAACAAGTATAGCAAGATGGTTCTTTGTTTAGTATTACATATGGGAGGTCATTTACAAATGTCTTTCATCTGAGCCAAATTTCAATCTCCTATTGTTTGTTCAAAACAGATAATAGTGGAGAAGGAAACACTGAAATAACTTTATGGTGGAATTATTGTTCCATTGCAGTCAGCCAGATGTTCAGACTGGATTTGGCATTTTTGTCTACCTATCAAGTTCTTCCCAGGGACCCAGGATAGGCAGATGTGGATGTTTGATGGTGTTACAGATATTGTTGCATGATGGAAGCTGTTCCAAGTGAAGCTGCCTTCTGCAATTGATTGATAGTGAATGTGTCAATGCCAAGAGTGTTCCAGAATATTAGTAGTAGTAGTAGAAGATGTAGTAATAGTAGTATTTGCTGCCTGTCTCACTAAGGGTAGGTCACAATAATAAAAAATTAAGGACAAAAAAAGCAAAGCAAGAGTAAAATAATAGAATAAAAGAAACAAGGAAAAAGGAAGTATATCTAGATACGACTAGAATGCAGATCAGTGTGAAAGCCATTAGCTTAATAGTGAATAGGAAGACAAAACTGTCCCCTGTGGATATCATCTCCATGCTTTGTGATATTGCAAGGATAAGTAGCCATTATGCAAAGTGCACACTTAACAAATGGACCATCATCCATCTCTTATGGCAAATCTTATATTCTCCTCCTCCATCCTAATTTTTCAGTAAACATTCATAAGAGGAAAATCAAACTATGGTTGACTATATTTCCTAGAAATTGTTCCTATGACTATTACATAAAGCATAGTATCTTACTGAAACACTTATTCCCTTTTCTGATATATCTTGCACATATTTTGCATAGCTGTGTAATACTGTTCCCAAATAGACAATTCAAGATTCTGTCATACAGGACCAATAAAGCAACTAATAAACAAAACTACTTTGTCTTCTCTGAATTTTTAAAAGGTATGATCTGAATGCAAAAGGCTACATTACTCATCAAGATTTCATGCAAAAAATGGGTGTGGAGAACATATCTCCTGAGAGTGGCTTCAATAAACCGTTTTCACCTGATAACTACCCACACTTTATGGAACATTACAAAAGAGATGAAAAGAAACACATTGACATCAATGAAATCATAAATAAGATCAGGTAACTTTTCTTGATCATTATTCTTATATATTTGAGTTGAAGAGGAATGTGTCATCACCGGTGGAATAATTTGGTCATTTAATTGATTTTTCTGGAAGCCCCTTAAAATAGCTTTGTATGTTACTTTTACGGTGAAGCAAGTAATTAATATTTCTTTTGTTACTTCAGTCAGTGCCATGATAGTATTGCATATTTTTTGGGGTGCCTTCAAGTCAATATTTCATTCCTGGTGACCGCTTGGACTAGTCCCTACAGTTTCCTTGGGAAGGTTTTCAGAAGTGCCTTGTCATTGACGGGTTCCCAGGACTGAGAAAGAGTGACTGGCCCAAGGTCATCCAGTCTGGATTTGTGCTTTAATCACTATACTAAGCTGGCTCTCATTTCATGGTTACATTAGAATAAAAAATAAATCCCAGTTTGCCAGTCCAGATATTGTGCACTATGTACAGGTTTGTATTTTCAATTGACAGAAATCAATATATCATACATATAATCAGAAATAATTTTGTTTCTGCAGCCCTGAGGCAGATACATATTTCCTTGGAAATAAGTCTTGTTTTGCTTGGAAAGAGATTAAAGTCTATTTATGTACATACTATTAAAGATTTGATTCCTATAATCTTTAACTGGGAGAAACTGTGCATCATAGAACAAAAGGTTTTGAACCAAACTACCTCAAATTACAGAATGCCTCCAAAATCCAGGACCCATGGCTCCTGTGGAAATGAAATTTGGCATTTTATGGCATAGACCAAATAGTATTTATGACATAATGACAACATGCCATAAAACATTTCTTGTGCAAATGTTTGATTGTGTTATACAGTTCAGCATGGGCTACTTTCAAAGCAGATACATCTCTGAGTATATCCCAACTTTTTCCAGTAAAAGAAATACATTAGAAGTTCTTCCATTGTTGAAGGCATTGAGGAATCTGGTAAAGCAACATTTATAAAATAATGACCGAAGGGAATTGTCTATTGTTTCTTAAAGAATAAAATGAGCCTCTGTAAATATACGTACACTGAATCCTGCCTAAGTTCACTCAGATCCTCAGATCCAAATATATTTTGCCTTAAATTACTTACCTCTTTGCAGTGCCTGTCCAATTCTTTCATTGTCATCTATCTCTATAATTCTTTACCTTTCAACCTTTTTTACTCTCTGTATCTCTGTTTATTTACTCTATCCATTAATCATTCCTCTGGTGGCCATTTTCGCAGAAAGAAAGATTTTAGATTTTCCCATTCCTAGAAACATAATTGCAGATATATTTATTTCTGTCAATCTTAAGATGTTATTTCTCAACCTCAGCAACAATGTAGAAGAACTTCAACCCCCAAAATACCTCAGTCAGCATACCAGCTGAGGAACTGTGAGCTGAAGTTCATACATGGTGGCTTGGCAATTCTAGGAGTTGAGTCCACATACATCTTAAAGTTGTTGAGGTTGAGAAACACTGATCTAAAAGAAGGCAAAAGATAGGGATTTCTCCAGAATTAATGGGACTTCTCCATTCTCCACAATCCTTCTCTGACCCTGTAGCCTCCATTTGTTTCTCTAAGAATTTTCTGGCAACATGGCTGGCAGCAACTTGAGAAAAGTTGCTTTTTTTTTTTCCTCTGTGTTCTGGATTGGGGTGAAATTTTCCTCCACCTTCATAATGAATATGGCATCAAAACAGTCCAAAGCATTGGTATGATTCATCTTTTAATGCTCCTTATTATATCATTGTCTCTTCTGTTTCACATATAAAGCCCATGTCACACTGAACCAACGGATGCAAAGAGGATGTAAAACGGACAAAAAACCTTGCCATCCGTTGGTCAATGCGATGTATCCGTTCTGTACTCACTGCCTCCGTTTTGCTTCCTCTCTATCTGTCCAGCATCCGTTTATAGACGTTTCATCTGCTCCAAAAGTTTTGGGCTGCCTAAAACTTTTGGGCGGAAAATGTATCCAGTTCGTCCGTTCTGCATCCGCTAGGCATCCGCTAGGCATCCATTGCACATCCGCGCAACTCCATCCGCCCGGACGCAGGGGGGAAGCGGAACGGACGCAGAACAGATGCCTAGCGGATGCAGAATGGAAACAAAGCGTTTAAAACGGAAAAAACATTCGCAGAGGGGACCTATCTCGGATATTAAGGATGTCTAGAGGATGCCTACAGGATGCCTACAGGATGCCTAGTGGAAAACCTATACTGCCTATAAAAAGGGGGAGCAACTCGCCTGCATCGCACTTTCAGAACAGCAGCCCAGCGGTGCAGACCTCTGCAGCCTTCATCTGACTCTTCCTCTTCCACAGCATCCAATCATGTCCACCGTGGATTGTAACAAAGTCCTTTCGGCAGCCACCATCCTTCTGCAACAGTGCGAAGCCATCTGCAGGCTCTGTGAACACTACTGCGAGAAGAAAAGGAGCCACCCAAAAAGAGTCTGGGTCCAAAGATGGTTCGCCAGAAGAGCAGAGGACGGACTGTACAACAAGCTGATGGTGGAGCTCAGGAGCGAAGACACTCGGGCGTTCCAGAACTTCATGAAGATGCCTCCAGCCATGTTTGACGAAGATGTGCAGCGGCTGACACCCAGGTTGACCAAGGCAAACACCAGCTTCCGGCCCAGCCTGGAACCTGGGCTCAAGGTGGCACTCACTCTGCGCCATCTGGCCTCAGGGACCTCTTACAGGAGCATGCAGTACGGGTGGAGGGTGCCATCCAACACCATCAGCATTGTGGTCAGAGAAGTGGTGCAGGCCATCATCGAAGAATACCTGGAGGAGCTCCTCCAGTGCCCCTCCACTGAAGAAGGATGGAAGAAAGTTGCAGAGCAGTGGTATCAGAAGTGGAACTTCCCCCACACCGTTGGAGCCATAGATGGCAAGCACGTGGCCTGCAAATCTCCAGCCAAGTCGGGGTCCACTTATTTCAACTCCAAGGGCTTCTTCAGCATCATCCTCTTCGCCATGGTTGATGCTGACTACAAGTTCATGTACATCAATGCTTCAGGCAACAGCTCATCTTCAGATGCCCAGGTATACAACGCCAATCACCTCAAGGAGGAGCTGGAAGGCAACCTCATCGTGGGCTTCCCAGATCCAGAACCCCTGCCCAACGACACACAAGATGTGCCCTACTTCATCGTGGGGGATGACGCCTTCTCCCTCACAACCTACCTCATGAAGCCCTACACCTCCAGACTCCTCACCCGTGAAGAGAGGATCTTCAACTACAGGCTGTCCAGGGCAAGGTGGGTGGTGGAGAACGCCTTTGGCATCCTGGCCAACAGGTTCCAGGTACTTCTCACCACCATGCAGCATTGCCCAGAGACCGTCAGGAGGATCATGGAAGCTTGCTGCATCCTGCACAATCTCATGCGCACCCGCTACCCAGTCTTGCAGAACAGGGTCGTGGACCTCCAGCAAGGCAATGGGGACATGGAGCCTGGGGAATGGAGGCAAGGGCGAAACCTGATCGACACTGAGGATGTGCAAGGCCCCAACAGAGCCTCACATGAAGCGAAGAAGCAGCGCAACCTCCTGAGACAATGGTGCAACTCCCCAGCTGGAGCGGTGGAGTGGCAAGACAGGATGGTAGATGCTTAATGGATGCTTCCTTCAGCCTGTCTCATCACACGGATGAGATTGGGCCATGTATGTTTGGTTGGCCTACAATGAACAGGGCGTTTAATAAAGAGTTGTGTTTATGTTGACATGTGTGGATAATTATTACATTATTATTGATAATAAAGGGCCGTAGGTGTGGCACCTGGGAGGGTGGACCATACAGTCCCACTATGCTTGCACTGGAGGTTTATCGATCCCACTGCTATCCTAACCTATCCCACAGCTATTACCCATCCCACAGGTATCCTAACCCATCCCACAAGCATGCAAAGGCTTAAACCATTTCTAAAAGTTTCCAGCAAGACTTTATTAAAAAAAAGAAATGAAGCAAGTGTGTGAATCAAAAATAGACTTTATTAACAACAAGCTATGAGACAAAAATGAGTCTCTGGCACTCCTCTTGGTCGCTCAGTCCCAGGGGTGAAGGGTGCAGGTGCTGTGGAGGTGGCTGATGCTGGAGTGCTTGTCATCAGCTCCTCCAGAAGCAGAAGCAGCAGAAGCGCCAGCCCCAGAAGAGCGAGCCCGTGTTGCAGAAGCCCCAGCAGAACCAGAATGCGGGCCAGGGGGCAGGATGGTAGCCCTGTCCCTCTTGCCAGGGCTGGCAGCAGATGGCTGAGGCTTGCTGTGCTTCCGCATGGTTGTGGGGTTGCTGGCTGGCAGGGAGGCTGGCAGGAACCAAGGCAGGCAGGAAGGCTTGCAGGGAGGCTGGCACCAAGGCTGGCAGGCAGGCTGGCAGGCAGACATGAACCAAGGCTGGCAGGCAGGCTGGCAGGCAGACATGAACCAAGGCTGGCAGGAAGGCAGGCAGCAAGGCTGGCAGGCAGACCGGCTGGCAGGGAGGCTGGCAGCAAGGCTGGCAGGCAGACATGCAGGCAGGGCAGGCAAGGCAGTCGATGTGTCTGGAAGCAGGTCTTTCCTCTGAATGGCGACCTGCTTCCGAGCTGCTTCCGTTATATCCGCGGGGCTGACGCAATGCATCCTCCCCGCATGTGCAGTGAACGCCAGGCATCCATTAGGCTTCCGCTGTGCATCCGCTAGGCTTCCGCTCTGCATCCGCTTCATCCATTCGGCGTCCGCTCTGCATCTGCTCTTTCCATTCCGCGTCCGCTTCGCTGAGGCCCCCCGGAAGCCCTGCGGATGTGCCATCCGCTCCCATCCGCTTCCATCCACTAGGCTTCCATTCCGCATCCTCTTTGCATCCGCCCTGCATCCTCCCCGCATCCGTGTTATCCGCTCCGGTTATGCAAATTTTTGCCCCTTTTGAGAGCGGATAACAACGGATGGAACATTTTGCTCGTCCGCTGTGTCCTTTTTACATCCGTTGGCCAGTGTGACATGGGCTTAACTACAAAACCAAAATTGGGCTACCCTATTCTCCTTCATTAAAAATGGAAAAAAATAACAAAGAGGAGACTCCCTAAATCATTTTAATAGTCTGTTGTTCTGCAATACAATGGATCTTCCTTCATTCAGCCTCTATAATACAGAGAAACCTTCTGTAAATTGCTGTTTTTTCCATTCTGCCCAAATGGTTTATAAAATGTGTTTCTTAGCTTATAGTTTACTCAGAATTTAGCTGACAAAGGCTTTTGAGAAACTTTGAATTCAAGAAAGAGGCAATCTGGATGTATATATTTTTCTTTTGTTTTAGCTCAAAAGCAACAAATATCCCAAATTAGAAACCTTTACAAAGAGAAATTCAAAACATTGGCAAGTGAAGTGATATTTATAAAAACATGTTTTGTTTGGGCAGCCTGGCTAAATCCATAGTTTTCAACATATACTTGGTACTTTGGATTTTAATTTTCATTTTTTGCCATGATTGGAATAATTACTGCTTGGCAACCATTTACTCGGTCTAAGAAATGGCACACTTTCTTGATTTTCTAAAAATAAAAAGAGAAAGTAAATGTTTTTTTCATTGTTAGCATGTACTAGATAGTTTTCAGTCAATGCAGCCAGCATTTTAACTGCTTAGGCATATCTCATGCATCCAAAAAGATACAGGAATTTTGCTACTGATGTCATATTGCACATTTATTTGGTATTTTAAATCATTGTTCCCAACCTTTCTGATTTTGTAGACTGGCAGGAGGGGGGAGGGGATGATTCCTCATGAGTGGTAGATAAGCGCATGCATGCAGTTCTATTTATGCAAGGGGTGTGGCCACACCAGTGGAGCTTTGCACATGCATGTGTGCCCGCTGCTAATTCAAGTGCAGCTGCATGCGTGCATATGCGCACACCTGCCATTTCTGCAGCCCGGGGGGTTGGGGCCTCCTGTTTTAAATCTTAAGATACTGTTACAAATCAGAATTTACTATTGTTGAGGAAGAGGATACTCAGCATTTACTGATGTTCTTTCACATCTCCAAAACATCTCTAGAAAGGCTGGGTTGAACAGGATTAATAGCAATAGCACTTAGACTTATATACCACTTAACAGTGCTTTACAGCCCTTCCTAAGCAGTTTACAGAGTCAGCTTATTGCCCCCAACAACCTGGGTCCTCATTTTGCCCACCGCAGAAAGATGGAAAGCTGAGTCAACCTTGAGCCAGTGAGATTTGAACTGCCACATTGCTGGCACCGAGCAGTCAACCACTGCGCCACCACGGCTCTTAACCATGGCAACTTGAAAATGTGTGGACTTCATGCTGGCTGGGGAATTCTGGGAGATGAAGTCCACACATCTTCAAGCAGCCAAGGTTGAGAAACATTATCTTAAGTTCTGCAGATGCTGATGGCGTATTTTTTAGCCATTAAACTTCTCGTTACCTATACAAGAGGAGACCCTAGCCACTTTTGGTATGTGGCCTCCATACAAAGCACGGTGTGGTTCTTGAACCAATTGAAGTTGTATACCCCTGAGTGACAGGACGGCATGTATGAGATACACATATTCTTTACACAGTCCATCAGCATTTTCCTTACGTCTAACGTGTGATAGAGAGGTGATGTGAGAGAGTAGGAGTTTGTCTCAAGTCACTAGAAGGCTTGGATGTCTGTGTGAAAGGGGCAATATCCTAGACATCATGAGATGATTATGGAAATTATGTAATGGATGTTGCTTGTGGGATGATGTTGGCTTCTACTGAATACACAAACCATGGAAATTCACCACTGCTGTAAATTTGAGCACTTTATCATCTCTTGAACTGCCACTTTACATCCCAGTTACATGATATAACCATTTTCCAATGAAGTTGTAGAAAAAGAGCCTTCTCCTACCGATTCTCTGTTTGCTCTTTTTCCTGTCTATTAGAAGAATCTAAGGAAGATGTAACTTCTGGAAGAAAGGCTGTTTTAGCTATACATGCTTAATCAGCTCATCAGGTCAACCGGAGTTTGATCTGTGCCTTTGAAGAAGCCTTGGAAAAATACATTTGAGGCAAAACAGATGCATTTAGTTTCTGTACATGTCACAGAACGTGATGTGGTATAATGCAGATTCACCCATGTGACTCCATTACACACATGGATTCTCTACCCACACAGAACAAGCAGGAGACCCTATACCAAGAGTCTTCAAACTTGGCAAGTTTAAGACTTGTGAACTTCAACTCCCAGAATTCCTGAGCTAACATGACTGGAGGAGGAATTCTGAGAGTTGAAGTCCACAAGTCTTAAAGCTGTGAAGTTTGAAGACCCCTACCCTATGCCATTCCAGACAAGTGGATGTCCAGACTCTTCTTTTGCTTGCTTCTAAGCGTTGACAGATTTGTTGCTTGATTATCTTTTCCGGGATCTTCCTCGGTAGTGTCAGGCTGATACTCTTCTTTCTTCCAACCTCAAACCTGTCAATAAAAGAAAGAAACATTTAGTAAAAGATGCTTCCTTGGAAAGACAAGGAAGCTCTTTAACCCATTAATGGCTATCACAAGCTCCACCATGTTCCACTTCTGTGTCACTTGTACTCACTAATTGGTATCCTCCCTTTTGATGCAAAGCCCGTCCTCTGGCTAATACTGTAAAATGGAATGCATATGTTTTAGGACTTTGCATCTGTAAGTTAGAGCAGTGTTTCTCAACCTTAGCAACTTTTAAGACATCTGGACCATCTATGCTGGCTGGGGAATTCTGGGAGTTGAAATCCAGATTTTAAAGTTGTTAAGGTTGAGAAACACTAAATTAGAGTGTCAGTCTTGGACTAAAGGCATCAAAGATCCTGTTTGTCTTGGGGAAGCCCAATCTTATTAGGAGATCCCATGATTTTGTTTATACCCATTGTTCCTATTGGATTTACATTACTGAAATGAGCATCAGTACTACTATCAGCTTTCAGACACTGGAGGCAGGTAAGCTGAAGCCGTAGCATTATTTTTTAATCATATCATTCATCGCTTTCGCTACTACAATGACGTGTGAGTATTCAGCAGCACAAAGTTGAAATTCCCTTTTCTCTTGTTTCCCTTATTTCTCATCTCTTTGATAATCAAGGAAAAAGAAGCATGGAAAAGATATAACAATAAAGGTTTAATCATAAAGGCATTATTAAAGCAGCCTCAACTACTAATCCTATCTCTACAATTTTATCAATCTCTACTTCATAACTAGGATGTCAAACTCATGATGTAACCATGCTGCCAAATGCCGACTCTGAGTTTTTTTAAATCTAACAATTATTTTTTAGACCACCTTTTTCAGCTTTCATGGAACAGTGTATGTTTCCCTTTGCATGAAGTATATGATCTTTTAAACAGGGTGAAGCATTTTGATTTACAATGGAGCTTCTCTGATCTCCTTCCAGGGAGTCACTGACTGGGTTACCAATGAGCAGATAGAGCAATATTTGAGTGGACCATCTCTTTTTCTATTGCTAAAGTGTCCTTCTGTCAGGCAGGGATATGCCCCAACCTTCTTAAAGCATTGTTATGTTGATGCCCATGTGACAGCTGTGAAAGCTGAGGCTGATATCCACCTATTTCCATTACATGCCCCAGTCTTTAGCTTGGCAAGCTTTCTAAAGATCCTTTTGTATGATGCACTTAAACTGTGAGAAAGAAGCCTCTTTTTTCTGCACTTCTGGTGCTTTAAATAGTCTTCTCTCCATTCACATAACAAACCTACCCTCCTTCCTCCTTCCAAATGCCTGTTTCTGCCAATACAGTTTATTTTTTCCACACAGTTCTGGGAAATTGAGGGGAAGAACAGGAGACAAACTCAGGAGTACATATGCTGCTGGAGTGTGCTTTCTTCCAAAAATCTCCATCAGCTTTGGAAGTTTCTAAGAAAGGCTTGCAGACTGACACAGAACCCAAATGGGTAATATTTTGATAAGCATTTGGAGAACCACCACCGCAAGCAAGCTATTCCCATTCACACAAAGCTCAAACAGGCTTACTAATTCACAAGGAATTAGTACTGCATCTAAACTTTATAGCTGAGGAAATAGAGATTATTTTTTTAATAAGAAAGTGTAACTGAAACTTGGCTTGCTTTCAGAGAGAAGTATCATGAGTTCTCCCAAGACTTCCACAGGGCCTTCTTGCAACAGGATAAGCACAAAGAAGGCTGCATATCGGTGGATAACCTACGTAAGATACTGGAAGACTTTCAATGTTCCCTTGGCTCTGAACAGTACAGTGAACTTCTGTACAGGTTGTTATATTTGACACCACTTTAATGGAATTAGACTTATTTAGAAAACAACAAACTTTTTAGACAATCCGCAAACTTCAGAACTTGGTCCAGGCTATGCTCATTATATCTGTGTTTCACTGCCTAGGGCAGGGGTCGCCAACCTTTTGGACCTCAGGGATCACCAAACTCATAATTTTAAATCCCTCAGACCAGAGACCCTGAGAAAAAACCCCAAAAAGTCTGCAGGACAATTCCCCACCCTGTTTTCCTACCAATTGATCATTCTTTATTTGGGATTGCAGGATACTGTCTCCAGCTCCATTCTCAGGGAGTGGGAGCTGGGGAGAGACCTTTGGCTTTATGCAAGGAAAGCAGCAGAATCAGCAGAACTCTTTCTTTCTCTCCTCCAATTTCCATCAGAAATAAGTCTTCGTGAGACTTGTCACGCCGGGGCAGCCTCTTGAAGCAGGATTTCTGGCAGGGTCCCAAAAACTCATTTCTGGCACAGTTTGGTGGAGAGAAAAAAAAGATTTTTGCTGTTTTCCTTCCGTGCAGCCAAAAGCAGAAGAAAGATACAGAAAGAAGCAGCTCGGTGGCTAGGCCAGGCCCCGGGGGTGAGTGGGGCAAGTTCCCCCCATCCACCCTTTCCCCCCTCCCCTCACTACCGTGTGTTGTTCACAATGCAAGTGATGCAAGCTTTGTGTTCCCACGGCCATGTGGGCAGTGCAGCCTTGTGTTCCCAGCGTAGCTTTGGGGATGACATTTCTCTGCGGACCACCAAAAATTTTTTGCGGACCACCAGTGGTCCCCAGCCCACTGGTTGCCAATTACTGGCCTAGAGCAGTGTTTCTTTACCTTGCTAACTTGAAGATGTATGTACTTCAATTCCCAGAATTCTCTGTTCTGGGAATTAAAATCCACACATCTTTAAATTGCCAGGGTTGACAAATCCTGGCTAAGAGAATTAGACCATCAGTCATTTGTTTGTTTGCCCCTGAAAATCATTGATCTACCAGTTTATTGATATATCATAAGAACAACTGGAAATATATATATATGGCAGATGAGATTCTGCTGAAACGTTACTACAACTTTAACAGAACTACAATGACGTGGGAGAATACCCGAAGGAAGCTAAACAGCACACATGTAAGTACCCGCGAAAGCCTAAAAAAACATATATATATATATATGTGCTATTCAGCTTCCTTCGGGTATTATCCCACGTCATTGTAGTGCTTTTAAAGTTGTAGCAATGTTTCAGCAGAATCTCATCTGCCATCATCAGGCTTCTGTAT